>LR990650.1:0-600000 GCA_905147715.2 Xestia xanthographa
AAATTTTATGACGTCTGGATCCGTCAGGAAGCCCTATTTGCGGTATTTGTTTTCCGCCAAAAAACTTTGACCACCCGCCAAAAATAAACAGGCCACGATAAAAATAGGAACCTGGACAAATCCGAAGCGGAACCTCATCGGTATTCATAATCTGAAGAGTGCAGGCAGATTGGACAGAAACTGAAATTTCTGCGGAATTTAATTCCAAACTTTGACCCGGGACGCCATTACCATTTAACCTTGTCGGGATTATAACCCTGGAACGGTGCGTCGGATCGAAAAACCAACGAAAAATCGGTTCACCAACGTGAACATATCCCAAGGAAGAGTCTCCAAGAAATTTTACCACCAGGTCGCCAGGGTCAAATTTTGACCTTCCCAGGGGAATAACTTTCAGACAGGACCAGTTACAGGAACCTCACCGGCGCCAGCAGTTGGAGAAGAACCAGCCCTACAACCCGACATAGGTCACGACCCAGTCAACACCACCCCCTGGAAGCGGCACCCCCGGGAAGATTTTGGACGGCGCTGGAGCAGCGAAGATCAGCGGCGGAACGAAGACACCTAGTTAAGTAGATAGATTAGTTCATAGATTAAGTTTAGGATTAAGAACCAGACTCCGGGAGCAACCCGTTTGAGAGATACAGAGCCCAAAGTAAGTCAAATCGCGAGCCCCAAAAACAGCCATTTGCGGTTTTTGGTATTTGGGTGAAAGTTTCAGGAGTCAACAGCTCACACACTATTGAGGACGCCCCACTTTCAAGGAGCGCCAAACGCAAGCAGTGTTTTCCCCTACAGGAACTCACAAGCAACATAATTTTAAGATATAGCGTATTTGTGTAAAGTAATTTTTAAGGAACCGGAAGTAAGTTTACAAACAGCATAAAAACTGAAAAAGGCCTGTATCTCTGAAACGGTGCGTCCTAGCCAAAATTTGACACAATTTTCGAAGCCCCCCCCCTAACCCCCCCCCCTGGTTGGATACCCAACCATCCTGGACCATCCGCACCTATGGACAAAATTTCAACCCTCTAGGACAAAGTCACCCTTGGACTTAGAAAAAATTAACACATTAACTTTTTGACGGTGAATCATATAAATAAGTGGCCTTCAGCCATACAACTTACTACACTAATTTATATTTTCGGGATACCAACCCCAATACACTACCCCCCCCCTCCCCCTCCTCCCAAACCACCCTATCCAAACCTATCCAACCTCCAGATCAGCAATAGACCCTCAGCCACAGTTGCGTCACATCACAGTTTATATCCCCGGAACCCCCCCCCCCCCCCCCTCCATAACACACACACCCCCCCCCAAATACTCCTATATCCCAATCCTATCAACCATCCAAAACAAACAGCTAGCATTCCACACCCAGAACCCTCGTTCCCACGTAAGGTCTGTTTACACCCGGTAGGGTCCGTTTACAGCCTGTATATGTAGAAAGTCCCATATCTTGGGAACGAGAGGAGTTAGCCAAGATCCGACCTCGAAATTAGCCTCTGTGGTTTCGTAGAAACCACGGTGAAAGTCACTCAAGAGGGATCCATCCCCCCCACTTTCATCCCTCCCCGAACCCTTTCCCAATTATTTTATAACGGGCCATACCTCCGGAACTAAGCGACATAGAAACGTTCTGACTTCAATACCAGCCTTCGTCGCACAAGAGGTATCCATCCCCTCCTTTTCCTCAATTCCCCCCCCCCCCCCCCCCCCCTCTAATACACACCCCCCCCTTACCCCTCCAAAATAATCCCCCATCCCAACCCACTAACAACCCCCCAAAATTCCCCAATAACATTCCATTCATAATCCTCCTTCCCAACCAGGTCCTTTTACACACAGTAGAGCCCGTTTACATCTTGTATATCGCAAAACGCCATATCTCGGGAACGGAAGGAGATAGAGACTCCTCGACCTCAAAATCAGCCTTAGTGGTGTCGACACCACGGTTAAAGTCACATAAGAGGTACCCTCCCCTACCTGATTGGACCCTCCCCCAACCCTTATATCCTAAAATAGTGTATCTCCGAAACTACGAGGGATAGAAAAACTCTGATCGCGGTTTTGCATTGCCCGATTTTGACCTCGCATTCTATAAATGCGTTGATTGTTAAATATTTTAACTTATTTTTATTTATTTATTTTTTGGGGGTTAAAACAAGCTGCTTCACAATTACTTTTTAGCTGTAAGTTTTTAGGTTATAATTTTCTCTTTTGTTGTGTAGACTTCTCTTTTGATCCGCTCTTTTGAGCGAAGGCTGGACACTTGTGGATATTAATATCCCAAGCGCATTTACACCCACCTACTTTTAATAATTCCTTATTGTATATTTATTTTATTTGAACTGCACACACCCTTTACACTGTGTGCAGACCACTTGACACCACTTTTCCCCGTTCCTGGCAGTGCCCTTTACACACTAGCCACACAACATACAAAAGGCGGGCAACTCAAGAAACCAAAATGATGTCCGGAATCCGCACCCCAGTAGTAGGGAGGGAGGCGAGGGCCGGCGCCGGTGGAACACAGGAGACTACGTCGACAGCAAAAACGCCACTGTTGCCATCGGCAGGAACCTCTGGCGCCGTCTCTTCCCCCCCCACCACCACCACTCCTAGACAGGTAGGACAGCCAGCACAGGCGCTAGACGCCGCAAAAACCTTTATCCGGAGGCCTGAGCGGAAAAGGAGGTCCCTTGACCTAATGGACGCTTATAAACAGCAAACTAACATCTTTGCCACATCGTCCACTGACAAACTTTTACAAGAGGTCATGAAGACATTTGAGGACATTCCGACCAGAGTCCAAGGGTATCCCCAGATGCGAAAAGATATCAAGATCTTCTTGGAAACCCAGTCGGACAAGTGCCTGCGGACCCTATTCGAGTTGAGTAAGCGAGTTAAGAGCCTGGAGACAGCGCCCGGAACGGTTCCTCCCGCAATTGACACCAAGCCTACCCCACCCGAACTGTCGGAGCATATCTTGGGAAGGCTACAAAGGGTGGAATCGAACCTGGAGACGCGGCTCAACCAACTCGAAGAGAAGGTTTCGAAAGTCACCTCGGACATAAAAGAGGAGATAAATGATAGCGGCGCTGACCTCTTAGACAAGCTAAGCGATCATATCGAGGAACTCAGCTGCAAGGTTGAGGTGGGGCAGGGAGTCCTCGAGCTCAGAATAGACGAAGCCGCCAGGGACGTCAAGGAGGTCATTAAGAGAGCAGAGCCTGATGCAACAACCGAGGCGCCGTCATACGCCAACGTCACAGCAGCCAGACCCGGGCATCGACCGGCACTTCACTCGATGGCGGTCACCCTTGAAGGCAGCATGGAGACTGCTGACGAGGTGCTCGCCAGGGTGAGGGAGGCGGTCGATGCCAGGGGAACTGGCCTAAAAATAAACAAAGTCCGGAAGGCAAAAAACCAGACGGTCATATTGGGGTGTGACACAGAGGCGGAGCTCAAGAAAGTAAAAGAAAGGATCGAAAGCCGAGGGAAAGGGTTAATAGTAGCGCCCATGAAAAACAAAAACCCACTCGTCGTCCTAAAAGACGTGTTCTTGGACAACAACGATAACGACGACGAAATGGTAAAGGCGCTCTACTCCCAAAACGAAAACATTTTTAGGGACTTAGACCAAGAAGATAAGGAAATGGCCATAAAATTCAAGAAGAGGACAAGAAACCCAAAAACAGCGCACGTTGTCGTCCAGGTCAGACCCAGGGTGTGGCAGAGGATGACGGAGGCTGGGGCCCTCTACCTTGACCTGCAAAGGGTCAGGGTGGAGGACCAGTCACCGCTCATCCAATGCACAAAGTGCCTGGCTTTCGGACATGGCCGGAAATTTTGCACCGAGAGTGCGGACAGGTGCAGCCACTGCGGAGGACCACATTTACGTGAGAAATGCGTGGAGTTTATTGCGGGAAATGAACCGCAGTGCTGCAACTGCTTGCACTCGAAGCTCCAGAAGACCGAGCACAATGCTTTCAGCACGGAGTGCCCGGTCCGCAAGAAATGGGATTACCTGGCTCGGACGACAACGGCTTACGCCTAGACTGCTCCCTAGGGTTCACATAACACACGCAACACACACAGAAACACACGCAACACACACAGGAATACACGCCACACACACAGTAATATACGCAACACACACAAGAACACGGACAGGAACATACCAATACAACAACACAAACTGGAAGTACAGAATAAAAGTTAATAACAAACATGGAAAGAAAGACACATGGAAACCAGCGGACAACAAAAAACACAGATATACAAAATATATGGTAAACATATACGAATATATCAATAAACACACACAAAACATCAAACACACACCCCACACAATCCCCGAAAGCGCTAAGAATATTAAAAGCCTAGATAAGAACTGACAATAAATATGTATATTATAAGTATATATATATATTATTGGCGAAATAGAAAATAAATAAACGCAAAAAGCGAAAGTAAGTACACAAACCCCTAGAATAGTCCAAATATAGTAGGTCCAAACAATAAGTCCAAAACCCATAATAAGTACAGAAAATTGTGTCACAAAAAAGCAAGCTGATCATGTTAGAAAATAAGATATAAGTTAAAATAAAATATACTAGGTTAGAAAATAAAAGTTGGTAATATTAGGATAAACTTGTTATTGTTTAAAACTAAAATAAGGAAGTAGACATAAAACTAGTCGTGTAAGAAAATGTACAACGTATAGATATCTAAATTAGATAATAAACAATAAAAATGTAGCAAAATAAGAAAGAACATGTATAATCATAACGTAGAACAAGAGAAAATGTCCTGAATCTAGATGTATCCAAGTAATTATTAGAAAATTGGAATAAACAAAAATTAGTATATAAGGATAGATAGTAAGAAATAATGTAAGTAAATAAAACAAAGTGTGCATTGAATATCCCTAAATAAAGAAATTATGTCAAGCAGTTAGAATAGCGGGAGTCCCACCCGGCTAAGAATGGAAGGATGTGTGAAAGAAAGATACAGTATGAAGCATGAAAGTGCGAGAGGAATAAATGATAGAACTGGAATGAATGAGAAATTTAGAATAACAAGAGCCCGTTGGAAGGAACGGGGAAAAGCACAAAAACAAAAAAAAAAAAAAAAAAAAAAAAAAAAAAAAAAAAAAAAACCTAACCTAACCTAACCTAACCTAACCTAACCTAACCTAACCTAACCTAACCTAACCTAACCTAACCTAACCTAACCTAACCTAACCTAACCTAACCTAACCTAACCTAACCTAACCTAACCTAACCTAACCTAACCTAACCTAACCTAACCTAACCTAACCTAACCTAACCTAACCTAACCTAACCTAACCTAACCTAACCTAACCTAACCTAACCCAAAAACACAAACGTAGATATCTTCGCTTCCAGACGCGCGATTTTGAAGCGGTTTTCAGTGTTTTTAGACCAAACTAGGCCTCCGCCTACGTTTTGACCATATCGCACGCGCTTACACGCGCGTCGGGACTTTATCCCTACTAACACTCGGGAATTTTTCGAATTTTCAAAGTAAATCGTCAAAATTAATTGTTTTTCCAAATTCTTTTACAAAAATAACGTTAGTTTATAGTTGCAATAGTCCTCACCCTTCATCCCTGAATTCTGGTCCGCGTTCCGCGTCCCAGTTTCCAGGTTTTGGGGAGAAATTCAAAATTTTTCGGTTCAAAAACGGGTTTTTTGACCGAAACTCAAAATTTTTGGTCGGCACCTAATAAGTTTTATTCTTTATATAGCTAGCCCGCGCGGAGACGCGTCTCTGGACCCCTCGCCCGCGCCCCTAGCCCGAATAGAACTTGTATTTTTTCTAAAAAATAGTTTTCCCATACATCTCTGTTAGTACCCAAAATCTACCTAAGGGAGCGAGTAAAAAACACAAACGTAGATATCTTCGCTTCCAGACGCGCGATTTTGAAGCGGTTTTCAGTGTTTTTAGACCAAACTAGGCCTCCGCCTACGTTTTGACCATATCGCACGCGCTTACACGCGCGTCGGGACTTTATCCCTACTAACACTCGGGAATTTTTCGAATTTTCAAAGTAAATCGTCAAAATTAATTGTTTTTCCAAATTCTTTTACAAAAATAACGTTAGTTTATAGTTGCAATAGTCCTCACCCTTCATCCCTGAATTCTGGTCCGCGTTCCGCGTCCCAGTTTCCAGGTTTTGGGGAGAAATTCAAAATTTTTCGGTTCAAAAACGGGTTTTTTGACCGAAACTCAAAATTTTTGGTCGGCACCTAATAAGTTTTATTCTTTATATAGCTAGCCCGCGCGGAGACGCGTCTCTGGACCCCTCGCCCGCGCCCCTAGCCCGAATAGAACTTGTATTTTTTCTAAAAAATAGTTTTCCCATACATCTCTGTTAGTACCCAAAATCTACCTAAGGGAGCGAGTAAAAAACACAAACGTAGATATCTTCGCTTCCAGACGCGCGATTTTGAAGCGGTTTTCAGTGTTTTTAGACCAAACTAGGCCTCCGCCTACGTTTTGACCATATCGCACGCGCTTACACGCGCGTCGGGACTTTATCCCTACTAACACTCGGGAATTTTTCGAATTTTCAAAGTAAATCGTCAAAATTAATTGTTTTTCCAAATTCTTTTACAAAAATAACGTTAGTTTATAGTTGCAATAGTCCTCACCCTTCATCCCTGAATTCTGGTCCGCGTTCCGCGTCCCAGTTTCCAGGTTTTGGGGAGAAATTCAAAATTTTTCGGTTCAAAAACGGGTTTTTTGACCGAAACTCAAAATTTTTGGTCGGCACCTAATAAGTTTTATTCTTTATATAGCTAGCCCGCGCGGAGACGCGTCTCTGGACCCCTCGCCCGCGCCCCTAGCCCGAATAGAACTTGTATTTTTTCTAAAAAATAGTTTTCCCATACATCTCTGTTAGTACCCAAAATCTACCTAAGGGAGCGAGTAAAAAACACAAACGTAGATATCTTCGCTTCCAGACGCGCGATTTTGAAGCGGTTTTCAGTGTTTTTAGACCAAACTAGGCCTCCGCCTACGTTTTGACCATATCGCACGCGCTTACACGCGCGTCGGGACTTTATCCCTACTAACACTCGGGAATTTTTCGAATTTTCAAAGTAAATCGTCAAAATTAATTGTTTTTCCAAATTCTTTTACAAAAATAACGTTAGTTTATAGTTGCAATAGTCCTCACCCTTCATCCCTGAATTCTGGTCCGCGTTCCGCGTCCCAGTTTCCAGGTTTTGGGGAGAAATTCAAAATTTTTCGGTTCAAAAACGGGTTTTTTGACCGAAACTCAAAATTTTTGGTCGGCACCTAATAAGTTTTATTCCTTATATAGCTAGCCCGCGCGGAGACGCGTCTCTGGACCCCTCGCCCGCGCCCCTAGCCCGAATAGAACTTGTATTTTTTCTAAAAAATAGTTTTCCCATACATCTCTGTTAGTACCCAAAATCTACCTAAGGGAGCGAGTAAAAAACACAAACGTAGATATCTTCGCTTCCAGACGCGCGATTTTGAAGCGGTTTTCAGTGTTTTTAGACCAAACTAGGCCTCCGCCTACGTTTTGACCATATCGCACGCGCTTACACGCGCGTCGGGACTTTATCCCTACTAACACTCGGGAATTTTTCGAATTTTCAAAGTAAATCGTCAAAATTAATTGTTTTTCCAAATTCTTTTACAAAAATAACGTTAGTTTATAGTTGCAATAGTCCTCACCCTTCATCCCTGAATTCTGGTCCGCGTTCCGCGTCCCAGTTTCCAGGTTTTGGGGAGAAATTCAAAATTTTTCGGTTCAAAAACGGGTTTTTTGACCGAAACTCAAAATTTTTGGTCGGCACCTAATAAGTTTTATTCCTTATATAGCTAGCCCGCGCGGAGACGCGTCTCTGGACACCTCGCACGCGCCCCTAGCTCGAATAAATTTTGCCCACCCACCCGCCCTCTGGTCTATAGGAAGGTAGACGTGGGGTTTTGGCAAAACTTATTTTTGTGATTACGTTGTTTTTTGATTTCTTAAGATTGTTTGAGTGTTTTGTTAGGGAAATTTAGCTTTTTATCTATACTTGACTGAGTCTGTAAGGCTCACAAATATTTTTTGACTCTTTAATTATTATTAACGCATTTATATTTTTTAGCAGATTATTTATTTTTATTATCTTCTGTGTACCCCCATTTACAGGGACACAGAAGATTCCAGTGTCCTCTAAATTTCTCCTCCCGAGCGGCTATTGTAAATCGGGCCCCCACTTTACAGGGGTTCGTTTTTAATTTTAAACATGCCGCTCGAGACTAATATATTCTGCACCCCTTCCGCTACCTTGAGAACGTTAGGCTCTGGGGGCTCGGCGCGATCGCTAGAGAAGGCGGCACCTTCCTCTGCTGACGCGAGGAGGAGAATCTCCTTCGGAGAGGACACATCTTCCGCCTCGCGGGGGGACCTTGCCACTCCGGGGACGCGCCGAGCTCCTGCGACTGCTTCAGCACCACTCAAGAAGCCTGAGGCGAGGTACCGCGGTCGCACCGACGAGGCGAGAGCTTGCCTTAACAAAGCTAAGCTCAATTTGGGCAACTCTCGCAACCTCAAAACCGACATCAAGACCGCGGTACTCGATGCCATTAACAGACTTTATGAGCTGGTGAAGGAGTCGGAGAAAGACAGGGCTCCTCTCACACCTGCAGCCGTACCGGCACCCGCGCCCACTGCTGACCAATGTCCCCAGTCAAATCCTAAGAGCCTTGTTAGCCAGACTGAGCTCGTGAAGACAATGAAGGAGCATATTTCCTTAATAAAAGAAAACTCCGAGGAATTGGTCAAGCTGCGAGACAGTCTGGCTAGCAGAGAATGTGTTGGGGAGAAGACTTACGCTAGTGTAGCGTCTGTTAGTAAGAGCCACACTGGGGCAAAAGCCCTGGAGCGAACGACTCTGCACTCCGTTGTTGTCTCCTCAACACAGGATATAGACACGGGGGACGAAATCCTGGAAAGGATCAGGAAAGCGGTGGATGCGAAGGAGGGCTGGGTGCGGGTGGAGAAAGTGAGGAAGGGGAAGGACAGGAAAATAATAATGGGTTGTGCCACCAAGGAGGAGAGAAGAAAGATTAAGGAGCGATTGGAAACCGCTGGAGGGAACCTTGTCGTCGAGGAGGTGACGAACCGCGACCCGCTTCTGGTTCTTAGGGACGTGCTGTCAGTGCACAGCGATGAAGAAGTACTGAAGGCCCTTAGGAACCAGAACCGGGAGATTTTTCACGACCTCGGCGACAAGGAACAAAGGATGTCCGTGAAGTTTAGGAGGAAGTCTAAAAACCCGCACGTAAATAGCATTGTGTTGAGTGTGTCCCCCACGATCTGGGGGCGGGCACTCTCTGGAGGCAAGCTCCGCATTGATCTCCAGAGAGTGCGCGTTGAGGACCAGACGCCTCTGGTGCAGTGTACCCGCTGCCTATCATATGGTCATGGGAAACGTCTCTGCACGGAGTCTGTTGACCTGTGCAGCCACTGCGGCGGTCCACACTTAAGGGTGGACTGCCCAGTCAAACTCACTGGTGAGGCGGCGGTATGCGTGAACTGCACCAGAGCCGAGTTGGGGGAACGCCAGCACAATGCGTTTAGTAGTGAATGCCCGGTACGCAGGAAGTGGGACGCATTCGCCAGAGCATCAATAGCTTATTGCTAAAGTTGTCGGTGCGTCCACTTCTGCGTACACCGAGATGACCATCAATTCGGCACAACCAGATCGCAGTCGCATTAATCGAACCACTGGGGTTGGCAAGAGTAAAACCTGCAACTTGAGTCAGTTTCATGAGAAACTGGCTCAGGTTATAAGAGACCCGAAGTCAGCCCTAGTGGCTTCGTTAAGTTGTGTCGAACTTGGTGCTAAAGAAAGCCATAAATTGACAAGATTAAAAAATAAAATCATTTTTAAAATCAAAAACATTTGATATTAAGCTATATTATATTAAGTATATGGTACTAATATCAATAAATAAAAAACAAAAAATGACATTTAGCAGAAACTTAAGTAAAATAATAGTAGAAACTCGGTCATACAAGGGCAAAACTGTGAAATTATATAGGTTAAATTGTGATAAATAGTTAAATGACATAAGTATTGAAATAGATTGTAGTATAAATAGGTAGTCGAAATTGTACAGAATATTAAATTATAGAAGAATAAACAGTAAATAATAACAAATATAGAAATATGATTAGGAAATTAAAAATAAAATCACAAGTCTACTCAGCACTTACAGAGCGTGGTCTATTCGGCCTCCTAAACTTGACAGTAACGTAAGGCAAAACCTCCGCTACAAAGGGCTTTGACAATGTCAGAGGGACACTGGCGGGGCAGGAGTGTGGTTTTAGCCGGTTCGAGTCCGGCACTACCTCGACTGTCTCAGGAGAAATTCCTGTGGGATAGTCGAGGTGTCCGCGGGGATTTCCCACTCCTGCCAAAACAAAAAAAAAAAAAAAAAAAAAAAAAAACCTAACCTAACCTAACCTAACCTAACCTAACCTAACCTAACCTAACCTAACCTAACCTAACCTAACCTAACCTAACCTAACCTAACCTAACCTAACCTAACCTAACCTAACCTAACCTAACCTAACCTAACCTAACCTAACCTAACCTAACCTAACCTAACCTAACCTAACCTAACCTAACCTAACCTAACCTAACCTAACCTAACCTAACCTAACCTAACCTAACCTAACCTAACCTAACCTAACCTAACCTAACCTAACCTAACCTAACCTAACCTAACCTAACCTAACCTAACCTAACCTAACCTAACCTAACCTAACCTAACCTAACCTAACCTAACCTAACCTAACCTAACCTAACCTAACCTAACCTAACCTAACCTAACCTAACCTTTTTTTTTTTTTTTTTTTTTTTTTTTTTTTTTTTTTTTTTTGACGCTGGGAAAAAATGCATTACGCATACCCTCCCATCGGGGGACGGGAGGGGTATGTGGGACTCCCCGGGCGGACCCGGTATACCCACTAAAACGACCCAGCGCATTCCCGCTTCGTCCGAGTGGCGGGGGACTGGGAAACCGGCACAGCCTTTACTTCCAGTCCTCCGCCGACGATTGCAAGCCAGACCCCTTACACCCTCACGGGTGTGGGGGGTCGGGAATGACCGACGAAGGTGACGGGTGCAATGCGGGCGAAGGCACCCCCGTGCCTGTCGCCCGCCCGTCACCATGAGGAGGGAGGGCTGGACGCCTTCTCCCCCTTCTTCGTCTGCGGAGCGGCGCAGCGAGAGGATCGTCCTCCCGCGCGCGCTCCGAGAGAGGGCGGTTTGGGGAGAAATACACCCCCACCATCGCTATCTCTCCCCACGCGGCGGCCACGTATCCCGGTCCCCTCTCTAAGAGCGAGAGGGGAGGGGAGTCTGTGGAAGACCGCGCCACCAACGCCACCAAGCCGTCTCGGTCGCCCAGCCAACGGCCAGGGACCGAGTAGGGTTCGGCGACCACCGCCAAGTCCACCAACCACTCAGCCATGGTCTGCATCAGCAGATCCTGGGCTGTCCTGCAGTGGTTGGTGTTTGCCTGAAGGATGCGATATTCGACTGTGTCCATCAGTCGGACATCGCACCCTCCTCCGCAGCCGCCGCAGGAACGGCGGTGTTAGCGGCAGCAGCGGGCGCAGGCCCGGTCGGCGCCTGCGCTTTGCCACGCTTAGGGGGAGGAATACACTTCCTCCCCTTCATTACGTGGCCTGATCGGCGGCCACTGGCGGCACACACCGCACAGTGCGGCGTGGCGGCCTTGCAGGAGGCGGCTTTGTGGCCCTCCTTGCCGCAGCGGTAGCATGTGTCCGTCCTGTCTACCTTGGATGGACACAGAGGCCTGGTGTGTCCGATGCCGAAGCACCGGAAACACCTCAGAGGCTGGTCCTCGAGTGCCCGAACTGCGCCCGAGCTGAGCCCGACTTGAAGCCGTCCTTTCGCAAGGACGGCTTTGGCAGCGGCGACTGGGCACTCGAGGCGGATGGTGCCCATACCACCGCGGCCGGGCCTTATGTCCCGGCCTTGGACCGCCGAACCTAACCTAACCTAACCTAACCTAACCTAACCTAACCTAACCTAACCTAACCTAACCTAACCTAACCTAACCTAACCTAACCTAACCTAACCTAACCTAACCTAACCTAACCTAACCTAACCTAACCTAACCTAACCACCGCGGTGGAAAGTTTTAACCCGAAGAAGGCACCCGGGGTAGACGGTCTCACAGCCGATATCTGTGCCCAAGCTATTTCCCGGGACCCAGGGACGTTCCTTGCACTCGCCAACAAGTGCCTGGAGCACGGACACTTCCCTGGGGCCTGGAAAGTAGCCACAGTGGTAGTCCTCCGAAAACCCGGCAAAGAGTCTTACACCACCCCTAAATCGTACAGGCCAGTTGGCCTCCTGCCAGTCCTAGGTAAAATCCTGGAAAAGCTGCTAGTAGCAAGGCTAAAATGGCACCTAGTCCCGCGGCTCAGTACTCGCCAGTTTGGTTTCATGCCACAGAGGAGCACCGAGGACTCCCTCTACACCATGATACAACATATCAAAGGGAAGCTAAGTGAAAAGAAGCTGATCACTGTTGTATCACTGGACATAGAGGGAGCCTTCGATAGCGCATGGTGGCCGGCCATCAGAACCAGACTGGCTGAGGAAAAGTGCCCGGTGAACCTTAGGAGGCTGCTAGACAGCTACCTGACTGGTAGGAGTGTCCGAGTCCGATATGCTGGTGCCGAGTGTCGGAAGGACACGAATAAGGGGTGTGTGCAGGGGTCCATTGGTGGTCCGATCCTATGGAACCTGATCCTCGACCCCCTCCTAAAGGGGCTGGATGAGCGAGGCGTCCACTGCCAAGCGTTCGCCGATGATGTGGTGATGATCTTCGACGGTGAGACAGCATTGGAAGTCCAGAGGCATGCCAATGCCGCCCTCGAGTATGTTCGGGTGTGGGGCATCCGAAATAAGCTGAAGTTTGCACCGCAAAAAACTTGTGCAATGGTAATTACCAAGAAGCTAAAGTACGATGTCCCACTCCTGAGCATGGGCGGGGTAGACATTGGCATGTCTAAGGAAATCAAAATACTGGGGCTCACCGTCGACCACCAGCTCACTTTCAACTCCCATGTCGCAAACGTTTGCAGAAAAGCTGTGAACATTTACAAACAGCTGGCACGCGCGGCTAAAGTGAGCTGGGGCCTTAACACGGAGATCATCCACACGATATACACGGCAGCAGTGGAGCCGGTAATCTTGTACGCGGCAAGTGCCTGGGCGCCGGCCGCGAAAAAGATCGGAGTGCAGAAAAGCCTCAACACGGTCCAACGAGGATTCGCGCAGAAGCTCTGTAAATCCTACCGCACCGTTTCGCTGAACGCGTCCCTGGTGCTGGCTGGGATACTCCCACTCGACCTCCGAATACAGGAAGCAGCCGCTCTGTACGAGGCGAAGAGAGGGGTGCCACAGCCAGCACTTGCGGGCAGGGAGGTAGAGCGGGTGGTGGCATTTGCAGAGACTCCACACCCGGCGAAACATATGGCCATGGAATTCGTATGCCTGGAAGACCAGACCCGTGTGGACAGCCACAACAGTCAAGCAGTAAGGGTGTTCACGGACGGCAGCAAGATTGAGGGCAAGGTCGGAGCAGCACTGTCTCTGTGGGAGGGTGATGCCGAGACCAAGTCTGTCAAACTTAGCTTGCCTCCGTACTGCTCAGTCTACCAGGCGGAACTTCTGGCCATATGCGTAGCCACGCGCGAAATCCTCAAGCGCAAAGAGGGAACCTTCGGTATCTATAGTGACTCAAAGGCAGCTCTTCAGACAGTCACAAACCAGGGTTCCCTCCACGCACTGGCCGTGGAGGCGAGGGCAAACGTTGCCGTGGCTTTATCCCAGAGCAAAGATGTATCCTTGTTCTGGGTAAAGGCACACGCAGGGCTCGAAGGCAACGAGCGCGCGGACCACCTCGCGAAACAAGCTGCACTCCGGTCTAGAAAGAGGCCGGATTATGACCGCTGCCCGGTTTCATTCGTCAAGCGGCAGATCCGTTTGGGGTCGCTCGACGAATGGAACCGGAGGTACCAGAATGGCGAAACAGCCTCTGTGACAAAATTATTCTTCCCTGACGCAATCGACGCCTTTAAAATAGTGAAGAAGGTGAAACCAATAGGCATCCTCACACAGATCTTCACGGGGCACGGTGGGTTCTCCGAATACCTGCACCGCTTCAAGCGTAAGGAGAGCCCATCTTGCATCTGTGAACCAGATGCAGTTGAGTCGGTTGCCCACATCCTAACAGAATGCCCCGTCTTTGGCGCGGAACGATACAATACGGAACTAAAAATAGACACGAATATAGATAAAAATAACTTGGTCAAAATTATTGCGAACAACAAGAAACGCCAAGCCTTTTTAGAATACTGCGTAGAAATAATAACTAGAGTAATACATAGAAATAAGGATATTTAAAAACATATGTTTTATCTTATATGAATATTTCGTATGAAAGGATATACAGATCAAAGCATAGAATAATTTACTAATACTTAAAATATCAATAAAAATTCGGAACAACTAATTAAAAACTGAAATTAACAAAATTAAAGCAACGTAAAAAATTATTTTCGAAATCTAGAAACAAAATTATACACAATAGTAGAAAAAATAATATTGTCTAAAAAGGTCTCTGACAACGTCAGGGGACACAAGCAACAACAATAAAAAAAAAAAAAAAAAAAAAAAAACCTAACCTAACCTAACCTAACCTAACCTAACCTAACCTAACCTAACCTAACCGTAGATATCTTCGCTTCCAGACGCGCGATTTTGAAGCGGTTTTCGGTGTTTTTAGACCAAACTAGGCCTCCGCCTACGTTTTGACCATATCGCACGCGCTTACACGCGCGTCGGGACTTTATCCCTACTAACACTCGGGAATTTTTCGAATTTTCAAAGTAAATCGTCAAAATTAATTGTTTTTCCAAATTCTTTTACAAAAATAACGTTAGTTTATAGTTGCAATAGTCCTCACCCTTCATCCCTGAATTCTGGTCCGCGTTCCGCGTCCCAGTTTCCAGGTTTTGGGGAGAAATTCAAAATTTTTCGGTTCAAAAACGGGTTTTTTGACCGAAACTTAAAATTTTTTGGTCGGCACCTAATAAGTTTTATTCTCTATATAGCTAGCCCGCGCGGAGACGCGTCTCTGGACACCTCGCCCGCGCCCCTAGCCCGAATAAAACATATCTTTTTCAAAAAAATAGTTTTCCCATACATCTCTGTTAGTACCCAAAATCTACCTATAGGAGCGAGTAAAAAACACAAACGTAGATATCTTCGCTTCCAGACGCGCGATTTTGAAGCGGTTTTCAGTGTTTTTAGACCAAACTAGGCCTCCGCCTACGTTTTGACCATATCGCACGCGCTTACACGCGCGTCGGGACTTTATCCCTACTAACACTCGGGAATTTTTCGAATTTTCAAAGTAAATCGTCAAAATTAATTGTTTTTCCAAATTCTTTTACAAAAATAACGTTAGTTTATAGTTGCAATAGTCCTCACCCTTCATCCCTGAATTCTGGTCCGCGTTCCGCGTCCCAGTTTCCAGGTTTTGGGGAGAAATTCAAAATTTTTCGGTTCAAAAACGGGTTTTTTGACCGAAACTTAAAATTTTTTGGTCGGCACCTAATAAGTTTTATTCTCTATATAGCTAGCCCACGCGGAGACGCGTCTCTGGACACCTCGCCCGCGCCCCTAGCTCGAATAAATTTTGCCCGCCCACCCGCCCTCTGGTCTATAGGAAGAAGGTAGACGTGGGATTTTGGCAAAGTTTTATTTTTCATATTTGGCTTCATTATTTTATTTTAGGCCTAAAAATAGGGTTTTAGTAGGGAAATCTCATTTTTACACAATTCTGACCAAAATTTTACCGAAATTTTAATATCTAGACACGCGGGAGCGTGTCAAGCCAAGTTCCGGCGCGCAGCTCACAGTGTGTAATATTACACGAACCATTTGGAGCCACTTTTGAGCCCCTCATAACTCAAAAACTATTGCACCTAAACTTGTCAAATTTGGCTCATATATTGAGACTGGCAAGATACATATGTGTTCCAAATTTTATAAACATATCTCAAACGGTTATTTAGATATTAACGTCCAAAAATCGTCATTTCTATGACTGACCTATAGATCAAAACTATAACCCAGTTCCAGATGACCTAGAAAGTTCAAATTTGGCATACAGATAGGTAATTAGGTGAATACAAAGGAAAAAATCAGAAACTGGTATTTTTTTATCATTTTATTATAATTATCATTTAACTTATAATTAGTGCCTGTAAATCTCTATATGTGGATTTTAAGATCTTTACGTGAATATATAACGAGTTGAATACCACCCTTAATTTTTTTTTAAACCAAATCTTTCCATTTTTGTACTTAGAAATAAGAATATAGTAGATTTTCGTATTTATTACGCGTAACTAACCGTATTCTACAACCACTAGCGCCACCTATTATCATTCTCAGAAACTCACTCACGCCGCCTCCATTGATTTATTTAAAAGTGACACTAGATGGCGTTGTGCAATTACGTCATGATCCTGAATCTCGGTGTCAAGATTCTCCATGATTGAATGACCACCGCTACTACACTACAACATTTTTTGAGAGTCTGATTTCTGACGTCTTGATGTCCAGTTGTCTCTCGGTATCTGACCTCTAAGGTTATGTTAGGTGCTACGAAATTCATAAGAGTCTTTGTCCTATAAAATGCTTATAAATTTGTGTTAAATAATTATTACATTAAAAATTCTTTTAGTAAGGCAATAGTTTCAAATTTCAATCTAAAATTAATAATAATTTTATAATAAATAAAAAAGTAGGTATGAATATGAGTTTGAGAATGGGAACAACAAATAGTTTTTCTTGAGAATTCAATAGATAACAGGTAATTTGTTACGAAATCGTTTTATTGCGTGTATTGTACAACGAGTCGTACAGTTTCCGGCACGTAAGTTGGCAAGGTTTTGGCGTGGTGGGAGCAAGTTCGCGCATCGTGCACTTAGTGGAACAAAAAACTGGTCACTTTTATTGATTGTCATTATGGTTATTGCCATAATTTATTTTTAATCATGTAGTGAAACAAAGCAGAGGAATTCGTGACATTTAATAAGTGTTATAAATAAAATATAATATGCGTTTTTTTTTTATTAAGAAAAAAAAAAGTATATTATTAAAAATTATAGGTTCTCGTCGTCACTATCGGTTAATAATACTGTTACCCCTGGCATCAAATTAGAACTACCACTTGAGCTGGCATATTATGTAATAAACATAACAAAAACTAAATTTAAAACAATAACAACAACTCGTAATAAAAACTAAATTTAAAACAATAACAATAACTCGTAACAAAAACTTAATTTAAAACTAAAACTGAACTCGTAACTAAAAGTCAACAAAAACAAAGGATACAACTTTCGTGCACGCAAGTGTAATCGGGAGCGAATGGAATGTAGGACGCGGTGCGGGAGGCAGGGGTTGACAGACGCACCAATCGCGCGCTTGGATCGGCGCTACGTCATACCCCGCGTCTCGCTTGACCACCAGAGACCTAAAAAACGACTTCTGCGCATCTAACGACTCTTGCCAAGTTACGTGCCGGGGACTGTACAATAGAATTACGGGTGGGTGACACACTTGCCTTACATCGAATTGTCCCAATGCCTCCCGATGGAAACTGCCTTTTCCATTCGATTGCATTTCTTTGTTTGAGTATAATATTAAGATCGAAGTGTATCATCAGGATGGGGTTCTGCTGGGTTTGTTCGGCGAAGAGGGATATCCTACAAAGCGCTTGCTATTTACAGGAAATCTCTCTTCGGGCCATTATGACGTAAATACAGTAGTTTAACAAAAAGCTATTTAGTATTAATTTTACTTACCTACTACTAATTTATGTACAAAAAGTAATGATATCCCATCAAAAACATAAATGTAAAATGAGAGCCAAGTTCAATATTATGATATATGCCTTGGTTGTTGACTTCAACGACAAAAGAAGTGAAATCTAAATTGGTGCCAAGTTCAATGGTCGGTCCTGAAATTTATTTATAACAACATAAAATATCATTTTCTCTTATAACTTAGGAGAATATAATATATTGTAGCCTAAAGTCTGACTTGGCTAGTTTTCATATACGAATTATATTATAGCCTTCGCAAGTTCAACCTGTTACTTGTCGGTTCTTATTTTATTATTCCGAAAATTTGGCTTGCTGATAGAAACTAACCATCGAACATAATAATTCGTATATGAGAACTAGCCAAGTCAGACTTTAGGCTACAATATATTCTCCTAAGTTATAAGAAAAAATGATATTTTATGTTGTTATAAATAAATTTCAGGACCGACCATTGAACTTGGCACCAATTTAGATTTCACTTCTTTTGTCGTTGAAGTCAACAACCAAGGCATATATCATAATATTGAACTTGGCTCTCATTTTACATTTATGTTTTTGATGGGATTAATATTTAGATTATATTTAATTTAGTAATTATTTCGTATTTTGTTGTTTTATATTTTTATTGATTTATTGTTATATTACTTATTGTGTTCCCCCCTTTACAGGGTCACATAAGTACCAGTGTTCCTTTGAACTTCTCCTCTCGAGCGGGTATTGCGGTTCCGTCCTCCTCTTTACAGGGGTCTGTTCTCGAAGTATCTGCTCCCAAATTTATAATGTTTCGCACCCCATCCAGCACCGTGAGGGCCCAAGGCTCTAGTGGCTCGCCGCGATCGGCGGAGAATGCGATGCCTTCACCTGCTGACGCAAGGAGGAGAATCTCCTTCGGAGAAGACACTCCTTCTGCATCACAGGGAGGCCTTGCCACTCCGGGGACGCGCCGAGCTGCTATCGATGCCTCAAGACGGCTCAATAAGCCTGAGGCGAAGAACCGCAGTCGCACTGAGGAGGCGAGAGCTTGCCTAAATAAGGCAAAGCTGAACTTGGGCAACTCTCGCAACCTCAAGGCCGAAATTAAGACTGCGGTACTCGAAGCCATAAACAGGCTTTATGAGCTCGTCAAGGAGTCCGAGCGTGACAAGGCCCCTGCCGCACCCATCGCCATACCGGAAACCGCGCTCACTGCTGACTTCGGCCCCCAACCTTCTTCCATCGAGGTTCTTGCTGGCCAGACTGAGCTCCTGAGAACCATGAAGGAGCACATCTCGGAGTTAAAAGACAACTCCGAGAAACTCGACAGACTCCGAGACAGTCTGGCCAGCCGAGAGAGTGTGGGGGAGACAACCTACGCGAGTGTAGCGGCCGTCAATAAGTGCCACACCACGGCGCAGGCCCTGGAGCGAACGACGCTGCACTCCGTGGTGGTTTCATCCACACAGGAGAGGGACACGGGGGCTGAAATCCTCGAAAGAGTGCGAAAAGCAGTGGACGCGAAGGAAGGCTGGGTGCGTGTAGAGAGAGTAAGAAAGGCCAAAGATCAAAAAGTAATTATGGGGTGCGCAACGACAGAAAAAAGGAGAAAATTAAAACTGCGATTAGAGAAGGCCGGAGAGAACCTCATCGTCGAGGAAGTCAAAAATCGAAACCCGCTTCTGGTTCTTAGGGACGTGCTTTTAGTACACAGTGACGAAGAAGTGATTAGAGCCCTTAAGAACCAGAACCGGGAGATCTTTCACGGCCTCGGTGACGAGGAACAGAAGATTGTAATCAAATTTCGAAAAAAGTCCAGGAACCCTCACGTGAGCAGCGTTGTGATGAGTGTTTCTCCAGCAGTCTGGAAGAGGGCACTCGAAGGAGGCAAACTCCGTATTGACCTCCAGAGAGTGCGCGTCGAGGATCAGACGCCTCTGGTGCAGTGCACCCGCTGCTTATCGTACGGCCACGGCAAGCGCCTATGTACGGAGCTGGCCGACCTGTGCAGCCACTGTGGCGGTCCACATCTTAGAGTGGACTGCCCAGACAAGCACAGGAGCGAAGCAGTGGTGTGCGTTAACTGCACCAGAGCCAAGCTGGGGGAACACTCACACAACGCATTCAGTGAATTATGCCCGGTGCGAAGGAAGTGGGACGCATTCGCGCGAGCAACCATAGCGTATTGCTAAAGTGGTCGGTGCGCCCACTTCCACGTACAAGAAGATTTTAAATTCGACACAACTAGAACACAGAAGAACAAAGCGAACCTCTAGGGTTGGCTTTTTGGAGAACGGAAACTGGAGCCACTTTCTTGCAAAAGTGACTGGAGTTAAGCTGGACCATGAATCAACTCTAGTGGTATCGTCAAGTTATGTCAAGGTTGCAAAAATACGTCGATTAAATTCCAGAGTACTTGTGGAATTGATATTAAAATATATAGTAAATATATGGTATTAATATCAAAAACAAAAATAATTAAAAGACTACTCTTGGTAAAATTGAAATCCAAAAATTAAGTAAACACATGAAAGGGCATGAATAAAAGGGTTAGTTGGATAAAATAAAACAGGACACAGATAAAAATTGAAAATTAGTAATCATTAATATATTTAAAGTATTTGTAAATTAAATAATAACAGTTGAAAATGTCACAAATAGAAGCAAAATAGCAAAAATAGTAAAGATAAAACATAAAAATAAAAGTAGTAAAAATGGTATTATTGCAGTCATCAGAATGTGGTCTCATCGACCTTCCAAAAAAAAAAAAAAAAAAAAAAAAGTCGCAAATAAAGCTTAACAATATACTTAACGGTTCGAGCTTATAATGCTTAACGGTTCGAGTCCGGCACTACCTCGACTGTCTTACAGGAGAAAATCCCGTGGGATAGTCGAGGTGTCCGCGGGGATTTCCCACTCCTGCCAAAACAAAAAAAAAAAAAAAAAAAAAAACCTAACCTAACCTAACCTAACCTTTTTTTTTTTTTTTTTTTTTTTTTTTTTTTTTTTTTTTTTTTTTTTTTTTGTCGCTGGGAAAAAATGCATTACGCATACCCTCCCATCGGGGGACGGGAGGGGTATGTGGGACTCCCCGGGCGGACCCGGTATACCCACTAAAACGACCCAGCGCATTCCCGCTTCGTCCGAGTGGCGGGGGACTGGGAAACCGGCACAGCCTTTACTTCCAGTCCTCCGCCGACGATTGCAAGGCAGACCCCCCTCACACCCTCACGGGTGTGGGGGGGTCGGGAATGACCGACGAAGATGACGGGTGCAATGCGGGCGCAGGCACCCCCGTGCCTGTAGCCCGCCCGTCACCATGAGGAGGGAGGGCTCGACGCCTTCTGCCCCTTCTTCGTCTGCGGAGCGGCGCAGCGAGAGGATCGTCCTCCCGCGCGCGCTCCGCCTCCTCCTTCTGCGAGAGTACGTCCTCGCAAAAGGAGGCTACCGCTGACCAGGCCTCCTCGCTCCCCAGCATGGCGTCGACCGCGCCGGGAAGCGAGAGGTCCGGTCCGACCACCGCGGTCAGACCGCGGCGCAGCTCGGCCCACGCCGGGCACACCTCGAGGGTGTGCTGCGCCGTGTCCTCCGCCGCGCCGCAGTCGTGGCACGCCGGGGTCTCCTCCCTCCCGATCCGGTGCAGGTGCGATCCGAAGCAGCCGTGCCCGGACAACACCTGCACCAGACGGAAAGAGAGGAAACCGTGGGACCGCTCGAGCCAGCCCTTCAGGACCGGACCGAGCGCGTCCAACGTCCGGCGGCCAAAGGCGGCGTTGGCGAGGTCCTCCGTCCAATGGAGGACGATGGCGTCCTTCGCCTCCTGCCGCACGGCCTCCCGCTCTTCGGCGACGGGGCGCTCCCCGAGCGCCTTCCGGTGCGCCGTCCACTCGTAGACTCTGGCAAGCACCCATGCCTCCAACTCCCAAGGAGGGGTGCCGGCCAGAGCGCACGCCGCCGAAAAGCCCACCGAGCGGTAAGCCCTCGCCACCCGCTGTGCAATGGCCCGCTGGGGCCTGCGGATGGCGGTCGCATTCTCCCTCCTATGGAGGGAGTCCGCCCAGATGGGTGCCCCGTAAAGGGCCATGCTCCGCAAGATACCGGCATAGAGGCGCCGGCATTTCGCCTTGGGCCCCCCCAGGTTTGGGAGGAGCCACGCGAGGGCGTCCGCGGCCTTCAACAGGCGCGTCGACAGCCCGCTGAAGTGCGGGCCGAAGCGCCACCTGTCGTCCAGCACCAGACCCAGATATTTCATCTGGGGCTGGACCCCTATACGGACGCCCTCCACGACGATGTGGGCGTCGGGAGGGCAGCGCTGCCGTGGACCGCGAAAGTACACGGCCTCCGTCTTGTGCAGCGCCACCTTCAATCCCAGGCGGCGGATCCTCTCTGCCACCAAGGATCCGCCAGCCGAGGCCAGACAGGCCGCATCCCCGAAGTTCCTCCCCCGGGCAGTGAGGAGAGTGTCATCCGCGTAGCAGATGACACTCGTGCCCGGGAGGAGGGCTCCCCGCAAGAGCCAATTGAAACCGATGTTCCACAAGGGGGGGCCAAGCACCGACCCCTGTGGAACACCGGACTCTGCCCCGTAGCGCCTCACGGTGGCCGTTTTGTCTACGAAGAGGACCTTCAGTAGGGCCAGCGCGTCGATCGTCGAACGCCCACGGCGGAAACCGTATTGGGCGTCCGACAGATCCGGCCCTACCTCCCGCAAATGGCTGTCCAGCCTCCCGGCGACAATCCCCTCGAACAATTTACCGACCTCATCGAGCAGAACGATGGGCCGGTATGCCGAGGGGGAGTCCACCGGGCGTCCCTCCTTTCGGAGGAGGCATAGCTGCCCCTCCTTCCACAGTTTCGGGAACCTCCCAGCCGTAAAACACGCACTGAAGAGGTCCCGAAACCTGTCCTCCATTTGGGAGGCGGTGATCGCCACCACCCGTGCGGGGACGCCGTCCGGTCCGGGGGCAGTCTTCTTTGCGCGGAGGTTCAGAACCCCCGCGCAGAATTCCGCCGCCGTCACCGGGGGGACCTCCGCCTCCGGTGGAGCCGCCCCTTGCGGGGGATCCATTGTTGGTGGGACGAAGTCGGTCCTGCGCGGAAACAGGGACCGGACCACCCCATCCAACAATGCTGGCTCGAGGGTCTCCGACAGTGGGGGACCATAGGGGCGGAGCTGGTTCCGCGCCGCCTTATATGGTCTCCCATAGGGATCCCTGTCGAGACCCTCCAGCATCTCGGCCCTCGCCGAGTCTTGCGCAGCGCCCATTGCAGACTTGAGGGCCTCCGCAGCCTCTCGGTAAGAGGCGTACAGGCGGTCCTCCTCTGCCCGGACTCGATTTTGGGCGCTGCGCCGTCGGCTCCGCGTGTAGGCCCTTCTGGCCGCCACGCAGATGGCCCGGAGTCCCGCAAGCTCCTCCGTCCACCAGTAGACGGCACGACGGGGAGGCGGACGGCGAGACCGAGGCATGCTGGAGTTGCACACCTCGGTCAAGGACCCCCTGAGCCGGACCGCTGCGGCGTCAACGTCCGGGACCTCCTCGACAGGGGGAGGTGACAGCCAGTCCTGGAGAAAGGCGGCCTCCTTGGCTGCCTCCCGGTCCAGGCGGGTGAGTGCCCACCGCGGGAAGGGAGATTGCCCAGCGCGGGCCGTCCCCCTCCCCTGCTGGGTGGAGATGTCGAACCGCACGTAACGGTGGTCCGACAAGGTCTCCACCAGCTCCACCCGCCAGTTAACGACGCGGGCGGCCAGCGCGGGGGTGGCAAACGACACGTCCACCACCGACCCGCCCTGTTGCCGCACACACGTGTGGACCGCCCCCCTATTGAGGAGGGACACACCGCACGAGGCCGCCCAAAACTGGACGGCGCGTCCCCGGACGTTGCAACCGGCGGCCGGGTTGCCCCAGTCCACCGACTTGGCGTTTAGGTCGCCCAACACCACGACCTGGCGTGGCGCCGCCCTCCCTACGACAGCAGTGAGGACTTCGAGGAAATCCTCAAAGTCCGAGAGAGGGCGGTTTGGGGAGAAATACACCCCCACCATCGCTATCTCTCCCCACGCGGCGGCCACGTATCCCGGTCCCCTCTCTAAGAGCGAGAGGGGAGGGGAGTCTGTGGAAGACCGCGCCACCAACGCCACCAAGCCGTCTCGGTCGCCCAGCCAACGGCCAGGGACCGAGTAGGGTTCGGCGACCACCGCCAAGTCCACCAACCACTCAGCCATGGTCTGCATCAGCAGATCCTGGGCTGTCCTGCAGTGGTTGGTGTTCGCCTGAAGGATGCGATGTTCGACTGTGTCCATCAGTCGGACATCGCAACCTCCTCCGCAGCCGCCGCAGGAACGGCGGTGTTAGCGGCAGCAGCAGGCGCAGGCCCGGTCGGCGCCTGCGCTTTGCCACGCTTAGGGGGAGGAATACACTTCCTCCCCTTCATTACGTGGCCTGATCGACGGCCACTGGCGGCACACACCGCACAGTGCGGCGTGGCGGCCTTGCAGGAGGCGGCTTTGTGGCCCTCCTTGCCGCAGCGGTAGCATGTGTCCGTCCTGTCTACCTTAGACGGACACAGAGGCCTGGTGTGGCCGATGCCGAAGCACCGGAAACAACGCAGAGGCTGGTCCTCGAGTGCCCGGAC
This sequence comes from Xestia xanthographa, assembly GCA_905147715.2. Lineage (NCBI taxonomy): Eukaryota > Metazoa > Arthropoda > Insecta > Lepidoptera > Noctuidae > Xestia > Xestia xanthographa. Next base: position 24,614 of record LR990650.1, read on the forward strand.
TGCGCCCGAGCTGAACCCGACTTGAAGCCGTCCTTTCGCAAGGACGGCTTTGGCAGCGGCGATTGGGCACTCGAGGCGGATTGTGCCCATACCACCGCGGCCGGGCCTTATGTCCCGGCCTTGGACCGCCGCGGCGCCACAGCCCCCTACCGCTGCGACCGCCGCCACCACCTCCTCCTTGGTGACGGAGTCATCCAGCTCCGTCACCTCAATGGCCGCCGACTTGACCGGCCGGGCCACCTTGGCAGAGTCCGCGATGACCTCTTGCAGCTTGGCTGCAAAGAGGTCCGCGCGGGCTCCCCCTTCGGTCCCCGGGAACTCGAAAATTCGAGCCCCGGCTTGGGTCCGCCGGCAAGACACACTGCCGATCCCCAGTTGGGTGGGATCGGCATTGGCACGCGCCCGTACCAAAATAGACGCGTACGTCTCCCCGCGCTCCGCAGCCTCCGCGGTGAGCGTCACCACGACGGCCGCGGTTTTTGGGGGGACTAGGTGTCTATTTCCCCTCCCTTTCCCTTTCCCATTTCCCGTACCGGTCGTCTGCGACTGGCTGGGAGCGGTGGTGGCGGGGACGACAGGGACGGCCGTTACCGTCTTCTTCCCTTTGCCTTTCCCCTTACGGACCACTTCCGTCCACTCGTTGGACGGGGTGGTTGAAGGCAGAAGGGCGTCTTCCACCTGGGAGGAGGAGGACGGCCCCGGCTCGCACTGCCTCTTATCCGCCGCAAGCGGCGGTCGGAGGCGTTTCTCGGGCAAGAGCCGGTCCTCGATGCCCGCTAAGCAGGCTCTTGTGAAGGCCCTCTCCTCCATTACAACCTTGCGGATGATATCCTCAAGGCGACTGTGTCCATCAGTCGGACATCGCACCCTCCTCCGCAGCCGCCGCAGGAACGGCGGTGTTAGCGGCAGCAGTAGGCGCAGGCCCGGTCGGCACCTGCACTTTGCCACGCTTAGGGGGAGGAATACACTTCCTCCCCTTCATTACGTGGCCTGATCGGCAGCCACTGGCGGCACACACCGCACAGTGCGGTGTGGTGACCTTGCAAGAGGCGGCTTTGTGGCCCTCCTTGCCGCAGCGGTAGCATGTGTCCGTCCTGTCTACCTTGGACGGACACAGAGGCCTGGTGTGGCCGATGCCGAAGCACCGGAAACACCGCAGAGGCTGGTCCTCGAGTGCCCGGACTGCGCCCGAGCTGAACCCGACTTGAAGCCGTCCTTTTGCAAGGACGGCTTTGGCAGCGGCGATTGGGCACTCGAGGCGCCACCTGTCGTCCAGCACCAGACCCAGATATTTCATCTGGGGCTGGACCCCTATACGGACGCCCTCCACGACGATGTGGGCGTCGGGAGGGCAGCGCTGCCGTGGACCGCGAAAGTACACGGCCTCCGTCTTGTGCAGCGCCACCTTCAATCCCAGGCGGCGGATCCTCTCTGCCACCAAGGATCCGCCAGCCGAGGCCAGACAGGCCGCATCCCCGAAGTTCCTCCCCCGGGCAGTGAGGAGAGTGTCATCCGCGTAGCAGATGACACTCGTGCCCGGGAGGAGGGCTCCCCGCAAGAGCCAATTGAACCCGATGTTCCACAAGGGGGGGCCAAGCACCGACCCCTGTGGAACACCGGACTCTGCCCCGTAGCGCCTCACGGTGGCCGTTTTGTCTACGAAGAGGACCTCTCGGTCCTCCAAGTAGCTGGCCAGGAGATCCCGCAGATATTGGGGCACTCCGTGATACCGGAGCGCCTCCAATATCGTCGAGTGGGGGACGGAGTTGAAGGCGTTGGCAATGTCGAATGACACCGCCAGCACTCCGTCCCCCGCCTCCACCGCCTCCTTCACCTGGCCCTTCAGTAGGGCCAGCGCGTCGATCGTCGAACGCCCACGGCGGAAACCGTATTGGGCGTCCGACAGATCCGGCCCTACAACCTAACCTAACCTTTTTTTTTTTTTTTTTTTTTTTGTCGCTGGGAAAAAATGCATTACGCATACCCTCCCATCGGGGGACGGGAGGGGTATGTGGGACTCCCCGGGCGGACCCGGTATACCCACTAAAACGACCCAGCGCATTCCCGCTTCGTCCGAGTGGCGGGGGACTGGGAAACCGGCACAGCCTTTACTTCCAGTCCTCCGCCGACGATTGCAAGGCAGACCCCCCTCACACCCTCACGGGTGTGGGGGGGTCGGGAATGACCGACGAAGATGACGGGTGCAATGCGGGCGCAGGCACCCCCGTGCCTGTAGCCCGCCCGTCACCATGAGGAGGGAGGGCTCGACGCCTTCTCCCCCTTCTTCGCCTGCGGAGCGGCGCAGCGAGAGGATCGTCCTCCCGCGCGCGCTCCGCCTCCTCCTTCTGTGAGAGTACGTCCTCGCAAAAGGAGGCTACCGCTGACCAGGCCTCCTCGCTCCCCAGCATGGCGTCGACCACGCTGGGAAGAGAGAGGTCCGGTCCGACCACCACGGTCAGACCGCGGCGAAGCTCGGCCCACGCCGGGCACACCTCGAGGGTGTGCTGCGCCGTGTCCTCCGCCGCGCCGCAGTCGTGGCACGCCGGGGTCTCCTCCCTCCCGATCCGGTGCAGGTGCGATCCGAAGCAGCCGTGCCCGGACAACACCTGCACCAGACGGAAAGAGAGGAAACCGTGGGACCGCTCGAGCCAGCCCTTCAGGACCGGACCGAGCGCGTCCAACGTCCGGCGGCCAAAGGCGGCGTTGGCGAGGTCCTCCGTCCAATGGAGGACGATGGCATCCTTCGCCTCCTGCCGCACGGCCTCCCGCTCTTCGGCGACGGGGCGCTCCCCGAGCGCCTTCCGGTGCGCCGTCCACTCGTATACTCTGGCGAGCACCCATGCCTCCAACTCCCAAGGAGGGGTGCCGGCCAGAGCGCACGCCGCCGAAAAGCCCACCGAGCGGTAAGCCCTCGCCACCCGCTGTGCAATGGCCCGTTGGGGCCTGCGGATGGCGGTCGCATTCTCCCTCCTATGGAGGGAGTCCACCCAGATGGGTGCCCCGTAAAGGGCCATGCTCCGCAAGATGCCTGCATAGAGGCGCCGGCATTTCGCCTTGGGCCCCCCCAGGTTTGGGAGGAGCCACGAGAGAGTGTCCGCGGCCTTCAACAGGCGCGTCGACAGCCCGCTGAAGTGCGGGCCGAAGCGCCACCTCTCATCCAGCACCAGCCCCAGATATTTCATCTGGGGCTGGACCCCTATACGGACGCCCTCCACGACGATGTGGGCATCGGGAGGGCAGCGCTGCCGGGGACCACGAAAGTACACGGCCTCCGTCTTGTGCAGCGCCACCTTCAATCCCAGGCGGCGGATCCTCTCTGCCACCAAGGATCCGCCAGCCGAGGCCAGACAGGCCGCATCCCCGAAGTTCCTCCCCCGGGCAGTGAGGAGAGTGTCGTCCGCGTAGCAGATGACACTCGTGCCCGGGAGGAGGGCTCCCCGCAAGAGCCAATTGAACCCGATGTTCCACAAGGGGGGGCCAAGCACCGACCCCTGTGGAACACCGGACTCTGCCCCGTAGCGCCTCACGGTGGCCGTTTTGTCTACGAAGAGGACCTCTCGGTCCTCCAAGTAGCTGGCCAGGAGATCCCGCAGATATTGGGGCACTCCGTGGTACCGGAGCGCCTCCAATATCGTCGAGTGGGGGACGGAGTTGAAGGCGTTGGCAATGTCGAATGACACCGCCAGCACTCCGTCCCCCGCCTCCACCGCCTCTTTCACCTGGCCCTTGAGTAGGGCCAGCGCGTCGATCGTCGAACGCCCACGGCGGAAACCGTATTGGGCGTCCGACAGATTCGGCCCTACCCCCCGCAAATGGCTGTCCAGCCTCGCGGCGACAATCCCCTCGAACAATTTACCGACCTCATCGAGCAGAACGATGGGCCGGTATGCCGAGGGGGAGTCCACCGGGCGTCCCTCTTTTCGGAGGAGGCATAGCTGCCCCTCCTTCCACAGTTTCGGGAACCTCCCAGCCGTAAAACACGCACTGAAGAGGTCCCGAAACCTGTCCTCCATTTGGGAGGCGGCGATCGCCACCACCCGTGCGGGGACGCCGTCCGGTCCGGGGGCAGTCTTCTTTGCGCGGAGGCTCAGAACCCCCGCGCAGAGTTCCGCCGCCGTCACCGGGGGGACCTCCGCCTCCGGTGGAGCCGCCCCTTGCGGGGGATCCATTGTTGGTGGGACGAAGTCGGTCCTGCGCGGAAACAGGGACCGGACCACCCCATCCAACAATGCTGGCTCGAGGGTCTCCGACAGTGGGGGACCATAGGGGCGGAGCTGGTTCCGCGCCGCCTTATATGGTCTCCCATAGGGATCCCTGTCGAGACCCTCCAGCATCTCGGCCCTCGCCGAGTCTTGCGCAGCGCCCATTGCAGACTTAAGGGCCTCCGCAGCCTCTCGGTAAGAGGCGTACAGGCGGTCCTCCTCTGCCCGGACTCGGTTTTGGGCGCTGCGCCGTCGGCTCCGGGTGTAGGCCCTTCTGGCCGCCACGCAGGTGGCCCGGAGTCCCGCCAGCTCCTCCGTCCACCAGTAGACGGCACGACGGGGAGGCGGACGGCGAGACCGAGGCATGCTGGAGTTGCACACCTCGGTCAAGGACCCCCTGAGCCGGACCGCTGCGGCGTCAACGTCCGGGACCTCCTCGACTGGGGGAGGTGACAGCCAGTCCTGGAGAAAGGCGGCCTCCTTGGCTGCCTCCCGGTCCAGGCGGGTGAGTGCCCACCGCGGGAAGGGAGATTGCCCAGCGCGGGCCGTCCCCCTCCCCTGCTGGGTGGAGATGTCGAACCGCACGTAACGGTGGTCCGACAAGGTCTCCACCAGCTCCACCCGCCAGTTTACGACGCGGGCGGCCAGCGCGGGGGTGGCAAACGACACGTCCACCACCGACCCGCCCTGTTGCCGCACACACGTGTGGACCGCCCCCCTATTGAGGAGGGACACACCGCACGAGGCCGCCCAAAACTGGACGGCGCGTCCCCGGACGTTACAACCGGCGGCCGGGTTGCCCCAGTCCACCGACTTGGCGTTTAGGTCGCCCAACACCACGACCTGGCGTGGCGCCGCCCTCCCTACGACAGCAGTGAGGACTTCGAGGAAATCCTCAAAGTCCGAGAGAGGGCGGTTTGGGGAGAAATACACCCCCACCATCGCTATCTCTCCCCACGCGGCGGCCACGTATCCCGGTCCCCTCTCTAAGAGCGAGAGGGGAGGGGAGTCTGTGGAAGACCGCGCCACCAACGCCACCAAGCCGTCTCGGTCGCCCAGCCAACGGCCAGGGACCGAGTAGGGTTCGGCGACCACCGCCAAGTCCACCAACCACTCAGCCATGGTCTGCATCAGCAGATCCTGGGCTGTCCTGCAGTGGTTGGTGTTCGCCTGAAGGATGCGATGTTCGACTGTGTCCATCAGTCGGACATCGCAACCTCCTCCGCAGCCGCCGCAGGAACGGCGGTGTTAGCGGCAGCAGCAGGCGCAGGCCCGGTCGGCGCCTGCGCTTTGCCACGCTTAGGGGGAGGAATACACTTCCTCCCCTTCATTACGTGGCCTGATCGGCGGCCACTGGCGGCACACACCGCACAGTGCGGCGTGGCGGCCTTGCAGGAGGCGGCTTTGTGGCCCTCCTTGCCGCAGCGGTAGCATGTGTCCGTCCTGTCTACCTTAGATGGACACAGAGGCCTGGTGTGGCCGATGCCGAAGCACCGGAAACAACGCAGAGGCTGGTCCTCGAGTGCCCGGACTGCGCCCGAGCTGAACCCGACTTGAAGCCGTCCTTTCGCAAGGACGGCTTTGGCAGCGGCGATTGGGCACTCGAGGCGGATGGTGCCCATACCACCGCGGCCGGGCCTTATGTCCCGGCCTTGGACCGCCGCGGCGCCACAGCCCCCTACCGCTGCGACCGCCGCCACCACCTCCTCCTTGGTGACGGAGTCATCCAGCTCCGTCACCTCAATGGCCGCCGACTTGACCGGCCGGACCACCTTGGCAGAGTCCGCGATGACCTCTTGCAGCTTGGCTGCAAAGAGGTCCGCGCGGGCACCCCCTTCGGTCCCCGGGAACTCGAATATTCGAGCCCCGGCTTGGGTCCGCCGGCAAGACACACTGCCGATCCCCAGTTGGGTGGGATCGGCATTGGCCCGCGCCCGCACCAAAATAGACGCGTACGTCTCCCCGCGCTCCGAGGCCTCCGCGGTGAGCGTCACCACGACTGCCGCGGTTTTTGGGGGGACTAGCTGTCTATTTCCCCTCCCTTTCCCTTTCCCATTTCCCGTACCGGTCGTCTGCGACTGGCTGGGAGCGGTGGTGGCGGGCACGACAGGGACGGCCGTTACCGTCTTCTTCCCTTTGCCCTTCCCCTTACGGACCACTTCCGTCCACTCGTTGGACGGGGTGGTTGAAGGCAGAAGGGCGTCTTCCACCTGGGAGGAGGAGGACGGCCCCGGCTCGCACTGCCTCTTATCCGCCGCAAGCGGCAGTCGGAGGCGTTTCTCGGGCAAGAGCCGGTCCTCGATGCCCGCTAAGCAGGCTCTTGTGAAGGCCCTCTCCTCCATTACAACCTTGCGGATGATATCCTCAAGGTTAGAGGAGGGGCCCTCCACTACAGAGCACGTCTCGGCTAGTTGTGGCCGGGCCGAGGCAGGGCCCTCTGCCACAGGGCTCGCCTTGGCCTGTTGTGGCCGGGCCGCGGCTTCAGCGAGCTTTTGGTGAAGCTGGCTGACCTCCGACTGCAGACAATCTATTCTCGCCTGCAGTTGCCGCGTCTCGTCGGTGGTCGTCCGCTTCACCAACTCAGCGACGACACCACGCAGGCTCGCGGCCCTGCATTTTAGGGCCTTTTGAAACGTGCCCTTTAAGTTGGAGGACTTAGAGGCGACCTCTATGATCCCCTCCTCGTCCTCCTCTGCCATCCTTTGCAGCTCCTCCAGGGACTGGTCCGCGTACAGAACGCGTGACGCACCGTACCCAGACTTGGCCCGGGCAACGTGCGCACGCTTCTCCTTGGCGGCAACCCGCTCCTCCAGCTCTTGCTGGAGCTGCGCCTTCCGGGCCAGGTCCACCTGGCGCTGGGCGTCCGCGAGCCCAACGACGTGGGTATCCGCGGCCGTTGTCGTTGGCTTTTTAGCCTTCGACAATGGTTTGGACCCCGAAGCCGAGGAGCTCTCGGACACACCACAGCTTCGGAAGACCCTCTTCCGCGATCGAGAGCCACTCGCATCCAACCCTCCAACAACCGAGTCGCTGTCAGACGACTCTGCCCCGCCGAAGTAGCTAGCCGCAGACGGCGCGCGGCTACACTCTGATGTTGGAGCGTCGGGGTGGCCCTGAGAAGGGCCTTTGGGTTGGCCCTGAGAAGGGCCTTTTGGTTGGCCCTGAGAAGGGCCTTTGGGTTGGCCCTGAGAAGGGCCTTTTGGTTGGCCCTGAGAAGGGCCGTTTGGTTGGCCCTGAGAAGGGCCTTTTGGTTTTAAAAAACGCCCGCAGGCGTCCCGCGAGGGTTTGGGCATTCCGCAGACTCGTACTATAAAGGCAATGAATAAAATGAGCTACGAGAGCACAGAGCACTTTGGCCAACCCAGTCTGCCACTCCGTTACGGTGGTCAGAACTGGGCTGTTTCCAGGGGACACGACGTGGACGTAAGCTCTGTGGGGGGGTCCCCCAACCTAACCTAACCTAACCTAACCTAACCTAACCTTTTTTTTTTTTTTGAGGCATGCTGGAGTTGCACACCTCGGTCAAGGACCCCCTGAGCTGGACCGCTGCGGCGTCAACGTCCGGGACCTCCTCGACTGGGGGAAGTGACAGCCAGTCCTGGAGAAAGGCGGCCTCCTTGGCTGCCTCCCGGTCCAGGCGGGTGAGTGCCCACCGCGGGAAGGGAGATTGCCCAGCGCGGGCCGTCCCCCTCCCCTGCTGGGTGGAGATGTCGAACCGCACGTAACGGTGGTCCGACAAGGTCTCCACCAGCTCCACCCGCCAGTTCACGACGCGGGCGGCCAGCGCGGGGGTGGCAAATGACACGTCCACCACCGACCCGCCCTGTTGCCGCACACACGTGTGGACCGCCCCCCTGTTGAGGAGGGACACACCGCACGAGGCCGCCCAAAACTGGACGGCGCGTCCCCGGACGTTGCAACCGGCGGCCGGGTTGCCCCAGTCCACCGACTTGGCGTTTAGGTCGCCCAAAACCACGACCTGGCGTGGCGCCGCCCTCCCTACGACAGCAGTGAGGACTTCGAGGAAATCCTCAAAGTCCGAGAGAGGGCGGTTTGGGGAGAAATACACCCCCACCATCGCTATCTCTCCCCACGCGGCGGCCACGTATCCCGGTCCCCTCTCTAAGAGCGAGAGGGGAGGGGAGTCTGTGGAAGACCGCGCCACCAACGCCACCAAGCCGTCCCGGTCACCCAGCCAACGGCCAGGGACCGAGTAGGGTTCGGCGACCACCGCCAAGTCCACCAACCACTCAGCCATGGTCTGCATCAGCAGATCCTGGGCTGTCCTGCAGTGGTTGGTGTTCGCCTGAAGGATGCGATGTTCGACTGTGTCCATCAGTCGGACATCGCAACCTCCTCCGCAGCCGCCGCAGGAACGGCGGCGTTAGCGGCAGCAGCAGGCGCAGGCCCGGTCGGCGCCTGCGCTTTGCCACGCTTAGGGGGAGGAATACACTTCCTCCCCTTCATTACGTGGCCTGATCGGCGGCCACTGGCGGCACACACCGCACAGTGCGGCGTGGCGGCCTTGCAGGAGGCGGATTTGTGGCCCTCCTTGCCGCAGCGGTAGCATGTGTCCGTCCTGTCTATCTTGGACGGACACAGAGGCCTGGTGTGGCCGATGCCGAAGCACCGGAAACACCGCAGAGGCTGGTCCTCGAGTGCCCGGACTGCGCCCGAGCTGAACCCGACTTGTAGCCGTCCTTTCGCAAGGACGGCTTTGGCAGCGGCGATTGGGCACTCGAGGCGGATGGTGCCCATACCACCGCGGCCGGGCCTTATGTCCCGGCCTTGGACCGCCGCGGCGCCACAGCCCCTCGCCTCGCGCCCGCGCTTCCTCGCGCCACCGGTACAGTGACGCGAGTACTTTCGCCTCCAGGTCCCAGGGCGGGGATCCAGCCAGTACACAAGCCGCCTCGTAGGAGATCGTGCGATACCCCCGGACGACTCTGACGGCCATCGCTCTCTGCGGCTTTCGCAGTACTGCGATGCTTCCGGCCGTCAGGTCAGTCGCCCAGATCGGGGCCCCATACAGGGCCATGGATCGCACGATCCCCACGTAGAGCCGCCTACAGGCGGCGCTCGGGCCCCCCAGATTGGGAAGCAACGTTGACAGCGCCCCAGCAGCGCCCAACAACTTGGGCGCCAGCCGCCCAGGAAGCCCTGCCCGCCGCAGGAAGTGGGGGCCGAAATCCCACCGGCTGTCGAGCACCAATCCCAGGTACTTCATGGTGGACTCGACAGCGATCCGAGCCCCCCCGACCACGATGTGTGATCCGGGCGGCGGCGCCCGCCGGGGGCCATGAAACACCATGGCCTCCGACTTGTTGAGGGCTACCTCCAGGCCCAGGCGACGTATGCGGCTCACCACCTGTGACACCGCAGCCGTCGCCAGCAACGCTGCCTCCCTGTGCGAGCTCCCCCGGGCAGTGACCAACGTGTCGTCAGCATAACACACTGCTTCCTCCGCCAGGACTCTCACTCGCGACACAGCGTGAATGGTAGAGCGCCCGTGCCGAAAGCCGAACTGGCTGCCGTCCAAATCCGGCCCCTCTCCGCACAAGTGGCCGACGAGGCGGGCAGCGATTATCCGCTCGAACAGCTTACCCACCTCATCTAGCAGCACTATGGGCCGGTACGCGGACGGCGAGTCCGCAGGGCGCCCCGCCTTCCTGAGCAGGACCAGACGACCAGATTTCCACAAAGTGGGAAACTGGCCCCGCTCAAGGCACGCTGTGTAGAGTCCTCTCAGTTGGGGCTCAAGCTCCTTCAGAGCGAGAGCTAACACGCAGCCGTGGATCCCGTCGGGCCCCGGAGCCACGTTTTTGGCCCGGAGCCGCATCACGGCTGCCCCCATCTCTGCCTGTGTCACCCCTGGGACGCTGATGGCGTCCTCTTCGGTGGACTCTGCGGCTGTGGGCAAAGCCATCGGCGGCGGAGTGTGCTCCGCTCTCGCCGGGAAGAGGGCTGCGACCACCTCCTCCAGCAGCTCGGGTTGGAGACTCTCCGTAAGCGGGGGCGCCACGGTTCGAAGATTTCCTCGAACCGCGCGATAAGGGCGCCCCCACGGATCCCCGTCTAGAGTCTCCAACATCTCCTCCCTGGCTCGCGTCTTCGCCTCGCCGATGGCCAGCCACAGAGTCCTCTTCGCCGCGCGGTACACCTCATACCGCGCGGCTTCTTCGTCAGGGACCCGTTGACGTCTCCTCCGGTATCGGGTGTACTGGCGCCTGACCGCCACGCAGGCGACGCGCAACTGCGCGATCTCGGCGGTCCACCAGTACACCTGGCGCCTTGCTGACTGTGTGTGGACCCGGGGCATGGACGCGTCGCTGATTTGCGTCATCGCCCCGCGGAACCACAGCGCCTCCTGCTCGACGTCGACGGGTCCGTCCGTCGCCGACTCCCGGAACCAGGCCTGAACAATAGCGGCCTCCTCGAGAAGCTCTCTGTCGATGCGCTTACGCGCCCAGCGCGGACCGTCCGCACGCGGGGCCGGTAAACCGCGGCCGCCCGCGGTCTGGGCGGAGACGTCGAAACGGATGTACCGATGATCCGACAACGTCTCCACCTCCGCGGCGACCCGCCAGTCGCGGACACGGCTCGCGACAGCGGGGCTAGCGAACGAGACGTCCACTATAGAACCGCCCCGCTGCCGCACGCACGTGTACTCCGTGCCCCGATTTAGGACGGTCAAGCCAGTCGTGACCGCCCACTCCTCCAGTACCTCGCCCCTAGCATCGGTCACTGGAGATCCCCACGCCACAGATTTGGCGTTGAGATCCCCCAGCAACAGCACCGGGCGAGGGTGGAGTCGGCCCACGACGGCACCCAACTCGACAAGGAACCTCTCGAAGTCGGCGAGACTCTTGTTGGGCGAAAAATACGCCCCAACCGTGCCAATGCCGTCCACGAGGGCGGCCACCCAGCCGTGACCTCGGGACGGGTTGGCAAGAGCCCCGCCAATGATGGCCACCAAACCGTCCAGGTCTCCCACCCAGTTATCCCTGGGGGGGACAAAGTACGGTTCGGCGACCACAGCCACGTGAATCGACCACTCTGCCATGCTCTGGAGCAAGAGATCCTGAGCTCTGGCAGAGTGGTTGATGTTGCCCTGGAGGAAATGGTACAGCGCCATTAGGCACAGTCGATTCCCTCCGCACCATTCCTAGGTCGGGAGTCGGCCGAAGGGAGACCAGGCTGAGGGGGGGGTAAAGAGCCCCCGGCAGCCTTGGCACCCCCTCTCTTCCCCTTTTGGGCAGGCCCGCCACAAGCCTTTCCGCCCGCTCTGTGCCCAGCGGGCCTCCCTGCAGCTGTACAGAGGCTGCAGTTTGGCGCCGCGGAGCACTGGGCCGCCTTGTGGCCGGCCTGACCGCAGCGATAGCACAGCTCGCTGCGGTCTACGCACGAGGTGCACCGTACCCTGACATGCCCAATGTCAAAGCAACGGTAGCACCGCAAAGCCCTGGGTTGCAGCTGCCTCACCCTCGCTGCGACCCACCCCACCAACAGACGCCCAGCGTCAGCGACTTTGTTCGCCGCCGACACCGGGCACCGCACCCAAATCGCGCCGAGCCCGGTGGCGTCGACGCGAATGTCCCCCGTCCGCACGTCCCCGGGCGGACATCCACCGGCCTTGGCGACGGCCGCCGCGACCTCAACCGGAGTCGTCGAGTCGTCCAGGCCGTCGACGCGCAGTTCAGCGGTCTTCATCGGCCTGGACACCCGAACGTCCTCCGGGTTCAGGACCTCCCTTAGCTTGGCGGCCAGAACGTCCGCCTTTTCGCCGCTAGAGGCACCCGACACCTCCAGCAGTCGCGCCCCCGTAATCGCCTGCCTCATTCTGAGGCCGGACGGTATGCCCAGGTCGGGGAACGCGACTTTAGCCTTCGCCTCCGTAAGGACCGCCTTGTAGGAGACGCCCCTTTCGACGGCTCCGGGCTGCAGCGTAATGACTACAGCCGCGGAGCGTGGGGCTCTGATCCTAGGCGGTCCCTTTGCCTTGTTGGATGCCGGTGCTCCAGCGGGTTCCGGTGGCGGCGGCGCCGTCGTCTTCCTCCTACGGCGGCCCCTCTTGACGACCGTCGTCCACGTCTCCGTAGTGGACCCGGGTGCGGTCGCTGAGGGAGTCGCCGGGGGTGCGGCCTGCGGGGGTGCGTTCGGCGGGGGCGCGGTCGGCGGGGGCGCGGTCGGCGGGGCCCCGGTCGTCCGGGGCGCGGCTGTCCGGGAGGTGGGCGGGGACTTTTTGGCCCCCTTCCCGGCCTGATTCGACCCAGCCGCGGCGGCTTTTGACCCCGATTTCGGTGGCCCCTCCTCCCTCCGTCTGTCCGCAGCGAGCGGTGGGCGAAGGTTTTCGGCCGGGAGTCTAGCCTCTATGGCCTCCAACCGAGCACCCACCATACTCCCGCATTGCATCATGCAGATGCGCGCGATCCTCTCGACCTCCGCATCCGCAAGTGCAGGGGCCGACGACGGAGCCGAAAACGGGGCCAACGCCGGGGCCGCGCCGGGAGAGGTGCCAGCGGCCAGGGGAGTTGCGCTCTGGGCGGCAAACTGGCGTTTGAGGTCCTCCAGCTCGGCTCGGAGACGGCTGTTCTCCTCCCACAACTTCGCCGTCTCCTCCGTGCTTGTACGATTAAGGAGGAACTCAACCGCCTCCTTGATCTCGTCAGCCGCCTCCTTAAGGGCGCGCGTGAACGTGCCCTTCAGGTTGCCCGATTTGGAACCTAACCTAACCTAACCTAACCTAACCTAACCTTTTTTTTTTTTTTTTTTTTTTTGTCGCTGGGAAAAAATGCATTACGCATACCCTCCCATCGGGGGACGGGAGGGGTATGTGGGACTCCCCGGGCGGACCCGGTATACCCACTAAAACGACCCAGCGCATTCCCGCTTCGTCCGAGTGGCGGGGGACTGGGAAACCGGCACAGCCTTTACTTCCAGTCCTCTGCCGACGATTGCAAGGCAGACCCCCCTCACACCCTCACGGGTGTGGGGGGGTCGGGAATGACCGACGAAGATGACGGGTGCAATGCGGGCGCAGGCACCCCCGTGCCTGTAGCCCGCCCGTCACCATGAGGAGGGAGGGCTCGACGCCTTCTCCCCCTTCTTCGTCTGCGGAGCGGCGCAGCGAGAGGATCGTCCTCCCGCGCGCGCTCCGCCTCCTCCTTCTGCGAGAGTACGTCCTCGCAAAAGGAGGCTACCGCTGACCAGGCCTCCTCGCTCCCCAGCATGGCGTCGACCACGCCGGGAAGCGAGAGGTCCGGTCCGACCACCGCGGTCAGACCGCGGCGCAGCTCGGCCCACGCCGGGCACACCTCGAGGGTGTGCTGCGCCGTGTCCTCCGCCGCGCCGCGTTTCCCTGCAGCTGCGCAAAGGCTGCAGTTTGGCGCTCCAGAGCAATGGGCCGCCTTGTGGCCAGGTCGACCGCAGCGGTAACATAGTTCACTGCGGTCGACCTGTGCAGTGCATTGTGCCTTGACGTGCCCCTTTTCTAGGCACCGAAAGCAATTCAAAGCCCGCTTAGGCAGGAGCTTGACCCTGGCAGACACCCAGCCTACCAGGAGTCGCCCGCCATCTGCAACCTTGTTCGCAGCCGCGACCGGGCATCGCACCCAAACAGTGCCCAGCCCGTCCGTGCCGCTGCGAATTTCGCCCGCCACCACGCTGTCTGGCGGACACCCACCGGTTTGGGCCATGGCCGCCACTACTTCCTCCGGGGTTACCGAGTCGTCCAGGCCTTCCACGCGCAATTCAGCCGTGACCAATGGCCTGGACACTCGGGCGTCCTCTGGCTTGAGGACTTCCCGGAGTTTGGCAGCCAACTTGTCCGCCCTCTCCTGCCTTCCGGCACCCGACACCTGAAGCATCTTGGCACCCGTGGCTGCCGTCCTGAAGACGAAACCAGCCGGGGTGCCAAACTCGCTAAATTGAAGCTTCTGCTTCATTTCCGCCAGGACCGACTTGTAGGTCACTCCCCTGCTTACGGCTTCGGGCTGCAGTGTAATAACTACAGCCTCGGAGCGTGGGGTAGTGACCCTGGGTGGCCTCGTGCCCTCTGATCGAGCCGGTACCTGGGGCGGTGTCGGCTGCGGCGCGTTCTTTTTGCGCCCCCTCTTCACCACCGTCGTCCAGGCCTCCTGGGTGGGAGGTGCGGTCGCCGATAGCACGGCCTCTTGGGAGGTAGGAGGTGCGGTTGCAACCGCCGTCTTCTTCCTCCTCTTCCTCTTCTTTTTGCCGCGGCCCTCTCCACCCACCGTCACATGGGCGGGAGAAGCGGTCGCCGGGGGCTGGGACGTCGGAACGAGGGGTGCGGACGCAACCTGTTCGGGCGTCCCCGAACCCGCCGCGGGCTTTTTGCCACCCTCTGGAGGTTTTTGCATGATCTGCGTGGGCTTTGTCCTCGCAGCCTCTTCTATCCTCCGCCTATCCGCCGCAAGCGGGGGCCGGAGGATCTCAGCTGGGGGCAGTCGAGACTCGATTGCCTCCAGGCGGGCACTCACCATGCCCCCACACTGCACCATGCAGATTCTCGCCACCCTCTCTACGTCGTAGTCCGACAAAGTTTGAGTTGGTGGCGCCGCATGTGCAGGGGCCGACGAGGGAGCCGCCTGCTGCTGCCCGACATTTCGCAAAGCGGTAAACTGCCGCTTGAGGTCCTCCAGCTCGGCTCGGAGACGGCTGTTCTCCGTCCACAACCTCGCCGTCTCCTCCGAGGTCGTGTGGTCATGTAGAACCTGAACCGCCTCCCTGATCCCCTCTGCCGCCTCTTTGAGGGCGCGCGTGAATGAGCCCTTCAGGTTGCCGGATTTGGTGGCAACCTTCAGGACAATGTCCACGCCGTCCATCGCTTGGCGACTGAGAGCCTCTGCTGTCAGGCTCTCCCCACTGACTGCCTGGGCAGACCGCCGCTCTCGGGCCTGTCGGGCCATTTCGGCCACCTCATCGGCCGCGACCGCTCTATTCTGAGCACGTTTCGCGGCGTTGGCCTCCGCCTTTGTGCCCACAAGAGCGACGGTGACCCCTCCAAGGTCGTCGACTGAGACCGCGGGCGAGACGCGATCCGAATCACTGACCGTCGGCGTATCGGGGCGCTGCTTTAGGAAGCGGCCCCGGGGTTCGCGTGACTCCGGCCGCTTGCGGTGTGTCCTCTGACTCGGACATGCATACCCTCTCCAGAACCACGCGCGGCTCTGCTGGAGCCTCTGCTCCCATCCTTAGTGACGCAGCGCCGGAGTCCAACACTGCGTCTGCGTCCGCCACACGGCGCTCACCCGGCCTTCGGTCGGGTGGTTTAAACGAGATCAGGTCTTCGAAAGACCGTGATCTTGAGCCTCCTCGGCTCTCGTTGCCATTGGCAAGCGGAAAACGATTGCTGCCCCCCCCAGAATACGAGGGGCATGACGATCCCGGAGGGATCGTGGCGGATTCTCCAGCTGCTGAGCAGCTGGTACCGCCCTGGGGTAGTTTTTTACAAATCGTCTTTTTCATTTTTTTGTTTTTCCTTTTAAGGGTGTGGTCCCTGTCTCCCCACCTCATCATAAGTATATAAACATATTTACATATAAATATATCAAATATAATATACATACATACACATAAAATTATATATATTCCCCCCCTCCCCCTTGATCCCTTATCACGACGATTCATCACGCTCACAGTCACGTCTGATGGTCAGACGTGTACCAGAGGGCGATGAACGCCGTGATCCAAGATGAAGGAGGATCCCCAACCCTGATTCACTCCCCGAGAATTTCGAGGAGTGAATCTCTTATCACGTACCGTCCGATGAGCCCGCTCCGTGAGCCATCGCACGGCACACGACGTTTTAACCCCGCCCCGATTCACTCCCCGAGAACTTCGAGGAGTGAATCTCTTATCACGTACCGTTTGATGAGCCCGCTCCGTAAGCCATCACACGGCACACGACGTTTTTACCCCTCCCCGATTCACTCCCCGAGAACTTCGAGGAGTGAATCTCTTATCACGTACCGTCTGATGAGCCCGCTCCGTAAGCCATCACACGGCACACGACGTTTTTACCCCTCCCCGATTCACTCCCCGAGAACTTCGAGGAGTGAATCTCTTATCACGTACCGTCTGATGAGCCCGCTCCGTAAGCCATCACACGGCACACGACGTTTTTACCCCTCCCCGATTCACTCCCCGAGAACTTCGAGGAGTGAATCCTAGTCACGTACCGTCCGATGAGCCCGCTCCGTGAGCCATCGCACGGCACATGACAATATTCCCGACCCCTGATACACATCGCACCTCGCACAATAAACCCGCTCCGTGAGTAATCGCACGACGAACGATGTGACACCTCCCCAGAATATTAGCCACGACAGTAACATTCCCCGAAGAATGAGAATTTCTTCTCATGCCTCGAGGAAGGATACTGCCGCGCCCAGGGTGCACCGACCCAGCAGCTGCTCTTCCCTCCAGACGTATCGAGAGGGACCAGCAGCCACTAGGCACACGTGGAGGAATTCAGACGCACCCCAACCTAACCTAACCTAACCTTTTTTTTTTTTTTTTTGTTGCCGAGGTGGAAAATCCACACGGATGTCCTCCGCCCTGGGGCGGGCGGAGGGGTCTGTCGGACTCTAACCGACTAAAAACCACCCCGGTGTTCCTTTCCCACACTTGCACCGGAGATCATGGGAACTAGTGCGCCTTCCACGATCCCCGGCTAGTGCTGGCCCGCCTCTGCGGGCCACATCATGTTTGCGGGGGGAGTGAGGTGTACTCCCCCCGCAACGCCAATAGGGGCGCGCGCGGAACACTACGCGCCACCGCCTCCGGTCCAGTTATTCGGCGGGGCGGCGGACGACCCCAAGTCCACCATCCCTCTGGACCCGTTTAGGGGGGCCGGAAGAGGGCGTTGTCCGCCCTCCTCCGACGCCCGACACGTCTGCTGCGGGTGGGGAGAGCGGTCTCGACCTCCCTCAACCTCTCCGCAGCCTCCTTCTGTGAGATGACCGTTTCACAGAAGGAGATCACCGCATCCCACGACTCTGCGCTCCCAACCATCGCGCGAGCGACGGCCGGCAGCGACAGGTCGGCTCCCACTTCTGTCACGAGGGCACGGCGCGGCTCCTCCCATGCGACACACTCTGCCAGCGTATGCCGCGCCGTGTCCTCCAGACAATGGACGCAGTGATGACACCGGGCGTCCGGCTCCCTGTTTATGCGACACAGGTATTTCCCGAAGCAACCGTGGCCCGAGAACACCTGCGTCGCCCGAAACGACAGGGAGCCGTGCCTTCTCTCGAGCCATTCCTCGAGCACTGGTCGGATCGCCTCGATGGTAGCGAGGCCGGCAGTAGGGCGCAAAAGCCCCTCCCGCCACTCCGCCACCATGACCTCGCGGAGCTGAGACCGACGCAGATCAATCTCTCGCTGTATCGGTCCACCGCCCCGCGTCCGCACCTCCTCGCGCCACCGGTACAGTGACGCGAGGACTCTCGCCTCTAGGTCCCAGGGTGGCGACCCGGCCAGTGCACAAGCCGCCTCATAGGAGACTGTGCGATACCCCCTGACAGACCTGACGGCCATCGCCCTCTGCGGCTTTCGCAGGATCGCGATACTGCCGGCCGTCAGGTCAGAGGCCCACACTGGGGCCCCGTACAGGGCCATGGATCGCAAGACCCCCAGGTACAATCTCCTACAGGCGGTGCTCGGGCCCCCCAGATTGGGAAGCAGCGTTGCGAGCGCGCCCGCCGCGCCCATCAACTTGGGCGCCAGCCGCTGGAAGTGGGGGCCGAAGCTCCAACGGCTGTCGAGCACCAATCCCAGATACTTCATGGTGGATTCGACAGCGATTGGAGTACCCCCGACCACAATATGTGATCCCGGCGGCGGCGCCCGCCTGGGGCCGTGAAAGACCACGGCCTCCGACTTGTTGAGGGCCACCTCCAGGCCCAGGCGCCGTATGCGGCCCACAACCTGTGAGACCGCAGCCGTGGCCAGCAACGCTGCCTCCCTGTACGAGCTCCCCCGGGCCGTGACCAGTGTGTCGTCCGCGTAACACACCAGGGCCACCCCCGGTTGGAGCTCACCTCTCAGCACCCAGTCGTAGCCGATGTTCCACAGGGGTGGGCCGACGACCGAACCCTGTGGAACACCGCACGACATGTCGCGCCGGCCTCCGCCGTCGCGTCCCCTGTAGGTGACACACCTTTCCGCTAAATAAGCCCCAACGATGCGGCGGAGGTACGGGGGCACCCTGTGATAACACAACGCCTCCCGAATGCAGCTCCAGGGCAGGGTGTTGAAAGCGTTAGAGATGTCCAGGGACACCGCCAACATCACCCCGCCCCGGGACACCGCTTCCTCCGCCAGGACTCTTACCCGCATTATGGCGTCCACAGTGGAGCGCCCATGCCGAAAGCCGAACTGGCTATCGTCCAGATCCGGCCCCTCTCTGTACAAGTGGCCGGCGAGGCGGGCAGCAATAATCCGCTCGAAAAGCTTCCCCACCTCGTCCAGCAGCACTATGGGCCGGTATGCGGATGGCGAATCCGCTGGGCGCCCCGCCTTCTTGAGCAGGACCAGACGACCCTTTTTCCACTCACTAGGGAATTGGCCCTGCTCAAGACACGCTGAGTAGAGTCCTCTCAGCTGGGGCTCTAGCTCTTTCAGAGCGAGGGCAAGCGCGACACCAGGAACTCCGTCGGGTCCCGGGGCAACGGTTTTGGCCCGAAGCCGCGTTATTGCCGCCCTCATCTCTGCCTCTGTCACCTCGGGGACGCTGACGTCCTCCTCATCCGTTGGCTCTGTGGCTGTGGGCAAAGTCATCAGCGGCGGTACATGCTCTTCTCTAGCAGGGAAGAGCGTTGCGACCACTTCCTCCAGCAGCTGAGGCTGCAGACTCTCAGTGAGTGGGGGCGCCCAGCCACGAAGTTTGCCTCGGACCGCACGATAAGGGCGCCCCCACGGATTCACGTCAAGGGTCGACAACATCTCCTCCCTGGCTCGAGTCCTAGCCTCGCCGACGGCCAGCCACAGAGCCTCCTTGGCCGCGCGGTACACCTCATACAGCGCGGCCTCTTCCTCCGGAACCCGACGACGTCTCCTCCGGTATCGGGTGTACTGGCGTCTCACCTCCACGCACTTCACGCGCAACTGCGCGATGACGGCGGACCACCAATACAGCTGGCGCCTTGTGGGTTGGGTGACGCGGGGCATAGACGCATCGCAAATTTGCGTCATTGCCCCGCGGAACCACTGCGCCTCCGCTTCGACGTCGACGGGTTCGTTTGTCGTTGACTCCCGGACCCAGGCCTGCAGGATTGCGGCCTCCTCGAGAAGCTCCCTGTCGATACGCTTATATGACCAGCGAGGACCATCCATTTGCGGGGCCGTTGGGCGACCGGCGCCCGCAGTCTGGGCGGAGACGTCAAATCGAATATATCGATGGTCCGACAGCGTCTCCACCTCTACGGCAACTCGCCAGTCGCGCACACGGCTCGCAATAGCGGGGCTTGCGAACGACACGTCCACTATGGACCCGCCCCGCTGCCGCACGCACGTGTACACCGAACCCCGATTCAGGACGATCAGGTCGGTCTCGACCGCCCACTCCTCCAACACCTCACCCCTGGGATCGGTGATCGGGGATCCCCATGCCGCAGACTTTGCATTGAGATCCCCGAGCACCAGCACCGGGCGAGGATGGAACCGGCTCACGACGGCACCTAGCTCGACAAGGAACTCCTCAAAGTCAGCGAGACTCTTGTTGGGGGAGAAATACGCCCCAATTGTGACTATGCCGTCCACGAGGGCAGCCACCCAACCGTGTCCTCGCGACGGACTGTCAAGAGTCCCGCCAATGATGGCCACCGAGCCGTCCAGGTCCCCTACCCAGTTATCGCGGGGGGGGACAAAATACGGCTCGGCGACCACAGCCACGTTGATTAACCACTCCGCCATGCTCTGGAGCAATAGATCCTGAGCTCTGGCGGCGTGGTTAATGTTTGCCTGGAGGAAACGGTATTGTGCCATTAATGACATTCCATTTCCTCGGCTCCTCCTTCCCTGGGTCGGGAGTTGGGCTGTGGGAGAGATGCAGTTTCTCCGACAGCTCTAGACCTCTTGTTTTTAGACTTGGGTGCCTTGCAGGCCTTCCCGCCAAGTCTGTGCTCCGAGCGTTTCCCTGCAGCTGCGCAAAGGCTGCAGTTTGGCGCTTCAGAGCACTGGGCCGCCTTGTGGCCAGGTCGACCGCAGCGGAAACATAGTTCACTGCGGTCGACCTGTGCAGTGCATTGTGCCTTGACGTGCCCCTTTTCTAGGCACCGGAAGCAATTCAAAGCCCGCTTAGGCAGGAGCTTGACCCTGGCAGACACCCAGCCTACCAGGAGTCGCCCGCCATCTGCAACCTTGTTCGCAGCCGCGACCGGGCATCGCACCCAAACAGTGCCCAGCCCGTCCGTGCCGCTGCGAATTTCGCCCGCCACCACGCTGTCTGGCGGACACCCACCGGTTTGGGCCATGGCCGCCACTACTTCCTCTGGGGTTACCGAGTCGTCCAGGCCTTCCACGCGCAATTCAGCCGTGACCAATGGCCTGGACACTCGGGCGTCCTCTGGCTTGAGGACTTCCCGGAGTTTGGCAGCCAACTTGTCCGCCCTCTCCTGCCTTCCGGCACCCGACACCTGAAGCATCTTGGCACCCGTGGCTGCCGTCCTGAAGACGAAACCAGCCGGGGTGCCAAACTCGCTAAATTGAAGCTTCTGCTTCATTTCCGCCAGGACCGACTTGTAGGTCACTCCCCTGCTTACGGCTTCGGGCTGCAGTGTAATAACTACAGCCTCGGAGCGTGGGGTAGTGACCCTGGGTGGCCTCGTGCCCTCTGATCGAGCCGGTACCTGGGGCGGTGTCGGCTGCGGCGCGTTCTTTTTGCGCCCCCTCTTCACCACCGTCGTCCAGGCCTCCTGGGTGGGAGGTGCGGTCGCCGATAGCACGGCCTCTTGGGAGGTAGGAGGTGCGGTTGCAACCGCCGTCTTCTTCCTCCTCTTCCTCTTCTTTTTGCCGCGGCCCTCTCCACCCACCGTCACATGGGCGGGAGAAGCGGTCGCCGGGGGCTGGGACGTCGGAACGAGGGGTGCGGACGCAACCTGTTCGGGCGTCCCCGAACCCACCGCGGGCTTTTTGCCCCCCTCTGGAGGTTTTTGCGTGATCTGCGTGGGCTTTGTCCTCGCAGCCTCTTCTATCCTCCGCCTGTCCGCCGCAAGCGGGGGCCGGAGGATCTCAGCTGGGGGCAGTCGAGACTCGATTGCCTCCAGGCGGGCACTCACCATGCCCTCACACTGCACCATGCAGATTCTCGCCACCCTCTCTACGTCGTAGTCCGACAAACTTTGAATTGGTGGCGCCGCATGTGCAGGGGCCGACGAGGGAGCCGCCTGCTGCTGCCCAACATTTCGCAAAGCGGCAAACTGCCGCTTGAGGTCCTCCAGCTCGGATCGGAGACGGCTGTTCTCCGTCCACAACCTCGCCGTCTCCTCCGAGGTCGTGTGGTCATGTAGAACCTGAACCGCCTCCCTGATCCCCTCTGCCGCCTCTTTGAGGGCGCGCGTGAATGAGCCCTTCAGGTTGCCGGATTTGGTGGCAACCTTCAGGATAATGTCCACGCCGTCCATCGCTTGGCGGCTGAGAGCCTCTGCTGTCAGGCTCTCCCCACTGGCCGCCTGGACAGACCGCCGCTCTCGGGCCTGTCGGGCCATTTCAGCCACCTCATCGGCCGCGACCGCTCTATTCTGAGCACGTTTCGCGGCGTTGGCCTCCGCCTTTGTGCCCACAAGAGCGACGGTGACCCCTCCAAGATCGTTGACTGAGACCGCGGGTGAGACGCGATCCGAGTCACTTGCCATCGGCGTATCGGGGCGTTGCTTCAGGAAGCTGCCCCGGAGTTCGCGTGACACTGCCGGACTGTTCGTCCCGCGACCTCTGCCTCTCCTGGCTGTCGGCACCTTGGTGGCTGGCAGGTTCTCCTCACTAGAGGACAGACCCGCCGCCGAACCCGCGTCCGACTGACAGCCTCTGGAACGCTTCCCCCAAAGCTTGGAGGGTGCGGCGGCCGTAACTGCATGCGGTGTGTCTTCCGACTCCGACATGCACACCCTCTCCAGAACCACGCGTGGCTCTACTGGAGCCTCTGCTCCCACTCTCAGTGACGCAGCGCCAGAGTCCGACACTGCGTCTGCGTCCGCCACGTGGCGCTCACCCGGTCTTCGGTCGGGTGGTTTAAACGAGATCAGGTCCTCGAAAGACCGTGATCTTGAGCCTCCTCGGCTCTCGTTGCCTTTGGCAAGCGGAAGAGAATTGTTGCCCTCCCCAGAATACGGGGGGCTTGACGGCCCCGAAGGGACCGTGACGGATTCTCCAGCTGCTGAGCAGCTGGTACCGCCCTGGGGTACAACTTTGCAATTCTTCTTTTTCATTTTTGTTTTTTGTTCCTTTAAAGGGTGTGGTCCCTGTCTCCCCACTTCATAAATATAATACATAAACATATATTATAAACATATCTAATATATAAACATACATATATATATTCCCCCCCTCCCCCTTGATCCCTTATCCTCTCCGACGCTAAACGCGCGGAATTGCACACCCGAAAAGCTAACATGCAAAAATTTTTGCAAGTTTTCAAAACATTTTCTGCCCGATCCGATAAAAACACCTGTAGCTCAAAAACTACAAGTCCTAGAGCAATTTCAAAAATACTGTTGTCAAGCTGATTAGATAAGGAATCTACTTATCTAGAAATCAAAATGAAATACTTTAATTATATACTCCAAGTCATAATGTATAGCAAAAAATAGTTACAAAAACTGATATTTCGCTAGAAATATCAGTTTTCTCTTAGTTTTTTATCCATTTTAACATTAAAGAAATAAACTAGACTATATTTCCTTTCCAACAAGACCACAATCTCATTTATAGCTCAATAGCATCATATCTAAATATACTTATGAAACTAGATACTCACTGTTTGTTTACATCTGGGAACTAATTTTTGCCAGCCGGTGTTGGATGAAAAAACACACAAACCCACATGTTTTTTGGTGTTGATAGTTGAACAATCTAATCACCTCACTAATTAAGCACTGTTTTTCCCATTTCACACACGTTTTAGTCACTAAATCACGTATTTCTTCACACAACACAATCACTATAGGTACATATAATAACTACCTTTTCACGGGCGAAATATTGCATCTTCGAGATTCCAAAACGAATTTACGTTGACAAAATAATAAAGCACGGTTCACAAGGATAATTTTGATATATAATAGTATCAGCTACCATTAAAAATACCAGAGTTATCACGACATTTGCTGCGAAGGGAAATTCGAGTGTTCACCGTCTGTCAAATGAAAGTTTTTTTTTTTTTTCGGCAAATTGTCTATGGAGTAGTGTTGCGATGTTCGATTTTATTATTGAGGAATTTAGTAACGAATTGAACACAGAGGTATAAGCTCTAGAGGAGACAGTTTTAGACGGTTTTTAATGCAGTTTTTTGGGAGGCGGGTGCGCGTAGTACAAGTGTGACAGATAGCGCTTATGTATGTAAACAAGCGATAGTCAATGTGTGACAGATAGCGCGGAAGTGGTTATCCCGACGATTCATCACTCGCACAGTCACGTCTGATGGGCAGACGCGTACCAGAGAGCGACGAATGCCGTGATCCAAGATGAAAGAGGATCCCCAACCCTGATTCACTCCCCGAGAACCTCGAGGAGTGAATCACTAATCACGTACCGTCCGATAAGCCCGCTCCGTGAGCCATCGCACGGCACACGACGTTTTAACCCAAACCTGATTCACTCCCCGAGAACTTCGAGGAGTGAATCTCTAATCACATACCGTCCGATGAGCCCGCTCCGTGAGCCATCGCACGGTATACGACGTTTTAACCCACCCCTGATTCACTCCCCGAGAACTACGAGGAGTGAATCACTAATCACGTACCGTCCGATGAGCCCGCTCCGTGAGCCATCGCACGGTACACGACGTTTTAACCCAGCCCTGATTCACTCCCCGAGAACTTCGAGGAGTGAATCTCTAATCACATACCGTCCGATGAGCCCGCTCCGTAAGCCATCGCACGGTATACGACGTTTTAACCCACCCCTGATTCACTCCCCGAGAACTTCGAGGAGTGAATCACTGATCACGTACTGTCCGATGAGCCCGCTCCGTGAGCCATCGCACGGTACACGACGTTTTAACCCACCCCTGATTCACTCCCCGAGAACTTTGAGGGACTCGAGTAGTGAATCGCGAATCACTCATCGTCCGATAGACCTGCTCCGTGGGTCATCGCACGACGTGCGATGTGGCCCCTCCCCATATTCACACTCCAATGACTTGGAGCGTGAATCGCGCACTGCCCGGATCGGACAGGGCACCCCTCCCCAGAATATTAGCCACGACAGTAACATTCCCCAAAGAATAAGAATTTCTTCATATTCCTCGAGAAAGGATACTGCCGCGCCCAGGGTGCACCGGCCCAGCAGCTGCTCTTCCCTCCAGACGTATCGAGAGGGACCAGCAGCCACCAGGCACACGTGGAGGAATTCTGACGCACCCCAACCTAACCTAACCTTTTTTTTTTTTTTTTTTGTTGCCGAGGTGGAAAATCCACACGGATGTCCTCCGCCCTGGGGTGGGCGGAGGGGTCTGTCGGACTCTAACCGACTAAAAACCACCCCGGTGTTCCATCTCACACCTACGCCGGGGGTCGCGGGAACGTACGATCCTTCCGCAACCCCCGGCTGGTGCCGGCCCGCCTCTGCGGGCCCCGTCTGGTCAGGGGGGGGAGTGAGGTGTTAGACTCCCCCCGCGACGTCTAAGAGGGGCGCGCGTGGAACACAACGCGCCGCCACCTCGGGTCCTGATGTGTAGGGGGCGACGGACGTCCCCGAGTCCGTCGCCCCTGGACCCGTTTAGGGGGGCCGGAAGAGGGCGTTATCCGCCCTCCGCCGACGCCCGACACGTCTGCTGCGGGTGGGGAGAGCGGTTTCTACCTCCCTCTCCCTCTCCGCAGCCTCCTTCTGCGAGACGACCGTTTCGCAGAAGGAAACCACCGCGTCCCAGGACTCCTCGCTGTCGACCATGGACTCGACCACGGCCGGCAGCGAGAGGTCATTGCCTACTTCTGAGATGAGGGCACGGCGCGGCTCCTCCCAAGCGGCACACTCTGCCAGCGTATGCCACGCCGTGTCCTCCCGGCAGTCGACGCAGTGGTGACACCGGGCGTCCGGCTCCCTGTTAATGCGACACAGGTACTTCCCGAAGCAACCATGCCCCGAGAGCACCTGCGTCACTCGAAACGACAGGGAGCCGTGCCTCCTCCCGAGCCAGCGCTCGAGTACTGGCCGGACCGCCTCGATGGTACCGAGGCCGGCGGTAGGGCGCGAAAGCCTGTCCCGCCATTCCGCCACCAGGACCTCGCGAAGCTGAGATCGACGCAGCTCCATGTGGCGCTGCGTCAGCCCCTCGCCTCGCGCCCGCGCTTCCTCGCGCCACCGGTACAGTGACGCGAGTACTTTCGCCTCCAGGTCCCAGGGCGGGGATCCAGCCAGTACACAAGCCGCCTCGTAGGAGATCGTGCGATACCCCCGGACGACTCTGACGGCCATCGCTCTCTGCGGCTTTCGCAGTACTGCGATGCTTCCGGCCGTCAGGTCAGTCGCCCAGATCGGGGCCCCATACAGGGCCATGGATCGCACGATCCCCACGTAGAGCCGCCTACAGGCGGCGCTCGGGCCCCCCAGATTGGGAAGCAACGTTGACAGCGCCCCAGCAGCGCCCAACAACTTGGGCGCCAGCCGCCGGAAGTGGGGGCCGAAATCCCACCGGCTGTCGAGCACCAATCCCAGGTACTTCATGGTGGACTCGACAGCGATCCGAGCCCCCCCGACCACGATGTGTGATCCGGGCGGCGGCGCCCGCCGGGGGCCATGAAACACCATGGCCTCCGACTTGTTGAGGGCCACCTCCAGGCCCAGGCGACGTATGCGGCTCACCACCTGTGACACCGCAGCCGTCGCCAGCAACGCTGCCTCCCTGTGCGAGCTCCCCCGGGCAGTGACCAACGTGTCGTCAGCATAACACGTAAGGTCCACGCCCGGTTGGAGCTCGCCCCTCAACACCCAGTCGTACCCGATGTTCCACAGGAGCGGGCCCAAGACCGAGCCCTGTGGAACACCGCACGACATGCGGTGCTGGTGTCCGCCATCACGTCCCACGTAGGTGACACACCTCTCCGACAAATAAGCCCCAACGATGTGGCGGAGGTAGGGAGGCACCCGATGGTACCGCAGTGCCTCCCGAATACAACTCCAGGGCAGGGTGTTGAAGGCGTTGGAGATGTCCAAGGACACCGCCAACATCACCCCGCCCCGGGCCACTGCTTCCTCCGCCAGGACTCTCACTCGCGACACAGCGTGAATGGTAGAGCGCCCGTGCCGAAAGCCGAACTGGCTGCCGTCCAGATCCGGCCCCTCTCCGCACAAGTGGCCGACGAGGCGGGCAGCGATTATCCGCTCGAACAGCTTACCCACCTCATCTAGCAGCACTATGGGCCGGTACGCGGACGGCGAGTCCGCAGGGCGCCCCGCCTTCCTGAGCACGACCAGACGACCAGATTTCCACAAAGTGGGAAACTGGCCCCGCTCAAGGCACGCTGTGTAGAGTCCTCTCAGTTGGGGCTCAAGCTCCTTCAGAGCGAGAGCTAACACGCAGCCGTGGATCCCGTCGGGCCCCGGAGCCACGTTTTTGGCCCGGAGCCGCATCACGGCTGCCCCCATCTCTGCCTGTGTCACCCCTGGGACGCTGATGGCGTCCTCTTCGGTGGACTCTGCGGCTGTGGGCAAAGCCATCGGCGGCGGAGTGTGCTCCGCTAACCTAACCTAACCTAACCTAACCGAGACCGCGGTCACCCCCCGCGACGAGAACACGTGCCAAAGTCTGCTCCGCGCAAAAATAATCTTTGAAAAATCGCCGAAGTGGTATTTTATAACCGATTTTAATCGTGTTTACTATTAAACTGTGCGGAAAATTACGGGCTATCCGATTGTGAAAAGTGCGCAAGTGAGAGTGCCGTGTAGAGTGAGAAAAACTCAAAAAAGTGGAAAAATTGCAAATTTTTTACTTTCAAATTGAAACGCTGCGAGAAACTGAGCGACGACACCTTCTTTTTGAGGTGTCAAACGACGCGTCTCATTGACGCCTACCGATTGAAGTTGCTTCTCGATTTTTCCGGGCCACGCCTTCGGAGAAAATAAGGAAAAACCAGTTACCACGTGGCCACGTGCAACCAGTTCCGGGCGAGTGCGGCTGACACTATTGAGCGGCATCGAGGAACGACGCTAAGATTACCGAAACGGCGCTTCAAGCATTTAAAAAGGTTTATTATTTTCAGAGATATTGACTTTTCAAAATTTGTACAATTTTCAAAAAATCATAATTAATTATTTGCCGCGACGACCCCCCTTTTTTATTTTAGTTTCTGAAGGGCCTCTACGGTCACTACGTAAATACATTTCAGCTTTTAGTTAGTTATAGTTATTAAGTTACGATTTTTTAAAATTTAAGGGTTGACACGAGGGGTGTTAAAAAAGGGTCTAATATCTCTGGAACTACCTTTTTAAAATAGTCCTAGTTAGAGATAGTATTATTATTAAGTTTTTAAAATAACATTTAGGGGGTTTTTTGGCTGCCAAAAATCGGGGGTTAGTTTTCCGGGAACAATATAGTGTAATTGGGACTGCATTCTTCAAGTTCTTTTCGGAGAGCCCAAACACGGTTGGTTTTGGTCAACAGGGGCCAATTTTACTTCATCAGCCGCCATCTTGGACGCCATCTTGGAAAACTTTCACCCGACGTAGCTCTGGACTCGGTGGTAGTAGAAAGCCACCGTTTTCATAGAAAGTCTTAGGAGGGCAATACCCATCCTGTCCACTAGGTTTTAGGGGTTTTTGTGCTGGTGAGTTTCAGGATCCGGAAGACCGTGTTGCGGGACGGGTTGGGTGAAGCCGATCCGAATAAGCCCAAACACGGACGTTCTGCGACTGTTGGAAGGGAAGTTAGCCCGGGTTTGACATAGACTTTGACAGTTCTCGAACTGTCAGGCGAAACTTCAGACTCAGATAACTCCTGAACCGGGGGTCGTGGAGCGCTCGGATTTGCGCTGGAGACGTTGACTCACTCTTCCTTATCTGGTTAGTGCCTTTTTGTGGGTTTTCGGGACCTGAAATTCTTCGGCCTGAAAATAGCTCAGAAAGATAGAGCGCGTCGTGCCCAGTCAGGAGAGCCCAATCACGGTTGTGTTTGGACCAACGGTTCCGAAGATAACCGCTGTTTACCGATTTCTGGATGCCATCTTGGATTGGCATTCTGATCTTTGTGCAGCTGTGTCTCGGGAACCCTTCGGGCTAGAGTACCCAAGTTTGGGTTCATCTGGGAGGGCTCGGAGCGGCCTATCTCTTAGAGCGTAGAGACCGACTCTATGTAGAGTCGCCAAGCTTTTAAGTTTTTCTCGAGAAACTATTTACGTGAGGCGGCCTTCGGGGCCTCTTGACATTAGACAGTCGTCTAATTAAGTGTATAATAAGAAAATTGACAGAGCTGGACTCTACAAAAGTCCTCCTGATTGCAATTTGTGACATTTGTATTTTGGGACAGTTGTATTCTCACAGAGGCTGCATCTTATGACTAACTAATATATTGACTGCCCTCTCTACCATTTCTACCGTTTATTAAGCCGATATAAACGTTGTTAGTGGATCCAACCAAGTCGCGCCTGTTGACCTCCCGGCCGCGTACGTGACCGGTGAAAATCTGGCAAACACAAAATAATCAGTAAAGTTATACCGACAAGACTTATTGGGGTCCTAATTTATTGTTTGTTATTTATTGTTGTCATTACCTGTTTGTTATTGACCTTTATACTAATTTGTTTACTTACATATATTTATTTACACTAGACTGGGGTACTCTTTACAATACCCCACTGACGTCGGACTAGTTCACAAATTAATCCTAGACCAGTTCTGTTTGACCATCCATCTCTGTGGCCTTAGAAAATGTCTGGAATAGGAACTCCGGCCAAAAAAATGATCACTACCCGCGGATCTCCCGATGATGACGAGAGGGCTGGTCCCTCGACGGCCCCTACCCAATCCTCTAACGCCAGGAGGAATATAGGAGAGTGGGAGGCGTCAAAAACTTCGGCGAATTTACAAAAATCGCCTCAAAAGACAATACCGCCAGCACCAACAAAACTCAAACTCAAGGTTGGTACGACGGAGGACAAACCTCAAGCACGCAGAGCGTCTGTAGAGGTGCATAAAGAGTATACCGACAGACTGGCGGAAGCACGTGCCTGTATTAGAAAGGCGAAAACGGCTTTGGGAGAATCCCGAAACCTACGAGCTGACATAAAGACGGACGTTACGCAGGCGGTGGATCGTCTGTTCCAACTAGTGAAAGAGGCCGAGATGGAAAAATCGACACCAAGTACTATGGGAACAGAGAGGTTACAGACAGCACAAGAAAAAAGCATTGAAGGGAAGCAAGGTCATCTGACCGAGATAATAGAACAGCACGCAAAACTCCTGCAAGAAAATAACATAAAAATGGAGGAACTAAGAACTGAATTAGAGACAGGAAGAAAAACCTTCGAAGCCAGAGCTACATATGCGAATGTTGCAGCCACCGCTCCTAAAAGTCTCTCACCGAAGCAGACAGCTCTTCACTCAATAGTGGTAACCTCGACAGACGAGCTAGAAACAGGGGATGAGGTTATTGATAAAATCCGGAAAGCTGTAAATGCAAAAGACGGATGGGTGACGGTGGACAAAGTCAGAAAGGCCAGAGACCGAAAAGTAATAGTGGGGTGCAGAACAAAGGAGGAAACGCAAAAGGTAAAAGAAAGGTTGAGTGTGGGAGGGAACCTTCTAGTGGAGGACGTGAAAAACAAAGACCCACTGGTTGCTTTAAAGGATGTCTTCAACTATAACACCGATGAAGACATCCTCAAGGCTCTAAGAAATCAAAATAAGGATGTCTTCAAAGAACTAACAAAGGACGAAGACCGGGTAGAGGTACTATTTAAAAAGAAGACCAGAAACCCCCACACGCACCACGTGGTCCTCAGGGTCTCCCCGAAACTGTGGAGTAGATTGCAGGATAGACAGGCCGTCCACATAGATCTGCAAAGGATCCGAGTGTCTGACCAGACTCCGCTGGTCCAGTGTTCTCTATGCCTTGGATTTGGGCATGGACGACGGCTCTGCAAGGAGCAAACAGAGAAGTGCAGTCACTGCGGGGGGCCTCATATGAGGACACAATGTGCGGAATGGATGGCCGGAACAGCTCCTTCATGTTGCAACTGTGTGCGAGCAAAGCAGGAGAACACGGAGCATAATGCATTCAGTGATAAGTGCCCAGTCAGAAAGAGGTGTGAGGTTTTGGCCAGAGCTAGAGTAGCATATTGCTAAAGTTGAGACTGGTGACAGGGCAGGCACCCCAATCAGAAGATACGCAGTAGCCCAAGCCAACCTACAAAGGAAGCAACTGGCAACCACCGAACTCTTTTTAGAGGCCAGTGTGCGAACAATCGCATGGGCACTGATCCAGGAACCGTATGTGGGAGGAGCTAGGAGTATGAAGAGCTACCGTGGCGTGAGAGTCTACCAGTGCGAGGTTGAAGGAAGTGGGACGGTAAAGGCGGCAATAGCCGTCTTTGATGATGACCTGGATGTCATTCCTTACCCGAAACTCACCACCAACAACATCGTCGTGGTGGGGATCCGCACCAAAGCATGGGAAATCACGGTAGTCTCTTATTACTTTGAGCCAGACCAACCCATAGGGCCTTACCTGGATCAGCTGACCAAAATAAAGTTGGAGCTGGGCACCGGACTACTGCTAATTGGCGGAGATGCAAATGCAAAGAGCACCTGGTGGGGCAGTACCATGGAAGACCCAAGGGGAGAAGAGATGTCCGGGACTCTGGAGGAATTAGAGCTTCAGGTACTGAACACTGGAGACACGCCGACTTTTTACACAGTAAGAGGCGGCGTAGTCTACAAGAGCCATGTAGACGTCACGGCATGTTCGCTCGAGCTACTTGACATGGTGGACGGCTGGCGGGTCGACACAGGGGCCACGAGCTCGGACCACAACACCATTATTTTTAATATTAAGCTCAAAAGGGACAAAGGGATCAGCATAACTAGAACAACGAGAAAGAATAACACAAAAAAGGCAAATTGGGAAAATTTTATAATAAAATTGGGGGAACACAAATTAGAAAATAACATTAGTTTAAATAGCATAAATCAGATAGAAAACAAACATGAGCTCGAACAAATAGTAATCAAATATAAAAATGTGATCGAGAAAGCATGCGATGAGGCTATCCCTAAAATTAGTAAAAAAGTAAAAATTACCATTCCATGGTGGTCTGAGGATCTTAATGCGAAGAAAAAAGAAGTCGCAACAAAGAAAAACCGCATCCGCAACGCCGCACCGGTCCGCAGAGCCATGGTCGTCGACGAGTACCGGAAAGCGAAAGAGGAATATGAGTATCAAGCCATGAAAGCCCTAGTAGCCAGCTGGAAAGGATTCTGCGAAAAACAAGACGGAGAAGGCCTGTGGGAAGGCATCTATAGAGTTATTAGAAGGACCACCAGGAGGCAGGAAGACTTGACCCTGATGAAGGATGGTGCATTCCTGAACCCGAAGGAATCGGCCGCCCTACTCGCCGACACCTTCTATCCAAAGGACACAGCTGAAGAGGACAATGCAGACCACAGGCTCACAAGGGAAGCAGCCGAACGAGTAAATGAGTGGCGTCATGATGAATATCATGACCCACCATTTACACTGCTGGAGCTGAAGACAGCAGTGGAACATTTTAATCCCAAGAAAGCCCCCGGAGCGGATGGATTTACGGCGGACATCTGCAGTCGAGCGATCTACCAGGACCTGGATGTTTTTCTCGCCCTCTACAACAAATGCCTAGAATTGGCACACTTTCCGGACATCTGGAGAGAGGCAACGGTGGTGGTCCTCAAAAAACCGGGCAAGGAAAATTATATGAACCCCAAGTCATATAGACCGGTGGGTCTCCTACCTGTCTTGGGGAAGGTCTTGGAGAGGATGGTAGTGGCTAGGATCAAGTGGCAGCTTGTACTCGCGGTTTAGTACTCGTCAGTTTGGCTTTATGCCCCAGAAGAGCACCGAGGACGCCCTCTATACTCTAATGAAGCACGTACAGGACAAGTTGAGGCTGAAGAAGCTAATTGTCCTAGTGTCGTTGGACATAGAGGGCGCCTTCGACAGCGCCTGGTGGCCGGCAATCAAAGTCAGGCTGGCTGAGGAAAAATGTCCGGTGAACACCAGGAGGCTACTTGACAGTTACCTCGACAGCAGAAAAGTAAGAGTGAGGTATGCTGGGGAGGAATGCACGAGAGTGACCAACAAGGGCTGTGTCCAAGGTTCAATTGGTGGTCCCATTCTCTGGAATTTGCTTCTGGACCCACTATTGCAGGATCTGGAAAAGAAGGGGTATTTTGTACAGGCGTTCGCTGACGACATAGTTTTGGTGGTGGATGGTGACGCAGCGTCTGAAATCTCCAGAATTACCAATGCAGCCCTCGCCCATGTTCAGAGTTGGGGTGTCAGAAATAAGCTTAGATTTGCACCGCACAAAACTTGCGCGATGTTAATAACCAACAAGCTTAAGTACGACACTCCAATCTTGAGCATGGCCGGGGTCGACATTGTTATGGTGAGGAGCATGAAGCTGCTAGGCCTCACTGTTGACGACAGGTTAACGTTCAACGAGCATGCCAATAACGTCTGCAAGAAGGCGGTGGAGGTGTACAAACAACTTGCACGTGCGGCGAAAGTCAGCTGGGGACTCAACAGGGAGGTAATACAAATTATATACGCCGCCACGATAGAACCAATAGTCACCTACGCGGCTGGAGCCTGGGCTCCCGCTACGAAGAAGCTGGGTATACGAAGGAAGCTAGGCTCTGTTCAGCGAGGATTCGCCCAGAAGCTCTGTAAGTCTTACCGTACAACCTCACTAAACTCGGCACTGGTGTTGGCTGGGATACTACCTCTAGACCTCCGCATACAAGAGGCAGCCGCACTGTATGAGGCGAGGAGAGGGTCGTCCCAGTTTATACCAGGAGACCGGGAGATTGAGGGTATGGTGAGATTTGCAGAGACATCTCATCCTGCCAAGCAAATGGCTTTGGAGTTTATCTGCCTGGCAGACCAACAGCTTGTAGATAGTTACAACGTGCAGGCAGTGCGAATATTCACTGACGGCAGCAGGATTGAGGGAAAGGTCGGAGCCGCATTATCCCTGTGGGATAATGAGGGTGAAGTCCAGAACCTCAAGCTTAGCCTCGCCACGTACTGCACGGTCTACCAGGCGGAGCTTCTGGCCATTTGCAAGGCAACGGACGTGATCCTTAAGCGCAAAGAGACGAGCTACGGCTTGTACAGCGACTCAATGTCAGCATTGCAGACGCTGGCAAGCCATGGCTCTCTCCACCCTCTGGCAGTCCGCGCACGAGCAAATCTTGCTAAGGCCTTGGACCAGAACAAAGCTGTAACTTTCTTTTGGGTCAAGGCCCACGCGGGATTGCCGGGGAATGAGCGCGTGGATGAACTGGCAAAGGAAGCAGCGTTGTCGTCACGGAGGAAGCCGGACTACGACCAGTGTCCGATTTCATTCATCAAGCGTCAAATCCGTCTGGCTTCGCTTGAGGAGTGGAATCGGAGATATGTGTCGGGCGAGACGGCCTCCGTGACGAAAATGTTCTTTCCGGATGCCGTGGCTGCCTACCGTATTGTGAAACGGGTGAGGCCAACAGGAGTGCTCACGCAGGTCCTCACAGGGCACGGTGGGTTCTCAGAATACTTAAATCGTTTTAAGTGTAAGGAGAGCCCATCGTGCACCTGCGACCCTGATATAGCGGAATCGGTACCACATATAATCTTAGATTGTCCTATTTACGCAAAGGAACGTTACAATCTCGAACAAGAAATTGGAATTAGACTGCAAAGAGAAAGCGTAGGGGAATTAATGTCGGGCAAAAATAGGAACAAACTTATAGCTTACTGTGAGAATATAGCTCAAAAAGTGATAACAAAAAATAAATCTGGATAAGACCACTATGTTTCTTATTATATTGTATATATAGTTATAGTAAACATAGGACAACAGCGCAGCAAACTGTAAACTTAGATAAGCAGTAGGTTAAGTTGTATAGTATAAAATTTATGAAATAAGGCAATTGTAAAATAGATAAGTTAGACTTAAGACTGTATATGATTATTAAAATGAAGTTCAAACAATGATAAATAAATACCCAAGCTAGTACAAATTATTTACCCTTGAGTACAGAAACATTAAGTAGAAGAATTAGAATAGCTGAAATAAATAGTATGAATGGTGACGCAAAGAAGAAAGATACAGTATGTAGGCTGGAAGTGCGAGAGGCATGAAACCCGAGAACTGGTATGGACGAGGATAAGATACAAAATAGGCGACAATTACGTTGGCGGAACTAGTGTGAAAAAAAAAAAAAAAAAAACCTAACCTAACCTAACCTAACCTAACCTGAGCGAACCTAACCTGAGCGAACCTAACCTGAGCGAACCTAACCTGAGCGAATCTAACGTGAGCGAACATAACCTGAGTAAGCCTCACTTTCGACACCCACGTCGCCAACGAATGCAGGAAAGCTGTTAACATCTACAAACAGCTGGCACGGGCGGCAAAAGTGAGCTGGGGTCTAAACCCGGAGATCATCCGCGCCATCTACACGGCAGTAGTCGAACCAATTATTCTCTACGCTGCAAGCGCCAAAAAAGTGGGAGTAGTAAAACAGCTTAACGTGGTCCAGAGGGGTTTCGCACAGAAGCTATGCAGAGCCTACCGCACGGTCTCCCTGAACTCGGCACTGGTGCTGGCTGGGATCCTCCCACTTGACCTTCGTATACGGGAAGTGGCTGCGTTGTACGAGGCCAAGAGGAGGGTACCCTGGCCCGCTCTGGGAGGCAGGGAGGTTGAGCGGATGGCTCCAGCAGTAGAGGCTCCACACCCCGTGGACCACCTTAACCTGGAGTTCGGATGCCTGGTAGACAAGGAACACTACAGAAACCACAGCGACTTTGCTGTGAGGATCTTCACAGACGGCAGCAAGATTGAGGGCAGAGTCGGAGCGGCGCTATCCGTATGGAATGGCGCCACCGAAACTCGGGCTCTCAAACTTGCCTTGCCGTCTTATTGCACCGTCTACCAGGCTGAGCTCCTAGCCCTACAAAGAGCGGCAGGAGAGGTGCTCAAGCGCAAGAAATGTACGTTCGGCATCTTCAGCGACTCCAGAGCGGCCCTTCAGTCGATCGCAAATGTAAGTTCCCCCCATCCCCTAGCCGTGGAAACAAGGGACATCTTACGACGATGTAACCTCCAGAATAAGAAGGTCTCATTGTTCTGGATTAAGGCCCACGCGGGATTGGAGGGAAACGAGCGGGCCGATCAGCTCGCAAAGGAAGCTGCTTTGGGGTCGAAAAGGAAGCCGGACTACGACCTGTGTCCCGTTTCATTCGTCAAGCGGCAGATCCGTATGGAGTCGCTTGACGAATGGAACGGCAGATACCAGCGGGGAGAAACAGCGGGTGTCACAAAAATGTTCCTCCCAAATGCGATCGCCGCCCACAGAACTGTGCTAAAACTGAAACCAGCCGGGATAGTTACACAGATCTTAACGGGGCACGGTGGGTTCTCCGAATACGTGCACCGTTTCAAGTGTAAGGAGAACCCATCGTGCATCTGTGAACCGGATGCAGTGGAGTCGACCGCACACATATTGATAGAATGCCCAGTGTATGGAATAGAGAGATACGAAGCCGAGCGGAGACTAGGGACAACAATAACCCTGAATAATATAAAAAATTTAATGTCAGAGACGAAACTTAGAAAAATGTTAATGGAATACTGCTTATCAGTTGCAATTAGAGTTATAAACAGAAACAAAGAACTTTAAAAACTATGCTTTTCCAAATATAGATATTTCCCTACAAGAAAAGATATTTCGGTATAAGCATTACCCGCTGTCCGGTCAACTGTACTAGCCAACTGTACCACGGGCAAGGAATGATAGAAACGTATAAATTAATTGAGAACAATAAAATAAATATTAGACAAACTAGAATCTTTTTGAAAACGTAATTTCTTCAAAATTATACATCAAAATTAAAAATAGCAAAGTAAACAAAATAAGTCCAAATAAGGGCTCTGACAATGTCAGAGGACACGAGCACAATCAAATAAAAAAAAAAAACTGAGTAAGCCACCCGTGAGGTACCTAAATAGAACCACGGAGGCAAAGGCGTGTCTTTCCAGCGTTAAGCTTTCATATGGGAGATATCTTCGCTTCCAGACGTGCGATTTTGAAGCGGTTTTCAGTATTATTAGACCAAACTAGGCCTCCGCCTACGTTTTGACCATATCGCACGCACTTGCACGCGCGTCGGGGCTTTATGCCTACTAACACTCGGGAATTTTGGGTACGGCCAATATAAACAAATACGCACAAAACGGCTCTGATAAGGTCAGAGGGCACTGGAAAAGCAGGAGTGTGGTTTTAGCCGGTTCGAGTCCGGCACTACCTCGACAGTCTCACAAGAGAAATTCCTGTGGGATAGTCGAGGTGTCCGCGGGGATTTCCCACTCCTGCCAAAACAAAAAAAAAAAAAAAAAAAGGTTCAAATGGACAGCTCAAGGAATCTGAAAAAAGAAATCAAAGATGCCATGATAAAAGCCGTGGAATCCACGGCTTTTATCATCTCCCTCCCCCTTCCCTCCTTGACCAGCTGGTATACCAGCTGGTCAAGGAGGGAGAATCAGAAAGGGCTAAAACACCGAGAGAGGCAGTCGAACCCGAGAAGGCCCCCAAGGACCTGACACCGGCCCCCAGCGCACTGACGGAGCTCATGATGCAGATTATGGAGAACCTCCAACAGCACAATAAGGCGCTGGAGGAATGCCAGCTGCACACGCGAGCCCTGTCGGAGCACCTAAAACAGGCACCTTGCTTCGTCCATCCATTCTAAACCTTATGACGTCAAACACAGCGTGTTTTTACCATGCACCGTACAACTTACCCACACAAAAACACCACTCGCTATCGTTGTGTTGTGCAAAAGCATAAGTACGCTAGTGATTGACTAAATCGGAAAGTTATCGAATCTTTCATTTATTATTGTGTAAAAATTTTTTGGGGTCCTGAAAATAATTAAAGAAAAATAATGTCCAGAATATAATATTTTATTAAAAATAAACAATATGTAGCTAAAAATATATTAAGAAGTAAATTAAAACAATAAAATATCCGGTTGGTTTAGGCTGTCATGGCCTATTGAAACAATAGTTAGTAGCACGAGGATAAGGCATAATATACGATAATTCAAAGCCAAAAACACTCTACCGATTAAACCTGAAATTTAATTAACTTACTTTACGAAAGTTGGTTACGCATTTCTCTACTATGCTGTAAAATATTCAAAATACATAAAAAACATTATTTGACATCGATCTTCCAACCGGGTTAAAACGGTTGACAAATTGAAAAATAAAACTAAAATAGTAATATTTAATTCAACGACAAAAGAAGTGAAATCTAAATTGGTGCCAAGTTCAATGGTCGGTCCTGAAATTTATTTATAACAACATAAAATATCATTTTTTCTTATAACTTAGGAGAATATATTGTAGCCTAAAGTCTGACTTGGCTAGTTCTCATATACGAATTATTATGTTCGATGGTTAGTTTCTATCAGCAAGCCAAATTTTCGGAATAATAAAATAAGAACCGACAAGTAACAGGTTGAACTTGCGAAGGCTATAATATAATTCGTATATGAAAACTAGCCAAGTCAGACTTTAGGCTACAATATATTATATTCTCCTAAGTTATAAGAGAAAATGATATTTTATGTTGTTATAAATAAATTTCAGGACCGACCATTGAACTTGGCACCAATTTAGATTTCACTTCTTTTGTCGTTGAAGTCAACAACCAAGGCATATATCATAATATTGAACTTGGCTCTCATTTTACATTTATGTTTTTGATGGGATATCATTACTTTTTGTACATAAATTAGTAGTAGGTAAGTAAAATTAATACTAAATAGCTTTTTGTTAAACTACTGTATTTACGTCATAATGGCCCGAAGAGAGATTTCCTGTAAATAGCAAGCGCTTTGTAGGATATCCCTCTTCGCCGAACAAACCCAGCAGAACCCCATCCTGATGATACACTTCGATCTTAATATTATACTCAAACAAAGAAATGCAATCGAATGGAAAAGGCAGTTTCCATCGGGAGGCATTGGGACAATTCGATGTAAGGCAAGTGTGTCACCCACCCGTAATTCTATTGTACAGTCCCCGGCACGTAACTTGGCAAGAGTCGTTAGATGCGCAGAAGTCGTTTTTTAGGTCTCTGGTGGTCAAGCGAGACGCGGGGTATGACGTAGCGCCGATCCAAGCGCGCGATTGGTGCGTCTGTCAACCCCTGCCTCCCGCACCGCGTCCTACATTCCATTCGCTCCCGATTACACTTGCGTGCACGAAAGTTGTATCCTTTGTTTTTGTTGACTTTTAGTTACGAGTTCAGTTTTAGTTTTAAATTAAGTTTTTGTTACGAGTTATTGTTATTGTTTTAAATTTAGTTTTTATTACGAGTTGTTGTTATTGTTTTAAATTTAGTTTTTGTTATGTTTATTACATAATATGCCAGCTCAAGTGGTAGTTCTAATTTGATGCCAGGGGTAACAGTATTATTAACCGATAGTGACGACGAGAACCTATAATTTTTAATAATATACTTTTTTTTTTCTTAATAAAAAAAAAACGCATATTATATTTTATTTATAACACTTATTAAATGTCACGAATTCCTCTGCTTTGTTTCACTACATGATTAAAAATAAATTATGGCAATAACCATAATGACAATCAATAAAAGTGACCAGTTTTTTGTTCCACTAAGTGCACGATGCGCGAACTTGCCCCCACCACGCCAAAACCTTGCCAACTTACGTGCCGGAAACTGTACGACTCGTTGTACAATACACGCAATAAAACGATTTCGTAACAAATTACCTGTTATCTATTGAATTCTCAAGAAAAACTATTTGTTGTTCCCATTCTCAAACTCATATTCATACCTACTTTTTTAATTTTAGATTGAAATTTGAAACTATTGCCTTACTAAAAGAATTTTTAATGTAATAATTATTTAACACAAATTTATAAGCATTTTATAGGACAAAGACTCTTATGAATTTCGTAGCACCTAACATAACCTTAGAGGTCAGATACCGAGAGACAACTGGACATCAAGACGTCAGAAATCAGACTCTCAAAAAATGTTGTAGTGTAGTAGCGGTGGTCATTCAATCATGGAGAATCTTGACACCGAGATTCAGGATCATGACGTAATTGCACAACGCCATCTAGTGTCACTTTTAAATAAATCAATGGAGGCGGCGTGAGTGAGTTTCTGAGAATGATAATAGGTGGCGCTAGTGGTTGTAGAATACGGTTAGTTACGCGTAATAAATACGAAAATCTACTATATTCTTATTTCTAAGTACAAAAATGGAAAGATTTGGTTTAAAAAAAAATTAAGGGTGGTATTCAACTCGTTATATATTCACGTAAAGATCTTAAAATCCACATATAGAGATTTACAGGCACTAATTATAAGTTAAATGATAATTATAATAAAATGATAAAAAAATACCAGTTTCTGATTTTTTCCTTTGTATTCACCTAATTACCTATCTGTATGCCAAATTTGAACTTTCTAGGTCATCTGGAACTGGGTTATAGTTTTGATCTATAGGTCAGTCATAGAAATGACGATTTTTGGACGTTAATATCTAAATAACCGTTTGAGATATGTTTATAAAATTTGGAACACATATGTATCTTGCCAGTCTCAATATATGAGCCAAATTTGACAAGTTTAGGTGCAATAGTTTTTGAGTTATGAGGGGCTCAAAAGTGGCTCCAAATGGTTCGTGTAATATTACACACTGTGAGCTGCGCGCCGGAACTTGGCTTGACACGCTCCCGCGTGTCTAGATTCGTCAATCGACATTGTCGATAGCCTACATTAGTGGATCTGCACAAGCACATCCCTAACTCGTCGCAAGAAGCAGCGGCCGTACTACGTGATTGATCTGCTTAATGAAATATCGTTTTGTGATTTTTACATTACTGGTTCAGTCACTTAGCGACAAACTTAGGTAGTGGTTAAGGAGTAATGTATTTATTGCAAAAATAGTACAGTCACTGTGATATTTGAAAACAAACATAACATAGTAAAAGCAAGAAATATTTTACGATTTGTTGTTTTTCATGATTTTAAAGACAAATATAGTAAAATACTTGTACTTACACATGATAAGTAATTCCGTGATCAACAAAGTTTAGGTTTATGCTTCGGTTTTTACAAAAAAAAAACCCTGAACAACACGCAATTGCTATAATTTGTCACGATCGCGGTCGAAAGTACACTAGTTCGCGGAGACGGCCATTTGCCTATGACATGGCCGACTGGACATGTCGCGTGGACACCGTCACGCCCCCTTACCAATTCTCCTGTTTTTTACATTTCTATGTTCCTGCATGTCATGAGATTGACCTCTCTGGTCGCCCTCACGATTGCTACGTACTCGAGGAAAGTGCTGTCTTCCTTAGTACCTTGTAGATGCCATCCCACATGCTCTCTCGGTCCTGCTTCGAGCAGAACTCCTTCCAGTTTGTTGTGGCCGCTTCCGTCGCTGCTGTAGTGTACGTGTTCTTGAGCAGTGCGTATTCTTGGATGGTGAATTGTCTCCGGCTAGTGGCTGCGTTCCGGATCCTTCTCTTCTTTGTCATCGCATCTTTTTGGAGACGGTCCAGAGAAGGGATCCACCATGGGGGTTTGGCGTTGCGTTTGGGCGACCCCAGTTTTGGGATCACTTCCTCGCATGAGCGGTGGATGTTGTGTACGTATAATGTGATGAGTGACTCCTAATCCTCTGGGTTCGAGACGGCTGAGACTCTGGCTGGTGTTATGTCACTGTCCGCCAGGCTGGTCTTGAAGTGCGTGCTGAAGTCGAACCACTTTGCCTTCATGGTGTTATAGATGCGCGTCGTGATTGGCCTTAAGGGTTCCAAGGCCTTTTCTAAATGCATCGAGAAGGTTGTCGCATTGTGGTCCGAAGTTATCAGATTCCTTCCTACCCGCCACTCTTCGACAAAAGCTCATAAAGTGTTTTCGTCTCTTATGAATACCAAAGTGGCCCATTCGTTGAAGGAAGCGTTACTATTAACCAAGATTGTTTTAGGAATAAACGTGGTAATAAATTGTGTGCAATACATACTGAAAAAACGATATAATGTTGACTGGGATCATCAATAATTGACAGTGGTGTCGAATCTATTGTGCACAAACTAAACATAATTTAGGCTATTGCTATTTCTTTTCTCTCTATTATAACGAGAAAGAGATGGACGTAATTTAGAGCTGTCAAATTTAGTTGGAACTAATATTTCCATACAAATGAAGGGTGCACGTAAAAAGATGTCGACTAAAAATACGGTGAAGCGCAAGGCATAGACTAGTTTGACATCTCTAACTTAGTTCATATCTATTGCCGTCCTTTTCTCGCACTGCCATTTAGTAAAAGATAACAATAGCTTAAATTAAGTTTAATTTGTGCACAACAGAATCGACACCAGTAGCGGTAATTTAGACAAAAGTTCAGTTTTAAAGGTTTCTAGGCGAGTTTTTGAATTAACAATGATATCCTTTTTAGTGACTTTCTTGCTTACATTAGGAATTGTGATCAATTGCCCACAATGATCAGAATCTAATAAGTTAATCATTTCTTTGTGGGTAGGTATAACATCTGTGTAAATATTATCTAGGCAGTGGCACTAGTTGGTGTATTCTTGTGGGCTCCAGATTTTTTTTTATCAAGATTGTATGAATGAAACAGGCTTAAAATTTTAGTACTTAACCCAGAACTTTCTAACAAATTAATATTAAAATCACTTCAAATATTAAAGACTTCTTAGAATTACAGATTTTATGCAACACTTCATCCATTAACCCTTCAAAACAATCATACAATCCTGAAAGAGGTCTATACACACTTAATATGATAAACTGGTCCAATTCTATAGGTACAAGCTATTTCAACTGTTCGCTTAACAGATAGGCTTACAATATCCTTGCGGTCTGGTGAAGCGTCAATGCTTTTATGTTAGGATTCTCCTATAGAACATAATAGTTTATTATTTCAAATTAAATATTTTAGTTTCTCAATTGATGAATCCCCACACCAATGTTTGCTGATGCAGCGCCCATGTATCGAAAACTTTCTTGAGTATTCTCGCAACATTGCCGATAGATGGCATTAGCGGTAGCAAGCTGACTTCTTCCAGCCGCCGTTCGCTCACGTAAACTTTTGGTAAATATCTGCTTAAACAACGCTCATAATTGACAATAGATTTTACGTAATTTATTGGTAAATCTGTCAATATTGCTATATAGAATTGAACGTGTTACGTATTAATTAGTAAAGTTCATTATATGTAGGTATACTTCGTATAAATTTCACTTTGGTAACACGTAAAATAGTAGGTAGTTACCATCATTTCGGCTTGGTGCGTATTAGTTATTTTTTTACAGATACCTCCTCATAGTTGGTAGGTGCGCTAATATTGCGAACCGCCTGTTAGGTATTTACCGCATTCCAGATAAATTATTTTTGTTACAAAATAAGAAGAAGAATAATTAAGAATAAGAATAATTTATTTATAAAAGTATTACAAAAATGTACATTTATGTGCAGTAGTGTTATTTCTAAAACGATGGTATAATTAATGCATAATAGTAAACTATAACTAAAAATATATTTAACAGTTGCAAGAAACGATAATGTGGAATTCACAAATGTTTGCTAGCGACCTGCCCGATCTAGGTTTATTTAAACCTGTGTTTCAGGCCATCACTTTACATAGCACAAAATTAAGTAGGTCAGTTAATGTTATAAAATAAAATGGGGGGGGGCCAGGACGTTATGCAATAGGTCAGAATAGACTGACACAACGCAAAATAAACTATTATTTTATTTTATTTATTTCTAAAGTAGGGCAAGAACATGCAGTGTCAGCGTACGTGCTACAGGTATGCACGTAAATGATTAGGTTAGTAAGCGGTGTGTTAATATTTCTCATTGTAAATGAAATGTATTTTGTTTTGTCAGCATTCAGTGTTACAAGATTATTCTGGAGCCAATTAGATACAATGTTGAAACCATTCTGAGCATGTTCATAGGCCTCAACTCTTGATTTAGCTAAAAACAACAGGGCAGTATCATCCGCATATGACTTTACAACACCATTTTCG
Source organism: Xestia xanthographa (assembly GCA_905147715.2). NCBI lineage: Eukaryota > Metazoa > Arthropoda > Insecta > Lepidoptera > Noctuidae > Xestia > Xestia xanthographa. The sequence continues at coordinate 68,338 of LR990650.1, forward strand.
AGTGGCAGGCTGCAAAGGTCATTAATATAGATCAAAAATAATGTAGGACCTAATATGCTGCCTTGTGGTATTCCAAAACGAGTATTAGAAAGATCAGAACTTGTATTCGGACCAATTTTAACACATTGCTGTCGATCGCTAAGATAATCAGTGTAAGGATTGTGCAGATTGGGTAGAGTTTATAAGGAAACGTCCGTATGTCGTGCGATCCATTTATTAACTGTCCTCACATAATATACTTATTGCTATTCTACGTAAACTACTTGCAAGCTGTTACTGCAAGCTTGCACATCATATTACATACCACATCATAGGGGTTGTTACAAAAAAAAAACATATTACTTAAATGTATTTTTTTTTCTTTTACATTTTATTTGCCTAGAGCAATTGCTAAGATCCATATAATATGCAATACAAACATAAGCTTAATAGGTAGGTAGTTATTTTAGTCTTATTCTAAACACATTAACAAAAACAATCGCGATTATTTTTGGAATTAAATCTAAACAATGCAAATTTATCATTACGTTTAGTGTGTCACTGTCATAACATGTTTTCACATAAATGTAAACAAACTGATTAGATATAAGTTCTTAAGTTACATATCTCTTTGTTCTATTTTTATGAACCGTCTCTAATTTATCGCCTTTATTTATAACGACATTAGGTTCGTTATCACTTAAAACAGTATAAGGTCCTCTAAATAACTTGTCTAATTTTGTACCTGTTTCATTTTTTATAAGTATCAAATCACCTGGTTTATACGAAATAGGATTACATTTTCTATCATATACTAATTTCCTTTGAGTTTTTCTTAATATTAAATTATTTCTAACTTCCTTATGAGCTAACTGTAACCTATATTTAAGTTCTAATACATAGTTATCTGGGTTGTAAAGCGGCTCTACTACGTCATTGGTAAGATTACTAGGTAAGTTGCATGTTTTTCCGAATACTAACTCATACGGTGTGTATTTTGTTTCCGTGTGGACGGTAGTGTTGTATGAAAAACACCAAAAATTCAACCATTGACTCCATGTTTCTGGATGTCCATCACACTGAGTACGTAAAAATGCTGCAAGATGCTTATGGGTATTTTCTAAAGCACCTATCGACTGATGATGATATGCTGTCGAATTCATTTTATTAATTTGTAGCAATTTACAAACCTCTGTCATTGTTTCTGACATAAATTCCTTACCTCGATCGGTAGCGATGGTTGTAGGTAAACCATACCTAAATATAAAGTTGTTTACGAATGATCTGGCTACACTTACCGTATCTTTTCTCTGTAATGGATACGCTTCGATATACTTACTGAGCTCACATTGTAAACTTAAAATATAAACGTTACCTTCTAAATCCTTATCTAATGGTCCAATTATATCCAAAAATACTTTTTGGAAAGCACTTGTTGCCGTTGTAGTTACGACCATTGGTTCTACTATATTTCTAGAATACTTACTAGTCTGGCATTTTTTACACTTTGAAACATAGCTTCGTACGTCGTTCTCCATGCCTGGCCAATAGTACTTACCTTTTATATTATTTATCATACGTCGTACACCTGCATGCCCACTTGTTGGAAGCAAATGATAGTCATGTAGTATGTATGTCTTTTCGTCATTTTCTAGGACTCTTTTTATTCCTCTTAGAATATTTATTTGTGGTCCGGACCACTGTGTTCTTCCTTTTATTTCATTGATCAATTCTTTAATAAATTCAACATTATTTTTATCTTTTACTATGCATAGTTCTTTAATATTTATTTTTCTACAATTTTCACTCAATAAATCCGCAAATTCGACTCGTGAGAAATGCGACATATAATCGAGATTGATATATAGTGTTGATTCATTATTTACATAAGCAAAACATTCGTTTTCGTAATCCTTATTTTTCTTGTTTAGATCTTTACCTTTTATAAATTTTAATTCTACTGCTTCATTAGGTTTTCTTAATATCTCTGCTATCCTTGGTTGGCCAAACCTCGGTTCGTCAGCTATATTAAGGGAACCATTGTCACTCGATTGTGGTTTTGCTTTGCACTCCGAGTTTATTTTCGCTTTTTGTGCCCTTGTCATTACTATATTTACATTTTTTTCATTTAAAGACTTTAATTCGTTCGAACTTATGGTAACCCTACTCAATGCATCAGCAACATTATTCTCTGTACCTTTTATGTATTTAATATCATAATCGTACTCTTCTAACAGTAATCTAAACTTTAATAGTCGCGTAGATGGGTCCTTCATGCCAAATAGATAGATAAGTGGTTTATGATCCGTTAGAATAGTAAATTTTCTTCCGTATAGGTAAGGTCTAAAATATTTTATACTCCACACTACTGCCAAAAGTTCTTTTTGTATCGTAGGATAATTTAATTCTGCTTTATTGAGTGGTCTACTGGCGTAAGCTACTGGTCTTAGATCGCTGTTACATAAGACTGATCCTATTGCCATATTAGATGCGTCCGTTTGTAGTATGAATTCATTTTCTTTTAAAAAATCGGGGTATTGCAAAACTGGTGGATTAATTAACTTTTCTTTGAGAATGTCAAAACCATTTTGACACTCTTTTGTCCATACAAAAGATTCGTTCTTCCTACATACTTTATTTAATGGTACTGTTATTTCTGCAAACGATCGAATGAATTTTCTATAATAGTTGCAAAATGCAACGAATCGCCTAACCTCTTCGGCATTTTTTGGTACTGGGTAATTTTTAACTACAGTAATCTTTTGTGGATCTGGTAATACACCGTTAGCTGAAACTTCGTGACCTAAATAGAGTAGTTGAGTTTTCATAAATTCACACTTTGCTGGATTTAGCTTAAGGTTCATTTTTCTTAAACGATCGAAAACAGCCATAAGGTTCTTATTATGGCATGGCTCTAGAAAACGCATTTGGTGATATTTTGAGACCCATCGGAAGGCGCTTCATACGATATTGGCCTTCACTAGTCGAAAAACTGGTGATATCCCTACTCTCTGGTTTTAAATTAACTTGATAAAACCCTTGCTGAAGATCTAAATTACTAAAACAAATACTTCCTGATAGAGAGTCTAATATCTCGGTAATGTTTGGTAGTGGAAATTTATCGTCTTGGATACAATCATTTAGTTTTCGGTAATCCACTACTAAACGCCATTTTTTTTCTCCATCTGATTTTTTGGGTACTAAAAGAATAGGACTGTTCCACTCACTGCTGGAGGGCTCTATTATGTCGTCCTGTAACATTTTTTCTACTTGCTTATTTATTTCCGATTTCGACGATTGAGGCAAACGATAAGGCTTAGTATACACTGGCATCGTATTTGATTTTATTGTTATTGACTGTTCTACTACATTTGCTGTACCTAGTTTGTCTCCTTGAAGGAAAAATATGTCTGAATATTTAGCACAAATTATTTCCAAATCTTTTCTATCGCTTGAATTTAAATTAGATAAATTTAGTTCCGATAGTATTTTTTTTACTCGTTCTAGTCCCGTTTCAGATTTATTAAATAAACAAATATTATAGTTATCTAAATACTCTATGTCATCGTTACGTATTAATTTAGATTTCGGTATTTTGATTAAATTTTCGCTTGTGTTTAAAATTTTTACTGGTACTTTACCTCGTTTTGGCTGAAAAATACAACCTGCTATGAATAAGTCGTCATTTATTTGCTTAGGATGTAAAACACATTCTTTGTAAACATTTTTGTTTATGTCTACATAGTGGATAGATTCACTTCGACCTGGAATAAGCAAATAATTTTCCGAGTTCGTGTGAATAGGTTGACGGTTTTGTATTTCAATGCGATAATGCGGCGCTTTGTCATATAATTGTAAGCTGAGTATGTTTGTCGGTAAATCAATGTTTGCGTTATAAGTTCTCAGAAAGTCTAAACCGAGTATTCCATCCGATTCACATGGAATATTATCGTACAAATAAAACTTGTGACGAAACTGTACACCAGTTTCTAATGTCAAAGATATGTACGCGTAGTTATATGCCTGTACTTTTCCACCGATGCCTTTTATGCTTGTTTGATCGCTATATAATTTTGTTTCGCGTGTTACCGATTGTTTGTTGATTAATGAAATTGTTGCACCCGTATCGATTATAAATTTTAGTTTTTGTTTTCCAGCGTATAAATAGATAAAATCGAGACTTTTACTTACTATATCATAATTAGTTGCTCCGAAAAACTGAGCTAAATTTTCCTCTTTTTCCTTTTCCTCTTTTGGTACTGTAACAACATTTACGTTGTCCTGCTTGGCACCTCTGTAATGACCCCTGTTACTTCTATAGTAACTTTTATTCGGCGGCCTAGAGTATCCACGCTGTTGGTAATATTTGCCTCGGTAAAAACCTCGCTGTGCGGGTCCCTGACCCCTGTAATGCTGAGCTGTGTTATTACCTCGATAATGAGAAGGATTTCCACGGTATTGAGTAGTCTGCCCACGATGGTAGTTTCCGCGACTCCGACTGTACCTTGAGTTTCTACCTCGTGTGTAAGATAACACGGCATCCTGACCTGATGTTCCGGGAAGTGACAGCTCTTGCAGCTTGACTATAATTTCTAGCTGCTAAAATAGTACTAAGTCGACGATTTCTCAGACCATCAGCAAATCTTTTAACCACTAACCTTTCGTTTATTGGACTTAGTATCTCGGCGGCTGTCTAGTTTCCGTCTGCTTGCGCTATGGTAAGGGAGGTAAACAAATCTCCTAATTTCTCTCCGTATTCGCCTATAGTCAAGTTGTTTTGACTTATATTATTAATCTGAGTTAATATTGAGTTGGAAGATTTTTTTGTCATTAGATGAGTTTGAATATCTTTTACTAAACCAGAAACAGTTGCGTTACTTTTTTGCAGTTTTAATCTCGCTATTTTTGATAGACGAGTCTTTAACACAAATGAAACTAGCAATTTCTTACAACCTTCGTCTGTCAAGGAACTTTCATACATCTCTATACCTTCGATTATTCTCTCTACTGTTTCTTCCTTTCCGTCCATAACTGGAATCAAAGTACTAGCCGTTTTTAAACTGAAACTCTCCATTTTGTATGTAATTTTATTTTCCACTACATCTAAAAATTCATCGGATGAACTTTCTGAAATATCTGTTACCTCTTTATAACCCAAGATCTTTTCTATAAATTTTCTCAATTTCGTTAGGTATTGACGGATCTATATGTAATTCCTTTTTACGTATACGTCCGTAATCAATTAATAATGTAAACTCATTATATAAATTATCAGCCTCCTTAAACTTTCGCTGTCCTACTTTTTCGCCTCGCCTTTTAGGGCCTAATTTTCTAATACTAACACATAAATCTAGTAAAGTTTCATATATTTCACTGAGTCTTTCCATGAATAATTATAGAGTTTATTTTTACACATATACACATTTTTACACTACGTGAGTACCGCACTCATACCTTTCATCGAGTTGATCCGTCTCGATGGGCTGCTAGGTTTGTCCTCAGGAATGGCAGCTTGGGCCGGGCTATACCCTGGACACCACAGGTAACTGAGCCGGGATTACCCTGACTCCTCCAACAAAATACTCCAACAAAACATATTTTATTTCTTCGTTCTTCTCTCCTTTTTTTTTTCTTCTATAATTTTTCTTCTCTCTTCTGTAATTTTTATTTTCTTTCTTCAATAATTATTATTCTTCGTTCTTCTATTATTAAAATTGTATCTTCTTTCTTCTATAATTATATCTTCTTTCTTCACTTCTTCATTATTTATTTATTTTTCGTTTTATTTACGGCAGGCACAGGAAACGCTGGTAGGTTCCTCTCCGGATCTAGTGGTCACGCGGCGAATGGACCGTCTCATGTTTTGTGTCAAAACTTCATTCGTGATCCAAATATGATGACACTTCTTGTACAAAACGTATAGTCCGTAAAGTCCTGCAACAGACAGTATTGTGCAGATGACAAACATCACGACGCTTATGTTTGAAAGGTGATATTCCGCACTGCTGTTTGATCCTCCGGAGGCAGTCTGAGTGATGAATACTTCGTCTTTCTTGATATCTGAGCGACACATTTTGATGTTGGTACATTAATTGTCTATGTTGATATTTATACAACGCCGAAACATGGTTGAAATCCTGGCAAGGTCGCCATGTAAGGATTGTGCAGATTGGGTAGAGTTTATAAGGAAACGTCCGTATGTCGTGCAATCCATTTATTAACTGTCCTCACATAATATACTTATTGCTATTCTACGTAAACTACTTGCAAGCTGTTACTGCAAGCTTGCACATCATATTACATACCACACAGATAATAGTTGAAGCTGCGCTCCTCGCATCTTATCCCAAGTGTTTCAAGCTTCAGCAAAAGCGTAGCGCAAGAAATAGTATCAAAGGCCTTGGCAAGGTCTAGAAAGATACCAACTGTAAGCATTCCACTATCCAGATTCGTAGAAATGTAATTAACCAATTTGTTTACTGCTTGGCTAGTTGATTTTTTAGGCCTAAACCCAAATTGATTATCTGAAAGTAGTTTGTTATCTTCCAGATATTTTATCAGTCTACTATTTATGATTTTTTCTAAAATTTTTGATAGGCCCGTTAGTACTGAAATGGGTCTGTAGTTAATCACACTCATTTTGTCTGAAAATGACTGATAAAAACAAAGGATTGTTATTTAAACGCCTTAATCGATTATATGGTTTATCGAAAAATATTTCGTCGTTCGATTCGAGAATGAACGAGAGTTTTATGACTGAATCGGAAACAATTGACGACATTCGAAATAAATTTGAATCATAGGTCGATCAAATTAACCATACTTATAAACATTATTTTGAAACCTGGTTCAAGTCCCGACTATGCTTGTTTAGAATCCTTTGAAGATTTATATATTCACGTTAAACGTATTAGGAATAAAATAAACAGTTGTCAATCTCCGTTAACACAAAGTAGTAGTAATCCAAAAACGCTTTTTGAACCGCTTACAATAAAGTTGCCTCCTATCGCGCTGCCATCTTTCGACGGGAAGACCGAGAATTGGCCTGTTTTCTATGAGTCGTTCAAGTCGAATATTCACGACAATGATCAGCTGACTGACTCGCAGCGTGTGCAGTACTTGATAGGTTACACATAACGCATTGAAAGTTACAGCTGGTTTTGTGCCTACGGGTGATACCTACAAGTTTTTATGGGACAGCTTAGTTAAAAAATACCAGGACAAGCGCTGATTAGGTACACACTATTTAAATAACATTTTAGATTTAAAAAGCTGTTCTTTTAACGCAAAATATAGTCTCGATTATTAATTTATTGAAACATTTAGTGCATCTATTTCTGCCTTGAAACAACTTGGAATTCCGGATCTTGCGGATTTTATTCTCTTGCATTGTGCTATGAGAAAAATAGATTCACAGACTGGTCAATCGTTTGAACTTTCCATTCGCGATGTTGAAATTCCCACTACTAAATTGTTGATTAGTTTTGTTCAAGATCAGGCAAAGATATTAGCACTCTCGAATTTGTCTCATTCGAACGCGAACTCGAAAAATAATAATAATTAATAGACCTCATGGTTCCGCACCTCGCGAGTCACGCACGCAGCGAAAGCGTTTGTTGTGAGTGAATCGACTGATTTTTTGCCTTCTACCCCCGCGACTTCGATTTCGAGTTGTGCGTACCTACTGTAAAGATAACGCTTATGTTCATTTGTATGATTGCGTTAAGTTTAAATCCGCGTTGACTCCTCGAACTAGGTTCGAGTTTATGAAATCCAAACGTGGTTGCGCGAATTGTCTGAGCACGTCACACGGTTTGAGTAATTGCAAGTCGACTTCAGTCTGTAACATATGTAAAAAACGCCATCATACACTATTACATTTTGATAAAGAAAATAATCCGCAAACAGCTGATGTTAAAACAACAAATTGCAATGTAGCCGTCGCTTCGCATCCCGCGTTCCTCTCGCCCCGCGCTGCGTCTTCGCTCGCCCCGGCACCCGTCGCGTTGCCGCACTCTTATTATCATTGCAATAAGGTCGATATTCCTGTGACTGTGTATGATTCGTGTGATACTACACAAACGTCTCCGACACATAACACAGCCGTGTTATTAGCAGCTGATACAAAGACTAGGGCCGCAATTCTGTTATCAATCGCTCAGGTTTATGCACGAGCTAATAATAATAGTTGAGTGAATTTCTCAGACGAAAAATTTACGCGTCTAGGCTGAAATCGCAGTGCTGCTTTACAGATAATGCAACGATTTTTTTTCTCAGAATTAAAGTGACATGAATCTAAATGAAGCCACTTAAATTATATTTATAAGACTATTACTTTTTATGAAAAAAATCGGTAAATGATGAATTATCAATTTCTGTGTCTTGTCCACAATCACTTTCATACACAGCATTTACCTCTCAGGAAGATAATCTCCACCATTTATATAGGAAAAAGTATTTTGATTGCGTTAAGTAATGATTGACCGACAAGACGTTAATTAGTTTTAAATGTTTAGACTCATAGTTAATGAGTACATGTCAACGGTAGGTTTGTCCAAGCGAAATTACTAATTTCTATGGTCATTTTGTTTCACCGTCCTGAGCTTCCACCAATGAGTTTAAGCGAACAATGAATCCCTGCTCGGCAAGAGACAGTCATGCTCTTACGTGCAATAAGAATGGTATTGCATCATATCGCCAGGTCTTTCCGCCAAAAATGTAAGTACGTGATTTCAGTTTACTCTGAACGAAATTTTGCAATTTCGGTGTTTAGGTTTTAAAAGGATTTTTGCAAGAAATAAAGGTATCACTTTTATGCATGCTAAGTAGCCTTTGGTACACATTTAATATTATATAAAATAATAGTCATAGCCTTGATAGATTCTTGTGAAAAAAATAAAATAGTCACGTTTCTGAAGTGTTTGGAGCACCAGGATGTCGGGATACGGGTCCAGGAATAAAACAGCTGTTCACGGTTACGAATATATTCCGACTGGCACATACAATGAGGCCGAGCGCTCAGCTACATTTACATTAGCTCCTACCCACAATTCTTAATAACTAATAATTTACATCTACCTTAATACTAATAATATACCACACCTCACCACTTAATTCTTAAGTTATTAAATTTACATACAAATTTTAAGAGCTGTTGGTTTACATAACTAATGTTTCTTTAAAATATGTTTATGTTACTCTAAATTTGATTACAGGTTTACGAGTACGTTTAGGTCGATCCTCCGGCGGTGATGGCGGTGGAAGTCCGGGCTTTGATAAAACTTCAAAACCACATTCGCTATCTATCCTCTCTTTTTCACTCAGGTATCGGGACCACATCCTCCGACTGTGACTTTTGAGTCGGTGAGAGTGGTAAACTTTCCGAGACTGTACTATCAGAACCCATGAAGTCGGATAAACGAGACCTACGTTTTACCTGATCTATGTGTTTTCCAGTTAGTCGTCCGTCACCGTTTTTTACGATATATTCGCGCGACCCTGCTCTAGCTTGGATTGTACCTTTCAACCATTTATCCCCTAAGGCACAGTTTCTCGTCCACACTTCATCTTGTGGAGCTAAATCTCGCAAAACGCCTCCGGAATTTTGTACCTGTCGTTGTTGTGCTGCTCGCACCCGATCGTCCAGTGCGCGGTCCGCGCGCAACAAATCTAAACGAGTACGTAATGGCCGTCGCTGTAACAACATCGCTGGTGTATCCCCGGTCGTACTTTGGATTGAGTTCCTATAACTGAGTAGAAACGTTTGTAAAGCGGCATCTATTTCTTTGTTCTCCCTATAGGCTTTTTTAATTGCAGATTTGCATAATTTAACTGCGTTTTCCGCGGCACCGTTTGACGATGGATGGTATGCCGGTGAAAAGCACTGTCGTATGCCATTGTTTTTTAAGAAATAACAAAATTCTTCGCTTGTGAAAGGAGGGCCCTGATCCGACACTATTTCTACCGGAAGACCAAATCGCGCAAAGGTGCTACGTAAAACTCGGATGACCTGTTTTGCATTTGTACGTGGCATTTCGAAAACTTCTAACCACTTAGAACTTGCATCAATTAAAATTAAGAATGTGCTACCATGGTATGGGCCTAAGAAATCTATATGTACCCTGCTCCACGGCTGTATGACGTAAGGCCAAGGCTGCGGCGGCGATCGCGGTGGAGCAGCGCCCTCTATCGCACACGTCTCACAACTGTGGCACAACGCTTCTACGTCACTATCAATGTTCGGCCACCAAACGTAACTGCGCGCTAATGACTTTGTTTTGACTATACCCATGTGACTTATATGTAATTGCTTTAGTATATCCTTCCGTAAGACTTGCGGTATTACCATACGGTATCCCCACATTAAACAGCCGCGTTCTACATACAATTCATGACGTCGAGAAAAATAAGGTTTAACCGACTCATCTGAACACGACAACGGCCAACCGGATTGCACGTATAGAAGTATTCTACTTAACAAAACATCTTTAATGGTCTGTTTCCTAACTTCACTATGTGTCACTGGAAGAAAATCCTCCACAAAGTTAACATATGTGATCTCCGTACTCACACTAGGCTGTTTACCTTGGGGTAGCCTCGATAAGGCATCGGCGCAATTTTTCTTTGATGACACATATTCTATTTCGTAATTATAACCTGACAATAGTATTGCCCACCGCTGCAACCGTGATGCTGCCATTACAGGAATGCCAACCTTATCACCGAAAATGTATGTCAGTGGTTTATGATCCGTCCTTAGGACAAACTTACGCCCGTATAAATACTGATGGTATTTCCTAATGCCAAAAACGATCGCGAGTGCTTCTCTGTCTATTTGTGAATAAGCTCGCTCGGCCGTGCCTAATGAACGCGACGCATACGCTATCGGCCGCTCCCCGGCAGCTGTGACGTGAGACAGCACAGCGCCGACCCCGACGCTGCTGGCGTCGGCCGTCAGCACGAGTGGTAGGTCTGATGAATAATGCACCAGCACCTCACTTGAAGCTAGTTGCTGCTTTACCTCCCTGAACGCGTCTTCACACTTTTCACACCAGTTGAAAGGTACGTCTATCCGGAGCAATCTATACAAAGGCGAAAGAACTGTGCTGACGTTCTTAAGGAATTTTGCATAGTACATTGTCATACCGATAAATGCCCGTAGCTCCGATATATTGGAGGGGGCGGGTGTATCAATTATCGCTTTTACTTTATCAGCGCACGTTTGCACCCCATCTTTGCTAATTATATGACCCAAATAACTTATTTTTTTAGAAAAGAAACTACATTTTTCTTTTTTTACTTTGAGACCACTTGATTGTAATCGGTCAAAGACTTTGTATAAATTGCTAATGTGGTCTTGAGTTGTTGCCCCCGTAATAATAATATCGTCTAAAAATACGCCCACGCTAGGCAAATCTGCAAATAATTGTTCTAAACGTCTTTGAAATATTCCGGGACTCGAGGACAACCCGTACACTAAGCGATTGAACATAAACATACCTTTATGCGTATTTATAACCGTATATTTCTTTGATTCATCCAGTTCAAATTGCGCATAAGCTTGCGATAAATCAATTTTACTAAAATATTCCCCTCCATGTAAACGGGCTAACAAATCTTCTACTCTCGGTAAGGGGTACCTAACGATCGACTTCCAAAACCTTGTTTAAAGTGATTTTATAATCAGCACAAATTCTGATAGTACCGTCTTTTTTTACCACTGGAACGATAGGCGTGGCCCAATCTGAGCGGTCCACAGGCGTGAGGATGCCGTCCCGCACGAGCTGGTCCAGCGCGCGCTCCACGGGCTCGCGCAGTGCGTACGCCAGCGGGCGTGCGCGCATGAACACCGGCCGCGCTCCCGGGCGCACGTGGATGCTTACCGCGCCGCCGGTGAATCGACCCAAACCGTCCTCAAACACCTCACAATATCTGGAACTAAATTCGTACATGTCAAACTTTTTATTTTGTAAACTATTTACAGACACTACCCTATCAGAGAGGTCAGGAAATAATTGTATTTTCAATTCGGTCATCCACTGTCAACCGATTAATATAGTTTTCCCTCCTTTGATTACATACAAATCTAAATTTTTACACGCGTTTTTATACCTAACTTCCGGCTTAATAACCCCCAATGGCTTTACCATTTCCCCTGTATAGTACCTTAGCATCAGGTTACAGGAATCGATCCGTAAATCGCTAAACAATTCTTTGTATGTTTCATAATTTATACATGATATGGCACTTCCCGTATCACACTCCATCTTTAAATCTGTACCGTGTACTTTTACTAATAAATATATTGGCGGATAACGAGCTACAGATAAATTATTTATGTCGACAGTCATTACCTCGTCGCTTCGCTCGTCTTCCGACAAACTATTTGTATCTCCAACTTCATACAGATGATGATGTCCCACTTCTAGTGGACATACACGCCGAAGATGTCCCTGCTTGTTGCATACTCGACAAACGTATCGCGTAAATTTACACCATGTAGAATCATGCCGTCCTCCACAAGCGTTGCATTGTTGATCTCGCCGAGCTCGCTCCACCGGTGCAGACGCTGCCGGCGACCCCTCCACGTGACGCGGCCTGTGCGCACCGCCACCGCCGCTGCCGTCGCGCCGCTGTCCGTTCCACGCGGCCCTGCGCCTGTCACCGACCGCACCTGCCGTCGCTGCCGGTTTATTCTGCGCCGCCCCGCGAATTCCATCGTGACTCGTAGTCGCCATCGCTAGACAATCGCTCGCCGTGTTCGCCTTTTCCGTGTTCTTAGTACTGCAGTCGACCACAGCTGCATTTTTTTCAGCTGCTTCCATACTCATGGCCATACTATATGCTTTTGTATAGTCAATTTTATCCTCGGCGAATAAACGCTGTCTTATTATCTCACTACTTATCCCGCACACGAAACGATCCCGAATACTTTCTTCCAGCCATGTTCCAAACTCACATGATTTAGACATTTTCTTTAGTACTGCCATATATTCTGAAATACTTTCGTTCACGTTTTGTTTCCGTTGGTGAAATTTGAATCGCTCGGCTAACACACTCGGTTTGGGCTGCAGGTGTTTTTCCATGACGGCCGTTACATATTCGAATGTCTTTGTGCTCGGTTTATGCGGCGTGCACAAATTTACCAACAATTCGTAACTTTCCGCACCCATTACCGTTATCAACGTCGCCACTCGCAATTCATCCTTGATATCGTTGACCACAAAATAATTTTCAAGACGCTCCACGTACAATTTCCAGTCGTCCGATTGTACTTTGAACTCTCCGATTTTGCCGATAGTCATTTTAATAGTTTGTGCTAACACGCTCACAAAAACAACACACACGAAGGTTTTTTTAAGTCCTCGTCGCCACTGAAGTGTTTGGAGCACCAGGATGTCGGGATACGGGTCCAGGAATAAAACAGCTGTTCACGGTTACGAATATATTCCGACTGGCACATACAATGAGGCCGAGCGCTCAGCTACATTTTAGCTCCTACCCACAATTCTTAATAACTAATAATTTACATCTACCTTAATACTAATAATATACCACAGTTTCCAATTTCTATGGGGCAATTTCTGTGGTTTCCGTGGCATCTCGTGGCCCACGGAAATTACATGACTCCACAGAAATTGTACCAATCAATTATTGTATTAATGTTAAAGAAGATTTTTGAAAAGAATCAATACTTGTTATGCCGAAATTACTTTGACAGGTCCTTAGCCCCCGACATTAAAATAAAATTGTGTTACTATTTCTTGAAAAAGTCATTCAATTGGATTAACTGAACTTTGAGGGTTGCATCCTCCAGGAGCTCCTCCTGGAAGCCTCGATCTCGTAGGCCTGGGTGCCATCACCGGTCAGACCTGCCGACGTTGACAATGAGGCAGGGTGGTTCCAGGAGGCCATGTCCGACATCTGCGACGTGAACAGATGTCGAGTCCCAGGAAGCATTATAACAAAGGAATAGTAAACTTATTTAGAACTTAAGGTCCGTATAAACTCTTATTTGAGTTCACCGAGCATCTTGACGCTCTATATTGGTATTTCAAAACCATTATGATGCTTTACGATGCATAACGGTTGCATAACGGCATATGAAACTGCTTTTGTAAAGCCTTTAGTTTGAGTGCAGCAAACCACAAGGCAGCTGTATAGCTTTCAGCTGTTTTTAGTGCATTTGGATCTACAATAGCATTTTTAAGTAGTACGATAATGCCTATTGCCGCTTAATAGCATAAACTTGTACCATTATAATGCACCTTAAATCCGTTATACAGCTTTGAACTGTTTTTAGTGCCCTTTGTTGTGTAATAGCACTATTAAGCGGTAAATAAAAGCCTAGTACCGCTGAACAGCATCAACGTGAATCAATGTAATGCTTGCATGTATAGAGTTCAACTGAGTTCTGTTGTACAGCTATCAGGTATTTAATCAAATACACGTGAGTTATTGTAATGCGTAAAGCTGTATATACATTCATTTCACTGTATTCGTAAAACCATTTGTCGGCCATATTGGGGAAAAGCATATAATTATATGATCAACAAAACAACAGCCATTTTTAGGGTGGATTTTTTTATTTTCATTTCTTCTTGATTTTGAACTACGGTCGTCCGGGGTCCAACCATGCCTATGTCATTCGAATCTGTGTTTGATTTTTCTCCATTATGGATAATTCAAGTCTACTGGTATACCGGTGAACCCATATAGAGCTACTTTATAGACAATGGTATTACAGTGGCACATCAAAAGTCTTTTCTCTGGCCTCTAGCTTAATAATTGTTCACGTGTGAGTATTGATACTACTGGTGGCATTAATTAGCCTTTTCAAGGGCTCACCTGGCTGCTATAGATCGACACCATTTTGTAAATATTTTATAACCAAAAAATATTATCATTTGGACCTATTTTTAAAAGCAATAGACCTATATCATAATAATATAACTTTATTTAATACTGCTCAACCAATACTATTATGTTAATTATGCAAAATTCGTTCTATACTAGGAATACACAATTGTTTTGGGCATTTCACACATATTTTTATGTCACATTTTATATGAAAACCACAAAATAACAAAGGCGCGTGAAAAATTTCAATGAAACTTGTATAGACATTTACAGTAAACTACATTGCGAATAAAATTTACAGGCATAAAATAAGAAAAGAGTCAAAAACGTATGCAGGATTATAATTTTTGTTTTGATGCAAACAAATATGGTGTCATTCACTCAGTTTTGACCGTCTACGTCCATAATATATTGCTTGACATAGTTAATTGTATTATAACATTTGTACCGTAGTATTAGAGATGTTTTTGCAATGATGTAGGGTTTATTTAAGTTCTAACTGTGAACACTTAGATAGCCTCAATCATTCTTTTAGAACAATCTAATGCTAGTCTAATGCTTTTGTAATGCAATTAACATCTTCGTTATCAATAATATTGCTAATATAATGTTTCTGTAATGCGATTGGCAACTTCATTGTCCGTAATAATGTTTCTGTAATGCGATTGGCCACTTCATTGACCGTAATAATGTTTCTATAATGCGATTCGCAACTTATTTGGTCACACTAATGCTAATGTAATGCGCCTGTAATGCAATTAAACAACTAATTGTGAACTTATTTATGATCTAAAGCCGTATAATTTGTGCCCAAATAAGCATTACAGTAACCGTATAAACGTTTGTAATGCTATCATAGAACTAATTCAAAATGCGAAAACGATACAGAAATGCTGTAAGTCGGCCGATATACTGCTTTGATGTGTTACTTGGCCAGCATCTCCTCGTGGGCCAGGGATCTGGCCCGCGAAGAGACGCTGGGGACTCTCGACAGAGATCCGTGGGGGCGTCTTAACAAGATGGTGCGGGATAAACTCCGCACCTGGGCCCCCCTACTGACGCAGAGTCTCCGGCCTAAGCTCGTGGAGGACATTGTGAGTACTCTGTTACCTTCACGAGGGGAAAATCCCCCCCATCTATGGCTCCGCCGCCTGCGATGCTGGAAGCAGACCAACAGGACGACGACGAAAACGCTCCGGAATTGACTGGGGTAGACCTGAGAGTGGCGGTACGTAGGCTCAGTGTCAAAAATACCGCCTCGGGACTCGATGGCTTGCCTGGCAAAGCCTGGGTCCTGGCCTCGGAGGCTCTCTGGAACCGACTAGAGGGGCTCCTAAGCGCATGCTTGGAGAGAGGCCAGTTCCCGCTTCGTTTGAAGATGGGAAAGCTGGTCCTCATTCGGAAGCCGGGGCGCCCTGCGGAATCTCCGTCCGCTTACCGGCCCGTGATGCTGCTCGGTGAGGTGGGAAAGCTCTTTGAAAGAGTAATTGCAAACCGCCTCGCCGAGCACCTTGTGGGGTCGAGGCCAGATCTTGCGGAACACCAGTTTGGTATCCGCAAGGGGTGCTCTACGGTGGACGCCATCATGCGCGTGAGAGCCCGACAGAGTATGCGGTTTCCCGCGGTGGGGTTGTCTTGGTGGTGTCTCTCGACATTGCCAATGCCTTCAACACCATGCCCTGGAGCTGCATTAGGGAGGCACTCCGGTGTCACCGGGTGCCGACCTTTGAAGTACCTAGGACCTTTGAAGTACCTAGGACTCGTCTTCGACAGCCAGTGGAACTTCGTGGAGCACTTCCGACGTTTGGCCCCCAAACTGGAACGGACCGGCGCTGCCTTAAGGCGGCTCCTGCCCAACCTGGGGGGGGGGGGGGGGGGCAAACGCCTCCTGCCGGTGGCTCTACGTGGGAGTCGTGCGGTCCATGCACATGCAGTCGTGGCCGGGGGCCACGTGGTGGGCCTGTGGACGGTGCGCCTCAAAGAGAATCAGCAATAGGAAGGGGTCCGCAAGGACCGATGCCTGCCGGGGTTGCGGGACTGTTCGAAAGAGATACCGTGGCCCTGGAACACAAAGGGCGATGAAGGGTAGAAGGGAACATGAATGGGTTTTAGTCAGTAAAAGTCTGAAAGTCCCTCCTGCTTCGCCCAGAGCGGGAGAAAACATAATCAGTTCCTTGATGGCTAATTTTGTAAGACTGATTTATCCAATAGTACACCACGTTGTATTTTTAGAAATGCTTATTAAAATGATGAAATCGTTTATTTGTGATACATGGGTTACATACAGATGTTCATTACATAATTACAACGATAATATATTTATATTAACGACGATATTCGTATTATATCAGTTTTTTCATTAAACCTTATCTTTCTTTACATATTATTAAAAAAACAATGTATATATATAATAATTCGCAATTTCGGTGCAAACGCAGAATTTCTGTGTCACCAATACAATTTCGGTGGCAATAATAAAATTTCTGTGGCTCGCCAATTTCGGTGGCCCAACTCTCTAAGTAATTTAATTATAATATCCCCTTTCAGAAAATGTATAAATAATGTGGATATGTTGCGCTTTGTTATTAAAGTTTTTCAAAAAACCTGAAAATGAAAATGTCCATGGTTGTATAACTTTCACCACAATCTTCAATGAAACAACGTGTATGACTACAACGTATATTAAAGAACACCCAATACAAAATCTCAAAACAAACATATTTATCTGGAATACTTATACTTTCGCAGGTAACGAAACCATACCGAGATCTATTTCGACGACAACGCCATCTAGTTAGATCGTCGGTACTAAATAACAAAAATTCTTACAAACGCGAAATAAACATGTGAAACGGTTTGACATTCCGCCCACCAAGGACATGCTCGAATGAGTTGTCCTTTCAATGAAGCCGCCCACCATGAGGTCAAGGGGGCTGGAATATTATAAAGAAACAATATAAAACAAAAAATAAACAATGTTAATCACTGGTTGGTAATACGCATAATTTACAAGTAGGTCTTTTGAGGACAGAACCATTACATTTTATGGTCACCACTCGTGTGAGCCCGTCCGAACCAGGATGCTTTTCTAAAATCCTACCCAGCAACCATTTGCTAGGAGGAAGATTGTCCTCCTTTACAAGGACAATGTCGCCAACGTTCGGTTCTACAGTTTTTTGCGACCATTTATAACGCTGCACCATCGAAGTTAGAACTTCCATAGACCATCGTCGCCAGAAATCTTGGGTCATTTTTTGTACGAGTTGCCATCTCCTCAACGTGCCCACAGAACTACGCTCATAATTACGTTCCGGCACAAGAACCAGAGGTTCTCCGATTAAAAAATGACCGGCCGTTAGCGGCATTGGATCATCAGGATTTAGAGAAAGTTGAGAAATAGGTCTTGAATTGAGGCAAGCCTCAATCTGTGCAAGTAAGGTAGCCATTTCCTCGTAGGTAAGAGTGGAATCACCGATGACGCGCTTTAAGTGGAATTTCGTTGATTTGATCCCGGCTTCCCAAAGTCCACCAAAATTTGGGGCATGGGGAGGTATAAAATGCCACTTGACCCCTTTACAACTAAGCCAACTTCGAATTTCATTAGCGACCACTGACCGTTCAGCAGTGACCAAGGTTTGCAGTTCCTTAGCTGCGCCTACAAAATTTTTTCCGTTATCGCTCCAGATATCGCTGCAATGGCCTCTTCGAGCAACAAATCGCTTGAAACCGGCTATAAAACCTTCAGAGGTAAGGTCGCTAATAGCTTCTATGTGCACTGCTCGAGTGACCATGCACACAAACAGACAGATGTACCCCTTGTAAGCCTTGTTGCCACGACCCTTAGACACTCTAATATTGATTGGACCGGCGAAATCGACACCGGTATGCAAAAACGGCCTAGCAGGTTACACTCTACAGGTCGGCAATTGACCCATGAGTTGATTGTTAAACGTCGCTGAATGCCGAACGCATACTACACACTTGTGTGCATAGGCCTTTACTAAATTTTTTGCAGATATAATGCAATATTTTGTACGCAAATAGTTCAACATTAATGTTGGACCTCCGTGTAGAGTGTTTTTGTGAGCTTCGCTGACGAGCAACGTAGCGAAGTGATGGCGATGTGGAATTATGATAGGATGCTTCATACTTTCCGATACTTGTGACTTTTCAATTCGTCCTCCTACTCTTAAAATTCCTTGCTCATCTATCATAGGACATAAAGTTCGTAATTTACTTTTCTTACTTACATTTCCTGTCTTCTTGATGGTTTCTATATCTTCCTTAAATTCTTGTTGTTGACAATTTTTTATGCAGATTTCCAGAGCAGCTGTTAACTCTTCACTTGTCAGGTAAGGTTCTTTAACTTGTTTAAATCTTAAGAATCGTCTACAATATGCCACTACCCTAATCAATTTTTGAAATGATGAATATTTTGTCCACAGGTCATCTTCAATATTCGTCACCGCGTGCGCTGTAACTCTTTTCGATGATTTGTTCTCGAGGTTAGTTGACATCGAATTTGGTTTGACATAATCAATTGGTTCTTTCTTCAACCATAAAGAACCGTACTTCCACAGAAATGACTGTGAAAGTGCTGACGGCGTCATACCTCTTGACGCGATGTCTGCAGGATTTTGATCAGATTTCACATGTCCCCACTGAGTATTGTCTAAATAGTTCATAATTTCAGACACCCGATTACCAACGAAAGTTGTCCAGCGGCTGGGATGATTACTAAGCCAAGCTAGAACTACAGTTGAATCTGTCCAACAGTGTACCTTTTCTTTAGGTATGCCCAGAATGTTAGCTATCTCCGTAATCAATTTGGCCAATAAAACAGCGCCCATCAACTCGAGACGAGGAATTGAAAGTTGCTTTATCGGAGCAACTTTGGTTTTTGCGGATATTAAATTAGTTTTGATATCCCCATTAATGCTAATTATCCTCAAATACACAACAGCTGCATACGCTACATTGGAAGCGTCACAAAAGCCATGCAGTTCTACAAGTACGTCGTCCTTTCGGGATTCAACCCATCTAGGAACATGGTATTCAGGTAAGTTCTGTAACTCCATTTGATATGTTTGCCATTCTTTTAATAAATCATCTGGCAGTCGATCATCCCAGTCGATGCCAGCCAGCCATATTTTTTGAATCATGATTTTCGCCGTTATAACACACGGTGCTACCCACCCTAAAGGGTCAAATAGTCGTGAAATATCTGATATTACTTTTCGTTTTGTTACAGATGCAGGTTGCGGAAATGCTATTGAATATCTGAAACTGTCTGATTCTCTATCCCAAGAAAGTCCTAGTACTTTAACCACCTCATTCAGTTTTATTTCTACTAATTCTTTCTGAGTCGTACATTTTTCCACTATTTCCTCCGTTAATTCCCTGTTGTTTGTCATCCACTTCTGTAACTGAAACCCACCTTTTTCCAGTAATCTTTCCATTTCCTTGTGAATCCGCTTTCCATCCTCTACCGTTTGACATCCTGACATATAATCATCGACGTAGAATTCACTTTTTAATTTTTCAGATACCAGCGGAAACTCAGCTCTCTCGTCGTGCGCCAGCTGCTGCAACGATTTCATGGCCAGGTAAGGTGCTGATGCCGTGCCGAAGGTAACTCTAAGTAATTCATACTCCTTTATTTCAGTTGTAGGATCACTTCGCCAAACAAGTCTTTGGAAACGTGTGTCTTCAGGGTCAACCATGACTTGCCGATACATTTTTACTATGTCAGCAACCAATACAATTGGATACATTCGCCATCTCATGATGATATGACGTAACTCCGGTTGTATGGTGGGACCTACCATCAACGTATCATTAAGGGATCCACCGTTAGAACCCTTAGAAGAAGCGTCGAACACCACTCTGACCTTGGTAGTAGTCTTGTCTTCGCGAACAACTGCGTGGTGAGGCAGATAGACTGCTTCAGATTGCTTATCATCAGTGTTGCGAGGCACTCTCTTCATGTGACCAAGATCCAGGTATTCTTGGATTACTTTAGTGTATCTTATTTTGAGTTCAGGATCTTTCTTGAAACGCTGTTCAAGTTGATGAAACCGTTTCAGTGCGATGTCTTTGGTGTATCCGATTTTAGTTAGTGGATCTGACTCACGAAATGGAAGTTTTACTATGTATCGCCCGGTAGCATCTCGTCGTGTAGTACGAGAGAAAAATTCTTCGCACCGTTGTTCTTCTAAGGTAAATACTTGTTTTACATTAAAAACATCCGTTTCGATCTCCCAAAATTTCTTAAGCATGTCATTCTCAGTGATGTGGGAATGCATACTTACTACATTGTGACAATGTGTTGTGTTCAGATCGTTATCTGTGGATGCTAATCCAGACAAGATCCATCCCAGGGTTGTATTTTGTGCAATAACGGGCCCTGGAGAGTGTTTGATTAAACCTTCTTTAAGAACTTGACTGTAAACTTCTGCTCCAAACAAAACATCGATTTTGTTTGGAGTATGATACTCTGGATCTGCCAGAGTTATATCTTCTAGTTGAAGCCAAGTTGGTACATACATTTTAGTTGAGGGGATCAACGTTGTTATTTTACTTAACACATATGCTCGAACTTGAATAATTGCACTTGGATCATGACGTGAATGAATGGTTAAATCAACCATGAACCTAGAGGCAAAAGTGCCCTCGTCACCTCCTATGCCTGAGATAATACTATTACTTCGTATTTTCTGTAGTCCGAGCAATTGGACTGCTGATTCGGTTATGAAAGAGGCCTGGGATCCTTGATCCAATAACGCCCTCAGCAATTGTTTATGACCGTTCTTAGTCTGTGCTTCGACAAGAGCGGTCGCTAATAAAACTCGATTTGGCACAACCTTTTTAGAAAAGTGTGTTGCTATTTTTGGAGATTCTGATTCTTGTGCCATACCGGAGGCAGTTTGCAGTGTGGACACAGTTGATTTGACTGCTACAGCCTCTGCCGGATGGCTATTGGGTGATGATGATCTTGAAGATGCAGTGGGGTGCAATAATGAGTGGTGTCTACGCTTGCAAATTTGACATGAAGTTTTAACACGACAATATTTAATCGAATGGTTCTTGCCTAAACAATTGAAGCATAAATTGTGAGTTCGGACGAATTCACTTCGAGTTTGGAAACTTTCTTTACAAAACTGTTTACAATGACTTAGATAATGTTCTTGTTTACATAATGGGCATTCAATTTGAACATTGCTATTTGACTTAACTGTGTGAAAACTCTTCGGCTTATCAATCGTAGATTTGGTCTTTGCCTTGGATGTGTCTAAAAACTCGAGTGCACGAAATCTAGCTTCCAAAAAATCTCTGAACTCCGAGAGCACGGTTAATTCATCATTGGAGCTAATTTTAGTCTCCCATTGCTTTCGTGATTCGGAATCAAGTTTGGAACTAACTATGAAGACGATTATGCTATCCCACGTGCTGACATCGACTCCGAGATTTTTTAGCCCATTAAGACATTCCATTGTGGTATCTAGTAGACTCTTAATGCTATTAGAGCATTCTGTCACATTACTCTGACTCAATAAACGCTTCAATAAACAATTCGCCAAAAATCGCTTGTTATTATATCTACTATGCAGCAATGACCAACATTCCCTGTAATTATTTGCAGTAACCGCAATATGTCTGACAAGTTGTTCTGCTTCTCCTGACAATAAGCCCTTTAAATAATGCATTTTTTGTACGTCTTCTAAGCTATTATTATTATGTATCAAGGATGTGAATAAATCTTTGAATGTTGCCCATTCTGCATAGTTGCCCGAAAATGTTGGAATGTTTATTTTCGGTAATCTCACATTATTTGATATTGTGTGTTCGACATTTGTCCTTGGGACTCTATCTAAATTGTGATCATTAAATTTATTCAAAACATCTTTTAATTGAGTTTTATGAAAAATGTAGGTTTCTTCATTGGTATCATAAACATCATTTAGAAAATACTTATCAGATTCTCGCTGCGCGTCTGTGACGTTCTGTATAATACTTTCGTGAGTTGACGTGAATTTGTTCCACAAGGCTTCAAATGCTTCTAATCTAGTTTCCACATATGTTTTAGTTATTCTATCTTTTGGTGATTTTGCAAAGTTAGCCTGAGCCTTTTCCATAAGAAGTTTTGTGTTGTTTTGTAATTTATACTTAGCCTCCATGTTTATTAATTTTAATTAATTAAGGCCTTATGAATTTACTTATACCTGTTAAAATTACATAAAATATACACTAAAGTCCAATTAAACTTTCTTCACCCTGACTCTTCTAATCTTCAGAATAAACTCGACTTTCAATTAAAACAATTAAATGTACTCACAATTTTTGGTTTCAACAAACCGCACTTCACTGAACCACTAGCTGCGTAACCCAAGTGATGAAACTTGGCTGCCCTGCGCCTCCCTCAGCTGGTGCTGTCCGTCCAGTCTGCCCTGCTCCCTGCTCCACCTTCACTCGATGGCGTCCGACTCCGCCTGGCGCCCTGCGCCAACTCCTGGACCCTGATGCTGGTCCACGCCAACTCAGCTGCAGCAGCACTGGTCACTTCACTGTTTGCATACCAGCTTGGGTATGCGGCGTGCTACAAGGCGATCCACCTTGATTCCTACGCCGATAATCGTAAAAACACTGTCCTGGCTCTGGATCTCACATCCACTCTTATCCGGCTCGAAGGACCATGTATAACTTTCACCACAATCTTCAATGAAACAACGTGTATGACTACAACGTATATTAAAGAACACCCAATACAAAATCTCAAAACAAACATATTTATCTGGAATACTTATACTTTCGCAGGTAACGAAACCATACCGAGATCTATTTCGACGACAACGCCATCTAGTTAGATCGTCGGTACTAAATAACAAAAATTCTTACAAACGCGAAATAAACATGTGAAACGGTTTGACAATGGTAATTAGGTAAAAAATCGAGTTGTTGAAATTGACTCAGTTCGGGTCATAAAACAATAGTGAGGTGCTTAATCGACAATGGTTCGCAAAATAATTTAATAACTACAGCTTGTTGTAGAAAACTTAATTTAGTAATAATTCCTTTAAGCAATTCTTTTGTTAAAGGGGTTGGTTCTGTATCGTGACCGATAATAGGTTATGTACACTTAGATATCGAGTCTCGCGTATACTCGCATCAAAAGTATACTATTCACGCGTTAGTAGTTGAGTGCATTACGGACCAGCTACCTTCGCACCATATTAAGTGGCATAGTCATATGAACTTCCGCTCGCTTCCGCTCGCTGATTTAAGCTGGAATATTCCAGGAGATATTGACAAAGTGTTAGGCGCTCAACTGTTTCCGTATATTTATTTGGGGAATAGGGTGGACTTAGGTTCACATGTACCACCCGCATTATTGACCACATTCGGGTATGTCCTAATGGGTGATTTCCCGCATAGTAAAGATAAGTCAAATTTACCTAGCTCTTCTTTTACAGCATTAGCCTTTAATGATTTATTACAAAAAATTTGGGAATTGGAAGAAGTTGAAAATAAACGTTTTTTATCTCCTGAGGAAACCGAATGTGAGAATAGTTTTTCCTCGACCATGTCGCGTGACGATGTGGGACGTTATACTGTCGCGTTACCCTTTAGTAAGGATCCTGCTGAGTTAGGTAACTCCCGCACCGCCGCGTACCGTCGACTGATTGCCCTGGAGAGAAAACTCCGCCAATCACCGATGTTGCGGGAAAATTATAACGCTGTGATCAAAGAGTACTAGATAATTGATACCTAAGTCAAGTCGACGAATCTGCCATTTTAGATGACGGGTACTACATCCCTCATCACGCTGTCGTTCGGCCAGACAAACCGATGCCGTGCATTGTATTAGATGCTAGTGCTAGAACTCATACAGGGTTATCTTTAAATGATGTACTCCATATTGGTCCAAATTTACAAACAGATTTGTTTATTCTTTTAATAAATTTTAGATTATTTCCCGTCGCTCTAAATGCTGATATTAAACAAATTTATTTACGCGTTGGTGTACCCGTTATCCAGCGTAAATACCTACGCATTTTGTTTCGATTCAATTTAAACGAACCTGTGTTAACTTTTGCTTTTAATCGCTTACCTTTCGGTCTTAAGTCGAGTCCTTACATAGCTATGCGCACTGTGCGACAGCTGGCCTCTGACAGTCCGCATTATCCCGAAGCTGCTAAGGTAGCAGAGACCAGTCTCTATATGGACGATCTGGTGTATTTGGTGAATAATTAAGACACCGCCATGCAGCTATCACATGATCTTATAAAGATGATTAAATCGGGCGATTTTGGCCTTGTTAAATGGTGTAGCAATTCACCCGTTCTTTTAAACAGTCTTCCCGACTCGCATCGTAAGTCTTGATTTCCACGCTGGGAGTGATGTGTCTAAGGTTCTAGGTCTTTCGTGGGAACCTTCTCAGGAAAATTTTCTTCTTCACTTCCGCTCAAGTAGCTGAGAAATGTACTAAGAGAAAATATACTGTCGATAGTCGCACGCTTATTTGATGTTCTCGGTTTGGTCGCTCCCGTGATCTGGGTGGATCTGTGAGGCTGAGCAATATTGGTTGGGATCCCTTCTCATGCAGGAGTTTCCTTTGCTGGATACTTTACGGATACCACGCCATGTGGGTGTTACCGATGATGTTCTGTTCGTATAGTCGCATTTGCCGATGCCAGTATGGGTGGGTACGGTTGTGTCATTATATACACTCTACTAGTCCTTCTGGTGTCGTAGTTCGCGTACTTTGTGCGAAGTCAAAGGTTTCACCTACTAAGGTGAAACCTCTTGCACGTCTGGAGCTCTGCGCCGCCGTGCTCATGTCAAAGATGGTAAAGACTGTTCGCGATACTTACGCTTCGCGTGTTCCTCTTGTTGGGATCTACGGTTTTTCGGACTCCACGATCGCCTTATCATGGATACATTCTTCTCCGCATCGCTGGTCAGTATTTGTCAGCAACATCGTCAGTCAATATAATGTCAGGAGAACTTGGGTTCTCAACATTTTTATCATGTTGAAAATCCAAGCGACTGCCTATCTCGTGGCATACTTCCTTCACAGATGGAGTCACATGAGCTTTGGTTGAACGGCCCTTCTTGGCTACGTTGTGCTCATGAAGATTGGCCTGTCAAACCGTTCTGTCCCACTAGCTGTGGGGAACTTACCGAGCATAAGGCAACTGTCATGACTTTGACCACGCAAGTACAACTTCCCTTTCTATGTCAATTTGCGCAGCGTACCTCATCATGGGATAAACTGTTGCGCATCGTTTCTTATATACTTAAATTCGCTAGACCAAAGGTTCGTTGTGAACCCCGGTCTCTTCAGGGGTTGTCAGCCACGGAACGACGCCCCACTGTGCTGACGCCCCACTGTGCCGTTGCGGAAGTCTCATCAGCTTCTTTTAAAGTTTAAAACTAGATAAAGAAGGTCCGTGGTCTCCTTTGTATCACGAGTTCAAAGCTAATCGATCAGTCGACCTGGCGTTTGTCCAGAACATTAAAGTAAATAATAGAAACACGACCGGTATTGAGGAAACAACCGAAGTTCTATTAAATAGTCTGATACCTGATGATTCGCCAGAAAATGACAATGACTACCATCAACAGATCAGAGCGTCTGATGTCAGCATCTGTGCTACTTGAATCACCAACGTCAGACCTTCCATCCATTGACGAATTCATTAATGTTGTCAGGAAACTGCCTCTTAACAAATCATCAGGTGAAGATAAAATATCTAATCGGATGATAATAGAAGCGTGTAAAACAGCGGGTGACGCCATTTATCTGTTTTCAACCGATGTATTGCGGAGGGCGTTTTTCCTCGTGTATGGCGACGTGGCTTTATACGAATAATTCCAAAAAGTGGTGATAAGCCACCGGACGACCCTAAGTCTTACAGGCCCATTACTCTACTGCCATCTTTGGGAGAACTCCTGGAGCGCCTTATCGTTCCACGTTTCCTGCCAGACGGGCCAAAGTTTCATAACAACCAATTCGGTTTCACCGTGGGAAAATCTACCGTAGACGCGGCACTTTCTGTTAGAAAAATTGTTAATAACTCGGAACACAAGTACGTGGTTGCAATCTTTTTAGATATTTCCGGGGCTATTGATAACGCATGGTGGCCGATGCTACTACTTAAATTGAAGAATCGCGGCTGCTATAAAAACATATATTATCTTGTTTATTCATATTTTTTAAATGGTTCCGCGAAACTCAAACTCGGACATCATTCTATGTCAAAGTCCCTTACCATGGGATGTCCTCAGGGCTCGGTAATCGCTCTGTATCTGTAGAATTTAGGTTTCGATGATTTTCTCGCGATTCCTCTTCCACCCGGCAGTTTATTAACCGGTTACGCGGACGACGGCCTACTGCTCATTCAGTCGAGTACTCGGGTTGGACTCGAGAATTTAGCTGACACTTGTAACACTACCTGATTATTAGAAGCCTGTGTTGTAAAATCATAGTTTAATTTGATTCGAATAGCAGCTAATTAAGCATGAACGTATGACTATTTTAATATATTGAAGCACTCAAGTAAATTTTAGATTATAGAATAATAATTAATGTGTTCATTTGTAAAAACATGTTTAAATATAAAATGATTTATCCAATAATGTATATTCATTATAAAATTAAATAAGTAAAGATTAAAAATCATTGTTACATTGCTTCCGGACAAAGCAGGTGGCAATAGTTGAAACTGCCAACAACAGATGGCGCTAGTGTATCCGTACTGCTTTGCCCAAGAAGCCAATGAGTTTAAGATTTTGGTAATATTTAGGCAGTCTTGTTTCAACCGTCGAGAAGTGTAGTAGTGCTGAAGTATAAAGTGTAAGAAGTTGGTGTTGTGCTAGAAAGTGTAACCGATATATTTATTCAGTTCAGTGTTAATAAAAGTGAAAAGTAATTGAAGGTGTTTTATTGTTAGCGTGAGCTAACAAATCAGAAGTGCGATTGGTAAGTTACTTTTGTCTACTTACTAGACTTCGCCCGCAATGTTATTTTTTTTATTTTGGTAAAGATGTTATTTGACGATCTTTTTGAATCGTCGTTTTATTGTGAGTCATTTTGTTGCAACGATTTGTTTTGCGAGTTTTTTTTTTTTTTTAATCCCAGACGAAGGAGGTGGATTGTCATAAGTTAGTAGTGTGTATCTTATGAGTTATGAGGCGTTGCGGCACCTGAACAGATGAACCTATTTTGAAACATTTTTTTTATCTAAATATTATCTGGAAGGTGTTTCAATCACAAATATTTTTTTTACATATGTTTTATTTAATCGAGGGTTTAATGAAGCTATAAATTATACTAACGACAGAATTAAAATAGGATAGGTTGAATTTCAATTTCTGTGGTTGTTTCTTTGTGTGCACAGAAAATGGAATCCGGAAATGATTCTACAAGGCATTCACGTGATCGAGAAAGACGATTACGTGGTTCAAGGCGCAGTAGCGCAGACCGCTCTCGCAGTCCTGTTTTCGATCGGGGAGTGTTGCGCAGTCGCGCCAGTAGAGCCAGTTGGCAAGAGCGCAGTCCCGCTAGCCAGCGGGCGCCCAGTAGAGCCAGTCGACCAGGGCGCAGTCCCGCTAGCCAGCGGGCGCCCAGTCAAGCCAACCAGCGGGCGCGCAGTCGCGCCCGTCAGCGAGAGCGCAGTCCCGCTAGCCAGCGGGCGCCCAGTTGAGCCAGCCAGCGGGCGCCCAGTCGAGCCAGCCAGCGGGCGCCCAGTCAAGCCAGCCAGCGGGCGCGCAGTCGCGCCAGTCGGCGAGAGCGCAGTCCCGCTAGCCAGCGGGCACCCAGTCGAACTAGCCAGCGGGCGCTCAGTCGAGCCAGCCAGCGGGCGCCCAGTCAAGCCAGCCAGCGGGCGCGCAGTCGCGCCAGTCGGCGAGAGCGCAGTCCCGATAGCCAACGGGCGCCCCGTCGAGCCAGCCAGTGGGCACGCAGTCCCGCTAGCCAGCGGGTGCCCAGTCTAGTCAGCCAGCGGGCGCGCAGTCGCGCCAGTCAGCGAGAGCGCAGTCCCGCTAGCCAGCAGGCGCCCAGTCGAACTAGCCAGCGGGCGCGCAGTCCCGCTAGCCAGCGGGCGCCCAGTCCAGCCAGCCAGCGGGTGCGCAGTCGCGCCAGTCGGCAAGAGCGCAGTCCCGCTAGCCGGCGGGCGCCCAGTCGAGCTAGCCAGCGGGCGCGCAGTCGCTCCAGTCGGCGAGAGCGCAGTCCCGCTAGCCAACGGGCGCCCAGTCGATCCAGCCAGCGGGTGCGCAGTCCCGCCAGCCAGCGGGTGCGCAGTCCCGCCAGCCAGCGGGCACGCAGTCCCGCCAGTCAGCGGGCACGCAGTCCCGCCAGCCAGCTGGCGCGCAGCCGCCGCAGTAGATCAAACTTGCGACTGCGGTGTGATGCAGACCAGAGCGCTGAGGTGGTGAAGGTGGCGAGCAACGAAATGTTGAAAAAAACAACGAGCTCTCCAGGAGGGACTGCAGCATCAGGTACCGATTTAAAACTATCTGACAATGTAACTTTAACTCAATTGGTGCAATTCCTTCAATCTATAGGCAGTAACGCAATGAATGAAAAATTATCGTATCGAAATACTATCCCGGAATTTGATCCCGCCCATAAGGAACAAACCATTGACACATGGATTCACAAAGTTAATGAATGCGCGGTAATTTATAACTGGAACGACAAACAAACCGTACATTTCGCTTTGCCTAAATTGAAGGGTCACGCACAGAAGTGGTACGAAGGTCTTACTACCGTCATGTATTCATGGTTAGAGTGGCAAGCTAAGTTAAAGCTAGCATTTCCTAGTGATGATAATTATGGACAGTTACTTACAACTATGCTAGGCAAACGTGCACGATTTAATGATTCCTTAGAAGAATACTTTTATGACAAAGTAGTTCTGTTGAATCGTTGTGGTATTGTAGGCAAGAAAGCAGTTGACTGCATAATATTTAGTATAGATGATCGTAGTATACGGTTAGGAGCAGAGGCAGCTCGATTTACTACTGCGGATCAGTTATTGCCCTATTTAAAGAGTGCCAGAAATATTAGTGGTTCCAACTTTAATGCCGGTGATAGGAAAAGAAGTCGCCCATTGATTGACTCTAAGAACGATAAAAGCTTAATAAATAAAGAAAATAAAGAACGTAATATCCAGTGCTTTAATTGTTCTCAACGTGGTCATTATAAATCACAATGTACAAAGCCGATCATCAAATGTGACAAATGCTCTCGTTACGGACATACGGCCGATAAATGTAGTGATACTAGAGTTAGTGTTGCCAGTAGTAATAATAATTCGTCAAAACCCGTCATGATAGTTGAAGGTACTGATTCTAGTGTTACCAAGTACCACAAACAGGCACTCGTTAATGGTATACCGAAGGCATGCTTCATCGATTTTGGTAGTTCTGCGACTCTCATCAAGGTATCAGAAACCTTAAACATAGATGCCAATTGGGAAACAAATATGTCCCTACCCACTCTGAGAGGTTTCGGTAATTCTTCCGTTCAGCCAATTGGGAAGTGTTCAGCAGAGATTCAAATTGATAATGCTCGGGCTTACGTAGATCTTCTAATCGTACCTGATCACTTTCTACATGAGCCTTTGTTGATCGGTAGGTCTTTTACGGAACAACCGCACATTGCGATTGAGAAGGACAGTGTTGATCTTCGCATTCATTCGGTCCCGGTTTCGGATAGGTTAAAATTGAACTTGGTTTGCACAGAAGACACAAAAATTGATGGTGTGACCTTCTTAGAATTTCGATCGGAACCAAGCTATACCGGAGATATCTACATTGAAGGAAGTCATAGGTTTAAAATAGGCCAAGAACATTATCTAGTTCAAGGGTTGTTCACAGTTACTGACGGTTTCGGTACAGCTATAGTCAAAGGGTTATCATCGAATTCTTTTCTCATTAAAAAGGGAACCACAATAGCAAGGTGTCTTCGCGCCAATGCCGAAATGGATGTTGCAAACTCTTGTCATGTCTTGCGAATCGAAGAATCCAATTCACGGCAGGCCATTACAACAGGTGATATAAAGTCAAACGAAAATCTTGACAGCAAAACCATTGAATCGCTAGCTAGTTTGCTCAATGCATATCGAAATTGTTTTGCTTTTAACTTGCAGGAATTAGGAAAAACTGATTTGGTAGAAATGTCGATCAACCTGAAAGATGATGAACCGGTTGTGTACAGGCCATATAGGTTGCCAGTTAGTGAAAGAATCAAGGTACAAGAAATGGTTGCTGAATTGATCGACTGTAATATAGTTAGTCCATCAACATCTCCATATGCAAGCCCAATAGTAGTTGTTAAAAAGAAAACGGGTGATGTTAGGTTATGCGTCGACTACAGGGCCTTGAATAGGAAGACGATTAGGGAAAACTATCCTTTACCGAGAATAGATGATCAGCTAGATGATCTTGCGGGTTATGATTATCATACCACTCTCGATCTGGCATCCGGTTACTACCAGATTGCCATTAAGAGCAGTGATCGTTATAAGACTTCATTTGTTACACCTGACGGTCAGTTTGAGTTTAACCGGATGCCATTCGGTTTGGCTAATGCTCCGTCCAATTTCATGCGGATGATTAATTTAGTCCTTGCCAGTGCAAAAGGTATTGCTTCGGCGTATATGGATGATATCATCATTCCGTCCAAGACAATCGAAGAAGGGTTGCAAAAGTTAAAAACAATTTTGGTTCTGTTGCGAGATGCTGGTTTAACTCTGAAGCTCAGTAAGTGTTGTTTCTTTTGTAAAACTGTCGACTATTTAGGTTTTGAACTCAGCAAAGAGGGTATTAAGCCGGGGTCTCGAAAGATAGAAGCAGTTCGTGATTTTCCGGAACCAACTACTCAACATAGTGTTCGGCAATTCATCGGGTTGTGTAGCTTTTTTAGGCGGTTTGTCAGAAATTTCTCAATGGTTGCAAAACCATTGACATGTCTCCTAAAAAAGGACGCAAAATGGTCATGGGGCGCAGAGCAAGTCAAGGCATTCCATATGTTAAAGGACGAACTATTACGTAAACCTACATTGGCTCTGTACGTCCCGAGTGCCAAGACTGAGTTGCACACAGATGCGTGCAAAATAGGTATTGCTGGGATATTATTGCAGAGAAATAAAGATGATGTTTTGAGACCAGTCGCTTACTATAGTAGGCAAACTACTGTCGACGAGCAACATATGACAGCATATGAACTCGAGACGCTTGCTCTCATTGCGTCTTTACAGCGATTCCGCGTATATTTGATAGGCATTGAATTCAAAGTCTTTACCGACTGTAACTCTCTTCGAGCAACGTTCTTAAAGAAAGATTTGATACCGAGAGTCGCTCGATGGTGGATTTCAATGCAAGAATTTTCGTTTTCTATCGAATATCGACCTGGTAAATCTATGGCTTATGTCGACGCATTGAGTCGAAATCCACCACCGACCGACAAAAGGAATGTTGAAGGGGCAGTTGAAGTCATGGTAATTGATGAGGCCGATTGGTTAAGTACGGTGCAACAGGTAGACTCTGAGATTCAGCGCAAAATTTCCATCTTGCAAGACCCAGATTCCTCCAACGTGATTGATACCAACAAACATTTTGTAGTGAAGCATAATAAATTGTACCGTTTGACTGATGACGGGGAAAAGTGGGTGGTACCTAAAGGGGTACGATGGCAGATCCTTAAACAGTGCCATGATGATATAGGCCATTTCGCTTTCGATAAAACCCTCGCCAAGGTTAAAGAATCATATTGGTTTAGTAAAATGCGCCGTTTTACAAAAAAATATGTTGACTCTTGTCTGGAATGTGCTTACGCCAAATCAACGTCCAAGAGAAAGGTCCCTTTACACCCAATACCAAAGGTCGATTCCCCCTTTGCCACGCTTCATATTGACCATGTGGGTCCATTTGTTAAGAGTTCGAAGGGCAATACTCACATATTAGTGATTATTGATGCATACACAAAGTTCATAATACTAAAGCCGGTAAAAACTACCAAAACTTCAATCACTATTGAAAAGTTGAGAGAATATTTCAGTATCTTTGGTGTCCCTAGGAGACTTATTTCTGACAGAGGGTCATCATTTACCAGTACGAAGTTTAAGGATTTTTTAAGCGGATTAGGTGTTAAGCATGTTCTAAACGCCGTGGCCACGCCCCGGGCGAATGGACAAGTCGAGCGTTATAATCGCACTTTGCTCGATTCACTTACAGCCAAATGCGCGGGGCAAGATGAAAAAAAATGGGACCACTACATGCCGGACGTGCAATGGGGCCTGAATAATACGCTTAATAAAGGCATCGGGCGAACACCATCAGAAGCTCTTTTCGGTACCTCATTAATAGGAATTGCTGAAAGTAGGGTAAAAACTTCACTCGATCAAGATCATAGTTTTAGTTGTGAGTCTCTTCAAGAAATTCGTGAAAAAATAAATGATTACATTACAAATTATCAGGAGAAACAAAAGATGCACTACGATAAAAATTCGGTCTTGCCCAAAAAGTTTCAAGTAGGAGATTTGGTTAGCATTGAAAGGGAGGTGCCGTCCTCAGGACAAAGTCGTAAATTAGTTCCCAAATATCAGGGCCCATATCGCGTAACATCCGTGTTCGATAATGATAGATATCAAGTCGAAGATACCCCTATTACTCGTAGAGGCGGTCGCAAGTATAGCTCTGTAATTGCAGTCGATAAAATGAAACAATGGCTTAGTTTCAATAGATCTGAAGAAGATTCGGCTACTAGCAGCACGAATAGTGATACTGAAAGCATTGATCATGATTAGTTTGCTAAAACATACAAAATAAAATGATGCAACGTTTTTATTATTTTAAAAGGGCAGAAGTGGCTCATAAAATTAACATGTTCATTGATTTATTTAGACTGAGTTCGTGTTTTTTTGTTTATACATAGAAATAGACGCAGATGCACATACTCGTAATAGACCCTCTTATAAAACTATAGACTAGCCGTGGTTTTGAACGTGGGAGTCAGTGCAGATCAGCCTGTAACCACTATTTATATTGTATTTTGCAACTGTAGAGCCTCGGTCAATCACTAGGTATTCAGTGCAGATGTGGCCTGTTGCCAGTATTGACAGAAGTAGGCAGAACATTAAGTTAGTTGTAAATATTGTTATAAGTTGAAGAGCCTCGGTCAATCACTTGGTATTCAGTGCAGATGCAGCCTGTTGCCAATATTGACAGAAGTAGGCAGAACATTAGTTGTAAATATTGTTATAAATTGTAGAGCCTTGGTCAATCACTTGGTATTCAGTGCAGATGCGGCCTGTTGCCAATATTGACAGAAGTAGGCAGAAGACTAGGTTAGTTATAGTTAACTCGCAAAGCCTCTGTCAATCGCTTGGTATTCAGTGCAGATGCGGCCTGTTGCCACGGTTGACAGAAGTAGGCAGAATCGAAATTGTATGATAGAACGTTTAAATTATTAAGTAATTATAATTATGAAACTACCTCTATTTCAATTTGCTTTCACGGTTTTTTTTTTTTTTTTTTTTTATTTGTCTACACGAGGACGTGTAGCTGGAGTCGGATGGCCGAATGTAACACTACCTGATTATTAGAAGCCTGTGTTGTAAAATCATAGTTTAATTTGATTCGAATAGCAGCTAATTAAGCATGAACGTATGACTATTTTAATATATTGAAGCACTCAAGTAAATTTTAGATTATAGAATAATAATTAATGTGTTCATTTGTAAAAACATGTTTAAATATAAAATGATTTATCCAATAATGTATATTCATTATAAAATTAAATAAGTAAAGATTAAAAATCATTGTTACATTGCTTCCGGACAAAGCAGGTGGCAATAGTTGAAACTGCCAACAACAGATGGCGCTAGTGTATCCGTACTGCTTTGCCCAAGAAGCCAATGAGTTTAAGATTTTGGTAATATTTAGGCAGTCTTGTTTCAACCGTCGAGAAGTGTAGTAGTGCTGAAGTATAAAGTGTAAGAAGTTGGTGTTGTGCTAGAAAGTGTAACCGATATATTTATTCAGTTCAGTGTTAATAAAAGTGAAAAGTAATTGAAGGTGTTTTATTGTTAGCGTGAGCTAACACACTTGCCTACGATTAATATCTCAGTGGGGCGATCGAAACCGTCTGACCTTTGCACCGCAAAAAACTTATCAACTAATTTTAAAAGGTAATCTTAAATCGTGGCCTAGTATTAAATTTAATAACGTTCCCGTGAAAAGAAAGCAGTCTGTGTGCTACCTTGGTTTGGTCTTAGAGTGGAATTTTTCATTCATAAATCATATAAAAACTGTCGGTGAAAAAGCTAAAAAGAACTTTTATGCCTTAACGAGAATATCCAAATCTACGTGGGGTCTGTCATTTCTAACTTTAAAGACCATTTATGGGGCTTTTTATTTGGGGTGTATGTGCTACGGGGCACCTGTTTGGGCCGATAGGGCCACTATAGGAGCGGTACGACGTAAATTGCTTCAAAGCCAGCGTTTGGCTTTGATATTCTTATGCAAAGCGTATAGGACGGTTAGTACTGAAGCCTTACCGGTACTTGCAGGTGTACTTCCAGTCTATTTTGAAGTGCAGCGACGGGCTGCTATGTACTATAACACGCGTGAGACCACGGACGCAGACTTTTTAACCCTACGTGACCGTGATAAGATTTCTAGATTATTCAAACCACAGACCGACGTCCGGGAGGAACTTTTGTCTGAATGGCAATGTAGGTGGGATAGTTCCATCAAGGGCCGACACCTCCACCAGTTCTTTCCATCCGTTCGTGAACGGCTGGCCAGGACATGGCTGGAGGTTGATCACTGTGTTGCTCAATTTCTCACCAGTCATGGTAACTTTAAGAGTAAATTATTTTCCTTCAAGCTTGTTGACTCGCCTTTTTGTCAATGTTTCACATCTGACTGCGAATATGAACAATCAGCACATCATATTTTATGGGAGTGCAGTCTTTGGCAGAATGAACGCAATATTATGTTGGATAGTGTACAGGTTACATCCGGAGTTATTTACTACACAGACCTTGTAGAAACTAGAACAAATTTCCGTGCGTTCAGGCGTTTTTGCCATACCTATTATTGGAATCAAATATGCTCACAACTTAGGACCCATTAATGTTAATTTTATCCGTGGTGCTAGGCAACTGGGCCTATCCCAGTTGTAAACGTCCCTTTGCGCCTATTGGCCTTGTTTCTTTCTGTCTCCTGCTGATATGGAGGGAAGTGGAAATTACGGATTTTCCTACTCCTCCTCTTTACTTTTCTGATTAATTTCGTTGCGGGATCTCAGACAGTTAAATTCATTCTCTGGGACTTCGTCGAGCTTCATTGTCTCGGCGCTTTTCTGGTGGTCGCCACTGTTGATTCTGGCTTTCAGGAGTTACACTGGTTTGGGAACAGTGTGGTGGGCTTACCTACTGTAGCCGCGGAACGAGTTATGGTCCGTGCTGTGCAATCTCTCCAATTCGCAGATGACATTAAGCTCATCAAATGTGGTAAATTGCTACCAAAAAAACTTCAAAGTTTGTCTATCCTTTTAGATGAAGAATATAGGCATATTATGCATTGGGGGAAGACTTTCAAAGTCACATCTTCCATTTGACGCGAAGCATCCTTTTTTACTTCCCAAACATGATCCTATTGTGGATTTGATAATCCGTCATTACCATGTGATGAATTGTCACACTGGCCCAGGGCTACTTATGTCTATTTTGCGACAGCGATTTTGGATATTAGATGCCAGAACTGTCATTAGGTCCAAGTTGCGACAATGCAACACATGCTTTAGAGTAAATCCGACGCATCCCACTCCAATGATGGCGGACCTTCCTGAATACCGTGTATCGGAATCAAAGGCATTTGTCCATACTGGAGTGGATTATGCTGGTCCCTTACGCTCTCACTCGTCGCAGAGGCCAACATGCTCAGAAGGCATACATCTGTTTGTTTGTGTGCTTGGTAACCAATGCTGTCCATGTAGAGCTAGTCTCTGAGCTGACTACCGACGCCTTTTTAGCCACGTTTAAACGTTTTATCTCGCGTCAGGCCAGTATCCTGTCTTTATTCGGATAACGCTACCAATTTCGTTGGTGCTAAAGCCCAACTAGATGAACTTTATAATTTCTTAATAAGTTCAAATCTCAATTCATCTCTTTTAAACGAGTTATCAGGTCGCCGCATTAAGTGGAAAATGATTCCACCTCGCTCCCCACATTTTGGCGCCATGTGGGAAGCCAATATTAAAACATTAAAAACGCACCTTTATCGCGTGATCGGGAATCAACTCCTCACTTATGAAGAGTTACAAACTGTACTTATTCAAATAGAGTGCATTATGAACTCGCGCCCTCTGAGCGTGTTGTCTTCTGATCCGCGTCCTGAAGTTATTACTCCCGCTCATTTTTTAATGTCGACTCCATTGCAGTACTTCCGATTTGTCTGGTCAGCGCTTAAATCTGTCCCAACGTAAACAGTAGATGATCAAACGAACTTCTTAAGTGAAGTTCGAACACTATTATATGAGTCACTTCATTCTTCAGATATAGTCTAATTAACAGGTAGTCCTTTAAACCTACAAGGCAGTCGCACGTTTTAAATGGTAGGCAATCGATTTATCCATCGATTACCGCCTCTTTTTTTTTTTTTGTCGGTAGCTCTGTTTCTTGTTGCCTGACAGAGCGCTTTGCTTCATTTCTTTAGAGAGGAAATTAAATCATTTATAGGGATATGGGAACGTTCTTGGGAGGGTGATTTTTATATCTTCGAATGAAGTGACTCATATAATAGTGATCGAACATCACTTAAGAAGTTCGTTTGATCATCTATTAATATTACGTCACTTCATTCTTCAGATATAGTCTAATTAACAGGTAGATGTTCAGAGTATAATTTTCATAACATAAAGACTGTTTTGTATATAACCAAAATAAATGTTTAATTTCCATTCAAAAGTAACATAAAATATCTTAAACAATCATTAAGTATTTATATAATTAGGTTTGTACTATATAATCACGTTTATTAACTAAATAAATCTGATTAAATAATACTAATACGTATGTAATAAAACAACTGTACCTCCAATCAACTCTTGAGTATATTCAAATCCAAGTATTTCAGTCCACATAGGCCTGGATGGGCACTTCTACATTATTTCACGTTTTATACAAAATGCAATAATTACAACACTTATCAGTTATCAGACACAGATTCGACTATTAGTCTTAACACCACAATTTCTCCCAATGAGCAGCGCTCTCTCGGCCGAGTGTCATGTTTTATAAACTACCCCTTCCCGCTACAACATTGACGGTTAGGCAGTGTTGTCATTTCTCAAATATAAAACGAATTATTATAATCTTTAAAACCCTACATAATATTAGTTTAAATAGATCACAGCAGATCTTATTATTTAATACATATTTGAAAATCATGACATTCGGCCATCCGACACTGTGTGGCCTCCTGGCACCCACAACAATCATAGAAATAAAATCATGACATTCTTAAGCGTTAAAAATAAAGAGAGAAAAACAAAAAACACAAACGCAAAAAAAAAAAAAAAAAAAAACATTTCTATACTTACATTACAAATAGGTATATATACATTTTTAAAACTTGACAACATATTTAACTAGAGCTTCTGACCCTGTACATTTAAAGAAAATGTTTTGCAATAAAATAGACAGTAAGAGGAAATATTTTAAGTTAGCTTTACTCAGTTACTTTTGCCAGCATCCTCTAAGCTACTGGACATCGGAGCTATGCAGTTCCAAAATGTATCCATGGTCGGATTTAATCAGCTGCAACTTCAGTGATCTTGTATGGACCCGCAAACTTCGACAGAGGCTTTGTACTTTTCTTATCATATCAAAATTAAGTTTTTCGACTTTGGCAACTCTAAATTAGTACATAGACTTATCGGCGCTAAGCTTATTGGACAAAATCTCGTGTAATTTATCTCGTGTATTTATTTATCCCAAACATAGCCTCTGCCGCAGTTTTCTGTGTTGAGGCATTAACAGGACTTCTATATAAAGAACGAACTCTGTTTTAAGCTTTCACGGTTTTAAAATAAACTAGGGAGCTCAAAACAATGAACAATCACGGAAGATATCCCGTAAGTGACAATATAAGTAAAGAACGAACTCTTTTAATGTGTGGACTAATTTATAATTTAAAATACCAAAGAACTATAAAGAGTTTGAAGTTAACGATTTAATTCTACTAATGAATTTATAAATAATGTTAATAATTAATATATTCTAAAATCTAAATTATGGTAACAATATTGAACATTTTGTTAAAATAATGAATGATAAAAATTAACGTATAAAGACAAATATTAAAGAATTGTATTGTTTGACTATGTATTACGCTCAACTTATTTTGAGACTAATATGTACCAATAGTTATTTTACTTTACTAATTATTTTATATGAATTATTATTAATAATTATTTTACTGTAAACTTAATAAGTACCTACATGTTAAATTTCACATAGAAACGCATTATACAATAATGTAAAATTATTTTTGCATGCCCTAAAAAGGCAAAATATGGCATAAACCACCAACTTTAACATCTGGTAACACCTGTATTTTAAGCAAATAAATAATTTTTATTCTTAACATTACAAATAAATGATTATGATTACAAACAGTGTTGTTAATGCCCTATTGTATGTTTCCCAGACACTTGTCTCAGTAGCCTTTATATAGGTTAGATGATCATGAATTTTAAGATGGTTTGATTAAATCTCTCTGCTGACCATTAACTCTGAGACAAGCTACTGCGTTTAAAATATGTTCTAATACCATGTGTATTACAAAATGTTTTTAAAGTCTTTCAACGTAAAGCTTGTGTCACGGTCAGACACAATCTTAGTTGGAACACCGATGACCGAAGTCATAAACTATTTTCTCAAAGACCTTAACCGTGGTTTTGAGTCGTATGTTCACGTAATTTATTATTAAACTGCGGTTGAGGTCTCTGAGATGCAAGAAAGTTAAGTAGATCTTCGGGTACCGAACTATTCCGAGTCCGCGGCCTATTCCTAATCGAACAGTCAGTCAGCCAGCCAACAGCTACCGGTAATTTAACATCTATTTAATAATCCTAATTAATTTATCATAAAATATCCACGAATACTTTCATCACCAGGTAAAGTACAATTGAACATCCCTTCCAACGGACGTCCGTAACTTTCTTCACTAAGGAAAGCCTTTTCACTCGAACTATGTAGATATCAATGGGCTTTTCTGCCTGAGCCTTCATTTTCATGGACTTACGCCGGCGCCTCAGAGGTGTACCAGACGGGGTACCAAGCTCAACATCAGACGACATCGTCACAGCTCACTGAAACATTGTACATCATTTGAGAAGTAATCCATTCACACTCGCATAAAAACGATGTCATGTGAATGATCGATCACAATAAGCTTAATTATCATTAATTTTAATTAATTTAATTCTCTATGACAGAAATATCCATATTTTGGGTAATAGGCATAAAAACATTATTATAAATCAAAGACATATACACAATCAATACTATTTACCAAATCAAGTAAAATAAGACGCTGGTCTTGGTCAAACAAACAAATAAGAAATTGAACTAAAATATCAATATAAATTCATTAATCAATCAATAAGTGAGCAATCCAACAATGTGAAACATAAAAATGTCATTTGTTTGCTAGCATTCCAGGCTGTGCAACACAACATTTACTTGCCCAGAGGGGATTCCAAAAATGTTGTTGGAAATAATTACAACAATGATGTTGGCAATTTGGTATGTGCCTAATATACATCATGGAGTTCGTATTATGCCCCAATATAAACCCTGGTAGTACAGATTCTAGACAGATGTCACTGTTAAAGAAGAAGTAGTCCACGGAATAACCAACATGGTAGCAGAGCGTTGAAAAAATAATTACATTAAATTATTAAATTCGAGCGTTTGAAATTCGCTACTCTAAATTACTATTTTCCAAGTGTGCGCGTGTGATTTCGTGAAATTTATTTCAAAATTTATTCGCATAAAAACAAAAGATGGCAACTGCCACTCAAAATGTTTGTATTGAAAAATTATCCGGGATCCAAGATTATCCATCCTGGAAATTTATGATGCGGATGGTGCTCATCCACGACGATCTTTGGGATTGTGTGGGGACAACAGAAAATAAAAACGAAGACACGAAGAAACAGGAAAAGGCGCTCGCGAAAATCGCCTTGAACGTGAAGTCTTGTGTATTTCCACAAATTAGAAATGCAAAGACGGCTCGCGAAGCGTGGAACAACCTGCAGAAGGCATACGAGGACCGAGGCCTGTCACGACGGCTCGGATTGCTTCGCACATTGTTCGCCACCAAATTAAGCGAATGTGCGAGTATGGAGGCATACGTAAATAAGGTCATGGATACATCGCAACAACTGAGCGACATCGGAGCGGCTTTGGAAGATGACTTCCTGGCCGTGATTTTACTCAGCGGTTTGACAAGCGATTACGACCCGTTGATTATGGCTCTAGAAAATTCGAACACGTCACTGTCAAGCGAAAATGTCAAAGCGAAATTACTTCTAGAAAATGCAAGACGCAATGAGAAAAGCGAAGATGCTACGGCTTTAGCAGCTCGGAAAGCACCGAAATCAATTAAGTGCTTCAGATGCAAAAAGAGTGGGCATATCAAGAAGGATTGTCCTGACAACTCTGACGGCAAGAAGAGTGGCCGGAAAAGCCAGGCGCATCTCACAGCGTTGGCCACAGGAGTCAAGCGAGACGTTTGGTACGTCGACAGCGGTGCGGCGCAGCATTTTTGTAATGATCGCAGTGTTTTATCAGATTTTACAACTGAAAAGCCAAAGAAGGTCTTAATTGCCAATGGCGAAGCATTGCCGACAGCTGGAAAAGGAACTGCGCAAGCTGTGTTAAAGGACAATAGTGTGAGATCGATAAGTAATGTGTACTTAGTCCCTAAATTGTCTGCTAATTTGTTATCCGTTAGTGCGATGGATAGGAAAGGTTACGAAATTGTGTTTCGTTCTGGCGTGTGTACAGTCTATGACAATGGGGAGGTCTTGGCTACAGCTACTCTGAGAGATGGTATTTATGAACTTGATGCCATTGAAACTGTTTCTGTTTCGTGTAGCGAGCCATCCTCGCAGGCCATGTGTTCGTCTTTGTCTGTAGGTACAGGTAACAGCGAAGCGGTGCCGGCACGTCAACTGAAGGTGGAGAGTCGTCCTGTTGCCGTGATCGTGAAGCAAGCGCCGCAGTCCCCTGCTACTGGAAGCCAGTCAACGCAACAAATTTGGCACCATCGTCTAGCGCATCTGAACACCCGAAGCATGGAGTTACTGCGAAAAGGTATGGTCAAAGGTATTTCTTATGACAACAATGATTTTCAGTCGTGTGTTTCCTGCATCTTAGGTAAACAGACTAAGTTGCCATTTCCGAAGAAATCTGAGACTAGGGCCAAGGAAATCCTTGGAATAGTTCACAGTGACGTCATGGGACAGCTACCGTGCCCGTCCCTAGGTGGGAAAAGATATTTTCTGTTGTTCATTGACGACCTGTCACGAAAAACATTCGTTTATTTTCTTAGGAGTAAGGATGAGGTTTTTGAGATGTTTCAAGAATTCAAAGCTCTCGTAGAAAACCAAATCAATAAGAAAATAAAAGTTCTTCGTAGTGACAATGGTGGTGAATATGTCAATTCTAATTTTCAGAAGTTCCTGAAGAAGCATGGGATTCGACATCAGACCACGGTTCCAAGGTCATCAGCTCAGAACGGAGTCGCAGAACGCGCGATCAGAAGCGTTACGGAGAAAGCCAGGTGCATGCTCCAGGAAGCAGGCTTGAAAAAGGAATTCTGGGCAGAAGCAG
This sequence comes from Xestia xanthographa, assembly GCA_905147715.2. NCBI lineage: Eukaryota > Metazoa > Arthropoda > Insecta > Lepidoptera > Noctuidae > Xestia > Xestia xanthographa. Next base: position 111,093 of record LR990650.1, read on the forward strand.
TTAACACCGCTGTCTACCTGAAGAATCGCTCTCCAACTAAGGCTGTGATGGGCAGTACACCGGAAGAAAAATGGACAGGTAAAAAGGAGAATCTAAGTTACCTACGCATTTTTGGTTGTCAAGCTTATGCCCTACAGCACAAACGGGACAAATTGGATCCCAAAAGTAAGAAATTTATTTTTGTCGGATACTGTGACGAGTCAAAGGGTTACAGATTGATAGATCCGGCGAGCCCAAAAAATGTCATAAAAGCAAGAAATGTCACTTTTCTAGAACATGTTTTTTGGAATGACACTTCATCGGTTGAGGATGACAGTTCACGTAACACTCAGATTGGTTTGTTTCCGAACAATGTAACTGTCACCGATAATGTACCAGTGCAACCCGCCTTACCCGATTTACCCCAAGAGCCCGCAGAAATATCTAACGAAAACTGTCAAGATAACAGCGCCATTACGATAGATGATTCTGAGAGCAGTAGTGAGACCCCAGATGACCCTGCGGATGAGACGTATGTCCCAGGAGATTCCACACTGGAAGACTACGAGAACTCTTTGGACGAATCTAGTGAGTTTGAGTCAGCTAGTGTAGCACGCACTGTACACAGTGACACGGGGGACCCTCAGACAGTACGCGAGGCACTGAATGGCCCAGAAGCAAGTAAGTGGAAAGCCGCAATGGCGGAAGAGTATAAATCCTTCATCGATAATAAGTGTTGGACTCTGACTGACCGCGATACGAAGCAACGGCCTGTCAAATGCAAGTGGATCTTTAAAAAAAAGCTTGGCCTCGACGGGGAAATATTGAGGTACAAAGCGCGCCTAGTTGCAAAAGGTTATACCCAGAAATACGGTATTGATTACGAAGAAACGTTCTCTCCTGTAGTACGGTATTCTACTATACGTACGTTACTAGCTTTAGCAACGGAACATAACATGAATATCGAGCATCTGGATGTAAAAACGGCGTTTTTGAATGGAGATTTAAAGGAAACCGTTTTTATGGAGCAGCCAGAGGGCTACAAGATTAAAGGCCAAGAAGATAAAGTTTACAAGTTGAATAAGGCCATATACGGACTGAAGCAAGCTTCGAAGTCTTGGTATGAGAAAATAAATGGCGTTTTGACGACCAAAATGAAGTTCAAACGTTTATCTTCCGAACCTTGTGTTTATGTGAAGTCGAGCGGGAAATCTATGATTATAATTGCGCTCTATGTTGATGACATAATGCTATTTTCTTCAGCTGGTTGCCGAGATACGGCAGGAATCAAAGAAGAATTAAAGAAGTCCTTCGAAATCAAAGATTTAGGGCCAGCACATCACATTCTTGGAATGAGGATTTGCAGACAGAACAATGAAATAACTCTGGACCAGTCAAGCTATATTAAGAAGGTGCTAGAACGATTTCACATGTCAGATTGCAAACCTGCGCGAACACCTATGGAGACCGGTCTGAAGCTCGTGAAATCTACAAAAAAGGATTGTACACACGACTACAGAGGCCTGATAGGATGTCTGATGTACATAGCTGTATGTACGCGGCCGGATATTGCGCACGCTGTCAGCTTGCTCAGCCAGTTCAACGACGCGTACGACGAGACTCACTGGAAGGCGGCAAAACGCGTTCTTCGCTATCTGAAAGGTACGCCTGATCATTATTTAACTTTTCAGAAGTCAGGGTTGGATATCGTCGCATATGCTGACGCTGATTTTGCGTCAAATGAGGTCGATCGCCGATCTTATACCGGTTATGTGTTCAAAATTGGAAATTCTACCATCTCTTGGGAGAGTAGAAAACAAAGAACAGTGGCTCTTTCAAGCACCGAGGCTGAATATATGTGTTTGTCAGATGCTTGTAAAGAGGCTCTTTTTCTACGCAAGTTTCTGTTCGAAATTTATGGGGTACAGTATAGGATTACGTTGTATAATGATAATCAGTCTGCACTGAAGTTGTGCACTAATTCTATGTACCATGCCAGAACGAAACACATTGACGTAAGACATCATTTCATCAGGGAAATCGTTGAGGAAGGTACAGTCGTTATAAAATACCTATCTACTGATGAAATGGTGGCCGACGTTTTAACGAAACCGTTGGCAAAGGAAAAACACGATAAGTTTGTATGTCGTTTATTTCTATCTTTAAATAAATGACATAATGGTTCTAAGCAGTAGGTAAGGTATACTTGCAGAAGTATAATTTGTTTTAGATCCGTATCACATACTAGTTTTTTGAATATTTCTTGTTTCTATGTGACGGATACTTTGATAAATTTATACTTTTGCTATGATTTTGCTGTTGTAATGTTTTATTATTTTTAGACAGCGGATGTGTCTATGCTTAACTTATTTATTTTGTTCAATGTGTGTAATGTGATATAAATGAGTTTATATTGGTTCAAGGGCCAGTGTTGGAAATAATTACAACAATGATGTTGGCAATTTGGTATGTGCCTAATATACATCATGGAGTTCGTATTATGCCCCAATATAAACCCTGGTAGTACAGATTCTAGACAGATGTCACTGTTAAAGAAGAAGTAGTCCACGGAATAACCAACAAATTTAAACTTCATGTACAATAGTGGTACTGGTAATGGTGGTTTTATAATTTTGTAGTGCATGCTATAATTTCACTAAGAAGACTTATGAAATATGTAGTAGTACATAGGCGGACTTAATGCCACAAGGCATTCTCAGTGGCGTGCAGAGGTCCAGCAGGATGGGTAGGCCACGAAATAAGGAGAGAAAAAAAAAAAAAAAAAAAAATCGGCCAACTCCACAACGTCGCTCTACATTATGATGGCCCTCAAAATAGTCACATTTATTGATTTATTATATTTGAAAATACAAACAAAACCTGTACAAACAAAAGTTATAAATGCAAGAAGTCAAGAACTCACCACATTATTCAAGGTTCTCACTCAACGATTCATGAACACAACTCACAATTTTCTAACGATGCAAACAGAAGAAAGGTTCTGCCACCTCAAATATCTTAACCAAGTGAGTAGGTGATAGTTACAGAACACGTCACTTGCAAGATATCCGAAGCGGCCTTTGCAGGCCATATTTCATTGTGATTCGCATGTATACATATATTTAATAAGTTAACGGTACACATCTACCTTTAGACACAACTTGAAGCTTATCATTATACGATAATTGAGAAAACTTATTGCCTTTAACTTCTAACAAACACACACTAACAGCACAAACATCACAAGTAAACACCATTCTTATGTGAAATTTGAATTTCGCGGGCTAAAGAACCTCCACCTTGAATCCTGACCTTGTATTGTAGCAGCCAATCATAGCCCAGCTACACTCGCAGGAGTTACCGCCCCAAAATGGCTGCAATCTATACATGTGTGCGGTTCATACACACGAAAATATGCACCAATGTGCCGCTGTGTGCGTAAATTTATCAATGAGATCTAGGCTCGAAGACAATTTGCCTATTACATACGTGCGGCGGGTGAGCGTCGAGCTTCTTAGCAACTTCCAGTACAGTGTTAGTTACGTAACACGGGCGCGAAAAATTGCTATAAGTATTCGAACAGGGGTTGGATTTTTTAAAAATATTTTGTACAAAGTGTTATTTTATTACATAGTTCATTAGTTATAATAATTGCCCCAGTTGGTAGGGTAGGCATTGTCTAATTGCCTCTTCGGGGCGCACGCGCCTGGGCATTCTCTACCAGTCAACCTTTGGGTTAAATAAGAAAACATAGTGATAGGGTACAAAATAATGTCTAAAAAAAACTAACTTTTTGGTAACGAGAATATTAATACTTAGGTATATTGATACTAATACACATATACAGATAAAATTAACTAATATATATTCTATCAAATACCAAAAAATAGAAAGAAAATAACGAGAAAACTAATAATAATTATTATGACTAGACTTCGAATTGAGTACGAACTTTTCTTTAGAAAGTGAATTTGCTTTGCTTTTTGCTTTTATCCGTCAATGTCATTAATTGTCAGACGTCAGTCTATACGAAGATTATTAAAGAGATATAAGAGAATAAACTTAAAAACTACTGGAAAATTTTCTTTCAGCAAAGGATAGCTTCATTACCAGCGAGAAACATAAGCTATATTTTATCCCCGTACTCGAAACTGTGACGTCCGCTAGTACTTCTACATAAAAGTACAGCTTAAATCAAAATCAAATCAAATCAAATCAAATCATTTATTTCTTTGCAAACATGGGTAATTGGTACATAGATGTTTTCTTATATAATATAGTCCTCCATATTCTACCGTCGCCTAGGCATGCAAATATTCAATTCTAAAATCAAAGAATTGTATTGATACCGAACAAGTAAAGATGTCAAATCATTAGAATTACAATACGAATTACAAACACAAAATTAAATGTAAAAAAATCAATAATGTCAATCGGAATGATACGTATGTCAATAAGAAGGATAAAAAATAAATGTCAGAATAGTAACTGTATGTCAATCATAATAGTTTGTCAATCAGTAGGTACAGCGATTTATCATTAAGGAAATCGTCAATTGTGTAATAACATTTCTCAACTAATATTTGGTTTAGAGCCCTTTTAAATTTTATTACAGTCATATTTTTTATTACATCAGGTACTTTATTATAAATGCGTGGGGCGATACCAAAAAAACTTTTCTTCATTAGTGCGGTTTTACATTTCACTTGACATAGTTGGTTTACATATTGAGTTCGTATCGGATTTTTTCTGACTGCTGACAGTTTTTCAAATAATTGTGGATTATTTTTTACAAATAGAGCTGTTTCCAAAATGTATAAAGATGGAAAAGTTAAATTTTTTAAAGATTTAAAATAGGGAACACAGCTATCAGTTGTTTTAAGACCGCACATTGACCTTATACATCGCTTCTGCATTCTAAATACTAGTTCCTTATCGGTAGACTGTCCCCAGAAAATAATGCCATACCGCAAAACAGAGGCAACAAGTCCATGATAGGCTGCTAAAAGAGCCTGACTGTTAACTTTTTTTGAAAGTTGATGGAGAGCATACGCGGATTTACTGACTTTTTTGCATACAACTTCAATATGAGGTTTCCAAGTCAGTTTGCTGTCGATCACTATACCTAAAAACTTCGCCTGATTTCCTTCTTCAATATTATAGCCTTGGTAAGCAATATTAACATACAGCAATATTAGCTTAGCAGTCAAGTTGCTCAACAATAATACTACGCCTATTGATTTCTGAAATGTGTACAATATTCATCGACATAATCTGTCTCTTCTTTATTTAATTAAAAATCATTCGAATTCAATATAATTACTACGCTTCATCTAAACGTTGTAAGAGTCATTAACCAGTAAGCAAATACAGTTAGCTCAAATCCGACGAATGTATGCAGCTCACCCAATAATCCAGTGAGAAAATATACATCGGCGATGCCGTTACTTGATAATTGATAATTGATAAGGGGCGCCTTACGCATCCAGCGAGCAACTCACGGGCTCCATTAAAAGAAAAGATATCCCGTAACATTGATAGGGAATAACCAACTACTACAATAACCTGTTTTAATTCATTGCTAACCATTATTAATTAATTTTAAGTTGTAAAAGTGTTTGTAAAAACCTACTTGCAAAATAAACATCATTTATCAATTATCATTTATCAATTATCATTTATCAATTATCATTTATCAATTATCATTTATCAATTATCATTTATCAATTATCATTTATCAATTATCATTTATCAATTCATCATCATCATCATCATTTCAGCCGAAAGACGTCCACTGCTGGACATAGGCCTCCCCCAAGTGTCGCCACATTGACCAGTCCCGCGCGACTCGCATCCAGCGGATTCCCGCTGGATGCGAGTCAATTAATCAATTAACAATTTATTCAAACAATTTATCAATTATCATTTATCAATTACCATTTATCAATTATCATTTATCAATTATCATTTATCAATTATAATTTATCAATTATCATTTATCATTTATCATTTATCATTTACAAAAATCCAGCGAACTCACTAAATCGTATAACATAGGCCCTGTGAACACATTTAGTTCACTGGGTTAACATCTGTCTGACGACCGATTCACTGTGATAAATCAGTAGGACACGACTACCTAAAATCAAGTGAACTAACCGAGTCGCCTATGAACACACTTAGTTCACATTATCATTATCATCATTATCATCATGGATCCGACGACCGATTCACTGTGATAAATCAGTAGGTCATACCTACCTAAAATCAAGTGAACTAACCAAGTCGCCTAACATGGATCCGACGACCGATTCACTGTGATAAATCAACAGGACACACCTGCCTAAAATCAAGTGAACTAACCAAGTCGCCTAACATGGATCCGACGACCGATTCACTGTGATAAATCAACAGGACACATCTGCATAAAATCAAGTGAACTAACCAAGTCGCCTGTGAACACACTTAGTTCACATTATCATTATAATCATCATAATCATGGATCCGACGACAGATTCACTGTGATAAATCAGTAGGTCATACCTACCTAAAATCAAGTGAACTAACCAAGTCGCCTAACATGGATCCGGCGACCGATTCACTGTGATAAATCAACAGGACACACCTGCATAAAATCAAGTGAACTAACCAAGTCGCTTGTGAACACACTTGGTTCACATTATCATTATCATCATTATCATCATGGCCAGAATAATAAGTTATTGACATTTACCTCTGGATGCTTGTAAATAATCATAAATAAAGCATGTTTGTTACATTGGCACTACCAATGTTGCTCATTTAAATGCCGGTGCAGAGGCCTATGACAGCATAGCCATGTAAATAGCAAAAACAATGTAGCATTGTCTAATAAACATTGTGGGTAATCATTCTCATAAATGTCTCATGGTCAATTCTTCAAAACACTTCAAAACGTGTAAGTTTGTATGTATGTTTTTTTTATCAAGCAAATATTAAAAGTTTAACGACTATCCCTATCTCTACCTACATGGTAGCATGGTACCTTCGCCACTGATACACCTACATGGTTTACTAACAACACTCACACATGGTTCTTTAGAATGGATGTTAACATGTAAAATCAACCCATCTTCATTGCTGCATTGTTAAACTCATGTAATAATATATGCCATAATTATTTTAATTTTATCTATAAACTAACCAACAGCGATACATAAAAATATTTTACGAAATAAGCTTGTGACAGTTATTATGGCCAATTATTGGTTTCCCTGTGTAACTGGGATATATATATAATACATGCGAACGGACTAATGCCAGATATTTCCAAAAAATAAAAATACAATACAAAAATACGATACAAAATAATTTTTAAATTATTTTTAGAATTGGATTACGATTTTGAAAAATTTTAAACAAAAAACGGTTGAATAAAAAAAAGAAGAAGAAGATTGGTTGCTTCTCATTTATCTCCATTTATAGTGTTCACTATTCGTTTTTTTTTTTTAATGTCGGTTTATTAGAGTTAAATAAATCAACTTCAGAGAATTCCGAGTAATAAATTCGAGCAATGCGAGTCAGAACACAGTTCATAATAATTATGTATACTTTCTGCATAGTTGAATCACGTGAGCTTTTTAGCGGGGTAGAAATCTTTCTCTATTTCATGATATAACAACCCATCAAAAACATAAATGTAAAATGAGAGCCAAGTTCAATATTATGATATATTCCTTGGTTGTTGACTTCAACGACAAAAGAAGTGAAATCTAAATTGGTGCCAAGTTCAATGGTCGGTCCTGAAATTTATTTATAACAACATAAAATATCATTTTTTCTTATAACTTAGGAGAATATATTGTAGCCTAAAGTCTGACTTGGCTAGTTCTCATATACGAATTATTATGTTCGATGGTTAGTTTCTATCAGCAAGCCAAATTTTCGGAATAATAAAATAAGAACCGACAAGTAACAGGTTGAACTTGCGAAGGCTATAATATAATTCGTATATGAAAACTAGCCAAGTCAGACTTTAGGCTACAATATATTATATTCTCCTAAGTTATAAGAGAAAATGATATTTTATGTTGTTATAAATAAATTTCAGGACCGACCATTGAACTTGGCACCAATTTAGATTTCACTTCTTTTGTCGTTGAAGTCAACAACCAAGGCATATATCATAATATTGAACTTGGCTCTAATTTTACATTTATGTTTTTGATGGGATATCATTACTTTTTGTACATAAATTAGTAGTAGGTAAGTAAAATTAATACTACAATAGCTTTTTGTTAAACTACTGTATTTACGTCATAATGGCCCGAAGAGAGATTTCCTGTAAATAGCAAGCGCTTTGTAGGATATCCCTCTTCGCCGAACAAACCCAGCAGAACCCCATCCTGATGATACACTTCGATCTTAATATTATACTCAAACAAAGAAATGCAATCGAATGGAAAAGGCAGTTTCCATCGGGAGGCATTGGAACAATTCGATGTAAGGCAAGTGTGTCACCCACCCGTAATTCTATTGTACAGTCCCCGGCACGTAACTTGGCAAGAGTCGTTAGATGCGCAGAAGTCGTTTTTTAGGTCTCTGGTGGTCAAGCGGGACGCGGGGTATGACGTAGCGCCGATCCAAGCGCGCGATTGGTGCGTCTGTCAACCCCTGCCTCCCGCACCGCGTCCTACATTCCATTCGCTCCCGATTACACTTGCGTGCACGAAAGTTGTACCCTTTGTTTTTGTTGACTTTTAGTTACGAGTTCAGTTTTAGTTTTAAATTAAGTTTTTGTTACGAGTTATTGTTATTGTTTTAAATTTAGTTTTTATTACGAGTTGTTGTTATTGTTTTAAATTTAGTTTTTGTTATGTTTATTACATAATATGCCAGCTCAAGTGGTAGTTCTAATTTGATGCCAGGGGTAACAGTATTATTAACCGATAGTGACGACGAGAACCTATAATTTTTAATAATATACTTTTTTTTTTCTTAATAAAAAAAAAATGCATATTATATTTTATTTATAACACTTATTAAATGTCACGAATTCCTCTGCTTTGTTTCACTACATGATTAAAAATAAATTATGGCAATAACCATAATGACAATCAATAAAAGTGACCAGTTTTTTGTTCCACTAAGTGCACGATGCGCGAACTTGCCCCCACCACGCCAAAACCTTGCCAACTTACGTGCCGGAAACTGTACGACTCGTTGTACAATACACGCAACAAAACGATTTCGTAACAAATTACCTGTTATCTATTGAATTCTCAAGAAAAACTATTTGTTGTTCCCATTCTCAAACTCATATTCATACCTACTTTTTTATTTATTATAAAATTATTATTAAGTAATTTTAGATTGAAATTTGAAACTATTGCCTTACTAAAAGAATTTTTAATGTAATAATTATTTAACACAAATTTATAAGCATTTTATAGGACAAAGACTCTTATGAATTTCGTAGCACCTAACATAACCTTAGAGGTCAGATACCGAGAGACAACTGGACATCAAGACGTCAGAAATCAGACTCTCAAAAAATGTTGTAGTGTAGTAGCGGTGGTCATTCAATCATGGAGAATCTTGACACCGAGATTCAGGATCATGACGTAATTGCACAACGCCATCTAGTGTCACTTTTAAATAAATCAATGGAGGCGGCGTGAGTGAGTTTCTGAGAATGATAATAGGTGGCGCTAGTGGTTGTAGAATACGGTTAGTTACGCGTAATAAATACGAAAATCTACTATATTCTTATTTCTAAGTACAAAAATGGAAAGATTTGGTTTAAAAAAAAATTAAGGGTGGTATTCAACTCGTTATATATTCACGTAAAGATCTTAAAATCCACATATAGAGATTTACAGGCACTAATTATAAGTTAAATGATAATTATAATAAAATGATAAAAAAATACCAGTTTCTGATTTTTTCCTTTGTATTCACCTAATTACCTATCTGTATGCCAAATTTGAACTTTCTAGGTCATCTGGAACTGGGTTATAGTTTTGATCTATAGGTCAGTCATAAAAATGACGATTTTTGGACGTTAATATCTAAATAACCGTTTGAGATATGTTTATAAAATTTGGAACACATATGTATCTTGCCAGTCTCAATATATGAGCCAAATTTGACAAGTTTATGTGCAATAGTTTTTGAGTTATGAGGGGCTCAAAAGTGGCTCCAAATAGTTCGTGTAATATTACACACTGTGAGCTGCGCGCCGGAACTTGGCTTGACACGCTCCCGCGTGTCTAGATAATCTCCATGGTGTAAAACACTGTGCATACGTGAAAGTTTATTTGTTAAATTTCCACCCTCTTTTTTTTTTTTTACCGAATGTTAAAAGAAAGTATACATCTTACTATGGTAAAGAAAAGGAAACAAATTAGGTACTTACTATTTCGCTGAGAGATGGCTCGTGGTTCTTGTCACTTCTGAACTGTAATAAAACAACTGTACCTCCAATCAACTCTTGAGTATATTCAAATCCAAGTATTTCAGTCCACATAGGCCTGGATGGGCACTTCTACATTATTTCACGTTTTATACAAAATGCAATAATTACAACACTTATCAGTTATCAGACACAGATTCGACTATTAGTCTTAACACCACAATTTCTCCCAATGAACAGCGCTCTCTCGGCCGAGTGTCATGTTTTATAAACTACCCCTTCCCGCTACAACATTGACGGTTAGGCAGTGTTGTCATTTCTCAAATATAAAACGAATTATTAAAATCTTTAAAACCCTACATAATATTAGTTTAAATAGATCACAGCAGATCTTATTATTTAATACATATTTGAAAATCATGACACGTAATATCAGGTAATTAACTGTACAACAATTAATTACTAATTAGTTTGTTGCGAGCAAACAGATCTTGCAAAGATACCTTCATCTAGTATGGGCCAATTATAAAATCTAGCAAATGTTTGAGATGAGCTGGACCAGCCAGCTGTTTTTCTGATTGTATCAATAGAAACTCCAGCGGAGGCCGCCGCAGACGTGGAGGCATGTCTAGTGCTGTGAGCACTAAAAACTCCAAAATCTACGCCGCTCTCCGCTAAAGTTTGTTTTATCCACCTACTAATGGACTGAGATGAAGCTTTCTTGTAAGGCTTTTTGTAGGTTATAAAAAGGTTTTCAATATGATCTGGTCTTAGATTAGATGTCATGATCAGATAATCATCTACGGCTGTGGCTGGGCATATTGAGAGATTTTGTCTAAAATATGGCAAGACTAAAACTGGTTTTCCCTACCTACCGCAGAAGTTTTGATAATGTCAGAAATAGGAATCTGTAACAAATCTGCACCTCTATTTATATTGGAAACTTTTATAAAAGACAAAGTTTGCACTCGGTGAGCAGTACAAATTGCCAGTAATACACAAACTTTTTTAGTAATCTTGTCTAAAGATAAACTGTTATTGGGAAACCAATTAGCGACATAGTTCAGTACTTTCTGGGGGTCCCAAGTACCAATGTACTTGGGTATTGAAGGCTTTTGTTTATACATGCCTTTAAGGCGTTTGATACTATCATCAGATCCTATATTGCCACCTATAAGTAAGGATAATGCTGAGAGTTAATTGTTCCATTCTTATGGAAAAATTAACTCTCACCGATCAGATAATAATAATTTAATAGAGGAGGTTCTTACCTCCTCTATTAAATTGTTCTGCCAGGAAAGTTAAAATGTTAGGTAAGAGGGGTTCAAAGATGTTAATACCATTTGTATTGCAAAACTGCCACCAAAGTTTGTACGATGTGTTTGTACTGCTTGATAGTGCTATTTGAAACGGAAGATAACATTATGTCTAACGCTAACTGGTGGAATGTTTCGTCGAGTGAAAGCGACCCGGAGAGCTTCGCGGCTCCCAGGGTAAGGCTCTTGTACAGTGGGTGTTGCGATCTGTAATTAGAACGGTCTCTGTTAGGCTTAAAATATATAATTTCAGAAATTAATATTTTCTTTAGTAGAGGGAACCAAGGTTGGCCGGTCCAGTATGGAAAAACCAATATGCCAGTAGCTTTATCACTTACTAGCGGACTTCCCGCGGTTTCACCCGCGTAGTTCCCGTTCTCGTAGGAGTACGGGAATAAAATATAGCCTATGTTACTCGTGGATAATGTAACTTTCGAATGGTGAAAGAATTTTTTAAATCGGTCCAGTAGTTTTTGAGCCTATTCATTACAAACAAACAAACAAAGTTTTCCTCTTTATAATATTAGTATAGATAATTTTTCTAAGGCACTTAAGCACAAGCGAAAATGGAGGAAAGGCGTAAAATCGACTAGAACGCCAGTTTATTGTAAACGCGTCTACCGTAAGGGCATCAGGATCTTGTTTTCAAGAAACATAGGATTCACATTTTGTGTTGGTGCGAGAAGCGAAGAGATCAATATCTAGTTGACCTAGCTTGTCAACTATCATTTGGAAAGCCCAATCAGATAGTTCCCATTCTATAGCAACGTTTATCTTACGGGATTCCTCATCTGCTTCAACATTATCCTTGGTATTTATGTATGATGCAAAAAGCCATATGTTTCGTTTCTCGCACCACTGCCAGATGGTTTTGGCTAGATCGTGGAGATGTGGGAACTGGATCCCACCCATCCGGTTAATATAGCTTATTACTGTTGTATTATCAACACGGAGTAAGATGGCACAGTTAGAGGTCTCATGGGCGAAACATTTTAATCCCATGAAAACGGCGAGAAGCTCTAAATAATTTATGTGGAAGGAAAGTTCTACATCTTTCTAGCCACCGTTTATGCGGTTACCGCTACAGTATGCACCATTGCACCCCAACCAGTTCTAGAAGCATCTGTAAATACTTCAAGGGAAAATTTCGCATCAGGCCTCATGTGGTTTGATGAAGAACAGATATTATGATTCCACCAAAGCAAATCAGGTAATACGACGGCAGGTAATTTAATTTTAGTTTCAAAATTGTTATGCTTCTGAAGGGCCAAACATTTTTGACGTTCGAGTGTCTTAGTGTAAAGCCAGCCATACTTAATTGCTGGACATGCTGAGACCAGTATTCCAATGAGTTGTGAGAGTTCTCTTATTGTACAATTAGGTAATGAGGCAAACTTCTTAACCAATTTAGATATATTGTTTATCTTGTCAGAAGGCAGAGACGGACAGATCAGCAGAATTAAGTATAAATCCTAAGAATTTACAAGGTCTGCGTGGTGTTAATACACTCTTTTCAAAATTAACTACAAATACTAGACACTGCAACAGCTCTAGGGTATAAGTTACATTTGAATGACATTCGCTGAAGGTATCTCCTATGCATAATATGTCATCGAGATATATAACTGATCTCTATAACCTCTCTGCCATAAGTAACTAATGACTTCCTTCATGATTTTTGTAAAAATTCTTGGGGCGACACATAAACCGTAGGGAAGGGCATTCAATTCGTAGACCGTGCTATTAAACACAAATCGTAAGTACTTTCTATGTGCTTTGCAAATTGGTACCGAAAAATATTTAATAAACTTTAAGGTCTATAGTGGCTAGATAGCCATTTTTAGGTACCAACTTTGTGGCAACCCTATGATCCTCCATTTTGAAGTGAGACTTTTGAACAAATTTGTTAAGTGGTTTTGAATTTAAGATAAAACGCTTGCCACCGTTAGGTTTAGAGGTGAGAAATATGCTAGAAATAAAGTCTCCTTCAGAGCGTTCACAAACCGATACTGCTGCCAAATGAATAAGCTTAGATATTGCTACTGTCATATCAGTTTCTTCTTGACACGTCAAAGTATTACAAGGTACATATTTTTGTACAACCTTACTACAAAATGGGATAGAGTATCCTTCTAGAATCCAGTTAAGAACTAACGGATTATCTGTTATTTTAAGCCAATGGTTATAATATAACTGAATTCGACCAGCATGTACAGTCAAAGGTCAAAATTCCACTTCCACCGCAATGCACATTATCGTTTGCGCTATACGGGCTCCGGCGCCTATACACACATACGCATATTTATCCGTGTGAGTGATGTTCCAACGCTAACAAATTAACATGTCGTGTAGCATCGCTACGAGTAATAATATAGATGTGGTCAATGTTAGACAAGGATGACAATATCAGTAACTTCTTTTTATCACCGTCTGATTATTTTTTTCATAGTAATGCAAAATTTTGACAAGTTTGCGTAAGTTAACATTAGCTAGATCGGTAACGAGGCTAGTGTGATCGGGATAGATGTGAGTTCGAATCCAAGATGGACCGGTTTTTTATGTTTTATTTAATTATGTTTAATAATTTATTTTTGTAAGTTATTTTGAACAAATAGATATTATAATAAATATATTATAAAGGTAATTTATTATTACAATAATGATAATAAATGAAACAAACAAGTAATATTATTATTTTTTTTATAAAAGAAGTCCTTTACACTTACTTATGTTATTATTGTAGTATAGAATGTTAAAAATCATATTTAAGGTTACATAATATAGATATTATGAAAATTCTGACATCATTTAAGAGGTTAAATTTAACTATTCATTTTCTCAATGAAAAGAGGATTGAAACTTAACCTCAATTTTACAATAATATAAATACTAATTTGTTTAAGTTACGGTCACTATGTCCCCTGACATAAAATTACCCTACCTGTTTAGGATTTTTAATATTTCGTATGACCTCCGTTAGCCTCGATACAGCTAATGAGACGTCGACGCATAGACGCCACAATATTTGCACAGACATTTGTGCCACGCAAACTATCCCATAATTGCATGCAATGGGATTTGAGTAGCTCAGGGCATCTCTCGTCCCGAGCTTCCCATCTTTGCACCATTAAACCCCATACATTTTCTATAGGGTTTAAGTCAGGGGACCGAGCTGGCCAAGGAATAACTTTAATTTCCGGATGATTGCTAAACCATTCGCGAACAATGCTGGCACGGTGAATAGGACAATTGTCTTGCACAAAACTTATCTCTTCTAAGTCTTCTGCGGGGTAGACATTACGCACCGTAGGCAACATTACATCATTCAGCACTTCCACATAGTTGGCACTGTTGGCTCGCGTCGATATAAAACTTAATTCACCGGGCCCTTGAGCACTTATCCACCCCCACATATTCACACTGATTCTGCCGAACTCATCGGCAAAACGAGTTGTTGGGATGAAACCATTCGTCTCATATTCAGCTACCATATAACGTCGCTGAGGCTGGCTAATAAGAGGTGGTCTTCCGCTCCTCTCACGACTCTTCAGGCTACCTTCTTCCTCAAACCTCTTCACCCAGCGCCTAACAGTCTCTCTCTAAAAAAAAAGTCTATATTACACAATTGCAACAAGCGATTTAGGTCTACCATTATATTTTGTAGGTATCATCACATAAAATTTAAAAAAAATAAACTTACGCATAAACCGGTTTCATTCGATATTTGAGATATATTAAGGCCAGTCGAATATAGGGCCACAATATTTGCCTTAGCTTCAATTCTAATATTAGCCTGCATATTGAATTCAGAAGAATACTAAAATAGCAACAGCAAGATAACACAAACGCTCGTAACTATGTTCACCAACCAAGAACAGCGAATAGTGGAATAATTTATGTGAACTAGTAAAGTAGTTAAAATATGCAGGTAGATTTGAAACAAAGTGAACTTATCACTTTGTTTCAAATCTACCCTCATATTTTAATAACGACGCTAAGATTGAAAATTATTGTAAAACGAAAGAATCTTCGTTTAGTTGTGGAATATATTTTAACATTATATTTTGTTAACAACTCGGCATTTATATTTCACATGTAATACTTAAAAAATGTTTTTCATGTTTGATGTGAGACTCGAACCCGAACACTCGCCATGCGAGGCGCAGGCGCAGTGCTAACCAATTTGGCCACTGTATCACTTACACAACTCATTGAAATTTGTAATAACAATCTTAAGCGGGCAACAAGTTGCTAATGTGTAAGTGTTGTCAAACGTTCTTATAGAAGAAGGTCATAAGTACAACTAATATTGCTTTGCCATTGTGTTGCGAGATTGGCAGTCGACTTCTGACTGTTTACCTCTAACGCTGCTGAGGCGGAGCACGGGATTTGGTCTGGTTCTGCTGAGGCTGCGAGAATTGCTTCATCGCTGACGCTTGAAAGCCTTTGCGACCAACTTGTCCGGTCTTCTTGTATCTGCCCCGCCCCCCCCTATTCGACGCATAGCGGGAGGGGCCCGACCAGTTTACTTGGGAGCGAGGTCGGTTTGATGTCGGTTGAGCAGAAGATGTTGTTGTCTTCACTGGAGCAGGTTTCTTTATTTGCAAACCCTGCTTTTCTATAGCTTTGGATGCTTTTATCTTGTCAGAAAGTTTTTGGCCGAATAGGGTTTCATCCCTGTCTACGTCTTGGATCAAGTTTAAAAACGCCTTGTCCAGACCTGGTGTCATAAACTTTTTCCGAACATCGGTCTCAACATGGTGAAGATCGCATAGGAGCCGGCTACTGTCGCTCAAAAACTTAATCGCCTTAACCCTCTCTGTCCCATTTTCGAGGAGCAACGACAGTCCTTTATTGAGGGCAGCAATGCCTAGGCCTAGCTGCTGTTGAGCGCTTTCGACACGTTTATCTTTGGTTCTGGTGGTGTCGGAAATCGTGGCGGCTATTTCGGGGTTAAGTTTGGGGGCTTGCAATAGGGTGCAGTTTTCTGGAATCTGATACTGCTTCATCAGTTTCTCTTTAGTCTCTTTTTCGATCCCCTTTCGAAGTATGGGGAGCCAAAGCCGAGCTAAGTTATCGTGAATTTTCACCGAACTTAGGTACGTCCTCGGCAACTTCTCCGAGAGCTGACAATATGTCTGGGTCCAGATCAGGAGCCGGTGTTGGTTCTTTGTCTTCTGACGCCTTTTCTGGTATCCTTTCATCATGGATATTTTCTTGCAAACATTTCATGGGCGTTGAATCCTCAAGAACCACCGCTAGCGACTCGTCTTCTATAAAAAAAAGAGAACGCTTTTCTTACTAACCAATTCAATACAAAGTGATCATTTAATAAATTCGAAAAAATTATATTGAGGGTAGTTGTAAAAATTGTAAAATATCGCCTTGAAAAATATCGCGGTTACATGGGTATTGAAATAATTGCTTGCAAACGCTATCTAATACAATATGACCTAAGTTTGGTATTTTACTTTAAACAGCTTTAGAATAAACCTCGGTTATTCATTATGCGTAGGGATAGTTCAGTATGTAGGTACCATCGTGTTAATCTGTGATCAACCTCCAGGTTACATTTTATGCATTTTTTCATTAGGTAGTTTGCTTTTGTAATAACCCACGGTTATTATCCAAGCATAAGTTTAACTTGTGTTGATCCACGATCAACCACTAGTTTATAATGATTTGCGTAATTATTTTAGTTTCTACGTTTGCTTTGCGATAACCCACGGCTACCTTCTAAGCGTAGAAAAATCGGATACCATCGTGTTGACCCACGGTCAACCTCCAGGTTATTATGAACTACTTTCAAGGCAGTATAATTTTTCACAACACATGACACTTATGAAAATAAACACTTTACCAACCTGAATTTTCTTCCAGTGAATCAGACGATTCGATGATTCGCTGGCGATTCTTTGTCTTCCAGTCTTCTTATTTTATAATGATATCGTTCCATTTTTTCCGTAAAGCTTCTTTTGGGCATAATTATATTATCTTATAACTTGGATTAAAGTCTGAGAAATAAAGTCGATATTTTTAGGGAGCGAGCGATAGACGACCGCGCGCTGCCTCGCACGAAAAAAGAATGAAGCAAAGCGCTCTGTCAGGAAACAAGAAACAGAGCTACCGACAAAAAAAAAAAAAGTGGCGGTAATCGATGAATAAATCGATTGCCTACCCTTTAAAACGTGCGACTGCCTTGTAGGTTTAAAGGACTACCTGTTAATTAGACTATATCTGAAGAATGAAGTGACGTGAAGTGGTAATATTAATTGTTAGATAGTATGGTCCAATCTTTTTGGAAGAAATGGCACTTAGAGTACCTGCATACGCTGCAAGTTAGGCAAAAATGGGCAACTCCGGACAAGGCAGAAGTTGAAACTGTCGTACTCGTGGGGCAGGATAACTCGCCTCCTTTGAGTTGGCCATTAGGAGTTATAACTGAGGTTTATAAAGGAACCGACAATGTCGCTCGCGTTGCAATGGTGAGGACAAAGTTCGGTAATTTTAAACGCTCTGTCACTAAATTATATCCTATTCGAACTCAATAAAGTTAATTGTAACTATGCTAGTAGTTTTTTAAGGTTTAGGATTAGTATTAAATAACTTGTATCTTTCTGTTTTTCGCAATTCCGCATCCAGTCATAAAGCTTAAACTTTTTCTGATCATGATCTAGGTCAGTAAATCTTTAGAATTTTCGCCTTTCTTTTGACAGCACTTGCGTCGTTCCAAAGGGGGGAGCATGGTGAAGCGTCAATGCTTTTATCAATATTCAAATTCAAATTCAAAATCTTTAATTCGAGCGGAGGCTCATATAGGGTTAGTAACAAATTCCTTAAAAACTAAGTGTTAGAAAACAACACGATACTGTGGCACATGTAACTGACAGCAGCGAACCACATAAGGACAGTCCACTCTGCCAGCAATCATTCTCAGAACCCTGTTAGGGCTGACCATGACGCGAGCCACCATTGATGCTGCGCGCTTCCGCATTATTGCGTAAAAACAATCTATACGCGCCGCCGCAAACATCCCCGACGCACTGCAACGCCATGGCAACCCCATCAGTTTCCGGAACGCATTATTGAATTGAACACGGAGGGCTCCATACGACGCTAACGAATATAAAAAAAAAAATAACAATATGTTAGGATTCTCCTATAGAACATAATAGTTTATTATTTCAAATTAAATATTTTAGTTTCTCAATTGATGAATCCCCGCACCAATGTTTGCTGATGCAGCGCCCATGTATCGAAAACTTTCTTGAGTATTCTCGCAACATTGCCGATAGACGGCATTAGCGGTAGCAAGCTGACTTCTTCCCGCCGCCGTTCGCTCACATTGTGTGTGCGCACCGCTCCGCCTTTTAAAAATTCCGTTTTGGTGAAACCTTGAAGATATTCGTAAAATAAATGGACCTGCATCTGAGCTTCATTGAGAACTTATAGTGCAGTGTTGATTTTTGGAGTTTTATCTAGTCTACCGGTGGATTTAACAAGATTTAGCTCGCCGGCTGGCAGCCCATACCTACAAGCCATAACGGCGTATGAACGAGTCATCATTCCATCTCACTGGGTCTGAGTGGGATCTCTGGATTGCCGAGGTACGTGGGCAAGTTTTGCTGCTATTAATTTTTTCATATTGGTATCTCGAGGATTCATCAATAGGGAAATTGGTTTTATTTTGAGGTCCGCCATTACATAGATTCTTAATTTCAAATTTTGGTTTGTTCCTAAAAACAACCCCAAAAAGGTGCAGGCTATTTACACGCCTCATCACGGTCTTTAACTGTACTTAGGGCCGATTTTTCAATGGTCAGTTAAACGACGAGATAAGATTAATTCCACAGTTATCAAGATTCTCAATTTTTCAATTGACAGATAGTCTCTAACGGCCAGTTAAGCTCTCTAACTAGCGATGTCACTTAACTGGCCCTTTACAGCCTAGTTAGCACAGTTATGTCGAGATATTTGACGTATCTGTCATTACGCGCGTCAGTGTTTGTAGGTTTTATTTGAGTTTTAAGGATCATACGAATATTTTTGATTCTATTGTCGATGAAACAATGAGGAATTTTCCACTGACTTTTGTCACGACGCTTCAGTATATTTCAATATATGGCGCTGATCAGTTTATGGGCATATTTTATTAAGCGGCATTCTAGTAAAATCCAATGAAAAAAGAATTTACTACGTAGGTACCTATTATATTATAGGTCAATGATAAAATCTTATAATAGGGCAAACAAAAACTAGACGCATGTCAAACTCATAGTGTATTAAAATGTCTTTATTATTCATTGTTGTTTAAAAAGTGAGAACTGTAAAGAACCTTTTTCTGTCAAACATTTGTAAGAGAGAGACCCGATAATATGTCTTTATAGGACGATAAGTAATATCATAGGAGATTTCGTTTCGAAAAACTTACTGTGCAAGTTTTATTAGCACTCATTGGAAGTAAAATCGCCAATACAACAAACAGGTAAGAAATATCAACAAGGTAACAAATAAAGGTAGAAAATATTAACACGGAGACAAGCCAACAAGGTTTAAGGTTATGATTCCCGTGTTATTATGACAAACGCTGCCATTACGTTGAAAGTTGTGCATCTCTTTCTAAAATCTGTAAACGTACATAAGCGCGTCTCGCTCTCGCAGATGTAGTGTGAAGCTAGTCACAAAAAGCGGTCAGCTAACTAACTAGACGTTAGCAAAGCTTTGAAAAATTTAAACTCTCTAGTCATTCGTTAAAATCTTAGTTAAATTTAATGAACTGTTAGTGTGTGAGACTGCACAAACAGACTCACGATGTCCGCGATTACGCGGAGCCCTTATCAAAATAATAATTGTCCAATCGACAAGGGGAACAACTATTAGATACACTTACCATCACGTTGGTACTGGTGATGTGACGTAGTCCCTGGTCACGTCGTATCTGGGTGGGGTGTAAGTGTAAATGTGTTTTGTGTTGTGTATGTGAAGTTATGTGATTCGACGGTAACCAAAGGACGCCCCACAGCGCGTACCGTCGACTCCCTGGTCAAACCTTCAGATCACACACGTGGCACTTTTCATCAATGTCCAACTGAATTTTATCCCGGTTTGCTAACCCAATCGGGGATGTACAATAGTCCAGCACTGAATTTAGGAAGTTACCGGCGTCCAAATGACACGGAGGCCGGCTACATAACCAACAAATTACTCGCGGTCACGACCCAAGGTGGCGAGATCTCTCAATTTTCACTCAATTATCAACAAAATATCAAACACCGATCAAGATTGTTCTTCCCCCCGGAGCTCTGTGTGGTACAGACGTGTTTTAAGTTGCCCGCTATATTGTCAAAATTTAATTTAAATAAATAAAATCAAATGTTAAAAATTCGTGCAAGTACCAGGCGCGCATAAGCTACGAAGAAGCCAAGTGTAACCAGTGTGCGACGAGCATCACCTATACGAACTACGAACTATCTCTACGCCACAACTGCGTGAGTAATCACCTAATTAGCCAATAAGGTCAAAACCACGCCCCTAGTCGCTAATCACGCGCACTACGGTCACCGCCCTCCAACCGATCCAGTGCGCACGCACTGGCATCGTTGCTGTCGCCAAGTACCAGGAGCGCTAGTTCAAACTTTCTGCCGCGGCACTCAAGTAAATATGATGCGACGTTCTCCTCCGAGAGTAGCGACCTCCTCGGAAGCTTTAATCTCCCCATATCACGGCGGGTCGGAGCCGAGTATTCCCACTTGCGGTCGTGATGAAGTAGCTGTTGGTGACTGCTCATCAAATGTAAGTACACGAGTACTTAAACGAAAACACGACCAAGAATATAAAGTGGAATGGCAGTCATTCAAATCAGAGATTATGAGTACATTACAAACTTGGTCTGATTCTCAAAATAATAAGATCGACCAAATACTAACTAGCGTGAACGAGATCCGACAAGAATATCGTGAACTGCGTAAATCAGTTGAGTTTAACTCAGAAAAGTTTGACGACATAATTGCAAGTGTAGCGAAACTAGAGAATGAACGGCGCGATAACCAAAAATACGTAGAATCACTCGAAAGTAAACTTGAATCTGTTGAGAGGAGTTTAAAAAGTACAACTATCGAGATACGGAACATCCCTCTTAACGATACGAAAGAGACCAGAGAAGATCTGATCAACGTGATTAGAAACGTGGGGAAAACCGTCAGTGTAGACGTTGAAACAACAGGTATCCGTGATATTTTCCGAGTGAATAACAAAACAGACGGTTATAAACCTATAATCGTTGAGTTTACCAGTAAAATAACGAAAGAAACTATGTTAGCCGCCGTAAAAAAGTTCAATCAGGCCAATAAGGTCAGCAAACTAAACACTTCCCACCTACAATTAAAAGGGCCGCAGACTCCGATCTACGTAACGGAAACTCTAACAGCAAACGCGAAGAAGATTTTTTATCTGTGCAGACAATTTGCCAAAGAGTACAAATACACATTTTGCTGGGTATCACATGGACGGATATTTCTACGTAAAGCGGAAGGGATGAAACAAATTCGAGTTGATAGTGAATCTGATCTCATTAATCTAAGAGGGCAACAATGACTATCCATCATAATTATTGCTAATCTTGTCAAAATGTGTTTGTTGGCATTTCTTGTTATAACATTTTTAACTTATGTTTTAATTTTTATGTTCACTTTTACAACTTATTTGCATGTTAGCTTTTCATTAATTTTTGTTTGTAACTACACAAACTCCACTAAACAGATCCACAAACTCTACACTCACCTATCGTTTAGAACACAATATATTACATCCAAGGCTCATGTTAACGCAGCATCGCACGGCTTATATACCCACCTAGCTTCTGTACTCATTAAAACTTTATATTTACACCAGAAACTTATAAAAGTAACAATTAATCATTTACGTAAAATTCGATCATAATTCCCAATTGTCCATAAATAGTGAATTGGATGAGTTAACTGTTGCTGACTGTAGCTCTTGTGATATCGATAACTGCTCCCATTTAATTTATACCGTAAATTCCCCCTTGAACATTTTGGTACAAAATATAAGAAGTGTCAGCCGTAATTTTTCAGGATTGCAAACCCTCCTCCAACGATCACAAGTTGACTGGGATGTAATAATCCTAACGGAATGTTGGATATCTTGGACACCGTTAATTCCACTCATTGATGGTTACCAATTCGCAAACACACAAACTAACAGGACTCAAAACGAGGGCGTTATTGTTTACCATAAATCTTCCCTTGCCTATAGGATATTAGAACCATCGCTTGTGGATGGTAATTGTCTGATTATTATTATCAATTCGCAGACTGTGATTCTCTGTATTTATCGTCCACCGGGGGAAAGAAATGTTTCTAAATTTCTTGAATCACTTAACAATATTTTACTAACACTATCGTCATACAATAATATTTTCCTTACTGGTGACATTAATATAGACATCACGCCGTCCACTTCAGATGCAAGAGCAGAAGTATACCTTAATTTATTAGCCTCTCATGGTATGTTGCCTGCGTACTATATCCCCACCCATTCTCAAACATGCCTCGACCACGTAATTGTCAAAGCAAAACTATCGGTAAAATGTTTTGTTGCCCATACAACCCTAACTGACCACTACAGCGTCATTATAAGCCTTTCTCACATGAGCTCTTCACACCATCTCTCAAAAACAATAAAACGTATTCATTATCCATCCCTAGACGAAAAAATTAAAACTATAGACTTTGACAGTGTTTACTCTTTAGAGAGCGCTAATGAAGCTGTATCTTTCTTCCTTAAGACCCTAACCACTATGATGATTATCTGCACTAAAAAGATCAGTGTTCCGAGACGTAAACGATTAATTAAGCCATGGATTACTCCTGGACTACTACGATGCATGCGGAATCGAGACAATCTTCATCTTAAGTCTAAAAAGCATCCTAATGACGAAGTTGCAAAAATAACCTACACACGTTACCGTAATTATTGTAATGACATTCTAAAAAAAGTTAAGCAAGAGTATGATAAGGCTGAACTCTCTAAATGTCAGGGCAACACCAAGAAATTGTGGGACACCATCAAAACAATCACCTACACCACCAAACATAATAGTTCGCCTATGGAGCTGATTGATCCAGATCAGCCCATACATTCAGTGAATGAGATTAATCAATTCTTTATAAGAATTGGTAAATCTTTAGCAGGATCTATCGCAGGGTTTGACCCTACTCTATACCAGACTTCATCTCTACCGACGTGTCCCTTCTCTTTTGTCCTTCTGCCTACTGATGTGGATGAGATCAAAATCATCATAGCATCTCTTAAAACCACTTATGTCGTAAAGTGTGACGATGTTCCCAGTGAATTAATAAAAAGATACGTTAACTTATTATCTGATCCTATCGCGTTTATTTGCAACCTCTGCCTTTTCACTGGTGAATTCCTTTCGGATCTCAAGAAATCCCTTGTTCATCCAATTCATAAGTCTGGTAGCAGGGACTGTGTTAATAACTACCGTCCAATATCCATTTTGCCTACACTATCCAAAATTCTTGAGAAAGTTATTAATAAACAACTAACCAATTACCTAGAAACAAACAACCTTTTATCGGAAAATCAATATGGTTTTCATAAAGGTAGATCAACAAGCGATGCCGTACACCAACTAACTGATACCATAGTTTCTAAATTAGATGAGAAGAAAAAGGTTGTTACAATTTTCCTCGACTTGGCTAAGGCTTTTGACACAGTCTCTGCGCCACTCTTACTGAAAAAGCTTGAACACCTCGGAATTCGTGGCGATCAGTTAAAATTGTTCGAAAGTTATCTGAATGGGAGAGCTCAACGTGTGGTGGTCGATGAGTGGTTGAGTGATGACTGCGAAGTAAATATCGGTATTCCCCAGGGGAGTATTTTAGGGCCTACCCTCTTTTTAATTTTTATTAATGACCTCTGTCAGTTAAACCTTACCAACGGCAAAATTATTACTTTCGCGGACGACACGGCTCTTCTGTTCTTTGGAGATACTTGGGAGGAAGTGTACCACTTTGCTCAAATGGGTTTCTCACTCGTTATGACCTGGTTAAACAACAACTTACTCTCACTGAATACAGACAAAACTAAATACATGACGTTTACACTATCAAACAGTCACCTTAGTCAAGACGCCCTATTAAACATCACGGCTCACTTCTGTAACAACAGCTCTTCCTGCTCATGCCCCAAACTTGAAAAAGTGGACTCTCTCAGGTACCTCGGGGTAACTATTGATAAAAACCTCAACTTTCATTCTCACATCGATCTGTTGTCTAAGAGAATACGGAAGCTCATCTTCATTTTTAAAAACCTACAACGTGTTGCAGATGCAAAAGTTCTCAGAACGGTATACTTTGCACTCTGTCAATCTGTACTAAATTATTGTATTTCTGTTTGGGGCGGTGCCCCTAAATCGTGCATGATTAAAATCGAGCGAGCACAAAGAGCTGTGCTAAAAGTTGCGCATGCTTTACCGTTTTTTCACCCAACCACTGAACTCTACGATAAGTGCAAGGTTCTTACTGTTCGACAACTGTTTATCGTCCAAACAATCTTGCGTAAACATTCTTTGATGAACTACAACTCATCCTTGCACGCTCATAAACGCATTAAGACAAATGTATGTTCTACTCAAATGTGTATAAGTAGCCTTTCACGCCGAAACTTTTGTTTTCTTGGCAGCTATTTATATAATAAACTAAACTCTATACTAAAAATATACCCTCTTACCAAAGCAAAATGTAAGCAAGCACTCACCACATATCTATTGGACCTTGATTACGATAGCACTGAAAGCCTCCTACTTGTTTTAAGATAAATGTGTTTTCAGCCTACCTATTACACCTCACATCAGACCCATCACGTCACATTACACCAAATCACACCATACCACACCACACCACACCACAACGCACCACACCACACCACCACACCACACCACTCTACACCACACCACACTACACTTTAATATACTTTACAAGTTCTTTAGTAATAATATTTTTAATTTTGTAAATTTTTGTTTTTTCTTTTGTTTGTCAAGTAAGTTCTTCTACCGAAGGCTACAAAAAATTGTAATCATAAGTTTTAATACTAATACACTGTTTTGGGGGGGGGACCTGGTAATCTGTGTGACAGGGTTTTCCTAGTGCAGATACCAGTCTCCCACAAAGGATTTATCTGATTTAGTATAAATACATATTTTTAAGGCGCCTTTGTGGAAGAGAAATAAAATGTTTATTTATTTATTATTATTATTGTATCGGATTAACATTAACTCAAAGTTTCAATCAATAATTACACGAAAACAGCGTGCATAAAAAAAACGAAGAGAACGGAAGCAAGTTTCTTCCCAATCAAAATGGCACAGACAACCCACGTCATCGCACTGACAACTGAAACGTCATCTGTCAAACGTCAAAAAGGTGCGTTCAGAAACTTGGTGGATGAAACATCTACCCCCCCCGGACGGTCCGTCCCGTCCGCTAATCAATTGGCAGTCTTGACAAGGTTGCGACCGCTCTCTTCATAACCGATCCATCCACTAAAACCTCAGCAAAACGAGGTACCCCGTCGGTGCCAGCCACCAAATTGAGAATGCGCCCCCGGCGCCAATACAGAGGCTTATGGTTGGCATCCTTAATAAGGACGAGGTCTCCTATCTTGGGCGGATGAGTTTTATCAGTCCACTTGACGCGCTGCTGGAGGATGTGCAGATACTCTAAGCTCCAACGCTTCCAAAAGCTCTGAGTGAGCTGTTGCACCAACTGAAACCGAGATAGCCGATTTTGGCTCACATCAACAAAAGGGTACTCAGGCAGAGCGACAAGTGGCTGTCCAATCAAGAAATGGCCCGGGGTTAGAGCCTCCAAATCGTTAGGGTCTGAAGAGAGCGGGCACAATGGACGCGAATTTAGTACCGCTTCAATGCGACAAAATACCGTAGCTCATTCCTCAAAGGTGAGAACGGTGTCTCCCAACAATCTCCGCCAGAGTCCCTTTGCCGCTTTCACCGCGGCCTCAAAAATACCCCCCCAATGGGGGCAGGCTGGCGGGTCAAACAACCAAGTGACCCCTCGACGGGCCAATTTGTTACCAATGTCAACCTGGCTCTCATTAAGAAAGTCATACACTTCTTTCAAATAGTTACTTGTACCCTTGTAGTTGGTACCACAATCAGACCTGATCAGAGAAGGTAACCCACGGCGAGACGTAAATCTATCCAAAGTTGCCACAAAGGCCTCCGTCGAGAGGGAGGATACCAGCTCCAAGTGCACTGCCTTAGTTGACAGGCAGACAAATACGCACAAATAAGCCTTGACAATTTTACTATTGCGAAGGGTAGACGTCTTTATCGAAAAGGGACCAGCAAAGTCCGTTCCTACGCCTGCAAAGGGCCTCGCCTCATTGACACGATCAGCAGGCAAGTCTCCCATCTGGGGCTGCATCGTTGGGGCCTTAGTCCGATAACACGGTATGCAACGGAAGACGATGCTACGAATGGTACGACGAGCCGACAAAATCCAAAACTCTCGCTGCAGAATGGCCAACAGCGCATTGCAACCGGCGTGCGAGTTCTTAATGTGACGATCAGTCACCAACAATTTAATCAAATGGCCCGCCTTGGGCAACAAAATGGGGTGACGGACCCCATAAGGAAGGCTAGAGTGCCTCAACCGTCCTCCAACACGCAAAAGACCCGTTTCATCCAAAAAGGGGTTCAACTTACTAACGGCTCCCGACAACTTAACTCTACCGGACTTCAAGGTCTCGATCTCCTTCTCAAAGTGTACGGCCTGCACAAAGCGAACCCACAGGAGGAGTGACTCCTGTCGCTCTTGAGGAGAGAGAACCGGTGACAGGCGCTTGTCCCCTGGATTCCTAGCATTGTGACCAAAACGCCTGATCCACGAGGTAACGTTCAACAATTTGTCGAGGGAGCTGTATCGATTCAACAAAATATCAGGATCAAACGGAGGGTCCTTCGTCCCAACAGCGAGCACCTTAAGCCCGGGCAAAGGATCCCACATCAAAACTGGCGTTCGAGGCCAATCATCCTCGGGGCGAGTCAGCCAATCCGGTCCCCACCAAAGGGGGTGCACAATCAGGCGGGGGGCCATGCACCCACGTGAGGCTACGTCGCCGGGGTTCAAGTCTCCAGGCACGTGCCTCCAAATCAAAGGCGTTTCGGAATTTTGTATCTATGACACTCGGTTCGCAACAAAGACCTCCAAGGAGTGGACGGACGTCTTCAACCAACACAAAACAATTTGACTGTCCGTCCAGGCGTAAGAACTCCGAATGTTCTAATGCAAGAAGCGCCGCCCCTGACAACTCTAGCTTAGGGATGGTCAATGCCGTCCGGAGGGGGGCCACCTTGCTCTTGGCCATGATCAGTGACAACTTCACCTGGCCTGTCGCGCTGACGGTGCGCAGATAAACAACAGCTGCATAACCGTGCGAAGATGCGTCACAAAACCCATGAAGGGTAGCAGTATAGTTCCCAGGGGGGAGGATAGCGCGTGGTAACGCGACCTCGTTGACCGCAGGAAGTGCGGATACAAATTGGAGCCAATCTTCCAAAAGGGTTTCCTGAAGTGGCTCATCCCAACCAAGTTCCGCGGTCCAAAGGCGCTGGAGAAAACATTTCGCCCAAAACAATACCGGGCATATCCAACCATTCGGGTCAAAGGTTCTCGCGACAGTAGACAATACCAGTCGTTTAGTCCAAGTGTGTGGTGACTCCAAATCGACATCATACGTAAAGGTGTCTTGGACTGGTCGGTACTGAACGCCGAGAACGGCCAACATAGCAGGGTTGTCAGCATTTTCAAACAAATGAGGATCCTGCTTATGATCCTCTTCCACATCTTCCAACAGTGCTGGCGAGTTGGACACCCACTTACGCAACTCATAGCCAGCGGAATCCAAAATTTGAACCAACTCGTCACGCAACAGGATAGCTTCCTCAACCGTGGAAGCCCCAGTGCAGACGTCATCAACATACAAGTCCGTTTTCAAGATGGCGGACGCCCGAGGGAACCTCAAGCGTTCTCGGTCCGCGAGCTCCCAAAGCGAACGAATAGCAACAAAATGGCTCGATCGAAGGCCGTACGTATTCGTGTTGAGCTCATAAACAACCATGGGTCCCGGGGATTCTCTCGCTACAGGATCAACTGATAACGTCTGTCATCCCGGTGAATAACCGTTTGCCGGAACATCATTCAGAAATCAGAAATCAGAAATCATTTATTTGCTAATAATGTAGGTAGGTATACAGATATGATGGTAATTTCAATTAGAGTCCCGATACATTTTGCCATACGGCATGCAAAATTATTAAACATAAAACATTAATTATACAAACAAAAGCCTTCAATTCATTAAGCAGTAATAATCATAGCACTAATAATCATAATAAGACAAACATAAATGAAAAACAAATAAAAATGTCAATAACTTAAACTCCAAATGTATGTCGATCAATTGAATTAAAAATGTCAGAAAATTAAATTACAAATGTCAATAAATTAAATTAAAAAATAAAAGAGAAAAGATAAAGAATAAATTCAATTACAAATATAAATAAAATGGCAAAAAAAAAAAAAAAAAAAAAATAATAACATTAGAATTGTAATAATGACACTAAAATGTTTTGTCAGTGAGAAAATCTTTAATTGTATAATAACACTTGTCCAGTAGCAGTTTTGTTAACTTTTTTTTAAAAACTTTGATGGGTAATTCTCTTAAATGTAACGGCAGTTTATTATATATAATAGGACCCATGGTTAAGATGTTGTTTTTAAGTAAAGCCGTTTGGTAACCACCTGTATAAAGTTGATTCTTATATTGAGATCTCATTGGTCCCGATCGTTGTCTTTTATCCACTACTGACGCAAACAGGTGCTTGTTCGTTCTAACAAAAAGGGCTACTTCTAGTATGTACAACGATGGCAACGTAAGTATTCTTAAAGATTTAAAAACAGGTTGACAGCTTTCTGTAGTTTTAAGACCTGTCATTGATCGAAGGCACCGTTTTTGGGCCCTAAATATCCTTTCTCTCTCACTGCAATTTCCCCAAAATATGACACCAAATCTCAGTAAAGAAGCAACTAAACCATGATATGCTGTTACTAACGTATTTATGTTAACTTTTTTTGAGAGGCTATAGAGTACATACGCCGTTTTACTTAATTTATTACACACGTTTTCAGCTTGATGTTTCCATGTCAGTTTATTGTCTATGTGTACTCCTAGAAATTTTGTTACTATAGTTGAATCTACGTTTTGGTCATTATATTTTACTATCATATTCTCCGGTTCTAGTCGCTGGTAGAAATGCATGACTTGTGTTTTATTTAGATTTATCACTAGATTATTTCTATTAAGCCAATCTATTATAGTTTTAAGGGTGTCGTTTATATCTCTATTGTATTCCGTTTTATTTATGCATTCAATTATAGCTGTGCTGTCATCTGCAAATAATGTCATTGGATGATGAATTTGACGCGGTAGATCGTTAATGTAAAGCAGAAATAATAATGGCCCAAGTACACTACCTTGCGGAATCCCAAACTTAGGTATTCTGCTAGAGGATAAATATTTTATTTCACGCTTGGTTTTAGTACATACTCTCGATATTTCTGTGTACTGTTTCCGATCAGTGAGGTAAGACTTTATTAGGTTTAGTACGTTGCCTCTTATACCGTACGCTTCAAGTTTATTTAACAGGGTGTCATGTTTTACATAATCGAACGCTTTTGTCATGTCAGTGAAAATTGCACATACAGGATTTTTCTTATCCACATTATTCATGATCACTTTTAAAAGGTCAAATATTGCCATGTTAATATTTTTATTTTTTCGAAAGCCCTTTTGCTCTTCGCATAAAATATTATTTTTAATTACAAATGAGTAAATAGATTCATAAATAATCTTTTCGAATATCTTAGAAAATACTGAAATTAACGCTACCGGTCTGTAGTTTGACATGTCTTCCTTATTGTTTTTTTTATGTAGTGGTTTTATGACAACAGTTTTCAATTGATCTGGAAATATACCTGAGCTTATGCATGCATTTATTATATGGCTCAACGGTTTGGCTATGATATCTGATACAAATTTTACTGCCGCGGTAGAAACTTCGTCGTATCCAACACTTTTTTTATTTTTTAAATGTTTTATTATACGCATAATATCTTGAGGTACTACTGGGGGCATGAATAGAGAATTCCTGATATTAGTATTGCCACTTGTCTTGCCCAGATGTTTCCTAGTAACGTTCTGTACCTGATCAACGAAGAAATCGTTAAATGACTTGGCAATTTGCTCAGGGTTTTTCACCAGTTTATTATCTTTATTTATTTGCAAAATAGGTTCTTTTAACCGATCGTTATTATTAATTATCTGCCATGACACCTTTGATTTATTTTGAGAACAATTAATAAGGTAATTATTTTGAGCTTTTTGAGTGAGATTTATAATTTTTTTTAGTCTCCGTGAATAATTTTTAAATGTATTTTTACTTTCACTTGAGGGTGCTTTTCTGTATTTCCAAAGTAGGTTTCTCTGTTTCCTGCTAGAGATCCTTATTCCACGCGAAATCCATTTTACTTTTTTAACAGGTTTTACATTAATTAATTGTTTTGGAAAGCATAAATCATAAAATAAACGAAATAGTTCTAGAAACTTGTCGTATGCCTCATTAGGGTTATCTGTTTCGAATACTTCAGAAAAAGACAGACATTGAAGGTGTTTTTTGAATAATGTTAAATTTTCATTGGATAAGTTACGTTTATGAATGTGCCAAGAATTGATTATGCATGTTTTTTTTACTTGTAGTTTTAAAATCTGAGCAGTGTGGTCGGATAATGCAAAATCGATTACTTCACTTACACATTTTTGTCTAGAATTATGAGCAAAGTTATCTAGACAAGTGCCGCTCTTGGGTCTGGTCGGTTGCTTGAATTCTAATTTAAGATTATAGTTAAGTAATAAATTTTCAAAGTCTAATGTTATGTTATTTCTTTTTAGGGTGTTAATGTTAAAGTCTCCGCACAAAACAATTTTTTTACTGGACTTAGTACACAATTTCTTCAGTAAGATGTTTAAATTATCCATGAAAGAATTTATACATGTTATATTCGGAGGTCTATAAATGCATACAACAATTAATTCCTGTTGAGGTAATTCTATTGCACAATATTCAAAAACACCTGTGATAGATGTGTTAGGAAGTTCCTTATATTCGTACCTATTTCTGATAAGGATACACGCTCCTCCACGCTTCTGATGGGTTCTTGAATAACACGATGCAAGCTTGAAATTAGGTACTTTAATTAATGATTCCTGCCCTGAAGTTACGAAGTGTTCCGTTATGCATAATACATCGATGTCGATGTTTTTTTCATTACGCAACTCTTGGATATGCAGTGTCAACATATCAGATTTATTCAGAAGTCCAGCAATATTTTGGTGCAGAATATTCATGTGTTTATAATAGAAAAAACTGATCGCTCGTTGTTTTAATATTCTCTTGCTCATTTGAAATCTCAGTAGTACTAGTTGAGGCAGAGTTGTCTTGAGTGTCAATCTTTGTGATAGGCAAAACTTCTTCAGAACCGAATAATCTGTAGTCAATCCTTATCCTACATATAATCTGGTCAAATATGTTTCTCCATCCGTATTTATTTATTTTACCAGTATTGTAGGAGAACATTTCGTGCGATAGGCTAGCATTGCTATCGAAAAAATATGCGTACTCATTATTTTTTATGTCTGACAGGAGGAGGTTATTGAAAAACTCCACTTTATAATTATGTATTAATGCACCTTTTACGTAGATCGGGGTGCAGATAACAATATTAGTGTGGGTAACATTCTTCAGCGAGTAGTTTAGGTTGTGAAGTATATTTGCATAGTCACCATTTTGCAGATCTTTTTCTCCAATGAAGATCAGGCAGTAGTCATTGATTGAGAAGTCTTTTAATTTGTATTGAACGGTTCCTAAGAAATCAGTTGCGGTAACATTTGGTACTAAATAATGACAATATTCAAACTGATTACTGAATACTTCTTCGATTATGGGCAGAGTCCCTCTTGTGCAATTGCTGCTAAAGATATAAAGCTTATTTTTGAGTTTCACGCCTGCAACATTTTTGCAAGCAATATTACTCACTTGTGCCGCAGTTTGATGTCAGCCACAAAGACTACTTGATGACGACGAAAAGACGTGATGACATCACAAAGGTCCCTCAACAATTTGGGGCCTGAGTGCAAGCAATCATTCAAAGAGACACCAGAGGAAGTCCGCGCAGACCCATCAAACACTGTGCGCAGCTTACCGGTGGATGCCTTGAGGACCGCGTGATGCGGCAGAAAGTAATGCTCAACTGAGCGCCAATCCAAATTTGACACCGACATGTGTCCCAAGTCTGCGTACTCACGCATGAAATCTAAATATTTCTGCCGCAGCACCGGATCCCTGGCCATACGGCGCTCCATCGCCAACAATCTCTTCTCGGCCATAGGTCTGGACTCGCCGAGAGGTGGTCGAACTGCAACAAAAGGCAACCGTGTTACGAGCCGACCGGAACGGAGTCGACCTGTGTTGTTCTGATAGAACAACTCGCACTCCTCATGTTCCGGGTTCAAGCGGGCCACTTGCGGTGGCTCCTCAACCTCCCAAAACCTCTGAACAGCGTCAGAGAGAGCGGAGCCACATGCCAGCGCAAAATCAGGCTAAGGTGGAGGGGCAGCCTTCAACACTGGGCCCATCACCGCAAAGCCAAAGATGGTCGAGACAGCCACCAAACCGTTCGGCTGCAAGACTTTCATATTACCCAACAATATTCTCCCTAGTACATCGGAACCCAATATCAATATCAATATATATCAATTGAGTTGTATTAGGGGAATCAAACCGGCGGTCAGCCAAATCCAGGCCTGACGTCAACCGGACAATATCAGGCGACAGCTGACGTTGGTGGTGACAGCCCAAAATACTCGTCAGAACAATGACCACGATCCTCAGTAATGAGGGACCGATTGAAGAAGAAGTTCTTCATCCTCTCTTCTACTAGTTCTATGCTGTGCCCGACAAGATCCATAATATTGTGACTAATACAGGGTGTAACATAACCTCATCACGAAGCCGTCAACCAAGCATTCTGTACATCAAACTAAGTTACTTTACGCTAAAATTATTGCTGGGAAACGACTTTTTTTTTGGGGGGGGTGGGGGACATGTTTTGTGGTAGAAATCAATGTAGGTAACGCACTCAAAACATTGTGCTAATAGCCGAAGGAAAAAACTTAGGGTCCAAACAACTCACAGGAGTGAGCCCAAATAAGGTTTGTCCCTCAACAGTCGGGATAGGTGTTTCGCCTATTCCATTAATCGTGCCTGAAAAGGCACGGACATCCAGGCTCACCCGACCCGCTAACCAAGACGACAAAAGGCAACCCTGGGCTCCCGTGTCCAAAATGGCACGGACCACAACAGAGTCCCCCGTGGGTCCCCAGACCCTGACCGATGCCGTTGGCAACAAAACCGTGTCGATCTGGGGAGGTACGTTAGCGGGACAGGCGCCAATTTCCTAGCAATGCCTGGGCGGTGACCGATCGCTGCATCCAGGCTGGGGTCTATCCCGATGAGGATAGTAATCAAACTCCTCGTCCGCGCGATGTCCCGAGCCGCGCGCCATCGCTGGAGGGGCATATCCCACTTGACGCCTGAGTGGCGGGGGGCGCGTCTCCAAACGGGGACGTTCCGCCAACGGAGGGGAGGGAAGGCGGTGCTGGTCTGGTCAATGTCGCCTACCAGCAGCTGCATAATCGCCTTCACGAGGGGAGGTCAATCGGCGGTCGCGCGGCTCCCGATCAACTGGCGCGGGGGGTGGAGTACGGCGGTCAAAGTTGCGGGCCCCTCTTCGATTCTGAACCGGCGAGCGAGGAGCCCGGTGCTCATCTCCATTATACCCCCCCCTGCGCGAACCCCCATCAGAGGCTGGTCTGTCAGAGCGGTTCGCGTTGGCGCACAAAACTTCAAGATGTGAACCCCTACAAATTGAACAAGGGGGGTTGGGGCAATCCCGATGAAAATGATTCCCCAAACAAGAAAAGGACAGGCGGCGTGCATTGGCAACTCGGCGGCAGGCACTCACGTGCAACTCCAAGAAGGCCGCGCAAGTTGGTACGCCATGTCCCGTGGCCTTACAATAGCCGCAAGCAGGATTACTCTGGGTGCCACCAAAACGGGGGGCAGGGCGGCTATCACCAGGCCCGACAGTCCTAGGCCGTCCCTGGGCCCTCGGCCGAGAGGGCGGTTGGCTTAACCCCATGGCACCACGAGCGTTGTCGAGGAAACGACACTCATCCTCCAAAAATTTGACGAGGTCTTTAAAGGGGGGAAGATGGGTGGCACTATCCCCACCATACTTCTGCTCAAAACGGGACCTCAAATCTGACGGAAGCCGCTGCAACACTAAGTGCACCAAAAGATAGGACCAATAGTCCACCGGCAACTCCAATCGTTTTAAGGCGTTGGTTGCTGCCAGCAATGGATTCAATAGGTCAGCACGCAACGCTGACATTCTGGTGATGGCCGGCAACCCCAAGATCTGGTCAATATGGACATCAGCCAGGCAACGTTTGTTCTGGTATCGTCGGGATAGAAGTTCCAGAGCAGTGGGATAGGCCGAGTCGGTCACCGGCAAGTGCTGCACCAAGGCTCGAGCCTCACCTCCTAGGGCTGACAACAAATAAGCCAACTTCTGGGCCGGTCGGAGGTCAGAACGCGAATCAACCAAACTGTCAAACAGGTTCCTGAAGCTTAACCAATGGTCCAAGTGACCGTCAAAATGTGGCAGCTCCAGGGTAGGCAGTCTACCCAAAAGTCCAGGGCCTGCAACAACAGAGGTCTCTGTTTTGACCTGGGCAGGGTCCCGACTCTTCAAAATTTCCCTGGCGCGCATACTTATTATGTCACCCAGGTTCAACCCAGGTATCTGGTCATAATCCGCAACAACCTTATCACGGGCTGCTTGACCCAATGCTTCCAGGTCCAAGTCCAAAATCAATTCATTGAAGCGAGCAAACAAAGTGTCAACCGCACTCAATCTCGCATTCAACTGCTCATACCGGGCAAGCGTGGCCTCTTCCAGGTCTAGACGCTCAGCGGTTGCAGCAGCAGAGGCAAACCATCTTAGCTGTGAGGTCAATCCACCAATGGCTTGGTTTACAGCTTTTAATGAAGCCATTGGGACAAATATCAAATAAAAAAATTAAATTCAATTAAATAATCAACAGGAATAATTTTCCCGGACCCAACTACAATTTAAACCAAATAATTAAACTTAGTTTGAATTATTACAAGTTCAAATCCGACCCTGTACAAGCAATACCTTGTTTATACAATAACAAATTAAAGTACAAGCCACAAGGGACACTACATATCATAATATATTATGTCAAACAATCTATGTTTAATTTGAGTCAGGCTGACAGGCAACAAATCAGACTTCTCAATACTTTTAACTCGACAATAAGTGGTGAATTTAACAATTAAACCACGCTCTGCTACCAGTTGTGTGAGACTGCACAAACAGACTCACGATGTCCGCGATGACGCGGAGCCCTTATTAAAATAATAATTGTCCAATCGACAAGGGGAACAACTATTAGATACACTTACCATCACGTTGGTAATGGTGATGTGACGTAGTCCCTGGTCACGTCGTATCTGGGTGGGGTGTAAGTGTAAATGTGTTTTGTGTTGTGTATGTGAAGTTATGTGATTCGACGGTAACCAAAGGACGCCCCACAGCGCGTACCGTCGACTCCCTGGTCAAACCTTCAGATCACACACATGGCACTTTTCATCAATGTCCAACTGAATTTTATCCCGGTTTGCTAACCCAATCGGGGATGTACAATAGTCCAGCACAGAATTTAGGAAGTTACCGGCGTCCAAATGACACGGAGGCCGGCTACATAACCAACAAATTACTCGCGGTCACGACCCAAGGTGGCGAGATCTCTCAATTTTCACTCAATTATCAACAAAATATCAAACACCGATCAAGATTGTATCGGATTAACATTAACTCAAAGTTTCAATCAATAATTACACGAAAACAGCGTGCATCAAAAAAACGAAGAGAACGGAAGCAAGTTTCTTCCCAATCAAAATGGCACAGACAACCCACGTCATCGCACTGACAACTGAAACGTCATCTGTCAAACGTCAAAAAGGTGCGTTCAGAAACTTGGTGGATGAAACAGTTAGCTATCTTTTTTTTTTTTTTTCGGATGGGAAATCATCAAATAACCCCTCCCGCTCTGGGCGGAGCAGGAGGGGGTGTCAGACTTTTACTGACTAAAACCCATCCATGTTCCTTCATCGCCCTTTGTGTTCCGGGGCCACGGTATCTCTTTTGAATAGTCCCGCAACCCCGGCAGGCTTCGGTCCTTACGGACCCCTTCCTTTTTGTTAACTCTCTTTGAGGCGCGTGTGGAACACGAACGCGCCGTCGACACGGCCTGTCGTCATGAGACGGACGGACGGCGAGCTAGCCCATAGCTCACCGTCCACAGGCCCGCGCCTACGGTGGCCGGGGGCTACGTGGTGGTGGCCCCCGACGCCCGGGGCGTCTCCCGCGGCGGCCGGGACGTTGAGAGGTTCTCTCCCTCTCACGTTCCGCCACCTCCTTCTCTAGCATTACTGCTTCGCAGAAGGAGGTGACGGCGTCCCATTCCATCTCGCTCCGGACCATGGCTTGCACCAGAGCCGGACGCGAGAGGTCGCCGCCGCCGATCGCCGCTTCGAGGACACGGCGGTGCTCCGCCCACGCGGGGCACACCTCCACCGTGTGTTCCACCGTGTCCTCCGGTCGATCCTCACAATGGAAGCACCCGGGCGTTTTCTCCCGCCCGATTCGGTGCAGGAACCTCCCGAACACTCCGTGTCCGGTGAGGACCTGCGTCAGGCGGAAGGTGAGGACGCCGTGGCGTCTCTCAAGCCACTCCTCAAAGAGGGGACTTATCGCCACTATCGTGGCGTGCCCTGCACGGGGTTGCGACAGTCGCTCTCTCCATGTCGCCATGAGATCTCGCCGGAAGTCTGTCCGCTGAGCGACAATTTGCCGCGGCAGCGGAGTTTCCCCCCGGCTTAGCGCCTCCGCGCGCCATTCATGTAGGCGCGCGAGGACTATCGCCTCCAGATCCCATGGCGGCAATCCGGCAAGGAGGCTCGCCGCCTCGCGGGCAATCGTGCGGTAGCCCCGGGCGAGCCTTACGGCTACCACCTTTTGGGGCGCGTTCAAGTAGTGGGCGGCTCGCCGCCTCAATGAACGCGCCCACACCGGGGCCCCGTAAAGGGCCATGGACCGCACGACTCCCGCGTAGAGCCTCCGGCAGGAGGCGTTTGGCCAAAGTCAAAGTCAAAGTCATTTATTTCGAAACAATATACATTGTGTAGAAATTTTGTAAAATAAAACTACAAACTAAGACAACAATCGCAGGCAAAAAATAATAATAATAATAACCCCACCGCTGTATCTCTACGTTGACGACGTGGTGGGGCTTGCGTGCTCTGATGAGCCCTAGGTCTGTGCCGGTAGGGTTTACTTTACCGAGATAGGTCTAGGGTGAGGGGCCAGACTAAGAGAGATACAATCCAAGCCAAGGTCGCACATGCCGAGGGCTGCATGGCTAGGGGAGAGGTTAGTCGCTAGTGTGCCAACTCTGGATAATAGGGGACCTCCAGTTTTATTTACTCTTGCCACAGTGAACGCAGGGCTCTGCTGTGGTCGACTTTTTAAATCCCTAGCTTCTCGTGGGAACAACATGAATACTAGGTCAAAAACAAAAAAAATACTTCAGGCAAGTTTGCCTCAAATAGATGACGAAACATCACGATTCTCTTCGTCATCTCCATCATCACTTTTTCCATCAATTCCATCATCATCACAATCTTTTCGCGTCACACCGATGCCTTCATCCTCGCCAATCAGCATACAGTCAGTGGATGTTGTACAGGAGACAAACTTTGTCGACGATACTGTACCCGCCGCTAGAACTGCAACAAGTCGTAGGAAATGGAGCATTGATATGAATAAATTCATCCTACGCACCTATCTTTATCTCACTCATATGGAAACCGATAAAAATGCATATCTACCATCGCTTCACACTAAGTTTTTGGAAAAATACCCAGATATGCAAGTAAGCCGACAAAGAATAGGCGACCAACGAAGAGCCATTGTTCACAAGAAATTATTACCACAAGAAACAATAGATCTGATTTATGAGGAAGTCAGAGTCGAATTACAAACAGTTCATACTCAAATACAGCAACACTCCACACAATCAAAAACACCAATTAACACACAACCCAGTCAGCGTATGAAATGGACGAACGAATATAATGAGGCAGTAATTAGAATATATTATACTACTACACAACTAGAAACAAATAAAACAGCCTATAGAAAACATTTACATGAGGAATTTATTAATATATATCCAGAACTAGCACATTTATCTGAGCAAAGATTATCAGATCAAGTAAGAGCAATCATAAATAACAAATACATACACACTAACAGACTAGAAGAAATAAAAAACCAAGTAGCTTCAGAATTAAGAAATAACAATACCAACACACAACATACAGAACTCATAAATAACGACTTACAACAACCTGATGAGAACATGTACTCACTTAGTACTCAACACACAAATATCAACATTTCTGATACGACCACCAACACTCCTACAACAAGTAATATTACACTCCTAAATAATAGCTCTGATACTAACATAGTTTCTCAAACACACACAGTCGTCGACGATAATTTTTTGAACCACATAGATATAGGCATATTTGAACCTACGCAAAATAACTTTGATGCTGCTCCTGAAAAGAACTTAGAAATCGAAGCCGCCTTTCAACAAGCCCAACAACTTTTTTCTAATACACACCCCACTAGTAGACCATACATTCCCAAGCAAAAGACATCTAAAAAGTTCTCCCTCATAGTTACATATATAAATTCTGTCATTCTCCCAAATAATGTAAATGTTGACACCGATTTTGTCAAACTGCAGACCGCAATTTACTGTGCAGCATGGACGGCAGCTACATGCAACGGAGCTAAAATATCAGACACACAAAATGAAAGCCGCACATACATAAAGAGAAAACCAAAGTGGCAAATCAGGATTGAAAAGAAAATTCTAAGTCTAAGAGCAAATATAGGTAGGCTAACACACTTTATTAATGGTAGCAGAAGTCCAAAACTAATAGCAGCAGTAGAACAAATAAAGAAAAAATATCAGGTACATGCTCAATACGAAGACTCAAACACACAATTAGTACACTTTTTAGACACTCTAAAACAAAAACTAAACGCAGCTTCCAGTAGACTCAAAAGATATTTAAAATGCACGAACCGCAAAGTGCAAAACACAAAATTTATAAATAATGAAAAAATATTTTATAGAAATCTTACAACAACTAATAGAGACACCACTAACCAAAGCCTAGAGACACCTACATCCGAAACACTACGGGAATTCTGGGCTAACATATGGGAAAACCCAGTAAATCATAATCATCAAGCTGACTGGATCAACGAAGTAACACCAGATATCCCAGAAATGGAATTTGAATTCATACCAATAGGAACATTTATAGACGTCATCAAACGCACACACAATTGGAAATCGCCTGGCACTGACAACATTCACAATTACTGGTATAAGAAATTCTCGAGCATACATCCTTTCTTACATAACCACTTAAACACATTCATCCACTCACCACATTCACTGCCATCATACGTTACACACGGCGTAACTTATATGATACCCAAGGACATTAATGATACTATAAACCCAGCGAAATACCGGCCGATTACATGTCTGCAAACTATTTACAAAATTTTAACAGCCTGTTTAAGTGAGGTTGTATACGAACATTTAACCAAACATAATATTTTGTCAGAACAACAAAAGGGATGCCGTAAAAATAGCCAAGGATGCAAAGAACAATTAACTATCGATGCAGTTACTATGAACAGCGCTGTTAAAAGTAAAACAGATATTCACACAATGTTCATTGATTACCAAAAGGCTTTCGACTCAGTTCCGCACAGCTGGTTATTAGACATTTTGAGTCTATACAAAATTCACCCAACACTAAAACACTTCTTAGAAATTTCCATGCAGAATTGGCAAACCGTTCTAAAAATTAATTCCTCCTCCTCAACTGTAGCTACTGAACCAATCCACATAAAACGTGGAATTTTTCAAGGTGATGCTCTAAGCCCGTTGTGGTTTTGTATGGCACTCAATCCACTCTCACACCTCCTAGATAAGACAGACGCTGGATACACATTAACAAACATTACCACACATTATACGCTTACACACCTCATGTACATGGATGATATTAAGTTATATGCACCTGACAAAAACGCACTTTTTGTATTAGCTGACACAACTCAACAATTTTCTGATGATATTTGTATGTCATTCGGAGTTGATAAGTGCAAAATTTTATCAGTTGTAAAAGGAAAAGTACAAAATAATAGTTACACACTCGGGTCAGGCCAATCAATAGAGCCAATGGATGAACAGAGCGCATATAAATATCTAGGTTTTAAACAATCTAGGCAGATACATCAAAAGATGACTAAACAAGAACTAGTCAATAAATTCTCATACCGCATTAACCTCATTTTGAAAACCAACCTTAACTCCAAAAACACTATTAAAGCAATCAACACATTCGCAATACCCATCCTCACTTACTCTTTTGGAATCATACGCTGGTCAAATACAGATATCAAAAAATTACAACGCACTATTAATACATCTCTTACCAAACACAGAAAACACCATCCAAAGTCAAGCATACAGCGACTTACTCTGCCGCGCCAAGAAGGAGGAAGAGGCCTGATAGACATACACAACTTACACAACAAACAAATACATTCACTCAGAGCGTACTTTCATAACAAATCCGAAAATTCATCACTACACAAACATGTAACCGAAAACGATATGAAACTTACGCCACTTAACCTACACAATAGAAACACTCAAATTAATGAACTACTCATAACCACACAAGAAAAAATTGCCGCATGGTCTGCCAAGGCCCTCCACGGGAGACACCGAGCCTACCTGAGCCAGCCACACGTCGACAAAGCTAAGTCGAACGAATGGCTCAAACGGGGCGAACTGTTTCCCGAGACAGAAGGATTTATGCTGGCGATCCAGGACCAAATAATAGCTACTCGTAATTACAGAAAATATATAATTAAAGACCCTCATCAGCCGACTGACTTATGCAGACATTGCAACACTGCTTCTGAGACCATACAACATATTACAGGAGCTTGTAAATCACTTGCGCAGACTGACTATAAGCATCGACATGACCAAGTTGCCTCTATTATACACCAACACTTAGCATTCAAATATAAACTCATAAGTGAGATGAAACCATACTATAAATATAAACCGGAAATAACACTAGAAAATAGGAATCAGAAAATCTATTGGGATAGAACTATAATAACTGACAAAACTATACATTTCAATAGACCAGATATAACCCTTCACGACAAAACCAACAAAACAGTTTACCTAATAGATATAGCTATCCCAAACTCACACAACATTCAAACTACAATATCTGAAAAGCTTAGTAAATATCAAGACCTCGCCATAGAAATAAAAACCCAGTGGGAAGCACAAACCGTCCACATCGTCCCTATAGTGCTCTCTTCCACTGGTGTCGTACCGAAATCTCTTACGCAAAGCTTAAACACTTTAGACATTTCGCCCCACACACTTCATCTGCTCCAAAAAGCCACAATTCTAAACACCTGTCGCATCACTCGGAAATTCTTAACTTCTTCTACAATATCATCAACATTCTCCATTTAAACTCCCCCCTACAAACTTGGCTCCGGCCCGTGGGTAGGGTTTTTGTACTCTCTTACGAGAGAAGAAAATGAAAGAATAAGAAATAATAATAAAAATAAAAATAACAAATTCAAAACGATAAATAATCTATGGTTAATTTAAAATAATTAATAATACAATCAAACAAATATTGGAAAAATGGTAATCAAATAAAATTAGTATTAAAAAAGAAAAGCAAAAAATTATATAAAATAAACAACAAACATTAAAAATAATAACAGTCAACATATCAATTACAGTGTTAAACAATAATATTACGGTTGTCGCTTATCATCTAGGTACTCATCAACGCTGTAATAGCCCTTCCTCAATAAATATGTCTTCAATTTGTTTTTAAATAACTTTGCGCTATTAATGCTTTTGAATTCTAAGGGAAGCTTGTTGTATAGAAATACTGATTGATACCTAGGACTGTGATGAACCACGTTTATCTTCGGTTGGATTGTGTTAGGCATGTCTTTCCTACGTGTATTAACTCTAACTTGTCGTTGGTCCTCGGTTTCAGATTTGGGCAGGTTCTTAACAAAACTGGTTAGCAGTACCAGTATATAAAGGCATGGCACTGTCAAAATATTAAGTCTAATAAAATGGTCTCTGCACGAGTCCATCTGTTTTAAGCGGAGCATTGTCCTTAGGGCTCTTTTTTGAATTACAAATGCCGATTGGATATTGTACTTATAGCTGTTGCCCCAAAACTCAATACTGTACCTAAGCTTAGACTCAACCAAGGCAAAGTAAACCATCCTAAGCTGGGCCAAGGTCAGTTCTTCCCTCAGGCTTCTAATTGCGTAGCATGCTGAGCTAACAGACTTCGTTACAGACGATGTCTCAACCTTCCAGTTTAACAATGCATCAATGTGAACACCTAGAAATTTTACATGGTCAACCACTTCAACTTTGTTGCCACATGACAAAACCTCAAGACTAGAGTTGTTTCGAACGTTCGACTTAAATAGTACACATTTTGTTTTATTTACATTGAGCTTAAGATTGTTTGTACCAAACCAGTGTTCAAAAGCTTCTAATAGGTTATTGATTTTCACTTCTAAATTATCTAAGTTATTTGCGGACACTATTGCATTAGTGTCATCCGCAAAAATAACGAGCCTAGTGTCTGTAAAACGTTTCTTTATGTACTCAATTAAATCATTAAGGAATATAATGAAGAAAATTGGACCTAGTACAGATCCCTGAGGTACACCTCGAGATACTGTCATTAAATTGGAATTCAATATTTTTTGTTCTTCATCCACTACCGTCTTAATCTCTACGAATTGACGTCTATTATGCAAATAAGATCGAAATAGCTTTAGAACGTTCTCCCTTATACCATAATGTTCCAACTTGGCCAGCAAAATTTCATGGTCCACCGTGTCGAAGGCAGAACTAAGATCCAGAAATACACCTGCTACCTTATGTTTGTCATTAAGATGGCAAATCACCTCATCGACTAATGCCTCAACAGCATCGGCGGTTCCCAATGATTTTTGATAGCCAAATTGTTGTCCATCTAAGATGCAATGCATTTGTAAGTGTTTCATAAGTCTATCCTTCATAATCTTTTCAAAAATCTTTGATAGTACAGGCAATAGGGAAATCGGCCTGTAGTTGCCAGGATCCGTTTTTGATCCCTTCTTAAAAATTGGAATTACTCTGGCAATTTTAAACTGATCAGGGAACAGGCCTTCCTCAATACAGTTATTATAAAGTGATGCTAGTGGAGTTGCCAATATGTCAATGTTATCTTTAATGATAGTCAGTGGAATTTCGTCATAGCCTGTAGACGATTTATTGGCCATCTTTTTAACTATGTTAAAAATTTCAAGGGGTGTAACTGCTTCAAAACTCATGTTAGAATTAACTCTGCTGACACTTTCAGTCATATATGTA
The DNA here is from genome assembly GCA_905147715.2 of Xestia xanthographa. Lineage (NCBI taxonomy): Eukaryota > Metazoa > Arthropoda > Insecta > Lepidoptera > Noctuidae > Xestia > Xestia xanthographa. Next base: position 155,709 of record LR990650.1, read on the forward strand.
ATTGCCAATTTATGATCACATGCTTTAAGGCGGACATTGTTGTCGAACCTTGTTGAAAAAATGTTAGCTACGTCTATAGCATTAATAATAATTGTGTTGTCTATCTTTAGAATAATTTGGTCATTGTCAACGTTTTTCGTAGCATTGCGCTGTCGATTGACTATTTTCCAAATCATCCTACTAGAATCTGATGCCATTTCTATTTGTTTTCTGACACTGATTCTTTTTGCACAACTTATCACTTTCCTATATGTTTTAATATACTTGTTACGGAATTCAACAACTGAATTATCGCATTTCGTCTTATCCACTGTGTTTAGGAAACGTTTTACTTTGCTAGCTATTCTAATTCCGTTTGATATCCATTTGGAACATTTACTTCTATTAACTTTAACTCTCACTTTGTACTTTTTAAAGATAGATGAATGTAATTAGCCTCTAATACCTTGTTCCTAAACTCACATATTTTCTCGTCATTATATTTTCTTTTCCACAAACGAAGGTAATTTGTTTTCTTCTTGTATTCAACCTTTTCCAAACTTAGTGTACAGAATAGGCCCGCGTGTCCGTCTGACAACCCATTGTGATCCACATTTGTGTAGTCTATCAAACTGTCAGGTAGGTTGGTCAAAATATTATCTATACATGATTCTGAATTATTATTTCTTTTGAAGGTGGGGGAATTAATTAAATAGCGGAAATTATAGCACGTCAGTAACGATAAAAAAGAATTATGTCTCAAGTCATCTTTTAAGACATTAATATTGAAATCTCCACAAATTACACATAGTTTATTGAGGAAATGCTGTAACAGTTTTTCAAGGCTATCCATGAAGTTATCAAAATCCCCCCCAGATTGGGCAGGAGCCGCCTGAAGGCAGCCCCAGTCCGCTCCAGTTTAGGGGCCAAACGTCGGAAATGTTCAACGAAGTTCTACCGGCTGTCAAGGACAAGTCCCAGGTACTTCAACGTCGACTCGACGCCGATGGATACCCCTCCTACCGTCAGTAGGGATCCCGTTGGTGGCGCATTCCGAGGCCCATGAAAGCACACGGCCTCGGACTTGTGCAATGCCACCTCGAGACCCAGTTGCCGGATCCTCTCAACGACTATCGCAACCCCGCGTGTCATCGCTTCGGCCGCCGCCTCGTGCGACCTCCCCTGTGCCAGCACCAGCGTGTCGTCAGCGTAGCACACTACACTGACACCGCTAGGGAGGTCGGCGCGCAGCACCCAGTCGTAACCGATGTTCCACAAGGACGGCCCTAGGACCGATCCCTGCGGAACACCGCACGACATCTCTCGCCGGTTCCATTCTCCGCTGCGACCGGGGTAGATGACGGCTCTGTCCGTCAGATAGTCCCCGACTACTCGACGGAGGTAGGTCGGCACCCGGTGATACCGGAGTGCCTCCCTAATGCAGCTCCAGGGCATGGAGTTGAAGGCGTTGGCGATGTCGAGAGACACCGCCAAGACAACCCCACCCCTGGAAACCGCATCCCCCGTCGTGAGGGCTCTAACGCGCATGATGGCGTCCACCGTAGAGCGCCCCTTGCGGAAACCAAACTGGTGTTCCGCAAGGTCCGGCCCAGTCCCCGCAAGGTGCTCGGCGAGGCGGTTTGCAATTACTCTTTCAAAGAGCTTGCCCACCTCGTCGAGCAGCACCACGGGCCGGTATGCGGACGGAGAGTCCGCAGGGCGCCCCGGCTTCCGGATGAGGACCAGCTTCCCCGTCTTCCAACGAAGCGGGAACTGGCCTCTCTCCAAGCATGCGCTTAGGAGCCCCTCCAGTCGGGGCCCGAGAGCCTCCAAGGCCAGGACCCAGGCTTTGCCAGGCAAGCCGTCGGGTCCCGGGGCGGTATTTTTGGCACTGAGCCTGCGTACCGCCACTCTCAGGTCTACCCCAGTCACTTCCGGAGCGTTGTCGTCGTCGTCCTGTTGGTCCGCTTCCAGCATCGCAGGCGGCGGAGCCATAGGCGGGGGTGGATGTTCCCCTCGCGAAGGGAACAGAGTGCTCACCACGTCCTCCACGAGCTCAGGCCGGAGACTCTGTGTCAGTGGGGGGGCCCAGGGGCGGAGTTTGTCCCGCACCAACTTGTAAGGGTGCCCCCACGGATCTCTGTCGAGAGTCCCCAGCAACTCCTCGCGGGCCTGATCCCTGGCCCGCAGGACCGCTTCGCGGAGGGCGGTCTTCGCCGCTCTGTACCCCTCATAAAGCTCCGCCTCAATGGCTGCCGCATCCGGTGGGCGGATGCGGAGCCTGCGATGCCTGGTGTACAGGTGTCGTGCAGCCACGCACGCCTCGCGCAGAGATGTCAGCTCACGCGACCACCAGTACACCTGACGTCGGGCGCTTCTTGGCCGAACACGGGGCATTGCCACGTCACAGATGTCAGACATGGCCTCCTGGAAACATCCTGCCTCATTGTTGACGTCGGCAGGCCTGTCCGGTGATGTCACCCAGGCCTGCACGATCGAGGCTTCCAGGAGGAGCTCCCGGTCCAGCTGCTTAAGCGCCCAGCGCGGACCACTCGGGGCCTGTTGGACCGGCGCGCTTGAGGTCTGGGTGGAGACGTCGAACCGGATGTACCGGTGGTCGGAATAGGTCTCCACCCCCTCCATAACACGCCAGTCAATGACACGCGGTGACAGAGCGGGGCTAGCGAACGAAATGTCCACTACCGACTCGCCCCGCATCCGCACACACGTGGGGACAGAACCCCGATTTAGGACGACCAGGCCCTTCTCCAGGGCCCAGTCTTCCACCATCCTTCCCCGCACGTCTGTGCAACGAGAACCCGAAGCCAAGTTTTTGGCATTGAAGTCCCCGAGGACAAGCACGGGGAGGGAATGGTTTCCGACGACAACACTCAACTCTGCGAGAGAGTTGTGGAACTCGGCGAGAGTTCGGCTAGGGGAGAAGTAGACACCCACCACTACGATCTCCCCGAACCGGGCTGCTACGCACCCCCGACCCCTCCTGACATTTTCAAGGGTCGGAGTACCGGCGGCGGCCGACGACACTATGGTCACTGAGCCGCTAAGGTCCGCCACCCAGTCTTCTCTGGGCAGGACGAAATACGGCTCAGCGACCACAGCAATGTTGATCAACCACTGCGCCATGCTCTGGAGCAACAGATCCTGAGCGCAGGCGCAGTGGTTGATGTTCGCTTGGAGGAAGCGTAATGGGGCCGTTATTGGCACTCCATTACCGCTTCCTCCCTAGCCCCCTGCGAGGGCCCCTCTGTGGCGGCGACAGTGGCAGCGGCGGCGGCGATTACTCAAACTTCAAAAAAGATGGCTCCGATCGCAAAACCTCGGACTATATACGCCGAAGGTAAGAAAATTTGGATGCATGCTGGCAAGAGTATCAAACAAATCATATCAAATTGTGTAGCATTGAATATGCCAGATCGCATTCTTATTTTACTTCGAATCAATTTGACACTGTGAAGGAGAGATATGAGAAAATCAGAGCAATTATTCAGAATCATCAGCCAACAGAGGAAAGACCATCAACACCGCTTCTAAAGCCTGCTACTCCTCTAGCTACCTCAAGCGCCGTACAGCAACTTTCAGGACAAGCTTTTAAGAGTCAGGGATCAAACAGCAAGACGGATGAGATGATGAGGAAACAGATCAGCAACTTCAAGGCCTTTGAACATACTGTTTCAAGCATCAACATGGATGCGGTAGCGGAAAAATGGGAATTCGATCATCTGTTGAGTACGGTAAGGTCTCGCTGGTCTAAAATTGACGCCCATTGGGAATTAGACAGTGAGCTGGGAGATCGAAATCAAGAGTATCATCATATGTACCTCAAATACGAAAGCACATACAACGATGCTATCAAAGCAATCAATAAGAAGATGTCGTCCGTTTCACATAGAGAGCATACTACGCCAAAAATAGAAATACCTACATTCAGCGGCAGCTACCATCAGTGGACATCCTTTAAGGATCTCTTCACAGAATCAGTTCATGGCAACCCGTCATTATCTGGGGCTCAGAAGATGCAGTTTCTCAAGTCGAAAGTGAAAGGTGAAGCAGAGCGCCTCATACAGCATCTCCCTATCAGTTCGGACAACTATATCATTAGTTGGGACATCTTAAGCCATCGTTATGACAACAAGAGGATGATATTTACCTCACAAATTAACATTTTATTAAATATACCAAAGGGGAATGCCAAGTCGCCATAGTAATTTAGGCCCACTGTGCACACATTAAAAAGATTAATGATAATAATAGGAGACAATTCCAATAATTAATTAGTAAAATAAATGATTTACAAATAACTTTGCATTTTAAAGTTATTTAAGATTCTTAGATTTGTAGGTACTGGTTATGTTATATCACATAATACATTATTTGAATTTATTACGAGCATAATTAATCAGGCCGTGGTCGTCAGGCATGGGAGAATCGTTGGAGTCAGTAGTATTCATGGGCAAAAGTACTCAATTTAAACCGCAATAAATAAACACAAGTCGCCGCAATGGAGTTGCAAACAAGCAATGATTTTGACATTAACGTTTTCCGGTAGCTGACAAGTTATACTTTGTGTTGCCATAAAAAAGTGCAAAAAAATCGATAGATCGATTAATTAAAGCTTTATTTTTAATTTAGCATTAGCTTCTTCAAAACTAGAATTAATAATAATTACGAAAGGGGATTTCTGTGATTCATAATGTATACAATTAAGTTTGCTTGGCAGATAATGAACGGTGAAAAAAATATAAAAATATATAATATGACTGATTATTCCGATTAATTACCTGTCAACATTTTTTGTAAAGGCAACATTTAGAAATTAAGTTTTGTTCAAGTTTCACTAATTTAGTCGTTTCAATATTTATTATTTTCGAAAAAATGTTGCTGACTTGCACAGACTAATGAAGACGTGGAACACATGGGAAAAATATGGACTTATTTTTTTATGGAAACCAATTCCATGTGCAAGTCTGGGCCTAAAATTGTCATTCCCCTTTACAGCAAGCATCAATTAATCATATCAAACGAATCCATGATACAGCACTTGAAACGATGAACGCCATAAAAACCCTCGGCGTTGATGTGACTTCTTGGGACCCGTTGATCGTGCACATCTTGTGTCAGAAATTGGATTCGGACACATTCAGTGAATACAACGCAGCAATCAAACAATCTCGAGAATTACTCGAGTTGAATGAATTTCTAGCCTTTCTAGAGGGTAAGTTCACGAGCATGGAAGCAAGTAGAAGAAAACAGGAGATCAATAATCAAAAATCCTTTTCTTCAAACAGCAATAAACCATCAGAATTAAGAAATTATCATACAAAACAATCATATTTAAGTAACAAGGCTATTTCGCATTCACCAAGTTACAGGAAATTGCAAAACTATCGGCCAAACTGTCCAGTCTGCAATGACGCACATGCCATATTCTTTTGAAAACAATTTGCTGAAATTTCCCCGACGAAGAAAAAAACAATGTGTTACTAACTTAAATTATTACCAAAACTGCTTATATGACTATAAAGACAAAGAATGCTTATCAAAGAAGCGTTGCGTCGAATGCAACGAATTCCACAACACATTGCTTCATGAATCGTATTCTAAGGAATTGTCAAAACAAGGAGGCAACTCGATACCTTCTACACAGCAAAACAACATCCGTTATAATCAAGAACGTGCAAATCTAAGCAACACGCACGTGACACAACAAAATATGATGCAAGAAACTTTGCTTTCAACCGCACTGGTAAAGGTTCAGAAAGCAGATGAGACCTACCTGACCCTCCGGGCCCTTATTGATCAGGGCTCACAAATGTCTCTTATAACAGAGAACGCCGCTCAGCAGTTAGGATTGCAGCGATCCAGGTGTGACGGCACAATCACAGGCATAGGACAAAGGGAAAACAGTTGCAAAGGAATGCTGAACCTGAACTGTATGTCAAGCTCAAGAATCAATCTCTACCAATTTAATATCGATGTTTACATTATGAACAACTTAACAAAATATTTACCATCATACTCATTCCCAAAAATAGCATGCCCATTTCTGGATAATCTAGAATTAGCAGATCCTGAGTACAACATCAGCCGACCCATTAACATACTGTTGGGTGCGGACGTATACTCGAATATTCTTTTAGCGGGCATGTGTAGATTAAGCGAATCACTTCCGCTTGTTCAAGAGACTCGTCTGGGTTGGATACTATGTGGAAATATGAAAACTAAATTAATGTGCAACGTGGTACAATTCGACTTAGACAAATTTCAGCAATTTTGGGAGATGGAAGATATTACAGAAGAAAAATCATTATCATCAGAAGATCAAGAGTGCATTCAATACTATGAAGCAACCACAAGTCGATTGGATGACGAAAAATACGAAGTGAGACTTCCACTCGTACCACAATTGGAGGAGAAATTGGGGCAGTCCAAAAACAAGGCTGTTGCTCAATTCATTCATCTAGAAAAGAAATTACATAAAAACAATACTTTGTTCAACGCTTATAAATCACTTAGGTCACATGAAACCTTCACCTTGCAATCAGACACTGGAATGTTTCCTACCGCATCATTGCGTATTGCGCAAAGATAGTGCAACGACTGCATTACGAGTTGTTTATAATGCTTCGGCAAAAACATCAACAAATCATAGTTTAAATGACCTAATGTACACGGGGCCCAATTTACAGCAAGACCTTCAGTCTCTTATCATTAAATGGAGACAATATCAGTACGCATTCACAGCTGATATAGAAAAAAATGTTTAGGCAGATTTGGGTACACCCAGAAGATCAACCTTTACAAAAATTGTGTGGAGAGATAACCCGTCTCAAACAATACAGGAATATCAATTAACAACCGTAACATACGGCACAAAAGCAGCTCCATTTCTTGCAATGATGACATTGAGACAGTTAGCCACTGATGAACGGGACAAGTTCCCAGAAGCTGCTAAAGTCGTCGAAAAATCATTCTATATGGATGATCTAGTACATGGAGCCTGCTCCCTATCATCAGCACTACAATTGCAACAAGATTTGATGAATCTACTCAAATTAGGGGGCTTCAACTTGAGAAAGTGGATGTCAAACGATAGTCGTCTGCTACAAATAGAAGATCAAGACTATTATAAACAAGAAAGCAAGAATTTTAGTCAAGCAGGATTAACCAAAACATTAGGACTCCGCTGGAACCCTACACATGATAACTTCACATTTGTATCAAAAATTGAACCATCAAGCACCAATATCACTAAAAGAATCATACTATCAGACATGTCTAAAATATTCGACCCATTAGGATGGATCGTGCCCGTAACAACAAAATTGAAGATATTATTTCAAGAAACATGGTTATCTAATCTTCAATGGAATGAACACCTACCAGATAAAATCAGCAAAGAATGGATCAAAATCAAAGAAGAATTAGAAAGTATCAATCAATTTAAAATACCAAGATGGTACGGTATAGAATCAGCAAGCTGTGTAGAGTTACACGGCTTTTGTGACGCATCAACAAAAGCTTATGCTTGCGTCATTTACTGCAGAGTTGTAAATAGCAATAAATCAGCAATATTAGTAGCCGCTAAATCAAAATTGGTTCCTACTAAAAAACTAATATCACTACCTCGATTGGAATTGTGTGGAGCACTGTTGCTGGCCAAGCTCATGACCAAAGTCAAGCAAAGTCTAGCAGGTCATGACTACATATATTTGGTTGGAGTGACTCTACTGTCGTATTGGGATGGCTTCAAGGAAACCCAAGTCGGTGGAAAACGTTCGTAGCAAATAGAACAACACAAATAACTGATATCATTCAACCACAATCTTGGCGATATGTGAAATCAAGTGAAAATCCCGCTGATTGTGCTAGCAGAGGACTCAGAGTGACTCAATTAATTGATTATCGTTTGTGGTGGCAAGGACCGACATGGTTACAATCTTTTGAAGCAACAAAAAAAATCAAGCAATCTATACAACAAACGAAGAAATAAAGCAACAAGAAGACGTTCATGTTGTGACAAATAATGAATCAAGCATCATTACCGTCCTGTTAAGCAAGTATCAATCAATCAACAAAATTTCACGTATTCTAGCATTAGTGATGAAGATTACGACCTACAAAAGAAAAGCAAAAAAGCAATATTTATCATTATCAGAAATCAGTCAAGCAAGGCAAAAAGTAATCAAGCATATACAGCAAAAAGAATTCGTGAAAGAAATAAAAGACTTAAAGCAAGAAGGCAAGTTAAATACAAAAAGCAAATTATCAAAATTAAACCCTTACCTGGATGAAAATGATATCTTAAGAGTTGGAGGGAGACTAAAAAAGGCACATATCAGCCATGACATGGAGCACCCTATTATCCTGCCGCACAGTGGACGTCTGACAGAATTAATAATAGAGGATGCACATCAAACCATGTTGCATGCCGGGGCCCGGCTGACATTAGGTTTTATCAGACAAAAATATTGGATTCTAGGAGGGAACGTCGCTACGAAGAGGCAGCTTCGTCGTTGCGTAATATGTAAAAAGCAAAATCCAGACAGCCAACAGCAAATCATGGGGCACCTGCCGGAGGCCAGAAGTAATCCATCACGTCCGTTTACGCACACAGGCGTAGATTTTACTGTTCACATCTACGTCAAAGCAAGCAAAGGACGAGGCATTAAGAGCACAAAAGGATATGTGGCTGTCTTTGTGTGCACTTAGAACTTGTTGGTGATCTAAGCACAACTTCATTCATAGCAGCATTAAGAAGAATGGCAGCTCGCAGAGGGACGCCTAGTCACATTTATAGCGATAATGGTCGCAACTTTGTCGGTGCTAACAAGGTACTACAACAGGAATATCAAGCACTTATGAATATCATGCAAGACAAAGACCTAAAAGCAGAAATTTTAAATATGCAAATCGAATGGAGTTTAAAGGCGGCAGTTAAAAGTTTCAAATATCATTTCAAGAGAGTTATTGGTGAACAGATACTTACATTTGAGGAACTATCTACGGTGCTTACACAGATTGAGGCCTGTCTCAACATGAGACCATTAAGTCCTATAAAGAAGATCTCTTCCTAACAGGTGGATCAAAGGTTACCGTACACGAGATTGAAACGGATTTAAAAACCCGTTGGCAGTTGACACAAAAAATTGTACAGGATCTCTGGAAAAGATGGAAGAATGAGTACCTAGTACAACTTACAGAAAGAAGTAAGTGGAGACAAACAAAAAGGAACCTCAATGTAAATGATATTGTCATGATTCATGATGACAATCTTCCACCGGGAAAATGGCTGATGGGCAGAGTCATCGAGCTTCACCCCGGTTCCGATGGTCATGTTCGCGTAGTTACAGTAAAAACCAAAAACGGAACACTGAAACGTCCTATCACAAAATTATCAAAACTCCCAGTTAACAATGAATCCTCGCAAATCAAGCAAGCAAAAACGACGGATTCGGGAGGATCCAACACAAATAAGCAGTCTGAAACAAGGAAAGCAGGTACTCGTTACGATTTAGCGTCGGTGTTTACAGCAATCATGCTATTTTTTAGCAGCATAACAACTTCCCAATGCGCACTTAACGTCACACAATTTAGAAGTAATCAGCATATTTACTTCGATAAACTATCAAGCATGCAAATCATAAGAGACAACTGGAAATTAATCATATACTACGACTTAGAGCCTTATTGGGAAGGAATTACGGCACTTAACAAAAGTATCATATCGCTAGAACAAACATGCAGCAACATTAAAGCACAATCATATTGTGACATAATATTATTGCAACTACGTCACGGGTACAACGAACTGGATTACAATAATCATTTGTTACTCAGTCAGCATTTTGCAAGGCCAGCGAACAGGTGGCGACGAGGTTTTATCGACGGTGTCGGTTACATAGCAAACGGGCTGTTCGGAATATTGGACGCTCGATTCGCGGAACAGTACGAGAAAGATATCACTCTACTTCGCAATAATCAAAAGCATATTGTCTCATTTTGGCAAAATCAAACCTCGGTCATAGAAGCAGAATTCAGTCTCTTAAAGAGGACGGAGGCTACAATGCACAAACAACATGATGATGAACATGAACATGATTCATCAACAGTTATCAAACATCGAAAATACATTAGAAGTATTAAAGGCTGAAACTCAAAATCTTTCGAGAGCAAGTGAAGTTTCCATGGGAGCTATAGTCACAAGCAATCTACTACACGACTTGAAAGATTTACAGAACGCTTTAGTGGATACAATTACAGACATCTATCATGGGCGATTTAATCCACATTTATTAACCGCCGAACAATTACAGGATCAGCTGAGCTCTATAGCAACTCATTTGTCTACTGACGTCACCTTACCTGTAGAAAGTATTCATACGGATCTTGCACGACTTTTTAAACTTCTACGAGTCTCTCTCAATACTCAATTATCGTGTTGACTCAGAACCTTGATATAAAGACCTATTAAGGACTATAGACCTCAGTATCTGGTATACATTTCAACTTGCTAGGTCCACACGTACAGACAGACGGACAGACGTGTTAGGGGTTCCCTTTTTTTTGACTTTCGAGGTTCAGAACCGTAAAAATAGAGCTACCTCGCCAGCTGTTAGCTAAAATCAGAGCAAATAGGCAACTCGTCTTTCTGCTCACTGCGCCGTGCCGTACCGTGCCGTGCCCGCCTGAACGTCTTCAGGAGTAGACATGCTTCGGCTCGTAACTCTGCAACTAGGATTATTTTCTCGATTGAAACGCAGTTCTTGTTCAAAATGTTTATTAATTTCTTTATTATTACAATGGAAGTTATGAGAATAGAGATGTGAAATGTTATTTTTACAAAGTTTCACCGTCTCCCATAGTCAATTAAATGGACGTTGTTAACATTTGAAACATGTTACATGAACATGAAATAATTAAAAAAAAACATTATAGGAATTTCTTGAACCCTATTACAAATAAACAGGTACTGGTCGTTCTTAAAATATTAACATTTTTAAATCTATTTATTAATCCAGAGAAAGTTGTGGGCGCTACACACATCATCATCTGCATTTTCGTACTATTTCCGATTGTGTTGTGTTCGGCTTCTGAATACCAGTATTTTACATGGAGCGACTGCTTACCTGACCTCCACAACCCAGTTAGTACTGTATAATACGATACCCCTTGGTAAGACTGGTTTTCAAACTTTCGGGACACATATGTTCGGGTCAAAAGCTAAAATTTCAATTTTTAAATAGACGTTCGGAAAAAGCCGCTCGGCTTAGCTAGAATGGTTTCTTTTATAGCCAACCAGAAAAGGCCTGACTGCCGATCGGCGCGAACCGAAAGAAAACTGATATTAGATAGCAGTGTTTCTGTCGCTCGACTACATTGAAGTGGATGGTCAGTAACAGCTCGAGGTGATGATCTAGTAGAAGGTGAACATGCGAGCACCGTACGTAGTGGAGTACACGCGAAAATCGAGTTCGCTCCATGTCAACTAGTTTTGTTGTTACATGGAGTGAAGAATTCCTCCTTATTATTATAATCGACTTTGTGGAGACATGAGCGTCTCGTGACAGTAACGTTTTGGCACCCAGAATCCTGAACATTACCGAATGTGACACGACCGACTTGAGCCGAATGATGTATTCATGACGGTGGAACTTGGGGCACCTCGAAGTAGGTTAGTTAGGTTCCTTTAAACCCTGCAGACAGAAATAGGGCGGGGCTCCGTCGATTACGCTTTTTAAACCTACCAATCACTTTTTTTACGGCGACACATTTTGACATTGACGGACACAGATGCAGTGCTTAATTCAAATTTCAAAACCGGTGCCAAAATATTACTATCGCGAGAAGCTCGTGTAGAGAAGGCGCCACATAGGTGATGAGTTATTATTTAATTTAATTACCAAAGTACGGTTGTATCGAAGTACTCATTTGTAGAGTCGCTTAAGTATTTACAAGATGATGTCAGTACTAACAGCCATAACATTATGTACAGGAGGCGGCGGCGCCGCGTCCGCAACCGTAACCAATAATAAGAATCAACGAGAAAAGTCACCCAAGTCGCGCCACTGCTGCGCCGCTATAATACACGACGCCTACTAGTGCGAACCACTAAACTTCGTCCTTATGTAACACAACATAGGGGATAACGTAACAATTAGGGGTTTATTCATAAATGCTGCTTAAATTTGAGTTATGACTAACGACTGTTTTACCACATACCGTAGATTTTTTTGACGGTCACTCGTCAACTTAGACCAACGTTTTTGATAATTATAACTCTATCAATTTCACCACCACTGACAACAAAACAGACAATTTACAGTACAAGGCAGTTTAGTTGTAGGTATCGCCTTGCAAACGAATTTTAGTGACAAACGTCAAAATACATTTTAAATTTATGTACATTATAAATAGATAAGTACCGACTGCGTCGTGAGCAACTATTTGTTTTCACAGCGACGACGGTGACGCCGCGCGCCGCGGCCGGCGCCGCTGACATTGAAAACTTTTAAACCTACTACATCGGAATAACATTACTACCGCACCGTCATGCCGCCTCAAGGAGCATTTCACCTCAAAAACTTGTCAAAATTAAGTGGAAATGAATGAAACTGCAAAACATAATTTAAAATATTAATAAAAAAAATATATCATTTTGATACTACTTGGTCGAAGTATCAAAATTTTCATCCTACATCGCCGAAGGTTCCCAGATAAGGTCCAAAACCAAATGCAATGATAGGGAAAACCAATGCATTTTGGCTTTATTAAGGGTATTTTTACACCCTTTATACACTATGTTAAAAATACCATTGACCCTGTCCGATCCATGAGTGTATTATTAGGTATCGAGGTTAGATTATTTTTATGTAATCCTTTTTGGATATCAAGTAATAAAAAATACTCCGACGAAAATGGCCACGCAATCATACTTCTTTCTCATTTTATAACTAAGCAACGGGAAATTGAGATAGCCTCTATTAAACTAATTCGTCTTTTTTTAACGCCAAATAAATATTCTATAGAAAACGTCAAATAAAGATCAACAATTATCTTAACTTGCGCTTCTCATTATTTTATACATTGCCAGCTAATTTACTTATTCAGCCACGGAACATATATCTCATCACCATTTTACGTTTTACAGCAACAACACAAGGTCTTCCAAAAATATAATTCAAGCTTCTATAGACAACATCGTTAATTATAACTTAGCATGTAAAATAATATATCATAAATATTGTGAAAATAGCAACTAAAATTGTCCTAAAAGTCTTGCTAGCTGGCATGAGGAGCGTAGGCCGAAGGCCGGCGGAGCGACGACGACATTTGTGACAGAAAGTGGGTGTGTAATGTAAAATGCGAGCGTAGCATAGGTTCTAAATTTGCTTATAGCTCGAAAACGGTGCGTCCTATCACAAAAATAATGAAAAGTTAGCCCCTTAATAACCCCCTGCCGCGTAATTCTCAGCATGTATTTGAGCTCGGACGAAATCTCACCACCACTACGACTCTTTTTGCTTGCAGCATTCGGCCGCTAATCAACCAATAGCATCAATAGCATCGCAGCATCTGACCCCTTGTTTCTGTTAATGAAAAAAAAAAAAAAACTTTATAAAAAAAACAAAAAAATAATAAGACCAATAATAGTTCTTGTTCTTCTTCGTGTCGATGATTCGTTAAGGGTGGTAAACAGTGGAGATCGTGTGCAAGGAATTTTGTTTTAAAAATGAGCAGATTTCGTTCGAGCTCATAGTACGTATCAAATCAAATCAAATCATAATTTATTTGTTAACATAATTAGGTAAACAAAAAACAAAAAAGTGAAAAATAACTTTAGCTTCAGAAGTCGGTGACCTTTGTTTGATTCATTTAGTTTTTTTTTTGTCACCGACTTCTGAAGCTAAAATTATTTTTCACTTTTTTGTTTTTTGAAGTCGGTTTTATTTTTTTGCAAACAGTTTTTTTATTTTTTCATTTTTAGTTGTAATATCCTATACAAATATTTGCTATGCATCTGTTTTACATTGTTTACAATACATTTCATGATAACAGGCTTATTTCCAATAAATGGAACTTAACAAACCTAAACTATCGAAATTCGGGTGTATTGTACACATCTGCGTACCCCTCAGAGCATACAGGCGTGATGTTACGTCATGATGTTGTATAAACAATGAACATCCAAGCGATTGCAGCAATCACAACCAATTTACCATCTAGTTTTGAAGAGTTCCATTGTAAATCTCCGAAGATCAGCATCAGATCTTCACTAAATTTAAATGCAACCATTTCAGGAGTATACTCTTTCAAATAACAAAAATAATTTTGAGAATCGCTCCACAAATGGAGGAGAAATCGATGAACAATCATGAAATTATACCACACGACTGAAGTAAAAATGTTCATAAAATGAAAACTACTTGGCCAAACTATGTTAAACTTTTATGGGACCAAATGGCAACTATTCCGCATCAAACTAAAAAAGAATCACGTAAATCGGATCATAAACGTCAGCGTAATCGGTGTACATACATAAAAAAAAAAAAAAAATTACCCATCGAATTGAGAACCTCCTCCTTTTGGAAGTCGGTTAAAAAAGTACAGATGTTATGTTTGATGAGCAGAGCGCTGCCAGGAGGCGTATAAATATGGTGTGCAAATCTAGCTGAGGATTACAATTATTACTAAAATATTTGAAAATCAAATACATTTAATCATTTCATAATTTCATTTTTTTTTTCATTCATTCATTCATTTCATTTTATATTTGAATTTCTTGTTTTTGTTCATAAAAAAAATGAAAAAAAAAAAAATGGATTCGTATTTAAATGTATTGTATCATCCCCCATAATAGTTTCTTCGTACTATAAGTGGCCATAATTTACTATTTAATGATAATTTTAGCAAAATTTTGACGATCAATTAATGTGGGACGAGTTACATTTTAAACGTACTGAGTTAAAAAATTAGAAGCTGTTATAATAATCTTTTTTGATGTCATATATTAATATTTTAGAAGTTTACTGCTTGAATGCATGTTACAAATTTAGATGCTAAGAAATATAACCACCATGCTGAGTTGTATTTAGAGTATTTTAGAGTGGCTTACATAGAAGATAACTAGTGGCTAAGATAGTACCTATCATTCAGACGCTTGTTAATTGTGGCTGACTTAGTAATTTAGAAGGCAATGTAGATTTTTAGTGCCGAATATTGCTATTAAAAAGAAGTTTAATTAGCACCCCAAAAAAAAAACAATCGAATTGACCTCCTCCTTTTTGAAGTCGGTTAATGAGGAAACGTACAAGTACCTGGCGCAAGGTCTCTCCGGTCGCTTCTCGGGTAGTGACGTCATAAAAAACATTTTTGACGATCGAACATACTTATACCGAAGATGTTTTTCACACGTTCTTTAAGTTTATTAGAATTTAGGGTTGATGTTGATGGTTTAGCCGTGTAGTATCCGGCGGAGTAGAATAGAACCAACCCATTACACTCACGGGTGTCGTATAAGGCGACTAATGTCTGAGGCAGATCACCTTGCGCCTCCGTAGACCTGAGAATGGGCAGCAGCGTTTTCTGTTAGTCTTTCATCACTGCGATCTCCAATCCGCCTGCCAAGCGTGGAGATTACGGCAAATTCCTCCCATGATGGGAGAGGCTTATGTCCAGCAGTGGACGTTATGGGCTGTTGTTGTTGTTTGTTGTTGTTGTTGTTGATGATTTTCGTTCTAATTGGTAAATCGTGCTTTTTAAAATTAATTATTATTTTTACTATCACGAATATTTTACGTTTTATTTAGTATGTTCAATTATATGGTAACCTATGTGTAGGCCCCTTTCGGATCGGACAGGGTTTTTTTAACATAATAATTATGTAAATTGTAATCCTGAAGTCTAAGGGTTTTTTTCTCAAGAAGCTTCAAAGTTTTAACAGAGAAACGAAGGCTTGTCTTCGGTTGGTGTTTGCCACAGAAATCTTAATTATTAAGATTTCTGTGGTGTTTGCGCTAGCAGCTGCGGAAGGGCTCACAAGTCAGAAGCAGCTGACGTACACCAGTTGCATAAGTTAATTAGTCAACTGGTATCTGCCCCTTGTGTGGCCAAACCAGTTCTCTATCTGGTGTCCGTGTACGAATCGTTATTGAGCTAAATATTCACTTCTAATTACGAGTCTTTCTTCTGTAGGTATGGTTTGGCAACACCAATTAGATTTAAAATGCCATAAGTCATGTTTCAGAGTTCGTATCTCTCTCTGTGGGAACGTTTTGTTAACACCTTAAGTTTATTTTCTAAATAAGAAAAGCAGCTAGCTAGCTAGTTTTTTTTTCTTACATTCTATAAATTTTTATGATAGCACCGGTTATTTTCGTGTAAAAAATACAATTTGAGTGCCATTCAAAAATGTTTGTATTTTTGACTTTTGACCGGCTTCTGAAACCAAATGCTCCTTTTTGCGCCGCGCCGTGCGACCATACTACTCGTGACTTTGTGCGCCGCACGACCATACTACCCGCAACTTTGTGCGCCGCGCCGCGCGATCAGATTATCCGCGACTTTGCTCTAATTAATCCTTACAATGAAATTGAGTTCACATCGGTTCTTAACTAGAATACAGTTGAAGTAGTAATCATTATTGCTTCAGATTGTAGGAATACTGGGCCTGTGTAGAAATATAGGTAGGTATTTAATATGTACAGAGCATTATTAATAGATAAGTGGTGTCGTGGACGAGAGTCATGTGCCGGCGAGCGCTAGCAGTAGGACGGCCAGCACCGCGCCCCGCGCCGGCGCGCCCGCGCCTCGCCGCGCACCCGACGTGTTACGGCTTAGCGTGGCCGCCATCTTGTCGCCTGCAACACACGCACAGTCAGACACTGCTGGGAGCCGATGCCGCGACGACGCGAGCACTGCACGGTATACTCACTGCCCTCGGACACGTAGACATAGATGTGCGCGGGCTCGGTGTTGGCGGCGGCGCACGTGTAGTTGCCGGAGTGCTGCGGGCCGGCACCGCGGATGGCCAGCGCCGACTGCGTCTTAGGCCCCGGCTCCGTGAGCACGGTGACACCGCGCGCCGCGTCGTAGTTGATCATGCGCGCGTTGTGGTACCAGAACACGTACTGCGGCGGCACCGGGCTCTTCTCGATGATGCAAACTAGGTTGATGGTGGAGCCGGCATCCACATGGTGCTCGTCGGCGCCCAGGATGAAGGCCTCGGGAATGGCGATGTGCAGATGCACCAACCGCGATAGCGTGCCACCGCCCGTCGACACCTGCACACCACACGACATACGTCATACACCTCACGTCACGCACACTAATGCACTCTCACTCACACTAACACGTACCTGGCACTCATAGGTGCCGTTGTCTCGCTTCTGCACGTATTTGATCTGCAGGATCCAGTCATCGGAGCCCTCGCTGTGTAACACCTGAAACATCGTACTTTTAATGAAGTCTGAGTCTACTGTTACGAGATCAATATCTATATCTATATACATATTATCTTTCTATATCTATATCTATATATTATACATATAATAAAACAGTAAAAAAACTGTGTCTGTACATTGAATATATTAAAAAAGAAATAATTGAGGGGGGTTTAGAAACAGTAATAGAGCACGAATCTAAAAAAAAAAATCTGTCTGTTTGTCTGTTTGTCTGTTTGTTTGTACACGCTAATCTTCGGAACTACTGGACGGATTTGAATGATTTTTTTGTTGTTGTATAGGTATTAAGTCTGGGCAAGATATAGGCTATAATTTATCTTGGAAACTTGAACACCTGATGCAGAACCACAACAGACCAGCTGAACTATAAGGGATACAAAAATGGTACCATAGCAAAAATTGTTCCACGTGATGGGCATTTTCTGCTGAGAGAATAAATTTGAAGATCTGGAACACCTGATGTAGAAATCCAAGAGCCCAGCTACACTATAACATATATTTATAGGAATGACGTTTTAGCAAAAGTTGTTCATGAGCACTCTCTGTTGACTTATAAAAATCGAAGATCTGGAACACCTGTTGTGGAACTCCGAGAGCCCAGCTACACCATAACACATATAGGAATGACGTCTTAGCAAAAGTTGTTCGGTCTGATGGGCATTTCCTATTGAGTTTTATGTTGGAAAAAACATAAACACCTGATGCAGAACCGCAACAGACCAGCTAAACTATAAGAGATACAAAAATAGTACCATAGCAAAAATTGTTCCACGATTGGTACCACGTACGGGCGTTTTCTGCTGAGAGAATAAATTTGAAGATCTGGAACACCTGTTGTGGAACTCCAAGAGCCCAGCTACACCATAACACATAGGAATGACGTCTCAGCAAGTGTTTTTTGGTCTGATGGGCATTTCCTGTCGACTTATAAAAATGTTTAGTCTGATGGGCATTTCCTGTTGACTTACAAAAATGAAAGATCTGGAACGTCTCGAATCGTCTCGCGCATCCCGTTGTATTCCCGTCCCCGGGCTCTTAAAATTCGACATCAGACAGTCTTCGATTTTGACGACCCCGTTGTCGCTGGCATAAGCAATAGGATCCGCGTACGAAGTCGCGGGCAGAAGCTAGTAATCTATACATATAATAAAACAGTAAAAAAACTGTGTCTGTACATTGAATATATTAAAAAAGAAATAATTGAGGGGGGTTTAGAAACAGTAATAGAGCACGAATCCAAAAAAAAAAATGGTTCTCTATTGTATTACCTAACTTTTTAATTCATAATTTAAAGTGCCATAACTTTTTTTGTCCTAATCATCATTTGTCCGAATTATAACTTACCCGAACTTAATATCACATAATATAACATGCCATAAAATTGAAATCCCTAAATACAATATGCCCTAAACCCGTTTGTCATAAATATTACAATCAATAATATACAAAAGACTGAAAACCGTTTTCAATAATAGTTATAAATCCTAAATTCAAAAAAAATATTCAATGTTTTGATCTTAATAATATTTTGAAAACAAACCGGTATGTTCCCAGACGTTCCCAAAAGGGAACAGAACATTGTTATTTTAATTGTGTCTGTAATTACGGGTAACTACAGGTATTACTTAGCTTTTGCTATGCTATGATCTTCTCTCAACACAACACATTTTTATACAATCTTTAATATTGCTCTTATGAAATTTGTAAGAATTAAAAAGTAGGACCATCATAATATCGCAGAAAGTTCACAGTTACAATCTTCTTTTGGCATACATTTTATATCGGTAGTCACTAAAAGGCAGAAAATCAATAAAACACACATACACCAAACAAACATACACCATGCATGCAGCAAGCATGCAGCAAGCTTGCAGCAACCATGTAGCAAGCATGCAGCATGCAATCACGCATACAGTATGCAAGCAAGCATGCAGCAGGCAAGCGAGCAAGAATACAGCATGCAAGCGAGCAAGCATGCAGCATGCAAGCAAGCAAGCAACATGCAGCAGGCATGGTTTCTGTCACGGCTCCGGCGCTGCGGGGCTCCGGCGGTCCCATGCGAGCTTATCGTCGCAGATGTGTTTAACGCTCACCACCGCAGCTTCGGCTTGCTGGCCGGCTACGCCGGCCAGCCTCAGCAGCGGCGGCGAGTGTTACAACCACCTGCTCCTCAACTCGCGGGCCGCCTCACCCCTCCGCGCCTACGCGATTTTAAATTACACTCTCGGGGTAGGGCAGACAAGACTAGGTGGGGTCGGATTTACAGCGATTAGTTTCTGTCACTAAAACCTAATTTTTAGCAAATGTTTTAGGACCAAAAATTTAATTATACTTATATGAACATTCGGAATAATACACATTATATAATAAAATACTTAGGACATTTGACTTTATGGCATGTAAAATTAGAAGATTCAATTATTATAGTATTCGATATTATGACAGAACAGTTTTAGAAATAAAGATAATTATGTAAAACAAAATTTCGGGATTTTGAACATTATGGTTACTGAAGTTTATAGCAAACGTTTTATGGATAATGATTTTCGGACAAAATTTTTTAGGAGAATTAAGGGAGTACCAAAAAAAATCGATCTGTTTGTCTGTGTGTCTGTTTGTTTGTACTCGCTAATCTTCGGAACTACTGGACGGATTTGAATGATCTTTTTTTTGTTGTGTAGGTATTAAGTCTGGGCAACACACAGGCTATAATTTATCTTGGAAACTTGAACACCTGATGCAGAACCGCAAGAGATCAGTTAAACTATCAGAGATACATAAATGGTACCATAGCAAAAATTGTTCCACGTGATGGACATTTTCTGCTGAGAGAATAAAATCGAAGATCTGGAACACCTGTTGTGGAAGGTACTCCCTTAATTCTCCTAAAAAAAATTGTCCGAAAATCATTATCCATAAAACGTTTGCTATAAACTTCAGTAACCATAATGTTCAAAATCCCGAAATTTTGTTTTACATAATTATTTTTATTTCTAAAACTGTTTTGTCATAATATCGAATACTATAATAATTGAATCTTCTAATTTTACATGCCATAAAGTCAAATGTCCTAAGTATCTTATTATATAACGTGTATTTTTCCGAATGTTCATATAAGTATAATGAAATTATTGGTCCTAAAACATTTGCTAAAAATTAGGTTTTAGTGACAGAAACGAATCGCTGTAAATCCGACCGCACGCAGTCTTGTCTGCCCTACCCTGAGAGTGTAATTTAAAATCGAGTAGGCGCGGAGAGGCGAGGCGGCCCGCGAGTTGAGGAGCAGGTGGTTGTAACACTCGCCGCCGCTGCTGAGGCTGGCCGGCGAAACCGGCCAGCAAGCCGAAGCTGCGGTGGTGAGCGTTAAACACATCTGCGACGATAAGCTCGCGTGGGACCGCCAGAGCCCCGCAGCGCCGGAGCCGTGACAGAAACCATGCCTGTTGCTTGCTTGCTCGCTTGCATGCTACATGCTTGCTCGCTTGCATGCTGCATGCTTTCTTGCATACTGTATGCGTGCTTGCATGCTGCATGTTTGCTGCAAGCTAGTTGCATGCTTGCTGAATGCTTGCTGCATGCTTGCTGCATGCTTGCTGCATGCAAGGTGTATGTTTGTTTGGTGTATGTTTGTTTGGTGTATGTTTGTTTGGTGTAGGTTTGTTTGATTGATTGATTTTCTGCCTTTTAGTGACTACCGATATCAAATCTATGCCAAAAGAAGATTCTAACTGTGAACTTTCTGCGATATTATGATGGTTCTACTTTTTAATTCTTACAAATTTCATAAGAGCAATATTGTATAAAAATGTGTTGTGTTGAGAGAAGTTCATAGCATAGCAAAAGCTAAGTAATAACCTGTAGTTACCCGTAATTACAGACACAATTAACATAACAATGTTCTGTTTCCTTTTGGGAACGTCTGGGAACAAACCGGTTTGTTTTAAAAATATTATTAAGATCAAAACATTGAATATTTTTTTTGAATTTAGGATTTATAACTATTATTGAAAACGGTTTTAAGTCTTTTGTATATTATCGATTGTAATATTTATGACAAACGGGTTTAGGGTATATTGTATTTAGGGATTTCAATTTTATGGCATGTGATATTAAGTTAGGGTAAGTTATCATTCGGACAAATGATGATTAGGACAAAAAAAGTTATGGCACTTTAAATTATGAATAAAAAAGTTAGGTTATACAATAGAGAACCGTTGTGGAACTCCAAGAGCCCAGCTATACCATAACACATATAGGAATGACGTCTCAGCAAAAGTTGTTCGGTCTGATGGGCATTTCCTGTTGACTTTTATCTTGGAAACAAACACCTGATTTAGAACCGCAACAGACCAGCTAACGTATAAGAGATGCAAAAATGGTGCCATAGCAAAAATTATTCTACGTGAAGAGCATTTTCTGCTGTGAGAATAACTTTGAAGATCTGGAACACCTGTTGTGGAACTCCAAAGCCCAGCGACACATATAGGAATGACGGTTTAGCAAAAGCTTTTCAATCTGATGAGCACTCTCTGTTGACTTATAAAAATCGAAGACCTGGAACACCTGTTGTGGCACTCCAAGAGCCCAGCAACACCATAACACATATAGGAATGACGTCTTAGCAAAAGTTGTTCGGTCTGATGGGCATTTCCTGTTGACTTATAAAAATCGAAGATCAGAAACATCTGATGTGGAAATCAAAGCTATTAAATTTAATGTATAATTATAAAATAACATAAGCTGGGAGTACCTCCACGTGGTGAAGGTGGTAACAGTTTAGGACTGATTTTCGATGACGATGGTAGGTATATCATTGAAAATTTGACTCTACTGGCCAAAACTCCCTTTTATTTTTAGCGGAGCAGTCACTTAGATTTTAATAAAACTATAACCATGCCTAGAAAGAGGCCAAATCTTTCCCAATATTCCAAAGGAGCTAAAAGATTGAGGATCATAAGATCCCAAGAATCTACCGAAGAGCGTCAGGAGAGACTTGATGCTGTTCGAGAACATCAGGCTTCAACTCGCTCCGTGGAAACTTCTTCAGATCGCGAAGCACGCCTGCGTTCTCAGCGTATTTACGCATCTACATCCAGGTCTCTAGAGACCAGTGAAGAATATGATGCGCGACTGACCACTGATCGCTAACGTCTGCATTGTCTCGCGAGTTGGAGACGTTCACGGAGAGAGAATGAAGCTTCTACATCAGACGTATCAGATCTTCGATTTTGACGATCCCGTTGTCGCTGGTATAAGCAACAGGTCCCGCGTACGAAGTCGCGGGCAGAAGCTAGTCAATAATAAAAGTCTAAACTCATTATGAGAATTCAGATAAGATAAGGGAGTCTTATTTTTAACCGACTTCAAAAAGCAGGAGGTTCTCAATTCGATTGGTATTTTTTTTAAAATAAATGAACACCAATTACGCTGCGATTTATGATCACGATGCGATACATGATTCTTCTTTAATTTGATGCGGAATAGTTAAAGAAAGAAAAGTATTTATTGAACTCACCCAGGACAAACAGAAACAAAAAGATAGAATAGAAATGACAAAATCATATAAACAAACCGGCCAAGTGCGAGTTGGACTCGCGCACGAAGGGTCCGTAACTTATCTATACAAAATTAGATAAAACGTAAAAAAATAACGTTTGTTGTATGGGGGCCCCCCCTTTTTTTTTTTTTTTTTTTTTTTTTCGGATGGGAAATCATCAAATAACTCCTCCCGCTCTGGGCGGAGCAGGAGGGAGTGTCAGACTTTTACTGACTAAAACCCATCCATGTTCCTTCATCGCCCTTTGTGTTCCGGGGCCACGGTATCTCTTTCGAACAGTCCCGCAACCCCGGATGGGAGCCCCCCATCCGGGGTTGCGGGACTGTTCGAAAGAAAATATTAAATATTACTTTTATTCTGTTTTTAGTACCTATTTGTTGTTATAGCGGCAACAGAAATACATCATCTGTGAAAATTGCAACTGTCTAGCTGTCACGGTTCATAAGATACAGCCTGGTGACAGACAGACGGACAGACGGACAGACAGCGAAGACTTAGTAATAGGGTTCCGTTTTTACCCTTTGGGTACGGAACCCTAAAAATGCATGCATAATACATCTTTCCTTAAAGTGTCAATAGTATCCACAAATATGTCGGTATTTGTACTGCTGCCAAGGAATCGATTAATAAAATAAAAAATAAAATAAAATCCATTTATTTCAGGTTCTCCCATATGACCATTACACGAAACACGAGATAATACAAAATATCACAATATAACATAGAATTTAAAAATAATAATAAAAACAAAATAATAATAAAATAATGAGGCCAATAATTGTTCTTGCGGTTGGGCTATTATTATTATTATTTATTAGCCAACTTGATGTATGCGCCATTCCGGTGGGCATGCAAGAAGTTGGTGCCGCCGCCGTCCTATGCCACGCATTTATTGCTGCGGTACATACAGATGGATATGCTCCCTTACCGATTCTATCTATACTACTGTTAATTAACAAATAGTAGTGTAAAATACGGATTAATTTGCGCCTGAGCTGCAAAGTATCCAGTCCGACCATTCCTGACACAAATAAAGAAGAATACAAAAATGGGTAGTATTCGTAGGTGCGTTTATAGATGTAACGGCAAAATTTCCTCTGAAGTTTTTCAACCATAAATGCATATAACTTCGCCGTAGGATCCCAGACAATTGCATTTTAATCTAATTTACTGCGCACATATGCATTGTGGAGCAGCTTTATAACCTTGACGCTTTTAAATTGGGAGGAAGTTCTGATGATGAAACCCAGTGCTTTATTGGCATCTTTGCACACCTTTTTAATGTGCTCGTGGAAATTAAAACCACTGTCTAAGGTTAGTCCTAGGTCCCGTATTGTCGAGACACGTTCACGTAAATAATAAAATACACTGAAAAATTTGACATCATCTTTCAACAAATGAGTACTCTTATGAGTCTCATAGCCAAACTAGTTGACAAACTAACAAAATGACTGCACTACGAATAGGAACCTGGAACATAAATGGACTAACCCCAAATAAACAAGAAGTAGAACTTCTACTTGCCCAACATAAGTTAGACATCCTACTTATATCCGAGGCCCGCTGCACTGGTAGGTATATCTTTGATAACATTCCCAGACCACTTATGTTCTGTCACAAACCACCCAGACGGAACAGGCCATGCTGGTTCAGCTGTGATCATCAAGAATACAATCAAAGATCATCAAATGCCACACTTTAAAACTGATCACATCCAAGCTACCACCATCGCTGTGCAGGACAAGAGCGGCAACTTCAACATTACTGCATTGCTGTCCACCAAAACACGAAATCAATGCAAGTATGTTTTCAGAGTTTATTGCCACTATTGGTCATCGGTTCATTGCAGGCGCGGACAGGAATGCTAAGAATGAACAATGGGGCTCCAGATTAACAACAACTAGAGGACGTTAATTAAAAGCTAGCGTAGACAAAAATAATCTGATGATTAGCTCCTCTTGTGAACCAACTTATTGGCCATCAGATCCAAAAAAAAAATCAGATTTGCTAGACTTCTTCATCTTGAAAGGTTTCTGTAAGCTTTACATAAAAACTGAATCTGGCTATGAAGCCTCTTCAGACCACATTCCTGTGATATTAACTGTCAGCGCAATGTTAGTAGAGTCCACGGGTCGAGACAAATTATATAACAAATACACTGATTGGGCATCATTCCAGGAATTCACTGAAGGAAAAATCCAACTGAGAATACCTCTTAAAATCGAAGCAGATATTGAGAATGCAACCAAGTATATTACAACGTTGATCCAAGAAGCCTGCTGGCTGAACACCCCTGCTACAGACTCCCGTATGAGACACTACAACTATCCCATAGAAGTCAAAATAGCTGTTCTGGAAAAACGAAGGCTAAGACGGGTTTGGCATGAAAGTCGGCTGCAGATCGATAAAGCCAACTTCGAAAAAACGAGTGCAGAACTAAAATAAATGATTCACAAATGGCATAATGACACCCTGGAATATCAACTGGAATCACTTACAGCCAGTGTGTCCACTAACTATTCGCTATGGAAGTTTACAAAAAACTATGACAGACCACAAGTAGCCATACCTTCTCTAAAAACCGACGTCGGATGGGCGCGCATCCCTCAAGATAAAGCAGATCCCATCAAAAACATAAATGTGAAATGAGAGCCAAGTTCAATATTATGATATATGCCTTGGTTGTTGACTTCAACGACAAAAGAAGTGAAATCTAAATGGGTGCAAGTTCAATGGTCAGTCCTGAAATTTATCTATTACAACATAAACTATATTTTTTTCTTATAACTTAGGAGAATATATTGTAGCCTAAGGTCTGACTTGGCTAGTTCTCATATACGAATTGTATATGTATGTTCGGTGGTTAGTTTTTATCAGCAAGCCAAATTTTCGGAATAATAAAATAAGAACCGACAGTAAGTAGAAGTAACAGGTTGAACTTGCGAAGGCTATAATATAATTCGTATTTGAAAACTAGCCAAGTCAGACCTTAGTCTACAATATATTCTCCTAAGTTATAAGAAAAAAATATATTTTATTTTATTTATTAAAACTTTATGCACATAACGTACAAAGGCGGACTTAATGCCTTGGGCATTTTCTACCAGTCTACCTTAGGGTGATGCAGAGACAAAACAGTAGGTGCAAGTACAGAACATTTCTAAGAAAGAAAAAAAAATATAATAATAATAAATACATATATACATACATACAAACAAAATATACAAAGTCAAGAGAGATTAAAATACAACGATGATGAAAAATAACTAATTAGTTATTGGACAAGTCTGCCAACTTCTTATGTAGGTATTCGCGAGCTTTAACTTTAAATATGAGCCGACTGGTTGCCATCCTGATATTGAGAGGGAGCGCATTCCAAAGGAAAACCGCCTGGACAGGAAAAGAAGATTTAAGAAAACCAGAGCGGTGAGTAGGACATCGTAGAAGACGATTATTGGATGAACGAAGATTCTTGCTGTGCGCAGAGCATAAATATTGAAAGTGAGAAGTCAAGTAAGAAGGAGAAGTGGGTTTATCTAGAAGGGTAAACAAAGTTGTCAACGCCCTTAACGCTCTGCGCTCTCTGATGGGTAACCATTTTAAGCGCGACCGATGTGCGGACACATGGTCATACTTACGGAGATTAAAAACGAATCGAATGCAGTTATTTAGAAGTCGGTCAAGTTTATTGAGGAGATCTGCATTCAGGTCATAGTAACACACATCACCATAGTCAAGTATGGGGAAAATAAGAGACTGAACCAGCATTACCTTTATGTGGGACGGGAGAATATTTTTCAACCGATAGAGCGACCGCAACGTACCGGTGGCTTTCTTGCTCACAATAGCGACCTGCTTACGCCAGTCAAGGCAGGTGTCAACATGCAAACCAAGATCCTTGACGTCAGAGCTAAACGGAATCACTGTGCCGTCAAAGGTAACCGGTGGCACCGTTAAACCATTCAGCCTTCTCAAGCTATGGGGGCTCCCTACAATGATAGCCTGGCACTTGGTTGGGTTAACGGCTACACCGAAACGATCAGACCAGTTTTTTACCACTGCTAGATCCCGGTTCAGCCCCTCAATCGCATCAGATAAGTTGTCGACACCTGCCTGACTGTAGAGCTGCAAGTCATCAGCGTAAAGATGATACGCACACTGAAGCTCGGTAGTTATAAGATCTATAAAAATAGAGAACAGAAGTGGAGATAAGATACCGCCTTGTGGGACGCCAGCATCAAGATTACACCAGTTGGAAGAAAAGTCTCCCGCAAGAACCGACTGCTGACGCCCCCGAAGATAGGAAGAAAACCAATGCAAAACCTCGGGAGAGACCATTCGATAGGAGAGGATGGATAAAAGGACTTCGTGACTGACGGTATTGAAAGCATTAGAAAAATCTATCAACACTAAAGCGGAAACTTTAGTGTCTTCCATTCCCCGCCTTATATCATCAGTCACTTTAAGGAGAGCTGAAACGGTACTGTGGCCAGGCCTGAAACCGGATTGGAGAGGACTAATGAGGGAACTATGATGAATAAAGTGAGAGAATTGTTTATGGACACAGGCCTCCAGTACTTTAGATAAAAAGGGAAGGATGGAAATCGGACGAAAGTGACTAGGAAGAGTGGGATTAGGAATTTTAGGCAGTGGTCGCACATAAGCTTTCCGCCAGAGGGAAGGGAACTCACCGGAGTAAAGGGAGAAGTTAACGACATGGGAGATTGCAGGAAGGAGCTGGTCAAGAGCCGTCACGATCATGTGGCGACTGATGCCATCACAGCCCACGGCTTTGGATTTAATGGAGAGGGTAATCTTCTTGATCTCTCCCGGATCGACTGGGGTGAAGGCAAAGGGTGTAAGATTGGGACGCGTCAGACCAGCAAGGTAGTCAATAGTTTGACATTTGGTTTGACTATCAAGAGTGGGAACAGTGGCGAAATGGTGATTTAAATCGTCCAAACCAAATGTTTTAGGAAGGTCTGAATGTCGCGATCTGCCGATACCTAGAGTTCCAAGGAACTTCCAAATATCAGCAGGAGAAGAAGAAGTGATATTATCAAGAATGTGGCGGCGTTTAGCGTTGCGTATCATCTGATTACAACGATTGCGAGCAGTTTTGAAAGGAGTCCAATTATCCTCCGACAATCCTTTTTAAACTTCCGGAACGCGCGATCCCTTCGTCGCATTGCCATCCGAACTCCTCTGTTCATCCATGGCGCAGGTGGGTGCTTGAGCTTGACTTTCTTGATAGGAGCGTGGGCGTCGTACAGCTTGACTACAGCTGAATTAAAAAGATCAATTTTATCATCAACTGAAGTAGCTTCCTCCAGGGGCGTCCAGTCAATATTAGAAGCATCTTGTATTAGTTTTTCAGTATTCATCCGCGCAAAGGCACGCCTGTATTGGAAAGTAGGTTTGGGCTTAGGAGGTTTAAGAATATAAGAAAGGAAGATAAGGTCATGATGGGAAAAGCCAGGAGCAAAAAGTTGACCATGTGAGGAGACTAGGGAAGGATTAGAGATGAGGATAAGGTCGAGCCAAGTATCATCACCGACAGTGTTGTGATGCGTAGGTAGGAGAGGCAACACATGCAAACTAGCTGACTCGACCAGATGCAGGAGTTTACAGGATCGAGGGGAGTTATGGGCAAGGAGGTTGGTGTTGAAATCTCCCATGACTATGTGATGTGCGTATTCCGAACCTAAAGATTCTAGAACCGATTCGAATTCGATGAAGTAATCAAGGGAAGGGGGACAATATACAACTCCAATAACGGTTTTAGCTCCTTTAACACAAACCTCAAGAAAAAGAAACTCAGCCGAACTATTAGAGGAAGAAGTAGCGAGAATTTTAAAAGGAAAATCAGCACGAAGATAAATTGCAACACCACCCCCTCTCTTACCGATACGATCATTCCGTAGAAGAACAAATCCTGGCAGAGAGTAAGTGGTGGATAAAAGTTGTAACAAATCTACTTGATCCTATTAAAATAAAAGGATAAGCAGACTTGTTCAAATACAATTTTAATTTAGGAAAGATAAAAAATACAGCTAGTTATAAAAAACTACCTAGCACGCACTCAGTTTTAAAGTTTATGCACTTAGATGGACAATAATGAGTTTACCACACTGTAAGAACGGGAACAAGCGTCAGGGTAGCAGGTCGATACCGGAGTAACCTTGAAGTTGTGCTCTGAAGCAGTAGAAACGGCGGCAGCGCAGATCTCAGAGTTCACTAGGACAGCTCAGCAGCAAGACAGTGCAGAACTCAGGGCCAGACGTAGGACAGCCCTGTGAGACCAGTAGACGGACAGGCACGTAGTGGGAGTGGGGTACGTGGGAGTAGAAGTCCCAGGAGAAACTTTCGTTGGATCCCCTGGACAGTTTAAGAATCTCACCGCCAAAACCAAGCTGCTCTCTGATACTCCTCAAATCAGATTCCCGAGTCGTATTTTCAGCCATCCGTCAGCTCGTTTCTCCCAAAGTAGTCTTCCTTTTTCAAATCTTAGTTTTCTTAGTGTCGCCATCATCTCAACTGACAAGTGTAGTCGGCCAGGACATATCCATGAGTGCGTAAATAATTTTATAATATAATTTAATATTAAGTTATTTAGTAAACAATCGTAATAATCTACAAAATATAATGGCTAAACACATATTGATAAAAATAATTTAAATTATACAAACCAAAAAGAGAAATCATAGAGCTAGACCATAGACTGAGCAGAAAGAGAATTAAAAAACTAACTGACAGTTTGACAATTTGACGCTTGACGTAAATATCACAACATGAAAATTATAATAATATTTTATTTCAGCTATTTCCAAGTTAAAGAATCGTATTTAAATCGATTTGCTGAGTGTAGATAAATAAACAAATAAAATGCATGATAAATAGTATTATGAATGGTGAATATGAGGCGTAAGTATAGCATAATACTATAAAGTTCAGGCTTAAGCCAGGTCTCGGAAATCAGGACGGCATGGACGTTGTTGTTCGTAAAAGTATCATAAAGTTCATTAAAGTGGCTTGGAACACTCTGTGCATTGATGTGGCAAACGTTAAACAGTCGGTCATGGTTTTGGTTGAAATTTTGACGTAAAAGATCGCCAAGGGTGTCTATAACTGAACAAAAACTATCATCATCAGAAGTGGCAGCAGATTCGTTGGCAGAGAAAAAAGATTCATTATCATAAAAAGTTGTCATGGATATAAATAGAATATAAAATAAATACAACAAAATAATAAAATAAATATAGGAGTACTACACGAAAATCTAGTACGGGGTTTGCATCTCTGCACCATTTTATGCATAATTATGTATTTTATGTTGTAATAGATAAATTTCAGGACTGACCATTGAACTTGCACCCATTTAGATTTCACTTCTTTTGTCGTTGAAGTCAACAACCAAGGCATATATCATAATATTGAACTTGGCTCTCATTTCACATTTATGTTTTTGATGGGATATCATTACTTTTTGTACATACGCCATCTAGTGTCACTTTTAAATAAATCAATGGAGGCGGCATGGTGTAGTGAGTGAGTTTCTGAGAATGATAATAGGTGGCGCTAGTGGTTGTAGAATACGGTTAGTTACGCGTAATAAATACGAAAATCTACTATATTCTTATTTATAAGTACAAAAACGGAAATATTTGGATTAACAAAATGAAGGGTGGTATTCAACTCGTTATATATTCACGTAATGATCATAAAATCCACATATAGAAATTTACAGGCACTAATTAATAAGTTAAGTGAAAATTATAATAAAATGATAAAAAATTACCAGTTTCTGATTTTTTCCTTTGTATTCACCTAATTACCTATCTGCATGCCAAATTTGAACTTTCTAGATCATCTGGAACTGGGTTATAGTTTTGATCTATAGGTCAGTCATAAAAATGACGATTTTTGGACGTTAATATCTAAATAACCGTTAGAAATATGTTTATAAAATTTGGAACACATAAACATCTCGCTAGTCCCAATATATGAGCCAAATTTGACAAGTTTAGGTGAAATAGTTTTTGAGTTATGAGGGGCTCACAAGTGGCTCCAAATGGTTCGTGTAATATTACACACTGTGAGCTGCGTGCCAGAACTTGGCTTGACACGCTCCCGCGTGTCTAGATACATTTGCACTACACCTAGCTAATGTGTTTTTTCCGAATGAGGCAAGTGATCCAGAGTCCGAGGAAGTGGATGACATTATCAATCAGGACATGCAAATGTCGCCGCCACCATCCCCAATAACTGTACGAGAGGTCTGGGGGACGATCAACAGAGAGCTGAAAGATAAAAAAGTACCGGGATTTGACCTCATCACAAAAGAATTAGTGCTAGTACAACTCCCAAGAAAAGCTATCTAGACACGCGGGAGCGTGTCAAGCCAAGTTCTAGCGCGCAGCTTACAATGTGTAATATTACACGAACCATTTGGAGCCACTTTTGAGCCCCTCATAACTCAAAAACCATTTGACTTAAACCTGTCAAATTTGGCTCATTATTGAGACTGGCGAGATACATATGTGTTCCAAATTTCATGAACATATCTCAAAGGGTTATTTACATATTAACGTCCAAAAATCGTCGTATTTATGACTGACCTCAAAACACAACCCAAAACAAACAACCCAAACTATAACCCAAAAACTATAACTCAGTTCCAGATGACCTAGGAAGTTCAAATTTGGCATGCAGATAGGTAATTAGGTGAATACAAAGGAAAAAATCAGAAATTGGTAGTTTTTTATCATCATCATCATCATCATTTCAGCCGAAAGACGTCCACTGCTGGACATAGGCCTCCCCCAAGTGTCGCCACATTGAACGGTCACGTGCGACTCGCATCCAGCGGATTCCCGCAGCCTTCACCAGGTCATCGGTCCACCTAGTGGGAGGCCTTCCCACGCAACGTCTTCCGGTTCGCGGTCGCCACTCCAGAACTTTTCGGCCCCATCGGCCATCCGTTCTGCGAGCAATGTGCCCTGCCCACTGCCACTTAAGATTGGCAATTCTTCGGGCTACGTCGGTAACCTTGGTTCTCTTGCGGATGTCTTCATCCGCTCGTTTTTTATCATTTTATTATAATAATTTTCACTTAACTTATAATTAGTGCCCGTAAATCTACATACATTCAGTCAAACAAGTATCGGGAATGGATGATTTGTTTATGGTTCCAAATTCAAATTTTTGTTTTTTTGTAGTTGTTAGATTGGCACAACTGTTTTCCATTTTGGCGCGGAGTTTGAGTTGCATCTGTTATTTATATTAAATACAGTGCTGGTTTTAGTAATATCATATATAGTGTGTATTGCGAATTTCATAATGGACAAAAATATCGAACAAAGAGTTTGTCTTAAATCTTGCATCGCCAATGGAATTTCGTGTTCGGAGTCACTGAAAATGTTACAGAAGGCTTACGGTGAATCGACTTTATCAAAAACTCGTGCTTATGAGTGGTTCAAAGCGTTCAAAAGCGGTCGAGATGTGATGGAAGATTTGCCTCGCTCTGGTAGGCCGTCAACGTCTGCAACTGAAGTTAACATCGCAAAAGTGAAGAAAATAGTGACTGAAAATCCCCATTCAACTCTGAGAGAGATAGCCGCCGTACTTTCTGTATCTCACGAGTCGATCCGTACCATTTTAACTAATCATTTGGGTATGAAACATGTTGCTGCTCGGCTAGTCCCAAAAGATCTGAATTTTCTCCAAAAACTCAATCGCATGAAAGTCGCTGAGGACATGCTAGAACGAGTCAGTTCGGACCCAACATTCATGAAACGCATTGTTACTGGTGACGAGACGTGGGTTTACGAGTTTGACATGCAAACTAGTCAACAAGCTTCGGAGTGGCGCCTTCCAACTGAACCGAAACCGAAAAAACCACGCCAAAGTCGATCAAAAGTCAAAGTCATGTTGACTGTTTTCTTTGACTATCGCGGTGTTGTGCACTCTGAATTCTTACCGGAAGGTCTAACGGTAAATAAAGAATATTATTTGAGCGTTATGCGGCGTTTAAGAGAGCAAATTCGACGAAAAAGGCCAGATTTGTGGAAAGATAATTCTTGGATTTTGCACCACG
Source organism: Xestia xanthographa (assembly GCA_905147715.2). Lineage (NCBI taxonomy): Eukaryota > Metazoa > Arthropoda > Insecta > Lepidoptera > Noctuidae > Xestia > Xestia xanthographa. Next base: position 188,821 of record LR990650.1, read on the forward strand.
ACAATGCGCCTTCGCACAAGGCTATCATTGTGAACGAATTTTTGACCAAACACTCAACAAATACCATCCAGCAACCACCATATTCACCAGATATGGCTCCTGCTGACTTTTTTCTTTTTCCTAAACTCAAATTACCCCTTCGTGGCACCCGTTTTCAATCGATAGAAGACAAAGGAGAATTCGCGGCGAGAACTGAACTCAATTCCGGAAGCAGAGTTTAAAAAATGTTTTAATGAATGGATTATTCGTTGGCGCAAGTGTATCGTTTCTAAAGGAGCATACTTTGAAGGTGATAAAATAAATTTGGATGAATAACAGACATTTTGTGTATTATTGATCTTTTCCCGGTACTTTCTTGACAGAGTAGTATGTGGATTTTAAGATCTATACGTGAATATATAACGAGTTGAATACCACCCTTAATTTTTTTAATCCATTTATTTCCGTTTTTGTACTAGTAAATAAGAATATAGTAGATTTTCGTATTTATTACGCGTAACTAACCATATTCTACAACCACTAGCGCCACCTATTATCATTCTCAGGAACTCACTCACTACACCATGCCGCCTCAAATTATTTATTTATAAGAAATCCATCAATATCACTGGCAATGCTCTGAAAATGTTCAAGTCTTACTTAAGTAATCGTTCGCAAGTGGATAAACTTGGCAGTCACCAAAGTGATGCTGTTCAAGCTGGTAATTACTGCAGCTCGTGTTGAGGTGGTCAGGGTCTTCTTTATAATAAGCAACGGTTGATTATGTACAATGAGTATATTCGTTTCTGCATAGAACATAAGACTTATTAAAAGGTTTGCTAGTTAAAAATGACGTGGTCTCTCATCGGAGATTGTAGCGGTGTGTGCGCGCGGCGCGGCCGCCACCCGCGGCCCCCGCGCGCCCCTCTGCTCCCCTCGCTGCTACGATCCGGTTCACGGCGTGTTCATCCTCCCCCCCCTTGAAAGGTCTCACTTTCAAGTTCTTCCGTTGTGGGTAGGAGACAGACTCTGTTCAGAGCACGTCGGACGACGCCTCTCGTCGTGTAGAAGTCGGCCACTCTGCAGACTCCATCCGCTCCTGGGAACAGTTGCTGGACTCAACCGAGTCTCCACTTCAATGGTGGTGAGTTCTCCTCCTTCAGGACTACCAAGTCTCCCACCTTCAAGGCTCTATCCTTCAAGCGCCATGTAGTTCGTTGCTGTAGTTCAGCTAGGTATTCTTTGTGCCAGCGCTGCCAAAAATGTTGCCTCAGCTGTTCTATCATTTTGTACCTGTCTGGAGCTTTTAGCGTGACGGGTGGAGACGGCAGTGATGTTAAGGGCCGCCCCACAAGGAAGTGGCCGGGAGTCAACGGGGAACAGTCAGTAGGATCGGATGATAGAGGGTAAAGGGGACGGGAATTGAGTATTGCTTCAATTTGTGCAAACAATGTGCCCAATTCCTCGTACGTGAGGCTAGCATTGCCCATAATCCGCTTGAGGTGAAATTTGGCAGACTTAACGCCCGCCTCCCAGATTCCACCAAAAGTTGGAGAATATGGAGGATTGAAAACGAATTTGATGCCTTCAGCATTGGTGTAGCTATAAATAGAATTTACACTAGCTCCAAGCAACCTACCTAACTCATTATTTGCTCCAACAAAATTTGTGCCATTGTCGCAATATATCGTATGAGGTCTACCTCTCCTAGCAATAAAACGACGTAAGCTAAGTATAAATGCGTTAGTGCTAAGGTCACTAACGATCTCTAAATGAACACTTTTAGTAGAAAAACAAACTATGACATTCAGATAACATTTAGTTATTCTGTTACCCTTCCCTTCCTTACTAGAAATAAGGAAAGGTCCAGCGAAATCCACGCCACAGACTTGAAATGGATAGCAAGGCGTGACCCTATCTACAGGTAAATTGCCCATCAACGGCTCCATAGTTTTTCCTCGCTGTCGAGTGCAAACAACGCACCTTTTAACAATGCTGCGAGTTAAAGTTCTGCCTCCTACAGGCCAGAATTGTTCACGAAATGAACTGAGTAGCAGTTGAGGGCAGCAGCAGACGTAGGTGTTCGCCTTCCATTAAGAGCCGAGTGAAATAGTGCTTACCGTCCAGGAGGATCGGGTGCTTTTTATCAAATTCACAGGCAGCATTCTGAAGACGACCACCTACTCTGAGCACTCCATTGTCGTCGAGGAAAGGTGACAACTGTAACAGATAAGATTTAGGTTTCAGATTTTTACCATGTTTGAGTAAAGATATTTCTGAAAGGTAAGTTTGACTTTGAGCCAGTTTTATAAGGTAAGTAAATGAATTTTCTATTTCTTCTAGTTTTAAGTGACCTATTATTTTATTTCTAGGTTTTCTACAATTATTAACGAAACGTAAGATATAAGCTATAATTCGCTTTAATCTGTTTATTTTAGAATAATTATTAAAATTAACTAACGTTGACTGTGCAACATCATTAGTCATAGTTATACAATCGCTGGAGTGTCTATGGAATTTATATTATGAGGCCAGTTTGTTTCATTTTGTAACAGGAAATCTGGACCATTCCACCATACTGTTGAGCCCTGAAGTTGACCTGGATCCACTCCTCGAGAAGCGAGATCAGCGGGATTTAAAGTGGTAGGTACATGTCTCCAAGATTCCCTAGTTGTCAACTCATGAATCTCGTTGAATCTGTTGCAAACAAATGCCTTGAGTAATTCAGGTTGTGTTCGAATCCAACCCAAGACGACGGTTGAGTCGGTCCAAAAGATCTTACGGTCAATAGTGCAACGAAGAGAATGACTCACTTTAGCAGCTAGCCGCGCGCCCAGCAACGCTCCACACAACTCAAGACGCGGGATCGTTGTTGGTTTCAGTGGCGCGACACGTGTCTCACATAACAGGACAACATGTACATTATTATAACGGTCTACAGATCGTAAATAAACACAAGCCCCGTAAGCCTCTTGGGATGCATCTACGAAACAATGAAGTTCTATTAACAATGGAGAAGTACATAAAACATGTCTAGGTACCCTAATGGTAGCTAGTATATGGGCATTGGAAACGAACCTTTCCCAAGTTTTTTTAATATTCTGTGGAACCAACTCGTCCCAACTTAATTTTAAAACCCAAAGTTTTTGTAACAGGATTTTAAGTTGTATAGTACACGCACTTAGCATGCCTAAAGGATCGAATATTTTACGCCAAACTATTAATTGCAGGTGGCGCTGCGAGGGATCGATTCTAATTTGTCGGTACATTTTTGTTATGTCACCAGACAAAACAAATTTGTGTTGACGGAATCTAATTAATATATTTATTAATTCGTCCTGAACTACATGTCCTATAAACTGGATGTCGTTCAGCGATTTTCCTGAACTAGATTTTGCACTACAATCAAAAACTACTCTGACTTTGGTTGTTTCGCTTTTTTCCCGAAATATAGCGTGATGTGGCATAAAATACCCAAAAAATGGTTTATCAACCTTAATTAAGTGTCCTAACTTTTCATATTCGTCAATAAACTCACAATATTGTTTTTTAAGTGTAGGATTTTTAATAAACTTTCTTTCGAGACTCTGAAAGCGTTTTGAGGCCATGTTATAGGAATCGCCCAGTGATGTTTCTGGTGATTCACAAAACGGCATTTTTACATTAAATCTCCCGTTTTCTAAACGTGAAGTATTATTTACAAAATGTTTTTCACAAATGTGATCATTTTCAGAGTAAGAAGCACTTGAAGATGGAAGTTCTTCAAGTTCCCAGAACTTGGTAAGGTTTTTATTTATTTCCTTAGTGAAATTACAATGAAAGTTCTTTTGTTCATTATGATCTAAAATACCTATTGGCCCAGCTACTAACCAACCTAGTTTAGAGCTCTGGAGTATAGGTTTGTTATCACCTAATCTTATTTTCTTTGAAGTAATAATATCAAAAAATATATCAGCGCCAATCAGTAGATCAACCTTAGAAGAACAATGAAATTCAGGATCAGCAAGTTGAATATTCCCAGGTATGTTTAATTCCAAAGGATTTATGTTACTATTAGGTAAATTACCTATAATTTCAGGTATAACTAAACACTTAATATCCGTGCTGTATGAACTGATTAATGAATTAAAGGTAAGTTCACAACAATCTGTTATATTAAATTGAATGTTATTAACTCCACTAATACACATAGGTCGTGAATTAATAGAAGTTAACCCTAATTTATTTTTAATGTTTTCAGATATGAAACAGGATTGACTTCCGGCATCCAGGAGAGCACGGGCAAGGTAAGTCTTATTATTTTCCTTATTAGTTAGTTTTACTAAAGCAGTGCAGAGAAGGACTTGTTTCCTCATAAAGACAGAGCAAGAGGATACAGCACTAGTGATTGACGGCACACTATATGTATCTTTATTCTCAGACTGTGTAACTAATGCATTATTTGATTCTGTGTCTTTGTGTAATAGTGTATTATGTTTTTGTTTACAGATTTGACAGGTGCCGAGGCGACATTGCTCAGTCTTATGACCCCTACGTAAACAATTTGAGCAAAGTTGTAACTTTAAGACCTCACTCAATTTACTATTTAGACTCATTTCTTGGAATTTAATGCACTCTGTTATCCGATGAACTTCATGACATACTGGTCAAACAGGACCTTTAGAAGGTTTTTGGCCAGCTGAAGTAGCACAGGCCTTTATTGTTTTAGAATTAGCTTTACTATTAGAATCAGGTTTATCATTTTTGGTAGCTTGCAGCGTTTCAAGTACAACTGCTCGATCACGTAAAAATTTAAGAAATTCCAATAAAGTTGGTAATTCTGGTAATTTGTTCCTATATTCTTCCCACTTTCTTAATGTAGTGGAGTCCAATTTAATAGTAACAAAATAAATGATTAATATATCCCAATAAACAGTGGGCAAGCCTAACGAATTAAGGGCTCTCAAGTTTTTAGTCACCTGATCAACAACAAAGCGAAGGGCTTTGTGAGATTCCCGTGTTAAACTATCTATATTAAATAGTGCTTTTAAATGGTTATTAATCAGGATCTTTTTGTTATCGTAACGTTCACATAGTAGGTCCCAAGCGACCTTGTAATTCTGAGAGGTAAACTCTATCGACTTTATAACGAAAACAGCAGCCCCTTCTAAAGAGGAGCGTAGATAGTGAAACTTATTAATCTCAGGAATGGACTCATTCGAATGGATAATAGAATCGAAGGTGTCTCTGAACTCCAACCATTTGAGGTAGTTTCCGTCAAAGGATGGAAGTTTTATTGTTGGTAATTTAATATTATTTAAATTATTGCAACTGTCATGATTTGAACAAACTGTTTTTGCACCTACGATACTAAAATTTTCACCACTAGAATGAGAATCAATAATTTCTTGGGCGGCTGAGATGAGAGAATAAAATCGAGATTCTACGATATCTCTTTCATCAATTTGTTCCTCTGTCTTTGTTGACAGCATTTCAATTTGCGTTGGAATCGCATCAAATTCTGATAAAAGAGCTTGTAATCTACCTAAACGTAATCCTAGTTCTTTAATTTGTTTTTTAGTAATCTCACTTGAACTAGTTTGATTTAACATGGCAATATGATCTTTAAATTTTGTTAAACGCATTTTAAAAGTACCTCTCTGTTTTATTAAATCTTTCATATCGATGCGTATCTCTTCCCTCCTCTCAGAGCCCTGCTGCGGTTTAGGTTCTGACATTTTGAAGAAAAAATAAAGATGTTGGAACAAATAAAGAAGTTAGGCAAAGTAACTTATGCAATCAAACCCGTATGAAGAGGCTTGAAGCTCCGTCCAACACGAAGACTTAAAGATGACACACGCTACACCAAGTCTGAATAGTCACCAGGTGCGCCAACCACGTCGAGCTCGGCAGCACACAGCTCAGCTCCGGCCCGACCGCGTGCGCACTACGCGACAATCGATCGCTGGAAACATTTATTAGGAAAATGTAAGAAACTTGAAGTTACAAATAATATATTTTGCGGATTGAGGTTATGTGAATGATTCTAATAGCTAATTTACGCTAAGTAAATAATGAATTTACCATTTACTTGAAGATGTTGTTTAAATAGGTGCAATATTTATTTGAAATGCAACTTGCAATGCAATAAGCAAATGAATATGAATGCAACACACGTTTACGTTGAGAAAAAAACCATTGACCAACACTTTTGAAACAAAGAAAAAATACACATGAGCGCGTGCTAGAAACTAAGCATGGGCATTGGGCACAAGCCGGCGCACGACGAAAATCACACACTGTTCACACAATTGATACCTAGGAAAGGAAATAGGTGGATAGAAAGGAATAGTAAGCCAAACTCCCCTGTGTACGTCCTTTCCTTCTTCTAGCGTATTGTGCATGCCATGCACGCGTCACCAGCAAATATCTCACCCAAGCTTCAATAAAATGGCGGCACTGTGCAGTTGTGCACTTTGTTTTTCCAATAATTCTTCTTGAGGTTCGGTCCTACGGTCGCCAGTTGTTCAAGCTGGTAATTACTGCAGCTCGTGTTGAGGTGGTCAGGGTCTTCTTCATAATAAACAACGGTTGATTATGTACAATGAGTATATTCGTTTCTGCATAGAACATAAGACTTATTAAAAGGTTTGCTAGTTAAAAATGACGTGGTCTCTCATCGGAGATTGTAGCGGTGTGTGCGCGCGGCGCGGCAGCCGCCCGCGGCCCCCGCGCGCCCCTCTGCTCCCCTCGCTGCTACGATCCGGTTCACGGCGTGTTCAGATGCATTAGCTATTAGGTGTGGCATCCCGCAGGGATCTCTTCTAGGTCCCTTTCTCTTTTTAATATCTATACATAATAATATAATAATATATAAATAACATTCACGAAATTAAACTGCGTGGTCACCTTACCTTATACGCTGATGACACTTGTTTATTCTACTTTTGGATCCTCCATCCATCAAATTATATCACAAGCCCAAGATGATTTAAATACCTTATTTGCATGGTTTCAATACAATCTCCTGACAATAAATATCTCCAAAACATGTTATGTTATATTTAAAGCAAAAAATAAAATAATTACCCCATATAACCCACTAACAATTAATGATGTGCCTCTACAGCAAAAAACCTGTGAAAAATATCTCGGTCTAAGAATTGACAGCTCACAAGTTACGTGGAATGCTCACATTGAACACATAAAAAGCAAACTTTCAACACTTACAGGATCCCTGCGTAATATAGTTCGTTGCATCCCACCTAAATTGCGGGTCACCATCTACAATTCCCTAGTGAAGCCACATCTGCTTTATTTGATTGAAATTTAGGGCAGTGCTGCAAAAACTAAATTATCAGAACTACAAATAACTCAACATAAACTCATAAAAATACTATTTAACTATCCATTTAATCTGTCGTAAAGCAAATCGGTCCTTAACCGAATCTGTCTTAAGGCGAATCTGTCCTAAAGCGAACAAGCGTATTTAACATCAACCAGTAAAATTTATAAAGACACAAAAATAATGAATATCAAACAACTATATATTTACCACACATGTATTATCATCAAAAAAAATCTTACCAAAACTATTCACTCGAACATAACACTCACCCAATATAAACATGTCAGTCAACGTAGCACACGGCGAGCTACTTAGCTTGGTAGTTTTACCCAAAACTAGAACTAACTACGGCAAAAAAATGCTTAGCGCTTATGCTTTTGCTTAGCTTTGCTGTGGCGGTACCTCCAATAGTTCAGTCTTCCCGCAACCACGGCTGGTGCAATCCGGTCGAAACGTCGGGCTTATATTAAAGGTAAAAATTCGCGAAAAGACCCGTTTACATGTGTATTATAATGTAAAAAAATGCTTACTTTTGAAGGAGCACAGCTTTTTAATAGAATACCCTCTAGCATAAGAAATCTGTACTCTTTCAATGCATTCAATACTTAACTTGGTCAGTAAATTATGGCGGATCGAGCACTTCTAGAGAAATGAAGGCATTGAATGCATGTAGTCTAGTTTGTAACTGATGGCGACGAACTTTATGTAATTTTAAATTCTAGTATTGTTCTCAAATGAGTGACATTTGTCTTTATTGGGAATAAAGTTTCTTTAAACCTAAAAAAGTGACACTAGATGGCGTTGTGAAATTACGTCACGATCCTGAATCTCGGTGTTAAGATTCTCCGTGATTGAATTTTGACGTCTTGCTGTCCGGTTGTCTCTCGATATCTGACCTATAAAGTTACGATTTATGCTACGAAATTCATAATTGTCTTAAAAATACTTATATTAATATAGGTGGTTTATTAAGGAAAAATTCAGGAATAAGATAGATCTTCGAGATTATTCCCAAGTACTTTGTTTATTAATTTACACATAACTTTAATCGTAATTCACAAAAATTTGTGGTTAAATAATTACTACATTAAAATTCTTTTAGTAAGGCAATAGTTTCAATCAAAAATTAGTAATAATTTTAGTATAGTTTTAATAGATAAAAGTAGGTATAAATACGTGACTCTGAATGAGTTTGAGAATGAGAACTTATTGGTAACGAATTGTTTTTATTGAGAATTCAATAGACAACAGGTAATTTGTTACGAATCGTTTTTAATAATTATCTTTTTAATGCGTGTATTGTACAATGAGTCGTACAATAGAATAGGGATGATGACAGTAATTGAAAATTACTAAAATATTGTATTTATTTAATAAGACTTGAATTGTGAAATACGAAATACGCATTATTTTTATTATTAAGAGCCGGATTGATAAATTATACGATAATTAAAATCTACAAAAATTCCTATGTCCGCCATATTAAGTTGAACACCAATCACAGCGCATGACGTCACTTTCACGCGGGAAATTTAGGTAAACAATTGGTCGAATTTCTGTGGTTTTGTGATTTATCTTATGATACACGGATCATGGAACAAGGGTATAGTAAGGCAAACAGTGCTAAATTGCCTAAAATCGATGTGATGATGTTGGGAGTTTTTTTTTTGCAACAAATACTTTTGTTCAGCGGAATTTAGAAATGTAAAAACTTTCATGTAAGTACAATGATATTATGTTGTGAGCGCCCAATCGTGCTACGAATTTAGATAAAAATTGTAAAAATGCCATCGTCCGTGTTCAGAAAGTGTACCAATTATGATACCAAAGTAAATAAAGCATAAGGGATCTCATATCACATGTAACTACGCAATATACGTATACTTTGATTTATTAATATTTTTCATCTATATTCCTAATATTCTGATAATGGAGGATAAAAAAAGAAAGAGATGGGAAACGCATTTTTGTCGTGAGTACGACAAGGAAGCTTGCACTACAGACATAGAACAACACTATCTGTCTCTTTTTTTCTTATTGGTTTTATCGAGCTATCCCTTTTGTATCATTTGAAATGTAGAACGAATGAAAAGTGTGTTGCCGCTGCTGCGCGAAACACTTTTTTCGGTGGTTTTGTAGGTGTTCAACATATCTGTTTATTAGAATATCATGTACGTACCTTTATTAATACTACAACACATTTTATAAATGTATTGTTCTATGTAATCATTTTAAAATCACAATTTTTTGAGTATTTTACCAAACCAAATAGGTTTAGTAGCATGATAAAAGTAAGTATGTGTTTGACATGCACTTTTGTAATACAGTGTTTAAATTGAACCGTAAGTATATATGTTTATTTGTTTCGTTTCTTGGCTATGGTCTTCCAGGGCACCCTATGGCGATGACGCTGTAAGCTACGTACAACTAAACGCGAAGGAAATCTGTGCACAGTGATAGGAAAAATCTGCTCAGAACATAAAGTGCATGCCAAGTTGTATGCAGTAACTTTATTAATGGATGAACAGCAAGAGACAGTAAATTCAGTCGAATGTCATGATTGTGTAACTTCACTACGGGGCTGCAAACATGCCATAGCTTTTCTGATGTGAATGCATCGCAGAAGCGTAGAGCCATCCTGTACATCTATCGAGTGTTATTGGATTAAATCCAAACTTTCCAGAGTTGGAACTACATACGAACATAAATAACTTATTTGGGGTTTGTATTGATGTGTTCCCACACTGCGGGGCCGCACAACACCCTGTCATCATCATCAGCCTATTAATATTCCCACTGCTGGGACTCAGGCCTCCTCTCTATGAGAGGGAATGGGCTATAATCCACCACGCGGAACATCCTGTACTTTTTAATAATCGCAATTCGCAAATTATTAATTTGTATCTAGACGTACGAAACCTCTAGCTTTGCTGTGTTAACGTTTTGCAATAGTCAGGTGTGACGTCACCAGCGACGCCATGACACTAGCGGGCGTTTCGGTAGGAATTTTAAATCGAAAAACTAAAATGTTCTTTTTCAACTATTAAACCTTAACTGTGGCCAAAAATATGAAATTGATTTCAAATAATTTACGTTTTCGAACATTATAACAGTCACAGTCAGCCGCGAGCAGCGCTAGCGTGTCGACGCGTGCGCGTTCTCAAGTTGTCCTGTGTTAGCGAAAATGACGTCGCATACAGTGAAGTGTGTAAATTGCAATGTTGTAATTGATGAATTGTTGACATTTATTATGAACAAAGTGGATGTGATGGACCAAGAAAGTTTAATTCGTATATGTGTCTCATCGTTTAGTGTTGAGGAGGTTGAGAAGTCGAAAAAACTCCTTTTTGATTCCATCTCCACCGACATCAGAAACATTAAACGGAAGAAGAAGAATGATGGTAAAATACAAAGAGATCTAGAGGACATCTTAACTCTGATTAAAAGTACTGACCCTGAGAAAATTCCCATTTTTGTGGCTAAGGAATTGCACAGATTACCGCCGGTTACTTTTGACCATGTAGACGTGACAAGTCTTTTGAAAGATATTGTTTTATTGAAATCACAGCTAGATCACATCAAGAACAATTATGCTACAATTGAGCAATTAAATGAATTGCAATCAAAAACTGATACTTTGAAACATGATTCGTTATTTTGTTCGCCTAATCAGACGCCCTCATAGGCAAATAATACGGCGCGTAGGGTAATCAGTGCAGAAATTGAGTCGCTGTCTGCGAATACACCAGTGCCGGGGCGACAGAGCACGAGCGACTGTTGGTCTCGTTCTCACCCAAGTACTGCGAGTGCGCCCGCACCGGAGGCGGCGACGGCAGCGTTGGAGGTGGGATTAATGAGTCATTGTGACAGCGAGCCAGCGGCGAACTATGACGAGACGGCACTTGTCATTACAGATAGTGTGGAGCGTAAACATCATCTGCCTAGCCTTTTCCCAACTTTGTTGGGGTCGGCTTCCAGTCTAACCGGATGCAGCTGAATACCAGTATTTTACATGGAGCGACTGCCTATCTGACCTCCACAACCCAGTTAGTACCGGGTAATACGATACCCCTTGGTCAGACTGGTTGTCAGACTTTTTGGGCCTCTGACTACCTAACGACTGTCAAAGATCTACAAATGACAGCCGGGACCAACGGCTTAACGTGCTTTCCGAGGCACGGAGGAAACTCGATATGTAATGGGCGGTCACCCATCCACAGACCAACCTAGGCAAGCACGGCTTAACCTAACGATCGACCCGAGCGGCTGTTATTATTTAGCCACGAGCTCCTCCTAGTGTGGAGCGTAAACAAAGCAAGGAAATTAATGTTTTAGAGCAGAAGCGAACGTTTGCGGGGGTGGCGAGAATTGAAAGGTCTGATAATGAAAAGTGGACTTTAGTGCAGAATAAAAGGAAGTCAAAGAACAAATTTACTACTTCTAAAGGGAAAGCGCGCCTTGATGAAAATAGTAAATTTAAGCCAGCTGATACTAAGGTGCCCCTGTTTATCACCAATGTTCACAACGATGTATCACAAGAGGATGTGGCGGAGTATATTTTCTCAAAAACGCAAGAAGTAGTGGTTCCTGTTAAAATTAAAATGGCAAGAGAACGTAATTACAGCGCCTTTAAAATATATGTGAGCAAAATTAACATGCACACGTTTCTTGACGACAGTATGTGGCCTATGGGAATTTCTTTCAGGCGCTTTGTTCATATGACCGGAAAAAATGAAAGCCATCAACAACGTATGGCGGAGAGGCATCACACAGGAGACATCGTTAATGGATAGACAAGGAAATGTAAGATTAATTTCATTTAACTGCAAGTCTCTGAAAAGATCGGTAGATGGAGTAAGAGATTTATGTGGTACAGCGGACATCATTGCGCTACAAGAGACGTGGCTACTGCCTCATGAGCTTTCGGAGTTAGAGGCGGTCAGTAATGAGTTTGGGAGCACTGGAACATCAGCAGTAGACGTCTCAGCAGGCCTCTTAAAGGGCAGGCCGTATGGAGGGGTTGCCATACTGTGGAGAAAGAGTGTGTTTCGATCGGTCAAGGTTATCGATTGTAATGATGTTCGTTTATCAGCGGTGAAAATGCAAGTAAGTGGTGCACCTATTATGGTGTTTAGTGTGTATATGCCAACCGACTGTGTTGATAATCTACCTGTGTTCACGCAGTGTTTGAGTTCAATTAGTGCTATCGTAGAAGAAAATAACGACTGTTCGGCGGTTTACATACTGGGTGATTTCAATGCACATCCTGGTGAGCTATTTTGTAAACATTTATTAGACGTTTGTGATGACCAGCACTGGACATGTATAGACCTTAATGTTATGAATAAGGATGATACATACACTTTCATTAGTGAGGCCCATGGTTGCGTGAGATGGTTAGATCATTGTGTAGTCACGAATGCAGCACTGTCGACAGTGGTTAATGTACAAGTCGATTATGACGTGCAATGGTCTGATCATTTCCCACTGGTAATTGATTGTAACTTAGATCTAGTAACGGGTGAACAAGTACCAATCTGTGCTCCGGTGTTCAATAATGTTATTTGGGGGAACCGTACGGCTGAGCAAGGGCAGAGGTATAGTAAATTATGTTGTGCTCAACTACGAGAAATTGATTTTCCAATGGAAATGAGTCGTTGTTGTGATGGAGTATGCTCCAACGCGGAACATAAGTTATTGTTAAAAAATATGTATTTAAGACTGGTCACTATATTGTCTGATGCAGCTACAGCGTCATGCAAAACGGTGAAGCCACGAAGGAGGGGTGGTTATGTCGCGGGGTGGAACAAATACGTTGCAAGCTACCATAGGGAGGCCAGGTTGAGGTTTTTGGCCTGGGTTGAAGATGGCAAGCCTAACAATGGTCAGACATATGTTGACATGAAAGAAAGTAGGAAATTGTTTAAGCAAAAGTTGAAAGGGTGCCAGGATAGGCAGGAACAAATAAAAATGGATGCACTTGCTTCCCATCATTTTGCCAACAATTTCCCTCAGTTTTGGAAAGAGACGGGAAATATGAGCCAAAAACCTGGCCTTCCTGTGAGTATAAATGGTATTAGTGATCATCGCAAGATTGCTAATATGTTTAGTCAGCAATTCAAGGTGATACCGCGGTATAGCACTGGCATGTTTCGGTCGCCTGTTGCTGGGACCAGCAGCCAGAATAGAGATGTCAGATTTACAGCGAAAGATGTTAGAAAAGTTATTAACACTATGCACAGAGGCAAATCTCCTGGATATGATGGTCTCAGCATCGAGCATCTGAGGCATGCTGGAGTCCACCTGCCGCGCGTCCTATCCTTGTTTTATAATCTCTGCCTTTGTCACGGTTACTTACCAGAGGAACAAACTAAAACCATAGTAGTTCCAATTATTAAGGATAGAACTGGGGACATTTCGGATAAGAGTAACTATCGTCCCATCTCACTTGCGACCATTATGGCCAAAGTGTTGGACAGCCTGCTTAATAACATTCTCATCAAACACATAGAACTGCACGATGCCCAGTTCGGTTTCAGAAGGGGGCTTTCCACTGAAAGTGCCATATTATGTCTTAAGCAGGCTGTCCAGTACTACACGGACAGGAAAACGCCAGTATACGCGTGTTTCTTGGACTTGTCAAAAGCATTTGACACAGTTCTTTATGATAAGCTTTGGGACAAACTGGGCAGGGCGGGGGTACTGGTAGAAGTCATATCACTGTTGCAAGACTGGTATCATCGCCAGCGGAACCAGGTGAGATGGGCAGGAGCCTTGTCCGAACCATATGGCATGGAGTGCGGCGTTAGGCAGGGTGGATTGACCTCTCCTTTGTTATTTAACCTGTTCATAAATGACCTTATCGGTGAGCTCAGCAGCACTCATACCGGTTGTCATATTGATAGTGTATGCGTCAATAATATTAGCTACGCGGACGATATGGTGCTGCTGGGACCATCGGTGGGTGCTATTCGTAAGTTGTTAGCAATATGTGAGACATATGCGGTGGAACATGGACTGACGTATAACATAGCAAAAAGCAAAGTTTTGCTTTTCAAGGGTAAATCTTGTGTTTCCGTGCCAGTTTGTGTTCCACCGATAAAATTGTATGGTGAGGAACTGCTGAGAGTGACTAGTTTTAGGTATTTGGGGCACATTGTGCCGGAGGATTTGTCCGATGACGCGGATCTGGAGAGGGAGCGCAGGGCATTCCTCCTTTCCAGTTAAAATTACTTTGTTTAAGGCATATTGTCAATCGTTTTACGCGAGCAGTCTATGGGTAAATCATACCCGTCGGGCTGCCAGTGTCCTGCGCGTTCAATATAACAACATCTTTAGGATGCTGATGCGGCTGCCTCCCTATTGCAGTGCGTCGCTAATGTTTGCTGAAGCTCGAACGGATGGGTATCCAGCCATAATTCGGAAAAAGGTTGCTTCTTTATTAAGACGAGTGAGAGACAGTAGCAATAGCATCCTCAAGATGATTGCTTCCCGCACAGACTGTCCGATCCAACATAAGTGGATGTGTATATCTATTGGACAATGTTGATCTATTAAATTATTTAATTTAATTGTATTGTATTGTGTTTGATTGTATAATTTTAATTGATTGATTGACGTACCATTATGTAATATTGACATTGATTATTGAATATTTTTAATTGATATGTATCATCATTTCCAGTGTATGTTTATGTATGCTATTAATTGATTGATTTTATTATTTTTACTTTGTCTATTTTTATTATTTGTGCGATGACTATTTGATTATTACTATTATGCTTTATGGATTGTATATCTGAAATAAACGTATTATTATTATTATTATAGGACAGTTTTTCAAAATTTGTCATCATGCCTATTATGGGTGGGTGACACACTTACCTTACACCGAATTGTTCCAATGCCTCCCGATGGAAGCTGCCTTTTCCATTCGATTGCAAATTCTTTGTTTGAGTATATTAATATACAACAAATAAATAGGTTGCGTGAGGCTATAGTAGATTATGTATGTCGTAACTGGGATGATTTAAGTATGTACACTAGCGCTCGAAACGGGGATCCTTACTGCTCTGAAGAAGAGTATCGAGCAAGCATGCTTTGTTCGACAACTTATGGAGCTGCTTCTGAGTTAAAGGCTGCAGTAAATTTGCATAAAATTAAGATCGAAGTGTATCATCAGGATGGGGTTCTGCTACAAAAAACCATTTAGTATTAATTTTGCCTACCTACTACTAATTTATGTACAAAAATTAATGATATCAACACTCTTCAACAGCATGCTAAGAGTCCAATATTTTCCCAGACTTTGGAAAATCTCACAGATCCTGATGGTCCACAAAATCGGAAAACCAGCGAATGAAGTAACCTCTTACAGACCTATCAGCCTACTACCGATCCTATCTAAGGTATTCGATAAACTGTTATTATACCAAATATAATTTAATAATTTCTGGAGTAGGGGTACTCCAGAAAAATAATGTCATCCCTAACCACCAGTTTGGCTTCAGGCAACACCATTCCACAGTAGAGCAAGTCCATAGGGTAGTGGATAAAATTAGAAAGACTTTAGAGGAGAAGGAGTATTGCTCTTCAGTCTTTCTTGACATACAACAGGCTTTTGACAAGGTCTGGCATAAAGGACTACTCTGAAAAATCAAGAATGGCCTCCCTCACAGTTACTATCTACTGCTAAAATTGTACCTGGCAGATAGACTCATTCAGGTGAAGGAAGCTGACTCCACTTCCAAGTTCCACCAAATAGACGCTGGCGTGCCACAAGGATCAGTCCTGGGACCTGTACTGTATACCATATATACGTCTGACCTGCCAGAAGATGAGAATGTCACTACAGCCACATTTGCAGATGATACGGCAATTTTAGCAAGTGACAAGAACCCCGTGCTCGCAACACAAAAACTACAAACAAGCCTCAACAATATTACCAATTGGCTCCAAAAATGGAGAATAAAGGCTAGTGCATCAAAATCTGCACATGTTTACAATGCGACAAGGAAATTGCCCTCCTGTACACCTGGGAAACAATACTCACCTCATCAAGGCAGTGTATGATACCTTGGACTACACCTAGACCGACGCCTTACATGGAGACACCATATCAAAACTAAGAGGCAAGAACTCAAACTTCGATACACTCGCCTCTCCTGGATACTGGGCCGAAACAGCAAACTAAGTGTAGACAACAAACTACTCTTATACAAGAGCGTTCTTAAACCTGTCTGGATGTATGGTATACAACTCTGGGGCAGCGTTTGTGACTCCAATATCATAATAATACAGCGAATGCAGAACATGATTCTCAAAAACTTATGCAATGTCCCATGGTACATCACCAACGCAGAAATACACCATCACCTGAGGATGAGCACGGTGAAGGAAGAGAGCCATAACACTACAGAGACATACAAAGGGAAGCTGGAAAGACACCCCAACAAATTGGCGGCTAACCTAACAACTAGAAGCTACAAAAAACGGCTAACGCCGAGCCCCACAGCGCCGGAACCGTGACAGAAACCATGCCTGCTGCATGTTGCATGCTTGCTTGGATGTTGCATGCTTGCTTGGATGTTGCATGCTTGCTTGCATACTGCATGCTTGCTTGCATGCATGGTGTATGCTGGTTTGCATATTGCATGCTTGTTTGCATGGTTGTTGTAATGTTATAGATGAGGCTTTCGATTATTATGCATATGAAATGTATGCCAAAAGATGATTCTAACTGTAAACTTTCTGAAATATGATAGTTCTGCCTTTTGATGACTATCGATATGAAATTTATGCCAAAAGATGATTCTGACTGTAAACTTTCTGTCATAAGATGGTTCTACTTTTAATTCTTATGCATTTAAGTAAAATTTATGCCTGAAGATGATTCTGACTTACAAAATTATGAGGTTTCAATGTATGATAAATGAGTGTCTGCCAAACGATTTTCTGCGAAATGAAGTTTATGCTTTTCCGCTGTTATCCAAAATAAAATTATGACATAAAAAGTTCTGCTATAAAGGGTATACCCGTTTGGCTCATTAGTTTTCATTTTATGACCATTTTTAACCGACTTCCAAAAAGAGGAGGTTATCAATTTGTCTGTTTTTTTTTTTGTGTATGTTCAGCCTTTTTTTCGCCAATTGTGAACCGATTTTGATGATTCTTTTTTGTAGATCAGCATCAGATCTTCACCAAATTTAAATGGAACCAACTCAGGAGTATATCTTTCAAATAAAATTATTAGGTTGACTGATCCCAGGGGATCCACATGTGTTGAATCAGTTTCCTAAAGAGCCGTATTTAATTTTGCAAAAATGTTTTTATTTTACCCGTTTTAGATGTGGTATCTCACACAAATCCTTGTCAATCATAAAATGTAATTGTAACTACAAGCACAAGCAAGTACAACAAGCAAGCAGCAAGCAAAGCAAGCAAGAGCAAGTGTAGCAAGTTATTAGCACATCATCTATATAGACAAAGAATAAAAAATGCATATTATAGAAACTAGCTCATAAAGTACCGAACCAAAGCTAATTAAACTTTTATGGGACTACTGCGCAAGCTTCTTCTACAAAACAAAATAAGAATCATTTAAATCAGACCAGTAATCACGGAGAGATCGGAAAAAAAGATGCTGGCGGAATACATGACCTCCTCCTTTTTTAGATTCGGTTAAAAAGAACCTAACACGAAGAGGACGAGGGCTTCTTTCAGTCTCTTTGCTCGATGACTTGAGTCGGAGTGCCCTGAGTTTCCGAGCTCGAATACCTCGCTTACGTACACATGACTGCGCTGGGGTTGTTATGGAAGTGTGGTTACCTGGAAGCGTTCATCGTTGGTGTACATGAGCATGCCGGAGCTGATGATGTGCCAGTCGCGGCGCCGCACCCACGACACCTGCACAGACAAGAGCGTAAGAAGGCGCGAGGTGGGTCACCCAGCGGGAGGGTCGGGGGAGCCTAGGCTACTGTACTGACGCCGCGTTCGCCTAGGTTGCGCACGGGGCAGTGCAGGAAGGCCACAGCGCCGAGTTGCGCCAGCACGTCCTCCTGCGTGTTGTTGATGGAGGGCTCCCGGTGCAGCGCCTCCAGCGAGCCGTACCACAGCTCGCGCCACGCCGGCACCTCCGCCACCTCCGCCAGCTCTAGTGAGGAGGTGTCGACGCCCCCCACGCCCCCCACCACGACAACCGCTGCACCCTCACCCGGCGCCTCCACCGACGCGGCGTCGCGGTGCACGCGCCGCGCTCTCACTGCACACACGGACGAACGGTAACAGCTTACTACTTAAGCTACGACTAGTATACGACAGCGGAAAGTTTAATAAGGTAAAATATAATTAGCTAACGAAACTCCGCAGATGGAATGAATATCGATACGTAATAACGATAAAACAAAGACAACGAGATGTGTTTTGGGTTGCATCTGCCCACTCGTATAAATGTTCTTGCCACCGTACGGTACCTGGTGGCGGTAATACTAACGGCTAGCGGGCTCTGGTCCGGCGGCGGCGGCGAGTGCGGCTAGCAGCGCCATGGAGAGCGCGCGCGCCGCACGCGACATGGCGCGCGCGGCTGCACGCGCTAGTGCCGGCGCGTACGCACTACATGCCGCACGCCGCGCTCCTCACCAGCCCCCAGCGCTACACGACAGTGCAGCTGAGCCAACTGCGCCACCAACACCGTCAATCGTCAGTTGCTGTCTGCCATCTGAAATCATCATCACCAGTTGGAGACAGGGGCAGGCGGGCGTCAGGCGGGGGTCGGAGGGGCCATGCATGAGCTAATGTGGGTGATTGATTACCACTCACGCGCCGAGATTGACGAGTTTTTTACGATCCGTCGCCGCGCCACTGCGTACCTATCGCGCACACGCCTCTCGCGTCTCACGCCTCACACAATGTATCACACAGACATACATTAGGTAGGGATGTTACATCAAGAAAAAAAAACAATGTTGTTCCTTTCTCCATCGATCTACAGAAGTTTCGGATTTATTTTATGACAAAACAGTCAATGAAATTACGATTTTTTTCGTTTATGTTTGTAACAGGAGGTGGTTTAATCATCTGACTGCCTTGTTGCCCGTTATTTTAATAATTTTAAAGTGTTTTTTTTTATAAACCACGTGTGTTTAAAAACCCGGCCAAGAGAGAGTCCGATTCGCGCACAAAGATTCCTTAGCACCAAACAATATAATATCACTATCACTACATATTATAAAACAAAGTCCTCCGCCACGTCTCTCTGTTCGCAATAAACTCAAAAACTACTGACCGGTTTTCACCAATACATAGAGTGATTCGTGAGGAAGGTTTAGGTATATAATTTGACAATATTTTGTACAAATTGGTGGAAATATGATAATTGTTGAAAGTGTCAGAAAAAGTCAAGCCACCTGGGAGCTTTTATTTAAAACGATGCCTCATCCCTTTGAGATATAAAAAAACAATGCATGGTAGGATATTAATCTTTTACACCATATAATTTATATGAATGTCTTAGATGAAAATGAAAAAAATTAACGCGCGCGACATTAAATTCAAGCGCCTTTCTCACACCGATGACGGGATTCGTTTGATGCGATCACCATATGCAAGCACTACAAAGCGGTTGTTACGTCAGTCACTGCGGCCGAATAGTGCGGAATGAGTGGTTCTTTGCGATTTACAAAAAATCTATTTATTGGACTAAAAAAATTAAACACATAAGACCTGCTTTATAGTTAGTTCAGTTAGTATGCAAAGTTTTATGATCTAATTTAAAGTACTTTTTGAATACCAGCGGGGTCTCCCTTGTTTGACGGAAAGGAATTTGACAAATTTTCACTTCCCAAAAAATGTTTCGCATAATTTCATTTGCCAAATTATTACTTAAGCCAACAATCTATTCACAAAAAATTGTAACGCAAACCAAATGTTTGGGAAATTAACGTTTAAACTATAACTTGTTTACCAACTAGTACTTTTAACCTTTTTTATTTAGTCAAATATTTCAGTTGGAATAAAAGTTTTTACGCAAAATCAAATAAGCCAAATATTTAGTATCGTCAATTTTTAAATTCACTCTTTCCTATCCAGTCTTTAAAGTGGCACCAAATATCTTGAGGTCACAGTTTTAACCTAACCTAACCATTTTTTTTAAATAAGTAATTATCCTAATCTAAATAGTTCACTGTTTAAGACTTTCACGGTTTTTCACTACACTTAAAGTACTTACGGGATAATATCCGTGGTTTTCCATAATGATGAGCTCCCGATATTTCGACGCTGTTGCAAGCAAAGACAAAATCGGTAGATTACTGAGTAGGTACTCAATTAAAACTGTGTTCACTCCCTACAAGAAAATCGGGCGAAGTTTGCGTTCACCAAAAGACAAACTGCCCTTAGAACATCCTGGGGTTTACAAAATTGACTGCAGTTGCGGTAGCTCATACATTGGACAAACCAAACGAACCATCTCATGCCGGATTAATGAACACATCAAAGCAGTGAAAAACAATGAGAGACACAAATCGGCCATAGCTGAACATCTGCTGGACTCAGGGCCAAATCACTGGATTGATTTTCATAAACCACAAATTTTATCTAACGACCGATACTACATCCCAAGGCTAACCAGAGAAGCTATTGAAATTTCAAAGCACAAAAATTTCAATCGTGAGGAGGGTTTTAAACTATCAAGTACGTGGAATCCAGTGATAAACCTAATAAAAAATAACATGCGTCTCCACTATCAAGAAAAACCTAGTGATACCGTGAGTGCGTTTTGTCGCCATTTACAATCGAGTTCCAGTAGTGCGCGTAATAAAAGACTAAGAAAGAGGGTAGACAGATTTGTCTGATCATAATAATAATTTTCGCCTCACCCGCATACCTCTTCAGTATTCCCGCGATCATGATGCTTGCAACAGCGTCGAAATATCGGGAGCTCATCATTATAAAATAAAATAAAAAAATAAAAATATTTTAATTCAGACAAAAAAGTCCATATGCATGACAAGATTGTTAGTAACAAGAATTTTGCTTATATCTATTGTTAGTAATTAAAAGTAGGTAACAACAAACTGGACACCCCGTCTACCCCTGCTCAGTAGGCTCACCGGTCCCGCAACACATGGAGTTCAGTGAACTTACTGAGCAGAACAGTATCGGTTCTCTCGCCAATCATCCTGAGGACGGTATTCGGGCTCCCCCGTACTCGGCGCACCACCGACGCAACTTTTTTACGCATAATTGCGTAGAAGTCATCTACGCTGGCGTCAGCAAACATGCCGGATGCACTGCAATACCGAGGGAGCCGAAACAGAGCCCTGAACACATTATTGTACTGGACGCGCAAGGCATTGTAGGTCTTCTGTGTAAAGTTTGCCCACAGGCCGCTCGTGTAGAACGTCTGGCAGAATGCCTTGAACATAGTTATTTTAACTGGAGCAGTACAACGAGCGAACCTGTGTGCCAACATATTACCACGAACCGACAATGCCCTGCGCTCCCTCTCGATATCCAATTCGTCACTCAAATTCTCTGTTACAATGTGACCAAGATATTTAAACTGTGCAACACGACTTAGAGGTACACCGTTAAGTAATAAAGGTGGTATAAAGATATTGTTTTTATTTTTACATTTAAATAACATGAACTCACTTTTACTTTCGTTGTACCTCAAGCCATGTCCCACAGCGTAAACCTCACACACCTTTAACAGCTGTCTAAGACCACCAATTGAGGGGCTCAGCAGCACCATATCATCAGCATAACTCAAATTATTGACACATATGTCATCAATATGGCATCCAACATGCATGCTGCTGAGCTCCTCAATCAGGTGGTTAACATAAATATTAAAGAGCCGTGGGGAAGTCAGCCCGCCCTGCCTAACGCCACACTCCAAAGAATATTCATTGGAGTATACATTTCCCCACCTGACTACATTAAGCTGCTCACTATACCAGTAGGCGAGGATATTCACCAGATCTGTTGGGACACCTGCACTTCTTAATTTCGTCCAAAGCTTATTATATGACACCAAATCAAAAGCTTTGGACAAATCCAAGAAGCATGCGTATACTGGAGTTTGTCTTTTCACATAATAGTCTACAGTGTGTTTCAGAGATAATATTGCACTTTCAGTTGACAACCCCTCTCTGAAGCCGAACTGTGTATCCTGTAATTTAACAAAACGATCCAATATTCTATCCAATAACCCATCAAACACTTTTGCGATTATAGTTGCTAAAGAAATCGGCCTATAGTTACTTTTATCAGAGATATCAGCAGTGACATTTTTCACTATTGGAACAACCACTGTTCTCATAAGATTAGATGGTAGATATGAGTGCCTTATACAAAAAGTGTAAAACATGGCTAACACTCTATACAAGTGTACTCCCCCATGCTGCAGGTGCTCGACACTAAGTCCCTCATGACCTGGTGACTTCCCTCTTTTCATATTTTTAACAATGTCAGCCACATCTTTACTTGAAAATCCAATAGGCTTTTCTACTAGGTTATATTCAGTATCAGACACCAACAGCAAGGAAGATTTCACCTGAAAATGATCTTTGAATGAATTGGCAATCATTTTAGCATCACTGATGCCATCAACGCACACAGGCAGACTAGTCTTACCATTTAGACGCTTAGTGCCCTTCCAGAACTTATTAAATTTCTTAGCAGAATGTTGTGAGGCAAGTATATCCATTTTTATCTGTTCCTGGTTGTTCTAACAGTACTTTAAACGTGACTTGAAAACTCGTCGACTTTCACACATTTTATCATACAAAGATCCATTAACTGGTTTACCACCTAAGACATACAATTGATGGTCCAGTCTAGCCTGCCTGTGGGAGTCTCTGACATGCTTGTTCCAACCATGCACACACTTAACATTAGTCGGCTTCCTAGGTAAAGCACTGCGACTGTGTGCCGAAGCCTGACTCAATATATTTACAATATTATTATATAAATTGTCAATTACAGATCTGTGTTGCATGTTTTGACACATACTATCAGCACATTCATGAAGTTCATCAGGAAACATAATTTTTCTGAAGTTATTGTTGCAAATTTCATGATATTTCTGAATTTCCTCCAATTCTCTTACCCCCCATACAATGTCATTACGTAAATAGCTGTGAACTTCTACTTTAGCTTTAATTACTCCTAAATTACAAGTCACCTGTAAAGGGAAATGATCTGACCAATATACATCATTGTGAACCATAATATTCACCACAGACTGCCATGCTGACTTGGTTACCACGCAGTGGTCCAGCCATCGCTTACACCCGTATACTTCACTTTGAAACGTATAAGTTTCAGATAACATACCTAATTTGACTAGATCGGCACATATCCATTCATTTTCCTCACAAAAATCAAGTAGTTCACTACAAAACGGGGCATTAGGATGTGCATTGAAATCCCCTAACATAAATACTACTTCGATACTATTGTCTTGTATAATTGCATTCAACTCACCCAAACACTGAGTAAATTCCGGCAAGTTCACAGTTTGGTCAGTCGGCATATACACGCACATAACTAACATTTCACGACCCGCTCCAGTCATTACTTTAATCGCAACAATACGCTCACTTTTGCACTTCACCACCGTAACATTGCGAAAGGCACTTTTCCGCCACAGAAGCGCAACCCCGCCGTGAGGTCTGCCTCGTAGCACTCCAGCTGTCAAGTCCACCGCCGACTTCCCCGTGTAGCCGAAGTTGTCATCAATATCACCCAATACTTGAGTATCGTAAGGTAGTAGCCAGGTTTCTTGGAGGGCTATCACATCTGCCGATTTACATAAAGTTCTCACACATTCCATACTTCTTTTAATATTTTTGCAGTTATAACTTATTAGCGTACTATCCATTTAATTGAATGTCATCTTTATCGGAATCCCGTGGTCTAAATCGTATGAATCTCCTAAATGTTATCCCATCCGGCCACAAGTTATCATTTAAAAAGGTGTCAATTTTATTCATTGAAACGAATATTTTAAAAGAATTATACGGCCTTTCTTTCTTCATGGTAACTTTTTCAAGAGAGACTTTTTCCTGAGTCTTACTATATATATATTCACATATGTCAGCCTCGAGTGTATCTTTGTTTACATTGGAAATAAACAAAGGAATCTTTGTTTCCGCCGCCTTGAACTTTGTTTCAACACCGGTTATTGCTTTTCCCATTTTTCCAACAAATCGATTCTTATGTCGTCCACGTTGTATCACAGTCCACTCATCTGTAGGCTTATTTTGTTTCCATTCACCTGGCGACTTAACTATTTCCGCCATCGTTGGTTGCGATGTACACGGCGGCGGCGGCGCCGGCATTTGTTTATATGCAGTAGCGTCTGAGGATGGAGATGGAGACAAAACTTTGTTCGCGCGCTCCAGTGACAATGACGTTTGCGACGCCTCCGCCGCCTCCGCCCGCGCCACCGCCACCGGCCGATCCACAGACGTTCTCGGTGTGAGGGAGATAGTCCTATCTACACATGCGCGATATTGAGACGTCGGCGACGGCTCGAGCGCGTTCCGTCCCGACGATTTTGTCATAATGCCGGTACTTGATAAGTCATGTGATAGACCTACCGGCCCACTATCCGAAAAATATGCGCCTCTTTTTTCCGTGTTAATATTTGGGTAATTAACCAAGGAAGTTAGCTTCAGGTTATCTAGGTCTATACGTACTGTTTCTACCATGTCTACGGTTGCATAGTTTTCCTTAATTGCTTGTATCTCACTACGAAGTAGCATAATGTCCTTCAGCAACTTCGTAACATCTATGTGATCAAACGATATCGGAGGCAATTTTTGTAAGTCCCGTGCAACGAAGGTGGGAATCACATCCGGATCAATTTCCTTAAAGAGACAGATAATGTCCTCTAGGTCTCTTTGCATTTTGCCATCTCGCCTTCTTGATTTTTTCCTCTGAGAAGTCGTTACAGATTCGAAAAACAAAGTTTTCGCCTCGTCGATATCTGGTTCCGAGAACGCAGACAGGCACACACGAACTATAGACTCGTTATCCATCACATCATGTTTATTTTGGATGAATGCTAGTACTTCACTTATAATTATATTGCAATTAGAACACTTCAACTTATTAACCGCCATTGTTTACAAAGGACGCGCGCGCACGTCAGCGCTGTGCGAGCGAGACTGATTATGGAAAACCACGGATATTATCCCGTAAGTACTTTAAGTGTTCTAAATAGTTCAGTTCCGCGTAACATATTAAAAACAATCTATTTTTTCTATTAATGCAAGTCGTGTCTGGCACTCGCCGGCCGCTGCCGCGGCACCGCTCGCTACGCTCGCTCGGCTCGTGTGTAGGAGGTCACAGTTTTCACCTAACCTAATCTACCCATTTTGTTTAAAGAAGAAATTAACCTAATGTAAATAGTTGAGTTCTGGGTAACCGACTATAGGATCCCATCATTGGCCATTTGTCTACCAAACCCGTAACTAAATCCCGTAACCCGTAACTTAATTACAACTATGATAATTGCGTGTATGTAATGTTGGGGATCCTGCCGTTTTGCCGAAAAGATTTTGACAAAATTTCATTACCCAAACCAATTTTAGCAGCCTTTTTTTATACCATTGCAATATTTCGAATGATTTTAGTACGCATATTTTTATTTGGTCAAATTTTACTTGATAAAATATTACCAAGTATAATGTCATTATGGCATTTGGTCTTTAATCAAATGATTTATTACAGCAAACAATCTTCAGACAATAAACGTTTGGTAAAATGATTTGTTAAGACAAAAAATATTAAGGCAAAAATAAGAATTTTTGGGAATTATGTATTTAAAAAATGCAATTTTGATTTTAATATAATAATTTGTTTAATGCAAAATATTTATAAATTACAATTTTAATTTTTTTGCAAAGGACTTTAGTAATTTCTTCTTTAAACAAAATTGGTAGGTTAGGTTAGGTTAAAAGTGTGACCTCCTACACACGAGCCGAGCGAGCGTAGCGAGCGGTGCCGCGGCAGCGGCCGGCGAGTGCCAGACACTACTACACTACAACAGCCCAAAACGTCCACTGCTGGACATAAGCCTCTCCCATGATGGGAGGAATTTGCCGTAATCTCCACGCTTGGCAGGCGGATTGGAGATCGCAGTGATGAAAGACTAACAGAAAACGCTGCTGCCCATTCTCTGGTCTACGGAGGCGCAAGGTGTTCTGCCTCAGACATTAGTCGCCTTATACGACACCCGTGAGTGTAATGGGTTGGTTCTATTCTACTCTGCCGGATACCACACGGCTAACACAGTGCCAGACACGACTTGCATTAATAGAAAAAAGAGATTGTTTTTAGTAGGTCACCCGGAACTCAACTATTTAAATTAGGTTAATTTCTTCTTTAAACAAAATGGGTAGGTTAGGTTAGGTTAAAACTGTGACCTACGCCAGAAACGACTTGCATTAATATAAAAAAGATATTTTTTTAGTAGGTTACCCGGAACTGAACTATTTAGATTAGGATAATAACTTATTAAAAAATAATAATATGTGTCTAACACTGCTCTAAATATTATAAATAAACCACTTGGTTCGTATATCATGTAAAGTACATAAATAGACTTTGTTTCTACTTAAAACTTGTAGGGTATGTTGATAAATATTATGTGTGGGTATGTGAAAATAAACCAGTTGTCACTTGGAATTGCAGTTTCAGTCATCGCTCCCCACTATAATATTTCATAAATCCAACTAATCTCATGTCCTTGAATCTTAGCAACCAAATAGATGTAAAAATAGCCTTTCCTCAAAGTGTTACTGTAATAAGTTTGAGAATATTATTAACTCAAAGGAGACAGTTTTTTAGGCCCTCTTCGATGTTGCGGATATTCATATTACTTACACCAAAAAAAAGTAAAAATTTTATTCTAATAATAAACGAAAGATTACATAGAAACGAAACCGGAATCTTAAAATCATAACAAATAAGTTGTATTATGATATTTTTTGCGAGTCAAATCATTCCTGTTGTGGTCAATGCCATTTGACGGAAATACTTACGTAAATAGGGGCGTTTTTTCCGTTTACAAAAAAAAAGTACGGTATCCATTGGTACTAATATCTGCTTTAATTAAAATATAATATAATATAAAAAGAAATAATATTAAACTGTGAGCTTTCTAATGCTATTTTAGAGGTTTCCGCTAAAATCTTTTAGATGGTATAGAAAATCATGTTGGCACGGAACGTTGTAAATTCGTCTTTTTGGTGGTTGACTAACAACTTCATTTGACATTTGACGTGTTATTGTTATTGTTTATTGTTAGATTCACGTTTTCATTTTCGAATTTCTCATCATTCCGGTTAAACATGGCTTAGCTAATATTACCACTGTAATCTAGAAATTATAAGGAAGAAATCTATACCTATACGTTTCATTAATATCTGTATGTCTGTTACAATTTTATGTGGGTGGCCTGTTCTCCAAACAAAAAAAATTGTCTCCTTTAAATTAAATAAAAATTTAGTTTGTTTTTCATTCTAAAACTTCTTTCTTTCTTTCTTCTTTTCTTTCTAACTTTAAAACTCCTACTTTTTCAAGGTTTCAACAAACATGATAATCTCTTAATATACTCAGCTGTTTTTTGTCACATTTCTGGTGTTGGATAAGGTAATCAGGTAATATGATGACCTGCGGAGCTATGTTCGTGACATGAGTGACAAACACAACATACAATTACAAAGAATTCAGATTCAAACTAGACAAATAACCCCCAGCAATTTAGAAAAGATTAATAATACTTTAAGTAGCAAGTTATATATACCAGGTCATATTGGAAACAATATAAATTAATTGTAATGAAGAATTATTTTCGGTAGTGCACACCGAGTTCAATAATACTATAAAAAAAACGGCCAAGAGCGTGTCGGGCCACGCTCAGTGTAGGGTTCCGTAGTTTCCCGTCCGTCACAATAAGTGTTCCCACTTATGAGTTTAAAGGTGGGTATCCATATATATATACGAATATACTACAAACTTAGTCCAGAAATTATTTTGTACAACTTTTTGTCTTTTTTGTACAAAAACTGTTGTTTCCATCAAGTTCAAAATAATTTTCCTAAAAAGTCCTTATAAAGTTCTACTTTTCAGATTTTTTTCATATTTTCTAAACTTATGGTTCAAAAGTTAGAGGGGGGGGGGGACACATTGTTTTTCACTTTTGGAGCGATTATTTCCGAAATTATTGACATTATCAAAAAATGATTTTTGGAAACCCATATTCATTTTTAAATACCTTTCCAACAATATATTACACGTTAGGGTTGAAATTTTAAAAAAAATCACTTCCCACTTTACATATAGGGGGGCTACTCTAATAAAAGATTTTTTTCCAATTTTTATTTTACCACTTTGTCGGCGTGATTGATATACATATTGCTACAAAATTTCAGCTTTCTAGTGCTAACGGTCACAGAGATTAAGCGAGGACGGACAGACGGACGGACGGACAGACATGGCGAAACTATAAGAAAAAATCGGCATTTATTCAGTAAGAGAGGGGACAGACACCACTATAACACTAGAAATAGGGACCAACTAGTTCAGCCAGGTTTCAGGCTTGCTAAAGTGGATTCATCTTTCATGGGGTACTGTTTGAAATGTTACAATAAAATACCTCCCCACATTCTTCAACTGAATGAGACGAAATTTAAATCTTGTATAAAACGCACACTATGTAGGCAAGCATATTATAAGTTGGGGGATTACATTGATGATAAAAATGCTTGGCTAAATGCTGGTCCTGCTCCACAACCATAGGTGGGGGGGGCAAACTAATTGTTTGTACTGGTCGGGCATTATTTGAGTCCATCGACACGTAAAGAAGAAGATGAAGAATTGATTCCCATGTTAATGTATTGTGGAAGCTGCAGAAGATTGTAAAAATATACTTGCATTGTATAGATTCCAGTTCTTAGTATTATATAATTGCATAGCACATGTGTGAGTACTTTGTACTGTTCAGCCACCATTTACATTTATTTATCTTTCATTGACTTGAATATGCCTTGGTGACTGAGAGAATGTCATGCTCACTTAAATGTCTCGCTGATGGTGGCGGGTGTGTCGGGTCATTTAGTTCCCTTCAATATGGTTGAGTTGAATGGCGCCGGTACATGCGTCATGTCTGTGAACGGGCGCTGTCAGTTGGGACTGGTCATCTCTTAGCTGCCAAGGTTCATTATACTTCGGGTCTCAACCGAAGACGATTACTTATTTACTTGCAGCAGTACATGAGATGGTGCTATCTTCATCACACGTTTAGATCCTAAACACTAAAAAATAGGATTAAAGGACATATTTTTTATTACAATTTCCTGTTTCACCACTGGCAACACCGTGCGCCCTTGAATCATTACGTGTTTTTGTGTTAACGGATTCACACGAAGTTTCACTGCGCGTGTTTAAAATGGGAAAAAGAAAGTGTTTAAGGTCAAAAGAAAGTGATTATGATAGTATTTTGCGAAAAGTGAGAAAATTTGAGTCTAAATACGACGGCCTTTGTCTTCGTCAGCGTCGGAGTCGGTGGAAACTGATAGGTCGTACAACCGATATTATGATATCCACGGATATGAACAGTATACCAGGTAATTTAATATTATTTTACATAACAACAGAATTTAAAATACATAAGTTATATTGTTTAAGTACAAGAAAAATATCGATTAAAATTTTAACGACCTACCCTCATTCACTCGCGGTCTTCAAAATCATTAAAATTTCTAAGGAGTGTTTGTTGGCTATTCGAAATGTTTCATAGCGTAAAACGTACACCTACATAAACCATGCAAAATAAAACTTGTGTTGACGAGATTGTTATCGCGTTTTGATCTTTTATTCCGTGGTAATATTGGTGTTGGACTTATTGTCCACTATTGATTTTTGATTTAGAAATTTCTTTTTTTAACATAAACACAACAGATAAATGACATTCAGATCTTATTCTAAAAGCATTATACATTAAGATTAGGTGTTTTTTGCAGACTATGGCGCCTATATAAAACATTTGCGAATACAAACAATATGTAATGTAAAAAACTTGTTGTTATGAATCAGAAGTATCTTATTACTTACGGTAAACAAATGTCGAACTGTACAGCGCGATGATAGACACAAACGCACTTTAAAACTATTAATATACACGAAAAATCGTGTCGAGATGAGACTCCACTATAAGTGTTGTGGAAAACTGTATAACACGAAAGTCGTGTTGAGAATACTTACTCCACGTAAACCGTGTTGAGGATATAAGTACTTACTGCACTATAAGTTGGCTCCACGTGAATCGTGTTGAGGATCTATGCACCATATTCCACTATGAGTGTTGAGGATAACTTTTCTCCACGTGAATCGTGTTGAGGATCTATGCACCATACTCCACTATGAGTGTTGAGGATAACTTTGCTCCACGTAAATCGTGTTGAAGAATGAGGTACCTACTCCACTATGAGTGTTGAGGATAACTTTGCCCCACGTAAATCCTGTTGGGGATTTAGGTACCTACTCCACTATGAGTGTTGAGGATAATTTTGCTCCACGTAAATCGTGTTCAGGATTTAGGTACCTACTCCACTATTAGTGTAGAGTATAACTTTGCTCCACGTAAATCGTGTTGAGGATTTAAGTACCTACTCCACTATGAGTGTTGAGGATAACTTTGCTCCACGTAAATCGTGTTGAGGATTTAGGTACCTACTCCACTATAAGTGTAGAGTATAACTTTGCTCCACGTAAATAGTGTTGAGGATTTAGGTACCTACTCCACTATGAGTGTTGAGGATAATTTTGCTCCACGTAAATCGTGTTGAGGATTTAGGTACCTACTCCATTATTAGTGTTGAGGATAACTTTGCTCCACGTAAATCGTGTCAAGGATTTAGGTACCCACTCCACTATGAGTGTTGAGGATAACTTTGCTCCACGTAAATCGTGTTGAGGATTGAGGTATCTACTCCACTATTAGTGTTGAGGCAACGTACTCCATGAAAATCATGTCGAAATTAAGTATACTTCGCTATATTTTAAGCAAGTTACACAATGGTGTCATTCTGTTGTGCACAAACTAAACTTTATTTAGGCTATTGCTATCTTTTTCTCGCTAATAAAACAAGAAAGAGACGGACGTAATTTAGAGCTGTCAAATTTATTTGGAACTAATATTTCCATACAAATAAAGGGTGCACGTAAAACATGTCGACTAAAACACGGTGAAGCGCAAAGCATAAACTAGTTTGATATCTCCAACTTAGTTCATAGCTATAGCCGCCCTTTTCCCGCACTGCCTTTTAGCAAAAGCCATATTATGCCAAACGGTTTGTCCAAAGATACACAGGTGGAGTTAATTAAATTTTATTTACCACCAGAACACTGTCCAACTATGAGAGCTTCAAAACTGAATTTAGAAATCAAGGCAGCCCTTTTGGTGTTAGACATTAAAAAAGACTTTTTCGGTCAAAAATAAACAAAATCAGCTTGGTTGTGGTCTCTCCGTAATAGGACGTGTTTTGAATTGACTAATAAAATCGTTGAGTGATCCCGGTACACTCATATGCGAAATTCACTATAAAGAGTCTCAAACACGACTATAATATGCGGCTATAAGTACTTTAAATTAAAATATCAAAGATACTGTCAGAAACACAAACATAGATGAACAGCTATTCGGTTCCGACTTATCTGAGCATAGTAAGTTGTCAAAAGCTATAACTAAGAGTGGTTCAGAAATTAAATTAAAAAGTCAACGGCCTATGTATTGGACATCGACCGTTATACAATCTCGGGGTGCTTTAAACTCGAGGGGGGCGCCGCTACGTATATCACCAGCGGTCGAGCCGCGCATCACGCAGACCGTCGAGGGGCCAACACGTCTGGAAGCAACCCAGTGACGTCGTCATGCCAACAGCTCGCGGTATCAGGCAAAAAGGCGATATTAGACTTATTGCTGGCCGTTTATCAAACTTTTATGATAAATAGTGCGAGCTCACTGAAGATGACACTATTTTACAATGGGTTCAGGGATATAAAATTCCTTTAAGTGAAGAACCTATACAAATTGCTGAGCCCCTTAACAATGCATGTAATTCGCAGTCACAAAGTCAAATCATTGACAAATTTATGTCAGACTTTATACGTTCGCGATTTATTTAAACATGTACATCTTGCCAAGGACAATTTATTTCACCAATATTTACAGTGCCCAAGTCGAACGGAACCCATAGGTTTATTTTAAATTTAAGAGAACTAAATTTTATATCTGTTGAGATTGAAAATTTTAAGATGGAGGACTATCGCACTGCACTAAAATTGTTAAATCGTTACTACTTTATGGCAACAATAGACATTAAGGATGCTTATTTTTTAATTTCCATAAATGATGATGACCGGGAAAAATTACGGTTTAGATGGAAGTCTCAGTTATACGAATTAAATGTTCTTTCGTTCGGCCTTTGCACTACACCATTTGTTTTCACAAAATTACTCAAACCCGTTCTGAAATATTTACGCATTTTAGTATTAAAATCAGTAAACTACCTCGATGATTTTTTATGTATAAGTAGCTCGTATGACGAGTGTTTGTTAAATGTTAAAACTACAGCCGTAGTGTTAGAATGGTTAGGTTTTATACCTCAAGCATGAAATATCGAATAAGTTACCGAGTTGATGTCCAAAAATCAAGGCACTATAAGGTACTTTGAACACCGGCTGGGGTGCAACATGCAGTGGTCACAGTGGGAATGGAAATTGGTCAGAAATAGAATTGTCCTTACATATAAACACACTTGAGGTTACGGCCGCATTTTATGGCTTAAGATTACTAAAGGCTTAAAAAATCTCAACTTTGTTAAGGATTGATAACACCACTGCTATATGTTATCTAAACCGCATGGGTGGTGTTTAGCATTTAAATGACATAACTCGAAAGATCTGGCAGTGGTGTGAAGCTAGAAATATATTTGTATTCGCATCGTATATCAAATCTAGCGACAACGTAATAGCAGATCGAGAATCTCGGCGGATTAATATAGATACAGAGTGGGAAATCCCAGATTGTGTTTTTTCAGATATAAGTCAATTGTTCGGAAAACATGAGTTTGACTTTTTCGCGAGCGCTCAAAAATACAAATGTAGTAGAAATACATCATGGAAATTAGATCCGTATTCCGAAGTTATTGATGCATTTACTGTTTTTTGGTGTAACAATTTCTTTTATGCCCCTTTCTGTCTAACTACGAATGTCAAAAACTTTGCAAATATAACCCTTAAGGCAGTTCAATAGTTCGATAAATCTTGGTGGCTTTATTGTAAAGAGTGTCCAAATTATATCATTAAATATATATATATTGAGGAGGGGTCTAGCTACGATAGTTTAAATACGCATAGGTCTGCTCAGCCGCTTCCTTAAAGGTGTCTATAAACTTACTCTCCCAAAACCAAAATACAATTCAACATGGGATACAAACGTAGTACTGAAATACCTTTCCGATTTATGCCCTTACAATAATAATTAATTTGTCACATAAGACTTGTACATTATTGGCTATCGCTTCTGCCCAAAGAATGCAGACCACCAGTGCTATAAAGTTGAAAAATATATCAATACAAGAAAATGAGATTGTAATTAAAATAAATGATTTAATCAAAACATCGAGGCCCGGGACATACCAACCACTTAACAAACTACCGTACATTCGTAAAAACCCCAGTATTTGTCAAGCATTTGCTATAGAAACCTACCTACACAAAACTAGATCTTTGCGAAATGACTACGCTGAAGGAAATATGTTTATCGGTGTACCCAAACCTCATAAAAAAGCAGGCCCTCAAACATTAGCACATTGGGTAAAAAAGGTTTGCAAGACAGGAATGTAAATTTCCATAATCGGTGCTCATAGTACTCGCTCGGCATTTACATCTGCGCACACAGATCTGGGGTCAGCCTGGAGGTGGTTCGTAAGGCCGCGGGCTGGAGCAATTGCTCAAACATCTTTCTTAGGTATTATTTTAAAGATGCGGTAGATTCGAATGACACCACTTTTGTCAATTATATCGGCTCATAATGCGGAAGATTAATTGCATTTGTATAATTAACATGTTAAGGCTAGTTAATACACTAAACAGCTTTTTATTTATTTTTTCTTTTTCCTCTACAATATTGCAATGCTCTAAACATCTGCAAGTAAATAAGTAATCGTCTTCGGTTGAGACCCGAAGTATAATTAAGAATCAAACGAACTTACCTGGTGAAGTTTGATTCCAATTATGCGAGGGTCTCAACCGAAGACGATTACTGCCCTGTCCCCCCTCAACCCAATGGCCAAAAGGCAATGTTATAACACAAAAATCTACTCTGAAATAATGATTCAAGGGCGCACGGTGTTGCCAGTGGTGAAACAGGAAATTGTAATAAAAAATATGTCCTTTAATCCTATTTTTTAGTGTTTAGGATCTAAACGTGTGATGAAGATAGCACCATCTCATGTACTGCTGCAAGTAAATAAGTAATCGTCTTCGGTTGAGACCCTCGCATAATTGGAATCAAACTTCACCAGGTAAGTTCGTTTGATTCTTAATTTTAATTACTTTATTCATACATTTTTAATCTAATCTTTCACTCTGGATGCTCTTAGTGTGCACGTATTTCTACATCGTTCTCACATATATGTATAATCTCAAAATTAATGATGTAACCAAGATTTTGTAACAATATTTTGATTTTAAAAGAGTGTCCATGGAGTTTTTTGCCCATTCTTCTCCATAGAGATCTACGCTAGGGAATGGGCAACTACAGTACTTTCTCAAGTTATTATGCCTTGTGACTGGGACTGTAGCTTTGATTTTCTTTTTTGTAATTTTGACTTTCAAAAGTGCCGTAATGGTCTAATTGAAATAAATGCTTTGAGTTTGAGGTTCCTAGTTGACTACGGAACCCTAAAAAGGAGGAGGTTTGTTGGTGAATTTTTGTATGTATGGTACCTGATTTCTCCTCCATTTGTGAACCGATTCTCAAAATTATTTTTTTATTTCAAAGAATATACTCTTGAAGTGGTACCATTTAAATTTGGTGAAGATCTAATGCTGATCTTCGGAGATATACAATGGAACTCTTCAAAAATAGACGACAAATCTGTCGTGAATACTGCATCGCTTGGATGTTGATTGTTTATACAAAATCGTGACATAACATCACGTCCGTATGCTCTGAGGGGGTACGCAGATATGTACAATACACCCATATTGGGGATAAGCCTATTACCATGACATGTATTGTTAATAATGTAAAATAAATTCAAGGCGAATTGCTTGAGAACAACTAAAAATGGAAAAATAAATAAAAAACTTTTTTGCAAAAAATAAAACCGACTTCAAAAAAAAAAACAAAAAAAAAATACAGAAAAGTGAAAAATAATTTTAACTTCAGAAGCCGGTGACAAAAACACCAAATCAATCAGACAAAGGTCAAGCTTCAGAAGTCGGTGACCTTTGTTTGATTGATTTAGTGTTTATCTGTATTTGTAACAGCCGTCACATGACGCTTGTGCGTGACGTATGCTGTAACCGGCTTGCACTTGGCTGCTAGCCCTGCACCGCCGCACACACGGGTGCCTCGCGTGTTATGTCAACACGCGTGTCCGCACTGCACGCACGCGCTGCACATGCTGCACACCGGGCTTTACAACCGCAGTACTTACAACGTTTTGTTATACTTATAACCAAAGCAATAGACGACGCGCGACGTCCTAACCTAATATCACCACTTCGTATAACCGGGTTCACAAATAGCAGATTTGTTGCAAGTTAAGGAACACACAAGTACAAGACGCTTGTAAACAATACCTTATTTTTTACACTTTCGTGATTATTATAAGTAGGCTCACTTGCCCTGAGCATTGCACGGTTATACTTTGTTGTCCCCAACTCTTATTGTTCGGATTGCAGGAGTTGTCTGATTTATAAGCAAATTGCTGTGTTTGATCATGTGTGAGATTGCGCCGGAATTCACATACCAGGAGTCATCATTATTAGAGATTGCAACAAATACCGTATTCTTTTAATTTTGTACAACTTTAAATCGTTTTAGCTTCACACTACTTAGTTGGTCACAGTCGATGTATAAATTACATAACTTAGAACTGCCGTTTGTATTTACATGTAGGAGCGATCGAGAGCAAGTGTGGATGCGTGTGCCGCAGCGTGGTCGCAATAACTACACAAGTGACGTACGTATGCATCGTCCCGCATGCTCGTCACAGGCACCGAGTCCTCGCGAGCAGCCGCTCAAGCGCTCAAGCGCTCGGCGGCGCGGTGCGGGCATCGGCCGATGGCAGCACAGTGGTCACGCTGTCGCACACTCACATGCAAGTTGCACACACGCACATACACACACTGGCACGGCACACGCGGCGCGCGGCGCGGTATGCGTGTCGAACTGTGGAGCAGGACACGTCGCAGTGCTCGATGTATGTGCTCGGCGGCGGGCGAGCGGCGACTGGTAGCGAGCGCGCGCGAGTACCCGCGCCGTGACGAACTCGCTCTTCCAGGCCGGGAGCTGTGGACTTCTGTACGGCACGCCTCTACAGAGACTCACTTTGACAGATTAACGAGATATAAACGTTGGACACCATGATATTGACATTACTTATTGAAAATGATCACAGATACAGGTAGGTACTTACATTTGGCTCCGGCCCATCTCGTATAAACTTTCCCATTTCGAGACGTGCGAAACAAGTGAAAAAGTGTGCCAAGTCGTAACAATTTTAATCTTCGTACATTGAATCCCATTTCGTCAACCATAAATTTCAACTGTTTTTTGTACAGTACATATTATGTTTCATAATTTGTAATAAGTTATAATCGCGTCAATATGCGTCTTAACTTAAACTACTCAGGACTCAACTGCACTGGCATACCTACCTACTTAAAGGGTAAAATACCTACTTAATGCTTCAGGTTGTCCTCATTGGATGTGTGCATCATTGGCCATTTGTCTACCAAACCCGTAACTTAATTACAACTATGACAATTGCTTGTATGTAATGTTGATTTACGGCCTTTTTTTATAACTTGCTTACGTATTACTGTTGGTTAATATGCCTACGTCCGTAGCTATCGGTGTTTCTATAAACAAAGCTTGAAATATCCTATTCGCGTCA
Source organism: Xestia xanthographa (assembly GCA_905147715.2). Lineage (NCBI taxonomy): Eukaryota > Metazoa > Arthropoda > Insecta > Lepidoptera > Noctuidae > Xestia > Xestia xanthographa. The sequence continues at coordinate 226,333 of LR990650.1, forward strand.
CCTACCTGTCACTTGATTCTTAGCACTCACCGTCCATAAGCTAAATGTCAAACAGACAGAGATAGCAATCTTCCGTTACTTGTTAGTAAGTTATTGAAAATGGCCAGTGGCACACACTAACAATAGTTGAGATGATAGATGTACCGTGGAAATGGTACATGAACATTCAAAAAATTGTAGTCAGCTCCTGCAATAGGGTTCTCTTATCGACTGTAACGCCGGAGAGAGGCGCGGGTGAGCGGGGCGTGCGGGGTGCTGGACGCGGGGCGTACGGGAACGCGGGGCGCGGGGCAGGGCGGGTGGAGCGCGTGACGTCACGCCGAGCACGGTGCGCCGCACGGCACTACCAGCCGGAGCGTACGCCCGCCGCGCGCCGGCCGCAGCTACGGCGTAGCATGTAGCATAAGTAGCGCTCTGCTTCATTGCGCCTTCCGCCCAAAATTGATAATTGTGTATTCAGCACAAACTTCGACTACTGCATATTCAGTGGTCGATATCTCCTCGCGACTAGCCTAATGTCGAAATGACAAAATGAACTGAAATCGTGAACTTCTGAACAACGGGCAATCTGTTATCCGTCTGATCACAGATTACAGATGGCAAACTCAATGCATAGACTAACTATATTTTATTTATTTATTAGGGCAAACAAACAATGACACACTATATATGGTTAACAAATAATTGATACGAGACTGCATCAATGTGCAACTAACTATGTTATCCCCCAAGTAGCACAAAACTGCATTATAGGATGTCACAAAGGGTCCACATCGGTAACATTAGCATTTATGAAGACTTATTAGAGTTCACTCGAACTGCAAAAGCTAAAAATTACTTTTTCGCCTGTTTATTGACTGTAGTAATAACCACGGAAACAACATTCTTAATATTTACCACCACCACTTAATATTGCGAGTGTTAATATAGATGTTTAGGGCTATGTTAATCAGCATTTAACAATTAATATAAATATAATATAACATTTTTGTGGACCTGAAAGTAGCTATATTCTGAATTAAAGGCCACTAACGTATGGTACGTTAGTGGCCTTTAAATGCTTGCATTTTAAAAAAGAACATGTGAACTGCTTTAATGCAATCAATTATTCTGTTACTTCAATTAACAATGATATATTGCGTCTTGCTGAACATAGTTAAACTTTTACAGTGTTAATCAACTTGCTACACGCAATCTTTTAATGCCACTTATCTAGCCCACATGATCACAATAGGTGAATTTATATGATGCTAAATTACAGCAAACTGCTATAAATTAGATCACATGTAACCTTTGATCCTGGTTGGAGTTGAATACTTATACAAACATAGGCAATTAATCTACTAATACTGTTAAATAAGATCCTCAAAGACTATCATTAGTGCCCAGTACGTATTACCTTATCATTTAAACGCCGCGTCGCCATCTTTAAGAAATTGTAGTATTTTATTTAGAAATGTAGAAATCTAAACAAAGAACTGGTGGAATTGGCCGAAAAATTAATGCGGAATACTTGATTTGCGCAAGTGTTACCCACTATTAAGCTTTACATGGATCTGTGGCTGACTTGTTTGACACAAGAACTACTCGTGTCAGCTTGTTACGGATTTATGCACCACGAGTGAATTATTATACAGCACATAGTATGTGATAAATGCGGTGCACAATTAGTTGTCCGCTATGTTTCAGGTTTTAACCTATTTATTTTATTAATACTAATCATTTATTTTTGTTTAGTCAACGAAAATAACAACTAGATTTGAAAAGGATACCGATTTATGTATATGTACGTACAGCTTATAGTCAAATCATTTTTTTTTGTTTCATCAGCTTATTTTATTCTATAAATTTTAAGTAAATAGCCATATTTTAAGGGCGCGTGAATATTTTCGCCTATAATCATACGATATTTCACAATATACTTGCTTTCCCAATCAAATTTTACGCATGTTAGAGAAAACATCAAGGTTTTACTTATAACGAATACTATTATTTTACCACAAACACTGGTCACAAAATGGTTGGCGCACAAACATCAAAATAATAAATGGAAATCATGCACTATTTTGCCACTTGTCAATTTTCGTAAGCTGAAGATTTAAAAAGATCCACGTCTGTTACCATCTTATGAACAGTATAAAAAAACCGCCTCGGCCACCGCCGTAGCGCTTACATCGTAGCATCCGTAGCCATCTTGCATCAATTTCGGCGTAGCAAAATCAAAATCAAAATCAAATCATTTATTTCAAGTAGGCCAGTTGCAGGCACTTTTGAATTGTCGAAACAAAGATGAAAATTAAATGTAGCTACAGTCCCAGTCACAAGACATAAAAACTGTGAAAGTACTGTAGTTGCCCGTTCCCTAGCGTAGATCTCTATGGAGAAGAACGGGCAAGAAACTCCATGGACACTCTTTTAAATCATATAATTGTTACAAAATCTTGGTTACATCATTCGTGTTGAGATGGTATATTATGTGAGAACAATGTAGCAAGATGTGCACGTTAAAAGTGTCCATAGTAAAAACAAAAAATACAATTAAAAAATAACATTAAAATAAGCCACGGCAACTAAGAGATGACCAGTCACAACTGACAGCGCCCGTTCACGAACATGACGCATGGATCAGCACCATTTAACTCAACCATTTTGTAGGGAACCAAATGATCGGACACACGCGCCACCATCAGCGAGACATTAGAGTGAGCATGACATACTCTCAACTGCCTGGGCACATTCAAGTCAAGAAAAGACGTAGGATTCCAGTGAATGATAGCTTTACATAGTACTCACACAATATGGGCTATGCGATTATATAATACTAGAGATTGAATCTATACAATGCAAAGATAGTTGTACAATCTTCAGCAGCTCCAACAATTATATGTAATGCTATCTAATTTATGCGCCCCTGTCCATGTGGAGCAGGACCAGCATTGAGCCACGCATTTTTATCAGCGATATAATCGCCCAACTTGTAATAAGCTTGCTTATAATAACATAGTGCGCGTTTGATGTATGTTTTAAATTTCGTCTCATTCAGTTCAAGAATACTTTGTGGAATTTTATTATAGCATCTCAAACAGTACCCCATGAAAGATGAGTCTACTTTAGCGAGTCTGAAGCCTGGCTGAACTAGTTGGTCCCTATTTCTAGTACTGTAATTATGTCTGTCACCTCTTTTACCAAAAAGATGCAGATTTTTTCTGACGTACATTATGTTTTCGTAGATATACTGACAATGTACCGTCATGATGCCAATATCTTTAAACAGTTCCCTTAGAGAATCGCGCCTACGAAGATTATATATGGCTCTGATGGCTCTTTTTTGCAGAATAAATATAGACTCAATATCTGCAGCCCGTCCCCATAGCAAAATGCCATAAGACATTATACTATGAAAGTAACTAAAATACACCAGTCTAGCGGTATCTACATCAGTAAATTGACGGATTTTTCTAATAGCGTATGCTGCTGAACTTAGCCGCCCCGCAAGGGATGTTAAATGTGAACCCCATTGTAGCCTTGAATCAAGCGTAATCCCCAGGAAAACCGTTTTATCTACGAATTCAAGTTTCTCTTTACTCAATATTATTTCACAATCACTACTCTTAACATTGGGTAAAGCAAATCTTATGCATTTAGTTTTTTTTTCATTTAATACCAAATTGTTTGCTGTGAACCAATTATGGACCTGAAGTAGGGCATTATTCAGGTCATCTAGATTTTGGGCCCGTCTATTTATCTTAAAAATTAGGGAAGTGTCATCAGCAAACAACACCATATTTTGAGGTTGGTTTTTCAATAAATAGGGTAGATCATTTATATACACGAGACAGAGGAAAGGACCCAATATTGAGCCTTGCGGAACCCCCATTTTTACTTTTAAACCCTTTGAATTAACACCATTCATTTGAACAAGTTGTTGTCTATCACTCAAATATGATTTCACCAAACTAAGTGCAAGTTGACCTAGTCCGTAATGCTCAAGTTTCAAAAGTAATGTGTCGTGATTTACGCAATCAAATGCTTTGGAAAGGTCACAAAATATTCCTATGGCGTCTTGAGACTCTTCCCACGCAGAAAATATGTGCTTTAATAAGGTAACACCGCACTTGTAGCACTTGTAGTCACCGCGGCCTAACTAAACAGTATTGTAGAGGGACGAGGTGGTATGCAAATAAAAGGCGTCTTTACTGTACGACGTGTATTGAGCGACTCATCTTACAAGCGTCAGTATGCTTAATCTAAGTACTAAACATTACACACTACAGTATCAATTACGTCGTAGCACTCGTAGCCACCGCGGCCAGTTTTAACTATGGCGTAGCACTCGTAGCTACCGCGGCCAGTTTCAACTACGGCGTAACACTCGTAGCCACCGCGGCCAGTTTCAACTACGGCGTAGCACTCATAGCCACTGCGGCCAAACAGTATTGTAGAGGGACGAGGTGGTATGCAAATAAAAGGCGTCTTTACTGTACGACGTGTATTGAGCGACTCTTCTTACAAGCGTCAGTATGCTTAATCTAAGTACTAAACATTACACACTACAGTCAACTACGTCGTAGCACTCGTAGCCACCGCGGCCAGTTTCAACTACGGCGTAGCACTCGTAGCCACCGCGGCCAGATTCAACTAAGGCGTAGCACTCGTAGCCACCGCGGCCAAACAGTATCAACTACGGCGTAGCACTAGGAGCCAGCGCAGCTAACCTGTAGTCCCTGAGGTCAAACTGTATCATATTATGTTGTTTCTGCACAGTCATGTGTCGCGGCGTCGCAAGTAATGAATTTCTAGTCATTCAAATTAAGTTTACACCGCGTTTATATCCGTGTCTTATCGACTGCGGCTGTTCCATTCTCAGCTGTACAAGTAAAATTAAATATCTGCACGTTTCCATTAGGTATTGCAAATTTTACTTTATTTTTTTAATGAACAACTATTGCAGCAAGTAACCTCTATAATGGTTCATGACCATTATAGAGGTGGCTCTACACTCTCGGCCGAGAGCTCTCTCCCGAGACGGTTAGCAGAAAACCGACACAGAACGCAGAGCAAGCGAGAAAAACCGAGGCAAGACGAGAGTTACTATATACATTCTCGCACTCACCTCTCCTTGGAGTGTTTCTGCGAGAGTGTACGCCCTCAAGACAGGCTCTCAGCCGGGACGTCTCGGGAAAGACATACAGAGAGCTTTCGGGCGAGAGTGTACGGCTACTATTAGTAACCCAACCCAGCAGTGTTATGTAAATAAAAAATAAAAAAGGTTTATTGCTTCAACTTAAATAACTTATTCTAGTTACAATGGGGAGAATCCATTTAAGCAAATAGTATGCTTGTTTTAGGATGCTCCGCCCTTTCCCAGGTTATGTAATTGTATTTAAGTTATTGAACCTGATCATAATATTAAATGAACTTATACAAATAAAAATGCAGGAATAAAAAAGTTACACAGTATTTTTTATACAAGTAAAAGACAAATAAAACAAAGACAAATAACGCGCTGTTATGCGTGTAGGAGATGGTGTGGAGGTGAATATGTATGTAGTATGTGTATGTGTGAGTAGTGGGTGAGAGTAAGTGTGGGGGTGAGGATCATAATCCACACTTCATACCGGTGGAGATTAATTTGAATTACAATGCAGGTAATTCTATTTTTTTTTGGAAGCTTACCCTGCGACTAGTCTTGGGATTGGAATCAATGTAAAACATTAACTTCCATTAACGCTATAAATATCATAGCGTAATATAAATATTACAGTCTCATTGATTGCACCATATTTTCCACTTCGTCATAGGTTTTTAACTTAAGCCATTTAGACAAAGCGTTTTTACATTCGCGGTAGGTTAGTGGGTATATGGCAAGTTCTTTATTAAGAAGATTGTATACATGGGATGATTGCCTAGGGAATTGCCTTTTTGCGAATGTAGACTTTACCGACACAGTAGGAGCAACCGTGTTTTTCCTTCTGCCTTTTGTCTTCTATGGGTTGAATGATAGAGTTTTATGCTTAGTTAGAATTATATTAAGTACGTAAAGCTTTCTAACGGTCAGAAGATCCGAAATCCGGTAAAGGTTCTCAGTTGAAAACCTGAAGGGTTTAAAAAACATAACCTTCAGTAGGGACCTCTGAGCTCTCTCGAGGTCTAAGAATTTAATCTTTGTGGCACCTCCCCAGACAGGTAGGCAATAAGCTAGGACTGACTGAGCAAGTGAGATGTAAATCTGTACAGGAGTTTTTTCGAGGTGACATGTCGTAATGTTTTGAAAGTCCAGATTAATTTCCGTATTCGCTTCATTATCAATTCAGTCTGGTTATGCCAGGATAATCGTTGATCAACCATAATACCTAGGTATTTGGTAGACTCTACTCTATTAAGAAAACAAAATCTACTCTATAGATTTCTGTGCAAGAACAGATTGGATTTACAGGATAATTGCATTTATGAATCTTAATTTTGAATTCTGGAGGGGGTTGAGAGGTGTTGTACTTTGTGAAGCAAATGAAGTTGGTTTTGAGGTTAAGGTCAAGCCAGGCTGCTATTCTTGCCAGTCCACGCTCAGCAGTTAACCGGACATTGTCCCAGGTGTCACCACTGAACACTATAGCAGTGTCATCTGCGTATGAAAGAATACGTGCTTCCACAATATGAGCTATCAGCAGCATATTGAGATGTATGTACTTGACAACTAATGTTACGTACTTGCTAAGTAAACTTGTAAGGTATGTTATGTTATACGAATGAGTAGACGAGCTCCCTTGACCGATTTATTGCTATTGAATTATGAATACACGATTAGAAAAATGTGCACCTAAACAACTTTGATATACATAAATAATTATGACGTACAAAGTACACATAGGTCAATACCGCATATACGTATAGGTAATACAACGTAGCTCGTACATATTGCCGACTCACAAAAGGTACTCACAATGATTTAAAAAAAAAAAAAATTATGTTTGAATATATTAGGTTTGTATGTATAAATAAATAAATAAATAGCTTGAACTTTATTGTTTTTATGATTACTTTTTTCATCTTCAGCTTTTTAGTATAATCATGTGAAAGATTACGCAGACGTTTCAACTTCTTGATTTCTTTCTACATTTTATAAGTTTTGTCATTTTGATTAACCAACTTTAAATCGTTATAAATCCTAAAAGGCTATTCGAAATTAAAAATGATATGAGAAAACCAAGATGATTTTCAAATACCTATTGAATGATACTCCACTTAACATAGTTCGTCGGATTTATTTTTTTATTTTTCGCAATATAATGGCGTCTGGTTGTCACCATATTGAATGTTGATTACTGACATGTGTGTTTATTGACACTCGCAAGATTAATATAAAACGACGGAAGAATCATCAAATTCGGTCACGTTTGTCCACGCGTGGCTCTCTAGAGACCAAACGCGTAGGCGCCTAGGAACAAACTATTATAGCTACTTTGTTTCCGAAGTCCGAGGTATGCGTATGTTGTACCTGCTAAGAGTATCGCTGATACTGCTGCCAATATTTTATTTTATTTTATATTTAAAAGAAAACTTACAGCTAATCATTTACACATGATTAAGAGTAACAAAATTAAGGCCAATTAAAAGTTTTCACAGATAGAAAAGAGCTTATAAACAAAAACAAAAATATTTAAGAAGGCAGGCAGTGTTTGTAAAGACAGTATCATAAGTAAAAATGAGTTTCAAACAGCGCAAATTGCATTCAATTAGTTTACACTATCAAAAAAGAAATTACAAAGAGTCCTTTTTAATTTTGAGATGCTTGTACTAAAAATAGCGATGTCGACGCCCTGGCCAACCGCAATATACGTATGACTTGCTCTAATTAAGAGGTATACATCCCTCAAATGGCTTAGCATGCACTAAAATACTGCAGCATTAATTTTAAAATAAATATATCGTAAAGTTGAGGATTAATGCTAAATCCTATGTGTGACGAAAACACGATTCCATATAAACTTTTTTAGATAGAAAAAAAATCCAAAGTTACCTCCAAATCGAACAATAAACCGCTGGTATTCAAAAAGTACTTCAAATTAGACCATGAAACTTTGCATACTAACTGAACTAACTACAAAGCAGGTCTTATGTGTTTTATTTTTTTAGTCCAATCAATAGATTTTTTGGAAATCGCAAAAACACACTCTTTTCGCACTATTCGGCCGCAGTGACTGACGTAACAACCGGTTTGTAGTGCAAACTGATTAGAACTTTATTCTAACAGTGTTTTAAACAAAGTTTGAACCACCACAAATAGAGTTGCTAATTTTAGGGTTAGAAGGGCGTTAAGTATGAGTTTCGTCTATATTTCTTTCCTACCACAGGAGTATGCAATAGACGGGTATTGCGCCGAAAAGTAGAAAGAATCCGCAGTCCAATTTTGCTCAGCAGTTCGGGAAGCTCGGTTAAACCGTTAGCGACTCTAAATAAAAACGACCAGTCTGCAATTCTTCTACGTTCAGAAAGAGGAAGTAGATGGAATCTTTTACAGCGTAGGAGATAAGTGGGAGAATAAGTTTTAGACCGGAATTGAATATACCTCAAACATTTCCTTTGTACGCCTTCCAATCAATTAATGTATAAGTTGTAATTGGGATTCCAAACTTGAGAGGCATACTCGAGATGACTGCGAACAAAAGCACAATAGAGAATTTTAATGGTTTTGATGCTTCTGAACTCGGATTCACAAAAGTTTGACAGGAAATACTAGACGAAGAAGTCGCAAATTTCTTCACCATTGCTAGAGGACTGGTCTCGTAGCCACAGCACAGAAGGGTAGGAGTTGTTTTGGTTTTTTTTTTACGTATCTCCAGAAGGCTCAAGGGTTGTTACGAATAGTGGATTCTACATTCGTCATGACTGTAATCCTCAAACATGCACTTCTTTATATCATTTGCACGTTGCCGTAATATTATAATAGATTGGTAGATGTTTATGACAACGTATTGGTGGACAAATTGGAAGATTCTTATTTAACAATTAAGATCTAAATTATCTACGTACGCACTCCATGAGATCTTCAAAACTAAAGACCCAAAACTGCACTCAAATACGGTGTCATCTTATGTATCAATCGTACAGAAACGCCCATAATTACTCACCCTCTCCATACACAAAAAGTTAGTTAGAATTTTTAACCGACTCCAAAAAGGAGGAGGTTCTCAATTTGCATGCTTGTATGACACAGAAAACTGTTAATCAGTCAAAACTACTTTTGACCGGTGAAAACTAGTCAAAACTACTTTTGACCGGTGAAAAATTATTTTAACAATAACTAACATTTCCTTAGAAACTAACTACTTTGTTAGGTATTTTTTGTGACCCTTTGAAAAACACAATTTAATTCTAGGACTAGGTAATTAAAATTAAGGTGTTCTAAAACAACATATTTTTTAATGCAGGCAACACATTTTAACTTCATAAGGATTTTGACTGACACCAGTAACAGTGGTTTTGACCGATTAACAGTTTTGACTGTAACATAAATATTATATATAATATATGGATAAGATACACGATATACGATATATGCATTGGTGACGCCATAATGCGACAAGCAGTGCCATCTAACAATTGCCTGAAAGCCTACTATCATGTTAATCACTATCTCGAAGATAAAAAAAGCTTGGGATTAAGCTACTCCAATGAAATTTGCTCTGTGAATGTCGAAATTTTGGACTTCGCTTGTTTATTATTAATTCTTTTATTTTATACACTCTGACATTGAATGCTTTGACATTTTTTTTATTTTTATTATTATTTTATGTGACATTTACTGATTTGACATGAATACTTCGCACCCCCCATCGAATAAACCGGTAATCGACAATTCTAAAGGTTACAGGAAAAATAAAAAAACTGTTTTTTTCATATGTCTCAGCATGGGTGAATCCTACGATAGCGATTTAGACATCAAAACAAAGCTAATTTTTTGCAGTCTGTTTTAATGTATGTATTTTTTTTGCAATAGTATAACAAAACAAAGTTATTGACGAAAATAATGTTACTGATATTGTAGGACAAAACAATAGTATGCAACACATCATTACGATATTATTCGCGTGTCACCTCAACAATATCGTTGTTAGTATCAATGCATTACGGTATTATTCGTTGAAATTCGGTACCGAAAAGCCTGCCGGCAATATGATATTACGATATTATCTAAGCGATAGTGTATACAGTAATATAACATTACAATAATATTCGTCGATATGTAGTGTCATTGTGGTAGGGACAGTCAAATAAATGTGAATAATAATTATGTTGTAAATGTATTTTTTTTAGATGTGTTGTAATTGTATTTTTGTAACCCTACTAACATAGTTTATAAGTTCACATTGTTACTAACCATTATGGATCGTTGTAATCTGAATTGAATAAATTAAATTAAATTAATTAAAAGATTAACAGTAATTGTTGCAAATATCATGTTTTATTAAATAATACAGTAAAAACTTATTGTTTGATTTGCCAGTAGCTTAGCAATATTAGAGAAAGTTGATAATAATGCTGGATAATTTATATTTTATTGTGGTTCGGTGCCTAGCAAAAAAATACAAAAAATTATAATGAAGCAATAAATGAGAAGCCTCCACAAATTAAGTACCTGCACAGGCAGGAAAGCAGGCGCAACCTCAATTCAAATTCATCAGAAACAATGCAGCATTTAGACAAGGTAGTACTAATTGTCGCTAAGCAGCTTGCAAACAAATCGATTGACGATACATACGAGTATTATATCCATAATTGCGAATTTGTGAAAAGTTATGAAGTTATGGAGACTACCCGCTGACGTACGTGAACTGATAAACGAGAAGAATGCAGCCATCCGTGCCTACGACAACTTGCCCTGGGATGCTTACAAGGCTCACATGCCCAACTTACAGAGTATGTTGTTAGGAAGCGCATAAGCGTTACACTCGATGGGACAAGGCGCTCAACCAACTCGAGCCCACCCACCAAGCTTTCTGGAAAGATAGATGCGTGCCACCGTCGCGCATTGAGGCCTCGATGCTTCTTCTTATCCGCCCCGATCGTTGCATTCGACAGCCTGGAGTCTCAGTGCTCTCCCAGCTCACAACCAGTACACAAACGTCCCCTCGCCATAGTAAATGCCGATGTCGACCGTGGATCCGCTCTCACTCCCGTAAAAGACCCCAATGATCCTGTGCCGCCAGTCACACCCAACGAAGTACATGACATCATAAAAAGGCTTTAGCTGTGGAAAGCACCCGGTTCTGAATCACCAATAAGGTGCTCAAACTTCTCCCCGCCCAGGTAATAGTGTCAATGGCAGCCATCGTCAATGGCGCCTTGAGAAAAAAAAAATCCCTAAGGTATGGAAAGAGGCCACTGCTACCATTACCTATCCGCAAACCCGGTAAACCCAAGGCGGAACCATGTAGCTACACGCCTGTCAGTCTTCTGTATGCGTTCGGCATTAAAGAGACAGGCGCAAACCCGCCGTGGTGCACGCTGTGCATGAACGTGGCGCATTTTAGCTGCGTGGATTCATTTGTTTGATAACGTGGGTCTAAGTATCAACTGCAGTTTAAACTATACGCCCACGACTATGTACAACTGTAGCGTGCGTGGCCCACTGCGGTATGGTCGTGGGTAAATATTCGTGTATAGTGTCTACCGCATGCATGCACAGTGCCATTGACAGCGTTGAGCTATGTGAGCGCCTTATTCGAACAAACTACGCATGTACTAATGACGTCAAGTCATGCATAGCGTGTCCGTGGATACATTCACATACACTTTCTTGCAAAGCGAAGCTTAACACGTGCGTTGCCTGTCCGTGCGCAGCTGTGAGTTTTCGCCTTTATTTATAAGCGACATAAAGACTATGCCGCGGCTAAGAGTCTCATTCCCAACGAGCAATTCGGCTTCAGAACCGAACACTCAACCGACTCTCGTGCATCCAACAGGTCCACAGCATCGTCGAATATTTGAGCGCTGGAGCGATGATGGGCGGGTTTTTCTTCGACATAGCAAAAATCTTCATCAAAGTCTGCCACAATGGCTTATTATACAAGCTGTACCAACGAGTGCCAGACCGTCTCGTGCTCATCCTACGAGGCTCTCAGTTGGATCGCACCTTCCACTATTGCGTTAGCGAGAAAGCTCTCTCCTCACCTCAAATGGGGTGAGAGGTCACCCTATTCGCCATCTCCCCGCTTATATTCACGCTGTTACGCTGTTACGTGCTGTCGAATCAAAAAGGCTCAGTTAGCCCTGTATGTTCGTGGACGACACGGCCATATATTATACTGGTCGTTATCAGAACGCTGTGGCCAAAAACCTACAAACCTCAGCCGACGTCTTAGATGCTTGGATCCGGAAGTGGAGAAGTAAGGTTAACCCCGATAAGACTCAGACGGTTCTTTATTTTAAACCGCGTTTTAATTCCACCTCCCTCAGCCCAATCACTCTGTGCGGTAAGCCTATCACTTGGGAGAAGCAAGCCAGATATCTAGGAGTTATACTCGACGACCATCTGTCCTTCGGGCCGCATATCAGTGCAGCTCGTGACCGAGTCGCCTTTGCTATGGGTAGGCTCCATTTCCTGTCAGTAAGTTGTCACTCAGGTGCAAGTTTCACCTCTATACCGCGGTGATCCGTCCCATCATGACATACCGCGCTGGTGTCGTGTTTGTACTATATACCAAGGCCAGATGTCAGCCTGTGCGATTGCTGTCCTCCCCCAGCAACGCCCTAAACCAAGACTCGTAACCCTTAACGTGTAGTCGCTTAGATTGTAAGTCTTTTGCCTTGGCTTGAGGCCTGACACTCAAGGCACCCACAGGATAGTCCGGTTAGGCAGACGACAACCTCCTAGGTTGAACTGCAATATGCCATTCACAAAAAAACCATATTTACTCATCAATCACTATGGATAATAAAAAACTTTTTACAAAAAAAATAAAACCGACTTCAAAAAACACAGAACACAAAAAAGTGAAAAATAACTTTAGCTTCAGAAGTCGGTGACTTTTGTTTGATTCATTTAGTTTTTTTTGTCACTGACTTCTGAAGCTAAAGTTATTTTTCACTTTTTTGTGTTCTGTGTTTTTTGAAGTTTTTCATTTTTAGTTGTAATATCCTATATAATTATATGCTATAATAATAATAATAATCTATGGCCCGAGTGTCAAACTGACAAGACATAAATTTTTCTGTTCCGAATTTTAATTTCTAAATAACAATTTAAACCAGAAAAGTAATATTATACCATGATAAAGAAGAAAAAAAAAAACCCCAAATATACTGGATAACTGGATTTTCATAAAAATGGACCCTAAGGAACACATAAGAACCACATCAAAATAGTGGAAATGTCACCTATGTTGACGAGGCACCGGGCCAAACTACAAAAAGAGGCACACCCACCATCTCCGGGCTCGTCGCTCAGCTCCGCCTCGCAGCGGCCGGGACGCGCCACACCCGTGAGCACCGTGTCATCGGTCGCTGCAGTTGCGTCGAGCTCGAGCGACGAGTTTTTCTCCCCGCCGTCGACACCACCACCACCACCAAGAGGACGACGACGTGGAAGAGGACGGCCACCAGCGGGCTTGGGACCTCGAGGCCAACAGGCCCCGAGCAGGGTCCCCGCTGCCGGTGGAAATGTGTCGCGCATGCGATGGACTCAGTCCATTAATGAAAATGTCATGCGCGCATATTATGGGGCTACTGAGGGGGGAAGCAACTTGACTGCGTACCGTAGTCGGATGCTCTCTCTGTTTCAGGTACTTGAGCCGGCTGTCAGCGTAGAGGCACAACGACTGTCGGATCAGGTGCGGGTCATCCAACGTAACCATATGTTGGATGACACCGTACTTGATCGACTACGCTCCGAATCACGGAGTAACCTTGTTACACCTGCTTCGCCAATGATCGCAGTGCAGCATCAAAATATTCCCAGTGCGCCGCCGCGATCCGACTACGATGGTGAAGAGGATCGTGACGAAGTTATTTCCGTGAGTACCCAGTGCAACGCCCAATTGAGGAGCGCTTTGGAAGGTGCGTTTCGGGAGTATCGTTCCACACCGCCAGAACTTAGGCCACGTTTGCCTCGTTTGCCTATGCACAATAAAAACAAGGCGCTGATGTGTGCTCTAGATTCGCAGCTGTCAAATTGCTTTGACAGCAGCAAAGACCTCACCGATACCCACTCAATATTGTACTGTGGAGCTGTAGCGGCATGTCGTGTAGCTCACGTCAAATTCCCCAACAACGACAGAGCTACACGACCCAAATTAGCTGTTCCAGCTTGGCAGTGGAGGATTGAGCGGCGTATCGGTGAGGCTAGGGCACTCATCGGCAAGTTAATCTGCTTCAGGGAGGGCAATACTCGCCCTAGAGTGATGCGCTTTGTGAGGCGGGCGTTCTCCGGAACTGATATAAGTTTCCGAGATTACTTGGCCCGCGTCACAGAGCGTATCGACTCCCTGAAGCAGAAGATCTGTGCATAGGCAAGCCGTATTCGTCGGTACAAGCGGCGAGTGGAACGGTACACTCAGAATCGCACATTCCAAAGCGATGAAAGGTGGGTATATAGGGCTTGGGAGCGACCGGACCAAGGTGTGACTGACACGCGTCTGCCGGATGATAGCGCCATGTATTCATTCTGGCGCAACATCTGGTCGGTGCCTGTCAGTCACACTGAGGGCGATTGGACCCGGGAGGTTGAACAAGCGTGTGATCCTATACCAGAAATGGGGGCAATCATCATCAGCCCCCAAGACGTAGCTCGTGCAGTCCGTCCGTTGCCTAACTGGAAATCTCCAGGGCCGGACGGACTGCACAACTTTTGGATCAAGTGGTTCCAAAGATCACACGCTCGTTTGGCGTCCCAGTTTCAATCAGCCTTAGAGTCAGGGTCGCTGCCCCAATTCCTGACGACAGGAATTACCCACCTGCTCCATAAATCAGGTAGTGCTGCGGAGCCCAAAAATTATAGACCAATCACTTGTTTACCAACGGTCTATAAAGTTCTTACATCCATTTTGAGAGCTAAAATCAACCAACATATTGATAGTAATTCTATTATGTCTGCCTCTCAGAATGGATGTAGGAACGGGTCCCGCGGCACTAAGGAGCTGCTCCTCATTGATATGGCCATTAGCCAACAGGTTCGCCGTTCTCGAAAGAATCTGTCTACATGTTGGATAGATTATAAGAAGGCCTATGACTCAGTGCCTCATACATGGCTCATGAGGGTGCTGGAGTTGTATAAAATAGATGCAACTCTACGTACCTTCCTGATGTCATGTATGGGACACTGGAGAACGGTTCTTCGCTATCCAGGATGTCGACAGATCCAGGGGAACAGCGAACCAATAAGGATCGAGCGTGGTATATTCCAGGGTGATAGTCTGAGTCCATTGTGGTTTTTTCTAGCCCTGAACCCTCTCAGCACACTGCTGGAGCGTTCAGGTCTAGGCTATCTGTTGAGGAGAGATGGTCAGGTCATATCTCACCTTCTTTACATGGATGATCTGAAACTCTTTGCCCCCAACAATTTGCAACTGATGAAGCTACTGAAGGTAACAGAAACTTTCAGTAGCGCCATCAGGATGGAATTTGGTGTGGACAAATGTGCAGTCATGCATGTGAAGCGAGGGGAGATTATGGAATCCGAGGGAACTCAACTCTCGGATTCCATACACCTTAGATCCCTCTCCGCAACAGAAACTTGCAAGTATTTGGGTATGTCGGAGGCATTAGGTATCAATACTGCTGACATGAAACAATCGTTGAGGGAGCGCTTCTTTGGCCGCCTGAATAAGGTACTAGGCAGTCTTTTGTCAGGCGGAAACAAGGTGCGCGCCTTCAATGGTTGGGTCATGCCGGTTTTGATGTATTCCTTCGGCATACTCAAATGGACTCAGACGGAACTTGATGCCCTGGATAGGAGGGTCCGCACACTGCTGACCGCAAATCGAATACATCACCCACGGTCGTCGGTGATGAGACTGTATATCCCACGGAAGTGCGGGGGTCGTGGCTTCTTAAATGCTAAGACCCTACACAACCGTGAGGTGTACAGTCTCAGGGAATACTTCCTAGAAGCCGAAGGGGAGATGCACCGAGATGTGGTCTCAGTGGACAAGGGCCTCACCCCGCTCTCCCTGGCTAACGAGAACTGGCGCAAACCTAAAGTATTAGACACTAATGACCGCAAGGTGGAATGGCAGGGCAAGGAGCTTCACGGACGCTTTTACCGGGCCCTACATGGCCCCGATGTAGACTTCTTAGCGTCCGTATCCTGGCTGCGCTTTGGTGACCTCTTCGGGGAAACAGAAGGCTTTATCTGTGCAATAATGGACGAAGTTATGATGACGAATAACTACCGGAAATACATTGTGAAAGATGGCACGGTTGACATATGTCGGGCATGCCACCGTCCGGGAGAATCGATCCGACACATTATTTCTGGGTGTTCTAGTCTGGCTAACGGAGAGTATTTGCATAGACACAACCTTGTTGCCAGGATTATCCACCAGCAACTTGCTTTGAAATACAACCTTGTGGAATCAGAAGTGCCATACTATAAGTAAGCGCCCGACCCAGTTCTCGACAATGGTCATATCACGTTGTATTGGGATCGACCTGTCACCACTGACAGGACTGTTGTTGCCAATAGGCCTGACATTGTGGTGATAGATCGATTGGAGCGTCGCGCAATGATTGTTGATATAACGATCCCGCATGACGAGAACCTCGTGAAAGCAGAGAAATATAAACAATTCAAATATCTAGATCTGGCTCGCGAGGTTGTCGACATGTGGGACGTGGGTACAGCAGTCATTGTGCCGATAGTCGTGTCGGCCAATGGCTTAATAGCCAAGAGCCTCGACCAACATCTTAGGAGGCTCTCGCTTGGCAGCTGGATCAAGGGCTTGATTCAGAAAGCAGTACTTCTGGACACGGCACGTATCGTTAGGAGGTTCCTCTCTCAAGAGCCCTGACCACCGGCAGCTCGGACCCTGTTCCCAGCGCTGGTGGGCTACTGTTTTTTATATTTTTAAATGTTTTTTATGTTGTTATATTAAGAAATATTTAAAAATGTTAAAAATATGTATTTATATGAATAAATGGAATAATAATAATTTTTTAATATATATATTTTTTAAGGTACATTTAAAAATATGTAAAATAAGGAGTTAAGATGAATAAAGGAAATAATAATAATATATCATTTAATTCAGGTAACAAAAGACCCATATCACATATACCTTACAGACTAACATACATATTTATATAAACTTCAAAAACCTAATTAAACATGCACACATGCATGCACATGCATGCATGCATGTTTGTACATGCTATGCATTTATTTTACATTGTTTTACTTATCCTCAATAAATGGAACTTAACATACCTAAACTGTCGAAATTTGGGTGTATTGTACACATCTGCGTACCCCTCAGAGCATACAGGCGTGATGTTACGTCATGATGTTGTATAAACAATAAACATCAAAGCAATTGCAGCAATCACGACCGATTTACCGTATAGTTTTGAACAGTTCCATTGTATATCTCCGAAGATCAGCATCAGATCTTTACCAAATTTAAATGCAACCATTTCAAGAGTATATTCTTTCAAATAAAAAAATAATTTTGAAAATCGCTCCACAAATGGAGGAGAAATCGGTGAACATACATGAAATTATACCACATGAATAAAGTAAAAATGTTCATATAATGAAAACTACTGGGTCAAACTATGTTACATTTTTATGGGACCAAATGGCAACTATTCCTCATCAAACTAAAAAACCGGCCAAGTGCGAGTCGGACTCGCGCACGAAGGGTTCCGTACCAATTATTATAAAAAAATCACGTTTGTTGTATGGGAGCCCCCCTTAAATATTAATTTTATTCTGTTTTTAGTATTTGTTGTTATAGCGGCAATAGAAATACATCATCTGTGAAAATTTCAACTGTCTAGCTGTCACGGTTCATGAGATACAGCCTGGTGACAGACAGACGGACAGACGGACAGACGGACAGACGGACAGACGGACAGACAGCCAAGTCTTAGTAATAGGGTTCCGTTTTTACCCTTTGGGTACGGAACCCTAAAAAGAATCACGTAAATAGGATCATAAATCTCAGCGTAATCGGTGTACATACATAAAAAAAAAAAAAAAAAAATACCAATCGAATTGAGAACCTCCTCCTTTTTGGAAGTCGGTTAATGAATAATACTGTATTTATTCACTAGGTACCGACACCATCGTAATATTTTATTGTACAAACCGCTTGCTTTATGAATTTTAACTATTATGATACAGTGAACGACATTACGATTTTCATAAGTCTCTGTCATGTTTTGTAAAACAACATTACCAAATCCTGTGAAAAGGAATAATACACGAATATAATTGTATTATACTTTACGTGGAACAAGACATGCGTTTCTTACGCGAATAAAATGGTAATCGTAGCTTACCGAAAAAGTTAAAGATTGTATAATCTGTAACTTGTTATGACAGATACTATTCGTGCAAAAAGCGTGTTAAGATTTTTCGGGAATAATATTGTTAAGTCCAATAAGGGACCATTGAAATTATTGTATTTTTGCAAATATGCATAGAAAAATTACGAAAAAAAATTACAAGGAGTAATCAATGCTCTAAATATCGAATAAGCAATAAAACGTAAACTATCGTAATAGCACATTACCATATTATTCTGTGGGGGGTGCGACTTATTTTATTAAGTATTTTACTTTTTTTATCGTCATTGTGACATTTAATGATTTTTGTGATTTTTCTTTACATTCATTTTGAAAAGAACTGGTTATTAATTTTATTTGGTTATTGTGAATGTGGGGACCATGTGGGTCACATTTTTATTTCTTTGTTAGTTTTTCCCACAACTGTCTGGCAGTTTGAGTACTCTAAGCGACCTACCCAAATGTACTTTCTTTGGTATTGTTCGTCGTTTCGTTGAGCTCCTTGAGTAATTATAAGTCGAGCTACACGTTAACTGACAAATACTTGCACTGACTGGACAGGTCCACCCAAATCTGTATGGTTCTTTCTTCAAAAAACCATCTCAGACACTAATCTGCATAGTCCTCATGTGAATTGAGCAAGATTTTGTCTGGACGTAAAAAAAGAGACTATGACCTCTGAGTTTGTTTCAGCTGTTTCTTCTCAGAGTAGTCAGGTACGAAACACCGGCCCCATCTAGTTTTAAAATATGACTAAGTGTTTTTAAAAACCGACTTGCAAATTAAACATAATTTATCATTGATCAATTAGTTTAGTGAAATATTGGTATTCAACTGCATCCGGTTAGACTGGAAGCCGATCCCAACAAAGTTGGGAAAAGGCTAGGCAGATGATGATGAGTTTTGTGAACTAATAATATCGTTACTGGAAACGCAAGCGCGCCCTACCGCTTGGACACGATCGTTGGTAGAGGAGATGCAGCGAGAGCTGGAAAAGGGACGGAGTGTTGCGAACTTGCGATTGTGACAGTCGAGCTCCGAGAGCCTTGGCAGACGCTTAGTACCGACGCACGTGTTGACTCAATATCTGCAGCCCGTCCCCATAGCAAAATGCCATGGGACATAATTATTTATTATTATATTATATAAGCCTTTTAGTCCCAAAAAAGATAGTTTTTTATTTTATTTTTATTTTTGTAAAAGGCTTTAATCGCGTAGCGATTATGTCAGCCTCGTGGTTTTACAAAATACATATAATCTAGATAATAACTAGGATCTTAACTTAATTAATTTAACAATCAAGTGATATAACTTAATAGCTAATTTGGACGTAGGTTTAGACAAGATCGAATTACATATTCCAACATCCCTTAAACTAAGTCCTGCTTCTGATTCTAAAGCTCTCCGTTCTTCTCCAACCCGAGCACACTCCACCAAAGCGTAGTAGGTGTCTTTCCTCATGTTGCAAATCAGACAATTTGTGGTGTCGACAACCTTCATAAGATGCCCGAACGCATTCAATGGTATGTGCCCGGATCGCAGACGCATGCTTGTTACTAACAATCGTCTATTCATCTGTACTTCAGAGAACCAAGGAATCCTTGGAGGTTCAGATTGAATAATATTTGTCCGGTACCATATACCCTTCTCTTCAGATCTTTTGTTAAAGTAAGTCTTCCACATATGTATTATTGCAAATTATTTTGACATTTCTTAATATATCTGTAAAGAAGGGTAGATGACTGCCAGATATTCCTTCATAGGTTCCTATTTTTGCCAACCTATCCACTTGCTCGTTTCCCATCAAACCAACGTGCGATGGAACCCATTGGAATTTAACGGTTTTGCCTTTTCCCTCAAATATAATTTTCCCTCTTAAATATAATTCTAAAACGGAATAAGCTACGGGCAGACCTCGTATGCCCGAGGTGCACCGAGCTATATGCTGCAAAGTGCTTTTTGAATCACAAAGTATCAATCATTTAGAATAATTGCATGATATCAAGTACGATAAGCCTTCCAAAATAGCATACAATTCCGCTGTCATTATGGATACTTTGCAGTTCAATGTGAAACTTGCTCCCGTATTAGATTGAGGGTTAAAAAAGGCTGCTCCTGTTCCATTATCGTCCTTGGACCCATCACTGTAAATTTGATAGAATCCGTCATAGTCTCGTGTAATAGTTTCTTTAGATTTCCTCAAAAGTGCTACAGAAGTATGAGATCTTTTAGGTTCTGTTATATCATTAACATTTAAGCTAATGTGTGACTTTATATCAATATTTGCCATCCGTGTTGACAGTGAGAACATCTCTAGAACTTTAGAACGATGTAAAGTTTGATTGGACAACTCACTATAAACGATAGTTAGCAACGGTTTTTTCTTATTGCGCCAATATGATTCCTGCTCGCATAACGATGTTAATTTTGATATCATTGAAATGATGTCACCGTCAACTGACAATAGACTTAGCTTTTAATAAAAAATTTGCAGCTAAATATTTCCGTCGAATAAACAATGGTGGCAGACATAACTCCGATTCCATCGCGTGGATTGGGCAACTTTTTAAAAAACCGCCAACTACTCTCATGGCTTGGTTTTGGATTTTGTCTAGTTTAGAAATATTGGTCTTAGCGCTATTATCGATCAAAAAACTTGCATAGTCTAACCGACTGCGAATTATTGCAATATATAGTCTTAAATGCAATGGATGAACTCCCCATGACGAACCTGCCAGTACTTTAATAACGTTTAAAAATCTCATACTTCTTTCACAGGTTTCATTGATCTGTTTGCGCCATCTCAATGATGAATCTACAAAAATCTGAAAATAAACATATTTTACTTTTCGTTGGAGATAGTTCCAGACCCAATACTCCCAGCAAATTTGTCAAATTATCTAAGGCCTCCTGAAGAGTTGTGGTCTTAAATCTAATGTCTTGCCCAGAAATATTGAGGACGAAATCATCGGCGTATTAGGATATATACACATTCATAATTTCTTTGCAAATATCACTAACAACTACGTTAAATAATATTGGAGACATAGGGTATCCCTGGGCCAAACCCTTGCATGTCCATCTTATAATCGAAACATTACTCCCTACTTGTGCCACAGCTAAATGTCTTTCTCTTAAGTATTCCCATATATATTTACAAATAGAAGCCCCCACCCCCATCTCGTCAAGTTTAGATACCACCTTCAATATATTGACATTATTATATGCGTTGTCTATATCAACGAAACATCCTAGCGTCTTTTGATTATTGGTGAACCCTATTTGTGAAACTAATCGGACAAGATTGTCGAGGCATGACTGTGATCTTCTAAATCCCACTGTATTCTGAGAAAAAAGACTATTATTTTCAAACCATTCAAGACGTCGCGTTATAATAATTGTGCAAGGTTTTGCAAAGACAAGATATGAGTGATAAAGATCTCAAGGACCTTATGTTGCTGGGATCACGCTCAGGTTTCAGCACAGGCACTACTTTAACATTCCTACACTGCTTTGGGACCTCACCTTCAGACAAACATTTGTTAAATAAATCAACTATCAGCTGTTTGTTGGGGAAGTTATAAATCATCGAATAAGAAATATCGTCCTCCCCTGGAACGGTATCCTTCATCTTCAATACATTAAAGAGCTCCTGTTCCGAAATCTGTGCCTCCAACTGTAAATTAATTGAACTAAAGACAGGACTTGGTGGTAGAACGTAATCTGGTGTCAATTCTCGTAAGAACTCACCAGCCCTCTCTGCATCCAAACAAATTCTACTAGTACGATATCCTTTGAGCCATCGTATTTTGTTCCTCAATTCGCTACTAGATACCAGCTCACTCATACCGTCACAGAATTGATGACAGGATTCTGCACTAGCTTTACGCATTAGTCTCTGTGCTGCAGCAACCTTCTGTTTATGAATAATAAAAATTGTGGGGATATAGGGTTCTTCCTCATCCGGGTTAATGCCAATCTACGATCCGCAACTGCCTTAGACAACTGGGGGGACCAATATGATCTTGGAATAAACTTACTGGTGATATCTTCACATATCTTAATATTTGGAATTGATGCCTGTGACGAAAAATTAATTAAATCGATAAGATCATCATAAATTTGTTGTGTTGTTTGGTTACCTGTTAAACTAATACTTAGAGACATACATACAAGACTTAGAGACAGCCCGTTTAGTTTACTTTAGTTATTTCCATAGCGTGATGTCGTACGGTATTCATAATGCCGCCGATATTCAGACAATATTTGTTTTGCAAAAAAGGGCAATTCGTTCAATTTATACATTAAGTCCCAGATACTCCCTCAGAGAAAAATGTAAAGAGACTAATATTCTTACTGTGCCCTCTCAGTTTATTTATGAAAACCTTTTGTACGCGCACAAAAATATTAATTTATTTAAAAAATACAGTGATATCCACAACATAAACACGAGGAACAAACACAAATTTGTTGTTCCTGCAACGAGGCTCAAAAAAATAGGAGGTACGTTCAGATGCCAATGTATACGCTTTTACAATAAACTTCCGAGCCAAATTCAAGCACTAAGCCTAAATAAATTCAAATCGTTTATAAAAACGGAAGCTGTGCCTGAAAGCCTACTATCATGTTAATCATTATCTTGAAGATAAAAAAGCTTGGGATTAAGCTGCTCCAATGAAATTTGCTCTGTGAATGTCGAAATTTCGGACTTCGCTTGTTTATTATTGATTCCTTTCTTTTATACACTCTGACATTGAATTTTTTTGACATGTATTTTATTATTTTACTTTTATTTTTTTATTTTTTTATGTGACTTTTACTGATTTGACATGAATACTTTATTTTATTAAGTATTTTACTTTTTTATTTTATTATCATTGCGACATTTAATGATTTTTGTGATTTTTTTTTTTACTTTCATTCATTTGAAAAGAATTTGTTATTAATTTTATTTGATTATTGTGATTGTGGGGACCATGTGGGTCACATTTTTATTTTTTGTTTGTTTTTTTTTTCCCACTACTGTCTGGCAGTTTGAGTACTATAAGCGACCTTCCCAAATGTCCTTTCTTTGGTATTGTTCGTCGTTTCATTGAGCTCCTTGTTGTGTTATAAGTCGAGCTACACGTTAACTGACAAATGCTTGCACTGACTGGACAGGTCCACTTAAATCTGTATGGTTCTTTCTTCAAAAGACCATCTCAGACACTAATCTGCATAGTCCTCATGTGAATTGAGCAAGATTGTTTGGACTTTAAAAGAGACTATGACCTCTGAGTTTGTTTCGGCTGTTTCTTCTCAGAGTAGTCAGGTACGAAACACCGGCCCCATCTAGTTTTAAAAAATGACGTGTAAAAGTGTTTGTAAAAACCTACTTGCAAAATAAACATCATTTATCATTTATCAATATTATTTATTTTACTTGTTATTATTTCCCTATATTTTTGCCAATTACCCTTTTTACGTTTCAATTTTATAAAGTTATTACATGTTATCTCTGTGCTTATAAGAAACATTAAGTGATCACTACCTAAATTTTCGTGTAAAACACGAAATCAGGACGTCAGGCGAACTTTCTTGAAGCTGATTCAATACTAATTTAAGTCTGGTGGGGTCTCCAGTATTAAGAGAAACATACTGCCAATCATCAGCTGCATCGTGAATTTGTAAACCTCTGCGATCGCTTTTGTATGACCAATTTGTATGATGCCCGTTAAAACCTCCCCCTATAAAAGTTTTATTTGACCATTTAGAAAATAGCATTTTCCAATCTTCATCTGTAGGATGAATATTAGGAGGACAGTACACCGCAACAATATTTTCTAAGAAGTTTAAGTACAGTTAAATATTTTAATGTGAAGAACTTGAATGTTTCGATTACGTAAGCTAAAATAAGTGATCTGTGCCTTGATGGAATTATGGACAACAATTGCAATCCTGCCGTATGAATCGTCCCGGTTGTGTGAGACTGCATCAACAGACTCACGATGTCCGCGATTACGCGGAGCCCTAATCAAAATAATATTTGTCCAATCGACAAGTGAATACAACTATTCAACTATTAGATATAACTTACCCATCACGTTGGAACCGGAGATGTGGCGTATTCCCTGGTTACGTCGTATCTGGGTGGGGTGTAAGTGTAAATGCTTGTGTGGTGTATGTGAAGTCATGTAGATTCGACAGCAACCAAAGGGCGCCCCACAGCGCGTACCGACGTCTCCCTGGACAAACCTTCCGATCACACACGTGGCACCTTTCACCAATGTCCAACTGAATTTTATCCCGGTTTGCTAACCCAATCGGGGATGTACAAGTCCAGCACTGAATTTAGGAAATTACCGGCGTCCCAATAAAACACAAAGGCCGGCTACATAACCTACAAATCACTCGCGGACACGACCCAAAATGGCGAGATTTCTCAATTTTCACTCAATTATCAACAAAATAACAAACACCGATCAAGATTGTATCGGATTACAATAACTCAAAGTTTCAATCAATAATTACACGACAGCCGCGTGCATCAAAAAATACAAGACCACGGAAGCAAGCTTTTTCCAAACCAATATTGCACTGACAAGCAAACGTCATCGCACTGACAACGAAACGTAATCTGTATCTGTCAAACGTCAAAAAGGTGCGTTCAGAAACTTGGTGGATGAAACATCTACCCCCCCCCGGACGGGCCGTCCCGTCCGCTAATCAATTGGCAGTCTTGACAAGGTTGCGACCGCTCTCTTCATAACCGATCCATCCACTAAAACCTCAGCAAAACGAGGTACCCCGTCGGTGCCAGCCACCAAATTGAGAATGCGCCCCCGGCGCCAATACAGAGGCTTAAGGTTGGCATCCTTAATAAGTCGCGTATGCGCATCCTTACCGGCAGGACGCGTTAAAAAATGTCAACGGTTGTGAAGTGTAACTCGTGCAATGTCGTTATCGACGAATTGTTAGCGTACGTGCAGAATAAATTGTCTGTTGCGGACGAAAATACTTTAATAAAAATATGTGTATCTACGTTTACCACTGAGGAAATAAAACAGTCGAAATCGTTACTGTATGAAACGGTACCCGCAGTGAAGCGAAAAATCATTCGTAAAAATGATGGCAAGGAAAAACGTGATTTGTTGGACATAATATCGTTATTGAAAGTAGTGGACCCGGATGCAGTACCAGTGTTTGTGGCCCGTGATCTGGGAAAACTTCCCCCTATCACATTCGACCACCTAGATGTTTCCCAAATCCTGAAGGATTTTTTGGTACTTCGTGAAGAGGTGAAGAACATCAAATCTAGTTACGTCACTGCAGACCAGCTAGAAAAACTCAGACTTGATCTGGATAACAAGCAAGAAACGATATGTCTTTCATCAGGTGCGGGTTCACTAAGCTTGATTGGTCATCCCAACGAAATAAAAAAGTGGGTTGATTGTGTTGCATCTAGCCAAAGATTATCCGAAAGTGTCTCTGAGGATTGTTTAGATAAAACACCGTCAGTAAAAAATTGTGAAAATGCTGAGAAAGATATGAGCATAATATCAATGTCGTCGTGCAGTGATAATAAACAGCTGCGCTCGGTCAAAACCGGTTTCACGGGTGAGGTGCCTTCGCTTAGGCGTGATGCGTCAACACAGCGAACAGATGATTCACGGCAGCTATGCGATAATGCAATTCATCTACCCACAGAGGCGAGTAGTTATAATTGCGATACTAGTAAGATATTAGAACCGGACTCGAGGATAAAATACAATGAAGAAATGCAGGTGACTGGCGGTACGTAAGTCGAAGGAAAAGACCGAATTACCGATACAGGGGACAGACCGGTGTTGCGTGCGAAACGGTCGGCTTTAAGGCTGCCGATAAGAAGTCACCCATATTTATAACGAATATACACGTGGACACGCTGGAAACCGAAATTGTTAATTACATATATTCTAAGACGCAAGAAAGAGTTTCCTTGGAGTTAATATACGCTAAAAAACAGAAGGACCATAAGGCATACAAGTTTTTTGTGTTGGATCACAAAGTTCCTTTATTTTTGGATGAAAACTTGTGGCCTCAAGGAATAATTTTTAGAAGATTCGTGCATTATAAGCAGCGATACTCGAGTAATGTTTCAACGAATAGCGGCCGCCACAGTATGGAACGTAATGGATAGATTGTACAGAATAGTATCGTTTAACTGTAAGAGTGTAAAACGGTCTGTAAACAGCATTAGAGAACTGTGTAGATCTTGCGACATAATTGCTTTGCAAGAGACATGGTTGCAGCCAGATGAGATACCCTATCTTTACACCATTGACGACAACTTTAGTGCCACGGGAACGTCAGCTGTAGACACGACGGCCGGTATGTTACGCGGCCGACCTTACGGCGGTGTAGCTTTGTTATGGAGGAGTAAAGTATTCCAAAATGTGTCAGTGTTACAGTGTAATAACCCGCGTGTGTGTGCGATAAAAATAGTAACTAATAATAGGCCTATTATTGTGATGAGCATCTATATGCCCACCGATATGAGTGATAACTTACCGGACTTCACGGACTGCCTCGGTACGGTGAGTGCTGTAGTTGATGACTGTAGTGTAGAATCAGTATTTGTTTTGGGGGATTTTAATGCGCACCCTAATACTCTGTTCATGAATGAGCTGTCGAACTTTTGTGAGGATCAGGGGTGGATTTGTGTTGATATAGACAGACTGTTTACAAGTGACACCTTCACTTTTATGAGTGAAGCCCACGGCTGTAAGCGATGGCTAGACCACTGTATAGTCACACACTCGGCATTAAATTCAGTTATTGATGTTTACGTAAGAAATGACGTATTGTGGTCTGACCATTACCCTTTGATATTGGAATGTAAATTTGATTTGTTAACACCTAAGATTCCTGATAATGTGATTGCTCACAGTGGGATTGTATGGGGGGAAAGAACCAAAGAGCAAATTAATATATATTCTAATGAATGTCACAAGCGATTAAAGTTGGTAGATTTCCCTGTACAATTAACTGATTGTGGTGATATTTTTTGTAGTGAATCCGCTCATAGGGTTATTATTGATAAGCTGTATTCTGATATTGTCTGTGCTCTCAGTGAGTCATCAATTTGTAGTGCGGAAAATAAGTTTGTTAATTGTAGGAAAAGGGCTCAAATCACAGGCTGGAATAAGCACGTTAGTGGCGCTCACAGGCTGGCCAGGCAGAACTTCCACGTATGGTTATCGTGTGGGAAACCGTCGGATGGCCCAGTGTATGATGAGATGCGGGAAAGTAGGGCTTTGTTCAAGTCGCGGCTTAAATGGTGTCAGAACCACGAGGAACAAATAAAGATGGACATAATTGCCTCCAAGCATACAAAGCGTGATTTTCGCGGCTTCTGGAAGAAAACTAACAAACAGAGTATTCGGCCAGGCCTGCCTGTTAGTGGGAACGGTATTAGTGATACAAAGGATATTGCGGACCTTTTTAAAAATCATTTTGTTTTAAAATCACCGCTAGGGGGGAGCTCTTGTGTAATGTTGGATGCTGAGCCACGTTGCGGCGAGGTGGGCACGCGCTTCAGTGCCAAAGATGTGGCCAAGATAATCAGGTCAACGACTAGAGGTAAGTCCCCTGGTCATGACGGGCTCAGTATCGAGCATTTACAGTATGCCGGTCCTCACTTACCTAGGGCTTTGGCGCTGCTATACAATTTATGTATTGGTCATTCGTACCTGCCTTCCGACCTAATGAGGACGATCGTGGTTCCTATTGTTAAAAGTAAAACAGGTGATCTTTCGGATAAGGGGAACTATAGACCTATTTCTCTAGCGACCACAGTTGCGAAGGTGCTTGATGGTCTGCTTGATGCACAGCTAAACGCACGTCTGGTGCTGCACGATAATCAGTTCGGGTTTCGGCCGGGACTTTCTACAGAAAGTGCAGTTCTGTGTCTCAAGCAGGCCGTCAGGTACTACACAAAAAGAAGAACACCTGTTTTCGCTTGCTTCCTCGATCTGTCTAGGGCTTTTGATCTGGTTTCCTACGATATATTATGGAAGAAACTTGAAGCTATAAGCTTGCCTATCGAGCTTATTAGTATCTTCAAGCACTGGTATGGAAACCAGGTCAACAATGTTCGGTGGGCGGGTGTGCTGTCTGAGCCGTATCAGTTGGAATGCGGAGTGAGACAGGGGGGGTTGACCTCCCCTGCCCTCTTCAATTTGTATATGAATGCTCTGATTGAGGCGCTTAGTAGTCATCATGTCGGTTGTCATATTGACGGTGTCTGTGTCAATAATTTAAGTTACGCGGACGATATGGTGCTGCTGAGCGCTTCAGTCGGCGGTATAAGGACGTTGTTGGCCACTTGTGAACGCTACGTGGTGGAGCATGGCTTATCGTACAATGTTCAAAAGAGTCAGTACATTGTTTTTGAGGCGGGGACCAAGTACCATCTTGATGTGCCTCCCATACGGCTAAGCGGTGTTCCTCTTGAGCGAGTGGAACAATTTAAATACTTAGGTCACTTGGTCACCACTGACCTTAGGGACAATGCTGACATTGAAAGGGAACGGAGGGCTCTGTCCGTACGCGCGAATATGATAGCCCGCAGGTTTGCTCGTTGTACTGCGGACGTAAAGGTGACGCTCTTTAGAGCATTCTGTACCACCTTCTACACTTGCAGCCTGTGGGAGAATTATTCGTTAGCGTCGTATGGAGCCCTTCGTGTTCAATTCAATAACGCGTTCCGGAAACTGATGGGGTTGCCATGGCGTTGCAGTGCGTCGGGGATGTTTGCCGCGGCGCGTGTAGATTGTTTTTACGCAATAATGCGGAAGCGCGCAGCATCAATGGTGGCTCGCGTCATGGCCAGCCCTAACAGGGTTCTGAAAATGATTGCTGGCAGAGTGGACTGTCCTTATGTGGTTCGCTGCTGTCAGTTACATGTGCCACCGTATCGTGTTGTTTTCTAACATTTAGTTTTTAAGGAATATGTTACTAACCCTATATGACCCTCCGCTCGAATTAAAGTTTTTGAATTGAATTTGAATTTGAATAAGGACGAGGTCTCCTATCTTGGGCGGATGAGTTTTATCAGTCCACTTGACGCGCTGCTGGAGGATGTGCAGATACTCTAAGCTCCAACGCTTCCAAAAGCTCTGAGTGAGCTGTTGCACCAACTGAAACCGCGATAGCCGATTTTGGCTCACATCAACAAAAGGGTACTCAGGCAGAGCGACAAGTGGCTGTCCAATCAAGAAATGGCCCGGGGTTAGAGCCTCCAAATCGTTAGGGTCCGAAGAAAGCGGGCACAATGGACGCGAATTTAGTACCGCTTCAATGCGACAAAATACCGTAGCTAATTCCTCAAAGGTGAGAACGGTGTCTCCCAACAATCTCCGCCAGAGTCCCTTTGCCGCTTTCACCGCGGCCTCAAAAATACCCCCCCAATGGGGGCAGGCTGGCGGATCAAACAACCAAGTGACCCCTCGACGGGCCAATTTGTTACCAATGTCAACCTGGCTCTCATTAAGAAAGTCATACACTTCCTTCAAATAGTTACTTGTACCCTTGTAGTTGGTACCGCAATCAGACCTGATCAGAGAAGGTAACCCACGGCGAGACGTAAATCTATCCAAAGTTGCCACAAAGGCCTCCGTCGAGAGGGAGGATACCAGCTCCAAGTGCACTGCCTTAGTTGACAGGCAGACAAATACGCACAAATAAGCCTTGACAATTTTACTATTGCGAAGGGTAGACGTCTTTATCGAAAAGGGACCAGCAAAGTCCGTTCCTACGCCTGCAAAGGGCCTCGCCTCATTGACACGATCAGCAGGCAAGTCTCCCATCTGGAGCTGCATCGTTGGGGCCTTAGTCCAATAGCACGGTATGCAACGGAAGACGATGCTACAAATGGTACGACGAGCCGACAAAATCCAAAACTCTCGCTGCAGAATAGCCAACAGCGCATTGCAACCGGCGTGCGAGTTCTTAATGTGACGATCAGTCACCAACAATTTAATCAAATGGCCCGCCTTGGGCAACAAAAGGGGGTGACGGACCCCATAAGGAAGGCTAGAGTGCCTCAACCGTCCTCCAACACGCAAAAGACCCGTTTCATCCAAAAAGGGGTTCAACTTACTAACGGCTCCCGACAACTTAACTCTACCGGACTTCAAGGTCTCGATCTCCTTCTCAAAGTGTACGGCCTGCACAGAGCGAACCCACAGGAGGAGTGACTCCTGTCGCTCTTGAGGAGAGAGAACCGGTGACAGGCGCTTGTCCCCTGGATTCCTAGCATTGTGACCAAAACGCCTGATCCACGAGGTAACATTCAACAATTTGTCGAGGGAGCTGTATCGATTCAACAAAATATCAGGATCAAACGGAGGGTCCTTCGTTCCAACAGCGAGCACCTTAAGCCCGGGCAAAGGATCCGACATCAAAACCGGCGTTCGAGGCCAATCATCCTCGGGGCGAGTCAGCCAATCCGGTCCCCACCAAAGGGGGTGCACAATCAGGCGGGGGGCCATGCACCCACGTGAGGCTACGTCGCCGGGGTTCAAGTCTCCAGGCACGTGCCTCCAAATCAAAGGCGTTTCGGAATTTTGTATCTGTGACACTCGGTTCGCAACAAAGACCTCCAAGGAGTGGACGGACGTCTTCAACCAACACAAAACAATTTGACTGTCCGTCCAGGCGTAAGAATTCCGAATGTTCACAGATCCACCTAAAGTTTGAGCAACGTGATTCAAGAGACGCACAAGAAGCGCCGCCCCTGACAACTCTAGCTTAGGGATGGTCAATGCCGTCCGGAGGGGGGCCACCTTGCTCTTGGCCATGATCAATGACAACTTCACCTGGCCTGTCGCGCTGACGGTGCGCAGATAAACAACAGCTGCATAACCGTGCGAAGATGCGTCACAAAACCCATGAAGGGTTGCAGTATAGTTCGCAGGGGGGAGGATAGCGCGTGGTAACGCGACCTCGTTGACCGCAGGAAGTGCGGATACAAATTGGAGCCAATCTTCCAAAAGGATTTCCTGAAGTGGCTCATCCCAACCAAGTTCCGCGGTCCAAAGGCGCTGGAGAAAACATTTCGCCCAAAACAATACCGGGCATATCCAACCATTCGGGTCAAAGGTTCTCGCGACAGTAGACAATACCAGTCGTTTAGTCCAAGTGTGTGGTGACTCCAAATCGACATCATACGTAAAGGTGTCTTGGACTGGTCGGTACTGAACGCCGAGAACGGCCAACATAGCAGGGTTGTCAGCATTTTCAAACAAATGAGGATCCTGCTTATGATCCTCTTCCACATCTTCCAACAGTGCTGGCGAGTTGGACACCCACTTACGCAACTCATAGCCAGCGGAATCCAAAATTTGAACCAACTCGTCACGCAACAGGATAGCTTCCTCAACCGTGGAAGCCCCAGTGCAGACGTCGTCAACATACAAGTCCGTTTTCAAGACGGCGGACGCCCGAGGGAACCTCAAGCGTTCTCGGTCCGCGAGCTCCCAAAGCGAACGAATAGCAACAAAAGGGCTCGATCGAAGGCCGTACGTATTCGTGTTGAGCTCATAAACAACCATGGGGTCCCGGGGATTCTCTCGCCACAGGATCAACTGATAACGTCTGTCATCCCGGTGAATAACCGTTTGCCGGAACATCATTTTGATGTCAGCCACAAAGACTACTTGATGACGACGAAAAGATGTGATGACATCACAAAGGTCCCTCAACAATTTGGGGC
This sequence comes from Xestia xanthographa, assembly GCA_905147715.2. Taxonomy (NCBI): domain Eukaryota; kingdom Metazoa; phylum Arthropoda; class Insecta; order Lepidoptera; family Noctuidae; genus Xestia; species Xestia xanthographa. Next base: position 258,572 of record LR990650.1, read on the forward strand.
CGGAGTGCAAGCAATCATTCAAAGAGACACCAGAGGAAGTCCGCGCAGACCCATCAAACACTGTGCGCAGCTTACCGGTGGATGCCTTGAGGACCGCGTGATGCGGCAGAAAGTAATGCTCAACTGAGCGCCAATCCAAATTTGACACCGACATGTGTCCCAAGTCTGCGTACTCACGCATGAAATCTAAATATTTCTGCCGCAGCACCGGATCCCTGGCCATACGGCGCTCCATCGCCAACAATCTCTTCTCGGCCATAGGTCTGGACTCGCCGAGAGGTGGTCGAACTGCAACAAAAGGCAACCGTGTTACGAGCCGACCGGAACGGAGTCGGCCTGTGTTGTTCTGATAGAACAACTCGCACTCCTCATGTTCCGGGTTCAAGCGGGCCACTTGCGGTGGCTCCTCAACCTCCCAAAACCTCTGAACAGCGTCAGAGAGAGCGGAGCCACACGCCAACGCAAAATCAGGCTCAGGTGGAGGGGGAGCCTTCAACACTGGGCCCATCACCGCAAAGCCAAAGATGGTCGAGACAGCCACCAAACCGTTCGGCTGCAAGACTTTCATATTACCCAACAATATTCTCCCTAGTACATCGGAACCCAATATCAAATGAGTTGTATTAGGGGAATCAAACCGGCGGTCAGCCAAATCCAGGCCTGACGTCAACCGGACAATATCAGGCGACAGCTGACGTTGGGGATGACAGCCCAAAATACTCGTCAGAACAATAGCCGAAGGAAAAAACTTAGGGTCCAAACAACTCACAGGAGTGAGCCCAAATAAGGTTTGTCCCTCAACAGTCGGGATAGGTGTTTCGCCTATTCCATTAATCGTGCCTGAAAAGGCACGGACATCCAGGCTCACCCGACCCGCTAACCAAGACGACAAAAGGCAACCCAGGGCTCCCGTGTCCAAAATGGCACGGACCACAACAGAATCCCCCGTGGGTCCCCAGACCCTGACCGATGCCGTTGGCAACAAAACCGTGTCGATCTGGGGAGGTACGTTAGCGGGAAAGGCGCCAATTTCCTAGCAATGTCTGGGCGGCGACCGATCGCCGCATCCAGGCTGGGGTCTATCCCGATGAGGATAGTAGTCAAAATCCTCATCCGCGCGATGTCCCGAGCCGCGCGCCATCGCTGGAGGGGCATATCCCACTTGGCGCCTGAGTGGCGGGGGGCGCGTCTCCAAACGGGGACGTTCCGCCAACGGAGGGGAGGGAAGGCGGTGCTGGTCTGGCCAACGTCGCCTACCAGCAGCTGCATAGTCGCCTTCACGAGGGGAGGTCAATCGGCGGTCGCGCGGCTCCCGATCAACTGGCGCGGGGGGTGGAGTACGGCGGTCAAAGTTGCAGGCCCCTCCTCGACTCTGATCCGGCGAGCGAGAAGCCCGGTGCTCGTCTCCATCATACCCCCCCCTGCGCGTGTACCCCCATCAGAGGCTGGTCTGACAGAGCGGTTCGCGTTGGCGCACAAAACTTCCAGATGTGAGCCCCTACAAATTGAACAAGGGCGGGGGTAGGGGCAATCCCGATGAAAATGATTCCCCAAACAAGAAAAGCACAAACGGCGTGCATTGGCAACTCGTCGGCGGGCACTCACGTGCAACTCCAAGAAGGCCGCGCAAGTGACTACGGCATGTCCCGTGGCCTTACAATAGCCGCAAGGTGGGTACTACTAACGTGGTACAACGTGGGTTACTCTGGGTGCCACCAAAACGGGGGGCAGGGCGGCTATCACCAGGCCCGACAGTCCTAGTCCGTCCCTGGGCCCTCGGCCGAGAGGGCGGTTGGCTTGACCCCGTGGCACCACGAGCGTTGTCGAGGTAACGACACTCATCCTCCAAAAATTTGACGAGGTCTTCAAAAGGGGGAAGATGGGTGGCACTATCCCCACCATACTTCTGCTCAAAACGGGACCTCAAGTCTGACGGAAGCCGCTGCAACACTAAGTGTACCAAAAAATAGGACCAATAGTCCACCGGCAACTCCAATCGTTTTAAGGCGTTGGTCGCTGCCAGCAATGGATTCAATAGGTCAGCACGCAACGCTGACATTCTGGTGATGGCCGGCAACCCCAAGATCTGGTCAATATGGACATCAGCCAGGCAACGTTTGTTCTGGTATCGTCGGGATAGAAGTTCCAGAGCAGTGGGATAGGCCGAGTCGGTCACCGGCAAGTGCTGCACCAAGGCTCGAGCCTCACCTCCTAGGGCTGACAACAAATAAGCCAACTTCTGGGCCGGTCGGAGGTCAGAGCGCGAATCAACCAAACTGTCAAACAGGTTCCTGAAGCTTAACCAATGGTCCAAGTGACCGTCGAAATGTGGCAGCTCCAGGGTAGGCAGTCTACCCAAAAGTCCAGGGCCTGCAACAACAGAGGTCTCTGTTTTGACCTGGGCAGGGTCCCGACTCTTCAAAATTTCCCTGGCGCGCATACTTATTATGTCACCCAGGTTCAACATCTGGTCATAATCCGCAACAACCTTATCACGGGCTGCTTGACCCAATGTTTCCAGGTCCAAGTCCAAAATCACTTCATTGAAGCGAGCAAACAAAGTGTCAACCGCACTCAATCTCGCATTCAACTGCTCATACCGGGCAAGCGTGGCCTCTTCCAGGTCTAGACGCTCAGCGGTTGCAGCAGCAGAGGCAAACCATCTTAGCTGTGAGGTCAATCCACCAATGGCTTGGTTTACAGCTTTCAATGAAGCCATTGGGACAAATATCAAATAAACAAATTAAATTCAATTAAATAATCAACAGGAATAATTTTCCCGAACCCAACTACAATTTAAACCAAATAATAAAACTTAGTTTGAATTATTACAAGTTCAAATCCGACCCTGTACAAGCAATACCTTGTTTATACAATAGCAAATTAAAGTACAAACCACAAGGGACACTACATATCATAATATATTATGTCAAACAATCTATGTTTAATTTGAGTCAGGCTGACAGGTAACAAATCAGACTTCTCAATACTTTTAACTCGACAATAAGTGGTGAATTTAACAATTAAACCACGCTCTGCTACCAGATGTGTGAGACTGCATCAACAGACTCACGATGTCCGCGATTACGCGGAGCCCTAATCAAAATAATATTTGTCCAATCGACAAGTGAATACAACTATTCAACTATTAGATATAACTTACCCATCACGTTGGAACCGGAGATGTGGCGTATTCCCTGGTTACGTCGTATCTGGGTGGGGTGTAAGTGTAAATGCTTGTGTGGTGTATGTGAAGTCATGTAGATTCGACAGCAACCAAAGGGCGCCCCACAGCGCGTACCGACGTCTCCCTGGACAAACCTTCCGATCACACACGTGGCACCTTTCACCAATGTCCAACTGAATTTTATCCCGGTTTGCTAACCCAATCGGGGATGTACAAGTCCAGCACTGAATTTAGGAAATTACCGGCGTCCCAATAAAACACAAAGGCCGGCTACATAACCTACAAATCACTCGCGGACACGACCCAAAATGGCGAGATTTCTCAATTTTCACTCAATTATCAACAAAATAACAAACACCGATCAAGATTGTATCGGATTACAATAACTCAAAGTTTCAATCAATAATTACACGACAGCCGCGTGCATCAAAAAATACAAGACCACGGAAGCAAGCTTTTTCCAAACCAATATTGCACTGACAAGCAAACGTCATCGCACTGACAACGAAACGTAATCTGTATCTGTCAAACGTCAAAAAGGTGCGTTCAGAAACTTGGTGGATGAAACACCGGTCCTGTCTAAAAATAGAATAATTACCAATTTTCAACTGACTGTCTGGTTCAAGCCAGGTCTCTGATATAATGCAAATATGAATTTTACTTATCAATAAAAGATTCTCAAAAGCTTTAATTTTAGGTCGTAAGCTTTGTGCGTTCCACTGTAACAACTTTAATTTACCAAATTTTATTTATAGGATCCATTACTTAGACCGAAAATAAATTCTAAACACTTATTCAAAATAGGCCACTCAGACATACGATCTACCACAACTATTATTAACCATTCAATACACAACTTAATAACATTATTAAACTTTTCCATAAAACTCAAATCTCGCATAAAAATAATACCTTTCAAACGTGTAATAAACTCGTCCAGATGTACTTGCCCGTCTTTGTTTACGTTGTCACCGAGATCGTTATCAGTATCAGCTGATTGCTTTGGAATGCAGTCCGGCGACTCCCGCTGTCCCCACCCCTCCGTTTTACCTTATGCTTTGCGAATGTAATTGCTTATTTTTGTTACTTGCTTGCAGTGATTTCGGTCGTTTCTGCGTAAACAAAGGTGGGAATTGACTCGGAGTATATATATGATTATTTCCCGTTTCTTCCAATAGTAAACCACTAAAGCTGTTGTTGGTGTCGGTCTTCAGCTTATCGTTATCTCTCACTATTTGTAAACCTATTGGTGGTTTGGGTCTAACATACATATTGCAAGCTATATGTTACTCTTATGCTATTGGTTAACAGGCATGTTTTCTTACCGTTCATGTGAAGACCACATTTTCGGCTCTCCTCATCTAGAGACTTCAGCATGTGCTCAAGATCTGCATGATTATTTTGATACCGACATCGCACCAGTTTAGCTGTCTGAAGACATGCTCCAAAACAGCGTTGAATAAATTTGGTGAGATGGGATCATCCTGCCTGACTCCTTTTTGAATGTTAAATGGCTCTCCCTTTTTCTCAAGTTTAATTATGGCTCTGCTGTTCTTGTAGATTTCTTTCAAAAGTTGTATGTACTTTCTGTGGAGTAGTTCGCAAAGAGAGCATAGAGATTCATGAGAGATAGAATCAAACGCCTTGGAATAGTCTACAAAGGCCAAGTAGAGCTCTTTATTGTGTTCATTGTACTTTTGGATAATCTGTGTTATCGTGAAAATGTGGTCGTTTGTAGAGAAGCCCGATCTGAATCCTGCTTGCTCTCTAGGTTGGTTTTCGTTTAACGTCTTTGAGATCCTTTTTAATATTAGGCTTGTAAATAATTTTCAATATTATTATTATTATTTTTTGGTTTTCGCAAGGGGCGCTCTACGGTGGACCCTATCATGCGCGTAAGAGCCCTCACGACGGGAGATGTGGTGTCCAGGGGTGGGGTTGTTTTGGCGGTGTCTCTCGACATCGCCCACGCCTTCAACTCCATGCCCTGGAGCTGCATAAGGGAGGCACTCCGGTATCACCGGGTGCCGACCTACCTTCGTCGTGTGGTCGGAGACTAGAAGATAGAGCCGTCATCTACCCTGGTAGCAGCGGAGAATGGAACCGGCGAGAGATGTCGTGCGCTGTGCCACAGGGATCGGTTCAAACTCAAACTCAAACTCAAAACTCAAACTCAAAGCATTTATTTCAATTAGACCATTACGGCACTTTTGAAAGTCAAAAATACAAAAAAGAAAATCAAAGCTACAGTCCCAGTCACAAGGCATAATAACTTGAGAAAGTACTGTAGTTGCCCATTCCCTAGCGTAGATCTCTATGGAGAAGAATGGGCAAGAAACTCCATGGACACTCTTTTAAAATCAAAATATTGTTACAAAATCTTGGTTACATCATTAATTTTGAGATTATACATAAATGTGAGAACGATGTAGAAAGACGTGCACACTAAGAGCATCCAGAGTGAAAGATTAGATTAAAAATGTATGAATAAAGTAATTAAAATGAACCTTGGCAGCTAAGAGATGACCAGTCCCAACTGACAGCGCCCGTTCACAGACATGACGCATGTACCGGCGCCATTCAACTCAACCATATTGAAGGGAACTAAATGACCCGACACACCCGCCACCATCAGCGAGACATTTAAGTGAGCATGACATTCTCTCAGTCACCAAGGCATATTCAAGTCAATGAAAGATAAATAAATGTAAATGGTGGCTGAACAGTACAAAGTACTCACACATGTGCTATGCAATTATATAATACTAAGAACTGGAATCTATACAATGCAAGTATATTTTTACAATCTTCTGCAGCTTCCACAATACATTAACATGGGAATCAATTCTTCATCTTCTTCTTTACGTGTCGATGGACTCAAATAATGCCCGTCCAGTACAAACAATTAGTTTGCCCCCCTCCCCCCCACCTATGGTTGTGGAGCAGGACCAGCATTTAGCCAAGCATTTTTATCATCAATGTAATCCCCCAACTTATAATATGCTTGCCTACATAGTGTGCGTTTTATACAAGATTTAAATTTCGTCTCATTCAGTTGAAGAATGTGGGGAGGTATTTTATTGTAACATTTCAAACAGTACCCCATGAAAGATGAATCCACTTTAGCAAGCCTGAAACCTGGCTGAACTAGTTGGTCCCTATTTCTAGTGTTATAGTGGTGTCTGTCCCCTCTCTTACTGAATAAATGCCGATTTTTTCTAACGTACATGATGTTTTCATAGATGTATTGACAAGGTACTGTCATGATATTAATTTCTTTAAACAGTTCTCTTAGAGAATCGCGTCTACGTAATTCATAAATGGCTCTGATGGCTCTTTTCTGCAGAATAAATATAGACTCGATGTCTGCAGCCCGTCCCCATAGTAAAATACCGTATGACATAATACTATGAAAATAACTAAAATAGACCAGCCTCGCGGTATCAACATCAGTAGTTCTAGGGCCATCCTTGTGGAACATCGGGTACGACTGGGTATTGCGCGTGACACGCGGGGTTGCGATAGTCGTTGAGAGGATCCGGCAACTGGGTCTCGAGGTGGCATTGCACAAGTCCGAGGCCATATGCTTTCATGGGCCTCGGAATGCGCCACCTCCGGGATCCCCACTGACGGTAGGAGGAGTATCCATTGGCGTCAAGTCGACGTTGAAGTACCTGGGACTTGTCCTCGACAGCCGGTGGAACTTCGTGGAACGTTTTCGACGTTTGGCCCTCAAACTGGAACGGACCGGGCTGCCTTCAGGGGGCTCCTGCCCAACCTGGGGGGGCCGAACGCCTCCTACCGGAGGCTCTACGCGAGGGTAGTGTGGTCCATGGCCCTTTACGGGGCCCCAGTGTGGGCGCGTTCATTGAGGCGCCGAGCCGCCTACTACCTGAACGCGCCCCAAAAGGTGGTAGCCGTAAGTCTGGCCCAGGGGTACCGCACGATCTCCCGCGAGGCGGCGAGCCTCCTTGCCGGATTGTCGCCATGGGCTCTGGAGGCGACAGTCCTCGCGCGCCTGCATGAATGGTGCGCGGAGGCGCTACGCCGGGGGGAATCTCCGCTGCCGCGACAAATTGTCGCTCAGCAGACAGACTTTCCGGCGCGATCTCATGGCAACATGGAGAGAGCACAATAGTGGCGATAAGTCCTATCTTTGAGGAGTGGCTTGAGAGACGCCTCGGCGTCCTCACCTTCCGCCTGACACGGTGTTTCTGCGGATGGGAAATCATCAAATGACTCCTCCCGCTCTGGGCGGAGCAGGAGAGAGTGTCAGACTTTTACTGACTAAAACCCATCCATGTTCCTTCATCGCCCTATGTGTTCCGGGGCCACGGTATCTCTTTCTAACAGTCCCGCAACCTCGAACAGTCCCGCAACCAATAACAGGCTCTCGTCATGTTTCGTATAAACAACAAGTACAACAAGGAGCTAGATTGCTTATTATGAATTATCAAAACGGTAAGATTCCAACAAGTTCCCAAGTCAATTATATAACATTGTGTTGACTGTGAGCACAAATACAAAGGAACTTCATTAATAAGGAGCGGGTGGTGGTGGGGTGCCGAGGTGAGGAGGCGGGGGGGCGGAGGCACAGGGCAACCGACGTCCGCCAGTAAAATAATCGAGATGCGGAAACGCTTGCAGTCTCTGAAACAGGCCGCCGCGGTGCGCAGCACACGTGCTTGACGACGATTCGGTATTGCTTGTCTATAATTACCATAACCAATTCATAGCATTTTAGCACTGCCATATACATATACGTACAGTATGTATCAGAAGAGCGTGCTCAAATTTAAGGGTACCATGAGCCCATCAAAGTGAATTATTTTCTCCGAGGAACTAATGGTGGTCTAGGTTTATTACACGAAATCAACTAATTATTTAGGATAACAAGATGGATTATGATATTAATCATAGAGCGGAACAATCGAGACTTGACGTTGATGAAGTGGTGGAGACGCGGAACTAATCCTGACGAATGGCGAGAGCGGCGCTCCGACCGGCCGACCGACACATCCGACTGCAGCGCCGCCGACGAACCCGCTCGGCAGAGCGTCGCGCGCCGCATCCGCCGCGCTGCAGCTATTCGTTGTTGTTCACAGCACAATTTTATTGTTTAGAACAGTCATTGTGTGGTGTCCAAAGGGAGTAGGTTCGATGTTCGACTTTCTTTCTTCATAAGGTTCGACAGAGGAGTATAATACACCTTCAATTCGCGAATTAAAAAAATAAATGTAAAGTAATGTATAGTGAAAATTATTATAAATAAAATGTTAAATTGTTTACAGTAAAAAATGTAGCTCGCACTCTGACCTCTTTGGATTGGAGGACCACATTCCGTCGTCAACCTCAGTTGGAGAGTTCGGATCAAGCCTCACCAGCCGTGTCGCCAGCGGTAAAGTGCGGCGAACGGTGGACGTAACCGGGCACTTCTATGTGGAGGTAAAGGTCTACAACAAGGCCGAAGTTGCCTCCACCCTTAGACAGGATCGGTGAAAGAAAGCCTCGGTGGCCCTAAAAGTGCAGCTAAACCGCAACACCCCGCAGTGGGACGGGCTACAAGTTTTTATGAGACGGACACATGAATTATTTGATACCTAATTCTGAGCCCGTCTTTTATAGTGATAGTATAAATATAAAATAAATATTTAATTTCTTGGAGCACCAAGTACATATTATATTGCAACATTTGATAGTATCTAAGTCTAAAACTATTTTAATCTAAAATGCCTTTTTGTACTGTTTGTAACACATCTATTGAGCGCAGTCACTGGACATGTCTCCTACGGAGAAACCCTAGTCCCCTAAGTATAAAAACAAAAATATTTCGCATTTTTGCGAAGGTCTTGAAATTACGAAGAAGCTATACGATTACGAAATGCAGAATGTATTCATTCTGCATTTCGTAATCGTATAGCTTCTTACAGAATTGTCGATCCGTCTGAGAATTGTTCTCTAGAACCATTTCTTAATAATATTTGGGACAAAATTAAAACGTTAATTGACATGTCTCCTAAAGATCATTATACTATATAAAGCTCGATTACCACTCACTCACTGACTCACTGACAGAATTGTTCTCCCTGATGGTGGATGGGGAGGTGGGTATATTTTGACTGATTCGTAAACAAGTAACTCCCGCGAGTATGGGAAAAGTGCCAAACCTCCCCTTTTCGCCCCCCTTCCTCCCCCTCCCTATCGTATCTCGGAAATAAAGAGACTTTGAACATATTTTTTTTTCAGATTCGTATAGAGGAGGCACGGGAAAGTAAAAACCAGTTTTCAAAATTGACCCCTTTTTCCCCCTTCTCCCCCCTTTAGGCGGATCTCGGAAGTTGAGAGACTTGGTACATTTTTTTTTTTCAGATTCGTAAGAAGGGGCCTGGAGTTAGTCAAAAACATTTTTCAAAACTCCCCACTCTCCCCCCCTTCACCCCTCCCCCCATCGTATCTCGGAAACTAGGACACGTAGCGGCTTTTTGATTTTTACTATAAATTATTATTGAGGAGCGTTTAAATTTGTATACGGAGGGTATCCTCTCCTCCCCAACCTCCCCTAAAATTGAAAGGGCTGTAACTTCGTAACGGTCAGAGATAGCCATTATGTGTTTGAACAAATATTATAGTAGCCGTCGAAACCTGTCTGGTGGTAGGTAGGTTCTGAGTGGAGCGAACCTGCGAGACCGAGTGGAGCGAAGGGGGGAGGTGGCGAGCGAAGCGAGCCGGCGATCTCCGCAGCGTAACGAAGGTTGAGTGGGTGAAGCGTAACTCAGGCCGACGACAAGCAAACTTTAGGGTAGTGTTTTTTTATGGGAAAAGGTCTGAGTTTTAATTTTTTTTTTTTTTTTTAATATGTATTCGAATGATTTAGGGGTTCTTAAGGGTTTTCATACTGATTTAGGGGTAGTTGTAAGATTTTCCAATTATTTTAAGGATTCCTATGGATTCTCAATATTTTATGATGGTGAGGAATACTTCTCAAGAACACGACAACACGCGAGCTGCGCGCAGCTCGCGCACCCACGCAAATACTAGTTATACTATATAAAGCTCGATTACCACTCACTGACTCACTGACTCATTGACATAATTGTTCTCCCAGATGGTGGATGGGGAGGTGGGTATATTTTGACAGATTCGTAAACAAGTAACTCCCGTGAGTATGGGAAAAGTCCCAAACCTCCCCTTTTCGCCCCCTTTCCTCCCCCTCCCCATCGTATCTCGGAAACAAAGAGACCCGTATTTTTCGTTTTTTACGGATTCGTATAGAGGAGGGTCGGAAAAGTAAAAACCAGTTTTCAAAATGGACCCTTTTTTCCCCCTTCTCCCCCCTTTAGGCGGATCTCGGAAGTTGAGAGACTTGGAACATTTTATTTTTCAGATTCATATAAAGGGGCAACGCGTTAGTCAAAATCATTTTTCAAAACTCCCCACTCTCCCCCCCTTCACTCCTCACCCCATCATATCTCGGAAACTAGGACACGTAGCGACTTTTTGATTTTTACTATAAATTATTATTGAGGAGCGTTTAAATTTGTACACCCTTTCCACCTCTCCCCAACCTCCCCTAAAAATAAAAGGGCTATAACTTCGTAACGGTCAGAGATAGCCATTATGTGTTTGAACAAATATTATAGTAGGCGTCGAAACCTGTCTGGTGGTAGGTAGGTTCTGAGCGGAGCGAACCTGCGAGACCGAGTGGAGCGAAGGGGGGAGGTGGCGAGCGAAGCGAGCCGGCGACCTCCGCAGCGTAACGAAGGTTGAGTGGGCAAACAAACTTTAGGGTAGTGTTTTTTTAATGGGTTTTTAGAATGTTTTAGGGATTCATGGGTTTTCATACTGATTTAGGGGTAGTTGTAACGGATTTTCCAATTATTTTAAGGATTCCTATGGATTCTCGAAATGTTATGATGGTGAGGGATACTTCTCAAGAACACGACAACACGCGAGCTGCGCGCAGCTCGCGCACCCACGCAAATACTAGTACTTGTATAAAAGTTAATTTCAAATATTTTGCTTTGTTTTTAATGTTTAAAAATGATTCTCAGGAGATGAAATCATTTGCCACAAAAAACATAACTCTGCATCAGAATTATGAATTTGATTCATTATTGTCTCAAATCAAAAATACTTTTTAAAAAAAGGTAGAAGAAATTCAGAACCAAGACAGTGGATGGACGTTCTTGAGCAGTTCTCATTTGGAAGTCAATATTAACAAATATCAACCTTTGCGCGGTTCAGGCTTTATCGAATTGCCTTCTGCAATAAAATCGAAAAAAGCAGTGATAATATCCGTAATAATGAAGACTATTGTTTTTTTATGGTCTGTTGTAGCTTCTGCTTTATATTTGTTTGGTGAACAGGCCACCCACATAAATTGTAACCAATATTAATGAAACGTATATAGATTTCTTCTTTATAATCTCTAGATTACAGTGGTAATATTAACTAAGCCATGTCTAACCGGAATTATGAGAAATTCGAAAATGAAAAGGTTCAGAGTTCAGAGTTAATTTATTTGTCATAAACATCTAACAAGAACAACACAAGAATAACATCTAACAGAAGGTGAATCTAACAATAACAATAACACGTCTGTAGCAGTCTCTGAAAGTAATTATATTCGCACATTGCGTTGAAATCTTACTGCACAATTGACACAACACATATCAAACAGAACTCATATCCTGCATTTTTTTAATTTTTGTCTGTTTATCTGTTTGTCTGTTTCGATGATCAAGCATCACGTAAAATTTACGAAACAAATGTAGATAACTTTTATACATAAACATTGGGCGTATCTTGAGGTATTATGATACTAACGTAGTTTTAAGGTCCTTTAAATACTAACACAGTTTGTATTTTATCACATGTGTTAGTCTGTAAGGTATTTATCTATGGGCCAAAGTTGCCCGAAAATAAAGGTTTTATTATAATTATTTAGTTTTTGTTTCATTCGTAATCGGTTACTTCTATCAAAAGATATATGAATTTAAAGTGTTCAAGAAGAACTAATTATGTAATGTAAGATGCAGCGACATCTATTGTACTAAAATGGTACCAATTACTAAAAATGTGCTCACCAGATAACTTTTAAATCGACTGACCGGCTTTAAAAAAAAGTTATTATAGCAAAACGTACCTACTCTAGATTAGATAGAGAGTCTACATGATGCTGCTTTGAAAATTTGCACAGCATAATTTCCGTGCATTATATTTTAGCAGTTTAACATCTTGGTCGATACATGGCGTTGATCATTTCACTCCATGTTCTGAATCTCGGTGTTAAGATTTTCCGTGAAAGAATGAGCCTCGCCCGTGTCGGTTGCCCCGAGTTTGGTTTTTTAACCGACGTTACAAAAGGGAGAAAGTTCCCAACAACGCGTAGGTATATTTTTTTACGTATGACCACGCATAACTTTTTACAGGGAAGTCCGATATGCATGATACTTTTTTTGTGAAAAGCGTAGATACCTCAAAGTTGGTACCATTTAAAATTGAAAAATCGTATTTGGGCTAATTTCCTGCACCATTGATGAGAACTTTCGACCTAGCTGACGACTGTCATCGAGTATCTAAGGATGAAGACGTAAATCTGTCGAGACAAGCCCTTATTTGGAAAAACACAAGTAGATTATTTTAGCAATTAATGCAAATATGTATATCTAAGAAATTAAATTGTTACGCACTATCTATACATAAATTAATAATAAAAAAATCTTTTAGTGTTGGATAGCCCATTTATCGAGGAAGGCTATATGTTATCTAACATTACGCTACAACTAAAAGGAGCGGAGCATCAATGATAAATGTTGCAAAATTTATTTATTTTGAGAGCTTCCGTTGCGAGCGCTGCATAAACGGTTAAAGTTACGCAACAATCATAAATGAGGGAATTTGGTTGTCTTAAAACGTTCTAAAAAGATCAGCGATAGCATAAATGTCTATCTTTTAAGGTCGACTCACGCTCTCTCCTAACCCTCTCTCTCTCTCATGTGACGCAGACGAAGTTGCGTGGGTCAGCTAGTATCATAATATAACTTGTTTCGAGTCTATGTAATCTTTGGTTTATTACTAAAATAAAATGGTTACTTTTTTAGGGTTCCGTACCCAAAGGGTAAAAACGGAACCCTATTACTAAGACTTCGCTGACTGTCCGTCTGTCTGTCCGTCTGTTCGTCTGTCCGTCTGTCTGTCACCAGGCTGTATCTCATGAACCGTGACAGCTAGACAGTTGAAATTTTCACAGATGATGTATTTCTGTTGCCGCTATAACAACAAATACTAAAAACAGAATAAAATTAATATTTAAGGGGGGCTCCCATACAACAAACGTGATTTTTTTGCCGTTTTGTCTAATGTATAGATAATGGTACGGAACCCTTCGTGCGTGAGTCCGACTCGCACTTGGCCGGTTTTTTTGGTGTAATATGAATAATATTTATGCAACATCGAAGAGGGCTTAAAAAAACTGTCTCCTTTGCATTTACATTTATGGTTTAAAAAATAATACCGTCATAGGGTCGCTTTACAAATCAAAAGTCTTGAACGGAAAGGTGATTCATTTACTTTATTTAGAAAGATATGATTTGTCACATTACTGTCTCATTAAAGACTTGTCGCAAATTGTTAAGAATCAAATAATAAAACATCACAGTAAACTGTACTTTTCAACCGACTTCCAAAAAGAGGAGGTTCTCAATTCGACTGTTTTTTTTTTTTTTGTGTTTGTTACCTCAGAACTTTCGACTGGGTGAACCGATTTGGATGATTCTTTTTTTATTTGAAAGGTAGTGCTTTCCGTGTGGTCCCATTGTAATTTTGTGAACATCTGATGCTGGTCTTCGGAGATATACAATGGAACTCTTCAAAAATAGACGGCAAATGTGCCGTGAATGTTGCAATCGCTTGGATGTTTATTGTTTATACAACATCATGACGTAACATCACGCCTGTATGCTCTGAGGGGATACGCAGATGTGAACAATACACCCAGATTTCGACAGTTCGTTCATGTTCCGCGCGCGCCTCATAGAGATGTCAGCAAAAGGGACTGTTTTAAAGAAATACTGCGGCCCTGGAATACAAAGGGCTAAGAAGGAAGTTCCTTATATTGGGGATACGCCTATTCATCATCTGCCTTTTAATGTTCCCACTGCTAGGTCACAGGCCTCCTCTCTATGAGAGGGAATGTGCTATAATACTCCACGCGGGCCCAGTGCGGATTGGTAGATGTCACATCACACATGTCTTCGAATTGGGATGGGAAATATTTGTTTGGGAACAACTAAAAATGGATAAATAAAAAACTTTTTTGCAAAAAAATAAAACCGACTCTAAAAAAACACAAAAAAGTGAAAAATAACTTTAGTTTCAGAAGTCGGTGACAAAAAAAAAACTATCAAACAAAAGCCACCGACTTCTGAAGCTAAAGTTATTTTTCACTTATAGATATAGATAAGATAAATTAAAGGATATTTCCGACTACATATTTTTGTTAGTATTAAGTATTAGTAACAATGGTGCTTAGGTACTAAGTTAGTATTGTTAGTATAGTCGTCACTCTAACGACGTGGTCATACCACGTCGAATAAAACGAAACAAATTGTAAGTATTGTACAAGTACCCATCTACTTTTAACAGAATTTCCTCATGTTGTTTTATGTAATTATAATGAATTATAACTTTGTTTGTTTCAGATCATCAATTGATTAGTACCTACATACATCACAAGGCAGTCAGTCAGACCGGTCATATCACGTTGAATAAAAACGAAACTAATTGTAAGTATTGCAGAAGCGTATTAGTACTTATAAAATTATTTCTTTATGCTGTTAGACATAATTATAATAATTATAACTTTGTTTGTTTCAGATCATCAATAATGAGGGACTCTCCCGATTTTATCTTCTCGCAATACGGTCAAGTTTTTCCCACCCCAAGTTCAAGCTGACATGTTCCAGAGCAAAAAAGACCTGAACCAAGCACCAAAAAGTCTAGAGCAAGACGGGATGGTCTAAAGCGGAAAGCATTACAACATCCTTTATGTCAATCATACGTCATAAACAATGAAAATAAAAAAAAACCGGCCAAGAGCGTGTCGGGCCACGCTCAGTGTAGGGTTCCGTAGTTTCCCGTCCGTCACAGTAAGTGTTCCCACTTATGAGTTTAAAGGTGGGTATCCATTATGTAAAAATGCTTGCATATACGAATATACTATATATAACATATATAATAGAATATATATATATACTACAAACTTAGTCCATAAATTATTTTGTACAACTTTTTGTATTTTTTGTACAAAAACTGTTGTTTCCATCAAGTTCAAAATGATTTTCCTAGAAAGTCCTTATAAAGTTCTACTTTTCAGTTTTTTTTCATATTTTCTAAACTTATGGTTCAAAAGTTAGAGGGGGGGACACATTGTTTTTTACTTTTGGAGCGATTATTTCCGAAATGATTGACATTATCAAAAAATTATTTTAGGAAACCCGCCTATTCATTTTTAAATACCTTTCCAACAATATATCACACGTTAGGTTTGAAATTTAAAAAAAAAACCACTTCCCACTTTACATATAGGGGGGCTACCCTAATAAAACATTTTTTTCCAATTTTTATTTTACCACTTTGTCGACGTGATTGATATACATATTGGTACCAAATTTCAGCTTTCTAGTGCTAACGGTCACAGAGATTAAGCGAGGACGGACAGACGGACGGACGGACAGACATGGCGAAACTATAAGGGTTCCTAGTTGACTACGGAACCCTAAAAAGGTTTACGACTGATCCAGATACAAGTGTTGGACATCAGTGAGCGACAAGAACCAAGTGTTGCAAGAGTAAGTGATAATGAGGAGGTGGTAATGTTAAGTGCGCAATATGTAGTAAGTGAACCGGTGGACTATGTTATGGAAGAGACAGTATCATTGATAAATAAAATTTCAAAGAAACTTTGTGGTGACGATTGTTATTAGTAAGTGTCTAATATGTCTATCTAGTTTGTAATTATAGAGATTAAGTTAATCTAGTTATGTATTAAAATGTGTCTAAATATAATATTAAATAACATGAGGACAGTTAATATTAATAAGAGACAAGCGTAATTAGATTGTAATTGTAAAGAATTGAAATTGAAATTGAAATTGAAATTGTTTAATGAAATAATTGAATTACAAAAATATTTACAAAATGGCCTTAAAAACTATAGGTAAATAGTAATTGGATTCTACCTGAACTAGGAATAAACCTGTATTTCAGGTAACTCACTCGAGTGCTTATAACTAAATAATTTAAGATTTCTTAAACAAATACCTAGTAAATAACTTATTATATTATACATACATAAATATTATTTAGCCAACTTGTCTTTAACGTTCTATTATTTTGCAATGAAGCATAACACAAAAATCCAGGTCACGTTTGCTTTGTGGCTATCAATGCTTGTCGAAAAATGCTATGTCACTAAAATGTAAAAGATAGTATTTATAATTTGAAAACTGAAACTAAAAATTATTTTAATTGCGACAATTAGTAGGTGTACCTAAATATCAATATACTAATGAGTAAACTATAACACAAGTTACTAAAAATAACTTATTGAATAATGTCGGCGCTCACGCATCATTGTAATCAATGGAATTGACATATCTTGCCTCAGCTATTTTCTTAGCGGGGCATTCTAGATCTCCTGTTTTGTGGGTGCTCGGTTTTTTAAAACGCAAGCATGTTGCACACTGTGGCAATTCAGAGTTTTTATTGCAATCCTTGGACTGATGACCTTGTTCTCCACATTGTCCACACGTATAGGTAGCCTCCCGACAAGTCTTTGCAGCATGTCCATACTGTTGACATTTAAAGCACCTGGTCACAAGTGTAAAGTCCCTCACTGGGCAGGATGTCCAATTAATGTAAACTCGGCTTTGATTTATAAGGGCCTTTCTTATGCTGGCAGATACTTCAAGAACAAAGTTGCACGTTGGTCCCTCTTTTTTACCCGACTTGTGACTTAATTTTATGGAAGCCATAAAAGAGTCACGAGGTAAATTAGGTAGCTTGTCGGCTAAGTTCTGCTCATAAATGCAATCATACACTTCATGATCACTCAAAACGGTCGGAACTCCTACAACAGCAATGCAGCAGAATGTGAAAAGTAAATGAATAATATATTTATAATTTAAATCATAAAATAAAAATCTCAAAAATTCTAAATTAGAATAATAAATTGTAATGATAAAAAATATAGGTTTATTTCCTTCCAGTATTTTTATTAGAATAATTCGTTTAAAATACACACACACGTATATTTACACAGACACATAAACAGTCACATATATACTTACATAATGATATGAAATTTTATAATAAAATTTATAATAAATATCATTTTGCTGCAGCTAATTTAAAGTTTGTTATATTTGAGAATTCTTAGTTTCAAAGCTTACATAATCAAGGTAGAGGACAACTTTTATCCGTATACAAATTCGAGATTTTAAATCTGTATCTATGGAAATGACACCTAACCACAGTTTCATCTGAGTTTTCGAATACACTTAAGTAACTTTTCTCATATCTAAAAATATAAAAATTCAGTTATAAATCTTAATGCGAAATGTTGATTCATGTTCCTTAAATGATAAATATTGATTTAAAAATAATATTTACATTCCGTTTTAAAATTATTTACGTTGTTTTTTTGTAATTTCATTACGTACTATTTTTTTCTTTAAAATGTTGGCAAAATACGATCTTTTCTAGTCCATGGTACGATCATCTAAAAAATAAAGTTGGTAACACTGCCCCCAAGAGGACGCGCGCGGTGCTGACCGTAGTGCGTTCCGCGCCGAGATGAGTGGTCGCGTATAAGTTTATATCTCCCAATCTTTTTAAAAATGCCACGAACGTATTGCGCGGTATACGGCTGTTTGAACTCGGCTCCATCAAAACCGGATCTATCGTATTTTAAACTTTGTAATAACTTATCAAGTTCAGCGCCATCTATCCAGCGACTATTTTCTTTTTCAACTAAGCTAGTTATTTCAATTCGATTGATTGATCACAACAGAATAAAAATGTTTAAAAAAAAAAAGATTAAAAGGAACAACCCTATGGTTTCAATGGAGCGTAGGTAATTATTATTGCATCAACTAGGCTTAGTTTCGGTACTGTTCATATTTATACCGTGGTACGGACAACAGCTTAGGTATAATACGTCCAATTAAGAAGGTCATCGTTATATTATATGAATCCGTCGCTTTTTAGTAGTCATTCGAATTTGGTTGGATAATCAGCCGTTATTTACAGTTTTAGTTTTTTGTTTATATTTAATTGATGCGAAACATTCCAGGCTGAATATTTTCACCATATATTTTTGACTAAAGGCACTCATAAATGGTATCTCATATCAAAAATTCAAAATTTTTAAAAATGGATAAGTGCAAAGCGGCATTCAAAGGCGTATAAATTAGATGTCATCTCGATCGCCGTGTATGGTACAATAGTTCGTATGAGCATCAGCCCTTCAGTTCCATTCAGTTTCAAGAAAATGTACTTTAAGTGTTTTTTCCCATACAAAAAAAAACCACAAATCTTTTTTTTCTCACCCGTGGAGCTACTAATACCACCCATACATTAATATGACGTAAAGGGAGGTATACCAGAACCATTGCAATTTTTATTTTTTGAATTCCTGACTTTGAGTTTCTATGAGTATGGAGCTCGATTTCCAGACCACTGTGCGACAGCCCGCACCAAATAGTAAGCGACACTGATCGCGCAACGTTTTTGGTGTACGTTACCCCAGCAGGAAAGTGTCTCCTAGAGTTATATGAGTGGAACGTTTAATTAGTGCCTTATCTGCTGTCAATGTGCCCCCACATAAAAAATGTGTGCCCCTTGTCGTTTTGGAAAAAAATGATTCCTGCTGGGGTAACGTTTTTCCAGCAGGAAAATTCTAGACGAATGATCGGAGAGAGAAAAATTGTGCATGGCCTTGTAGCTTATGTTTGTGCCACAATGTGCCCCCGAAAATAAAATGTGTGCCGCTTCAGGTTTTCGAGATATTGCATTTCCTGCTGGAGTAACGTTTTGCAGAATCGTATATCTCTAAAACCATTGCATGTGCCCCTGTAGAATAAACATACACGGATAGCTCTTAATGAGTGCTCCTTAGTGCCCCAATTAGATTTAAGAAAATATTTATAATTTCCAAGTTATCGCGGTTTTATGAAAACTCGAAAAAACATCGCAGCACATAAACGAGACAAAGTATAAGCTCGTTGAAAACTGTATTTGGTCCGTCTTGACGCTAATAATAACTATACAAAGTTTCAAAACAGTTCTTGCATGCGTTTTTGAATTATCTTGTTATAAGTCAAAACGATAGTGACATAACTTTGACGCCAAAATACAAGGAACCAGCTCAATCCCAGATGTGAAAACAAGTTAAACATCGTGGAAGAACAGGCTCTGATTGAAGCTGAGATTGCAGAACTGCAGCCTTCTATTATGAGAAGCTTTGCTGCTAAGCACACGATGCTTATGACCATAACAGATGGCAAAATCACTTCACAGCTATCAAATACCTCATCGCAGGCTTGTGATGTATGTAAAGCTACTCCTTCGGAAATGAATAAGTAGGAGAAAAGTCATAGCATCATCATAAAAGTCATTAACAGGCTAATAAACTAACATTTGTATAAGTAAATCGATCGGCAACTTCATTTAACCACGTCGTAGATTTGAAAAATCTCATATCAAAAATTCAAATTATAAAAAAATTGCTACGTGCAAAGCGGCAACCAATGGCGTTTAGATTAGATGTCATTTTGATCGCCGTGTATGGTATAATAGCTCATATGAGCACCAGCCCTTCAGTTTCAAAAAAATGTACTTTAAGTGTTTTCTCCTACACAAAAAAAACACAAAACTTTTTTTTCTCACTCGTGAATCTGCTAATACCACCCATACGTTAACCAGTTGTCATTTAATATGTTTAACAGGTTATCACTTTTAAAGCACCTCTTTTACGCACGATTTTTTCTTAAGAAAAAATCTTCACTGATATTCTATTATCACTGAGATGTAGTTTATTTTAAACTAGCTTCTGCCCGCGACTTCGTACGCGGAACCTGTTGCTTATGCCAGCGACAACGGGGTCGTCAAAATCGAAGATCTGATACGTCTGATGTCGAAGCGGAATTCTCTATCCGTGAACGTCTCCAACTCGCGAGACAATGCAGATGTTCACGATCAGCGGTCAGTCGCGCATAATATTCTTTACTGGTCTTTAGAGACCTGGATGTAGAGGCGTAAATACGCTGAGAACGCAGGCGTGCTTCGCGATCCGAAGAGGTTTGCCATGGAGCGAGTTGAAGCCTGATGTTCTCGAACAGCATCAAGTCTGTCCTGACGCTCTTCGGTAGATTTTTGGGATCTTATGATCCTCAATCTTTTAGCTCCTTTGGAACATTGGGAAAGATTTGACCTCTTTCTAGGCATGGTTATAATTTTATTAAAATCTAAGTGACTGCTCCGCTAAAAATAAAAGGGAGTTTTGGCCAGTAGAGTCAAATTTTCAATGATATACCTACCATCGTCATCGAAAATCAGTCCTAAACTGTTACCACCTTCACCACGTGGAGGTACTCCTAGCTTATGTTATTTTATAATTATACATTACATTATTAATAGCTTTGATTTCCACATCAGATGTTTCTGATCTTCGATTTTTATAAGTCAACAGGAAATGCCCATCAGACCGAACAAATTTTGCTAAGACGTCATTCCTATATCATCATCATCATCATCATTTCAGCCGAAAGACGTCCACTGCTGGACATAGGCCTCCCCCAAGTGTCGCCACATTGACCGGTCCCGTGCGACTCGCATCCAGCGGATTCCTGCAACCTTCACCAGGTCATCGGTCCACCTAGTGGGAGGCCTTCCAACGCAACGTCTTCCGGTTCGCGGTCGCCACTCCAGAACTTTTCGGCCCCATCGGCCATCCGTTCTGCGAGCAATGTGCCCTGCCCACTGCCACTTAAGTTTGGCAATTCTTCGGGCTACGTCGGTAACCTTTGTTCTCTTGCGGATGTCTTCATTTCTGATTCGATCGCGCAAGGAAACTCCGAGCATAGCCCTCTCCATTGCCCTTTGGGTGACCTTAAGCTTTCTGATGAGGCCCATTGTGAGCGACCACGTTTCGGTCCCGTATGTAATCACTGGCAACACACACTGGTCATAGACTTTCGTCTTGAGACACTGCGGTAGGTTGGACGAGAAGATACCGCGCAATTTCCCGAACGCTGCCCAACCGAGTCGGATTCGACGATTGACCTCTTTCTCGAAGTTAGACCTACCTAACTGGACCGTTTGTCCCAGGTACACATAATCGTCTACAACTTCGAGAGTAGAGTCTCCGATCTTGATAGGAGTGGGTGTGACATGGGCATTCAACATGACCTTAGTCTTGTCCATGTTCATTTTTAGACCCACTCTTCCGGAAGCTCTACTGAGGTCATCGAGCATTGTACTGAGGTCCTCCATGGTCTCAGCCATTACCACTATATCATCGGCAAACCGAAGGTGAGTGATGTACTCGCCATTGACGTTGATGCCTAGTCCTCTCCAGTCCAGAACCTTGAAGACATCCTCCAGTGCAGCGGTGAACAGTTTCGGAGATATGACGTCTCCCTGTCTCACACCTCGCTGCAGAAGGATAGGTTTCGAGGCTTGGTCCTGAAGTCGGACTGACATGGTGGCGTTTTTGTACAAACACTTCAACACCTCGATGTACCGATAATCGATTTGGCACCGTTGGAGAGACTGCAGTACAGCCCAGGTCTCGATCGAATCGAAGGCTTTCTCGTAGTCCACAAACGCTAAACAGAGAGGCAGGTTATACTCTTCTGTCTTCTGTATAACTTGCCGCAGCGTATGTATGTGGTCCACGGTGCTAAAGCCTTTTCGGAAACCGGCTTGTTCGAGTGGCTGGAAATCGTCAAACCTGCGCGCGAGACGATTCGTGATGACTCTAGAAAACAACTTGTAGACATGGCTTAGAAGTGAGATGGGCCTATAATTCTTCAGCCGGGCATTGTCACCCTTTTTGAAGAAGAGCACCACCACACCCCTGCACCATGCCTGTGGCGTTTTTCCCTCAAGTATGACGGAATTAAACAGCTTCTGAAGGGCCTTAAGTACCGGTTTTCCACCCGCCTTCAGGAGTTCGGCCGTAATTCCGTCATCACCCGGTGCCTTGTTGTTTTTGAGCTGCTTCAGAGCCATCCTAATCTCGTACAGGCTGACGTCCGGGATGTCTTCGGTATAGTGTCGGGTCAGTCTAGCTCTTGGGTCGTTGGCTAGATCTACGACGGGTTTACTGGTTGACGTGTACAACTGTCCATAGAAGCTCTCGATCTCCCTCAGAAGCTCCGGTTTGGCGGATAAGATCCTACCATCGTCGGTCTTCAGTTTCGTGAGCTGGCTCTGCCCAATAGCCAGATCCCTTGCAAATACCTTGGAGCCTTTATTCCGCTCAATCGCGTCTTTAATACGCTCGGTATTAAAGCGGCGGAGGTCGCTCTTCAAGGATTTAGAGATCCGTCTATTGAGCTGCCGGTATTTACACGCCTCGTCTGAAGACTGCAGGATCATCTCACGCCGCTCCTATATGTGTTATGGTAAAGCTGGGCTCTTGGAGTTCCACAACAGGTGTTCCAGATCTTCGATTTTTATAAGTCAACAGAGAGTGCTCATCAGATTGAAAAACTTTTGCTAAAACGTCATTCCTATATATATTATGTTATAGTGTAGCTGTGCTCTTGGATTTCCACATCAGGTGTCCCAGATCTTCAAATTTATTCTCTCAGCAGAAAATGCCCATCACGTGGAACAATTTTTGCTATGGTACCATTTATGTATCTCTTATATATTTATATCTCTCGGTTCTGCATCAGGTGTTCAAGTTTCCAAGATAAATTATAGCCTATGTGTTGCCCAGACTTAAAACCTACACAACAAAAAAAAGATCATTCAAATCCGTCCAGTAGTTCCGAAGATTAGCGTGTACAAACAAACCGACATACAGACAAACAGACAGATTTTTTTTTTGGATTTGTGCTCTATTACTGTTTCTAAACTCCCCTCAATTATTTATTTTTCAATATATTCAATGTACAGACACAGTTTTTTTACTGTTTCATTATATGTATATATTTTTACTGTTTTATTATATGTATATACTAGCTTCTGCCCGCGACTTCGTACGCGGAACCTGTTGCTTATGCAAGCGACAACGGGGTCGTCAAAATCGAAGATCTGATACGTCTGATGTCGAAGCGCAATTCTCTATCCGTGAACATCTCCGACTCGCGAGACAATGCGTGACGTTCACGATCAGCACTCAGTCGCGCATCACGTTCCCCACTTGTCTCTAGATACCTAGAAGTCGATGTGTAGATACGCTGGGAACTCAAGCGCAATTCTCTTTCCGTGAACGTCTCCAACTCGCGAGACAATGCAGACGTTCACGATCAGCGGTCAGTTGCGCATCATATTCTTCACTGGTCTCTAGAGACCTGGATGTAGAGGCGTAAATACGCTGAGAACGCAGGCGTGCTTCGCGATCCGAAGAGGTTTCCACGGAGCGAGTTGAAGCCTGATGTTCTCGAACAGCATCAAGTCTCTCCTGACGCTCTTCGGTAGATTCTTGGAATCTTATGATCCTTAATCTTTTAGCTCCTTTGGAACATTGGGAAAGATTTGACCTCTTTCTAGGCTTATAGTTTTATTAAAATCTAAGTGACTGCTCCACTGCGTTACCGGGTAGGCTACTGTGTCACGAAGATAAATAGATAAGGAAATTAAACACTGAAATAAAATAAGCCGGAAAGCATATTTAAAAAAATAAAAAACTGGCCAAGAGCGTGTCGGGCCACGCTCAGTGTAGGGTTCCGTAGTTTCGTGTCCGTCCGTCACAATAAGTGTTCCCACTTATGAGTTTAAAGGTGGGTATCCATTATGTAAAAATGCTTGCATATACGAATATACTACAAACTTAGTCCAGAAATTATTTTGTACAACTTTTTGTCTTTTTTGTACAGAAACTGTTGTTTCCATCAAGTTCAAAATGATTTTCCTAGAAAGTCCTTATAAAGTTCTACTTTTCAGATTTTTTTCATATTTTCTAAACTTATGGTTCAAAAGTTAGAGGGGGACACACATTGTTTTTTACTTTTGGAGCGATTATTTCCGAAATTACTGAAATTATCAAAAAATGATTTTAGGAAACCCCTATTAATTTTTAAATACCTTTCCAACAATATATCACACGTTAGGGTTGAAAAAAAAAAAACACTTCCCACTTTACATATCCCCTAATAAAACCGGCTACCCTAATAAAACATTTTTTTCCAATTTTTATTTTACTACTTTGTCGACGTGATTGATATACATATTGGTACCAAATTTCAGCTTTCTAGTGCTAACGGTCACAGAGATTAAGCGAGGACGGACAGACGGACGGACAGACATGGCGAAACTATAAGGGTTCCTAGTTGACTACGGAACCCTAAAAAGGGAGTTTTGGCCAGTTACCTCAAATTTTCAATGATATACCATCGTCATCGAAAATCAGTCCTAAACTGTTACCACCTTTACCGTGTGGAAGTACTCCCAGCTTATGTTATTTTATAATGAGGGATTTTCTTTTTAGCTCTTCCCTAGTCGCTGGATAGATGGCGCTAGGAGTAAGTATGATAATGCAAGGAACGGAACCTAAAAAAACTGATTTTAACAAAGCGCGAGAAATGTTGGTTATATTTGGAAGGTTTAAGCAAATGAAAGTCTCAGTCAACGAGTGTATATGACGTGACATTGACGTGACGTTTTTTTTTCAAGCGTTTTGGCTTTGGCATTAGTAAGTTCAACGCCATCTATAGAGTTCTTGGAAACTAAGTTTTTTTTTAAAACCTCAAAAGGAAAACCTCTCATTATACATTGAAATTAGTGATAGCTTTGATTTCCACATCAGATGTTTATGATCTTCGATTTTTATAAGTCTACAGGAAATACCCATCAGACCGAACAACTTTTGCCAAGACGTCATTCCTATATGTGTTATGGTGTAGCTGGGCTCTCGGAGTTCCACAACAGGTGTTCCTGATCCTCAATTTTTATAAATCAACAAAGAGTGCTCATCAGATTGAACATCAACTTTTGCTAAAACGTCATTCCTATATATATGTTAGTGTAGCTGGGCTCTTAGAGTTCCACATCAGGTGTTCCAGATCTTCGATTTTTATAAGTCAACAGAGAGTGCTCATCAGATTGAACAACTTTTGCTAAGACGTCATTCCTATATGTGTTATGGTGTAGCTGGGCTCTCGGAGTTCCACAACAGGTGTTCCAGATCTCCGATTTTTATAAATCAACAGAGAGTGCTCATCAGATTGAAAAACTTTTGCTAAGACGTCATTCCTATATGTAGGTATGTTAGTGTAGCTGGGCTCTTGGAGTTCCACATCAGGTGTTCCAGATCTTCGATTTTATTAGTCAACAGAGAGTGCTTATCAGATTGAACAACTTTTGCTAAAACGTCATTCCTATAAATGGGGCTCTTGAAGTTCCACATCAGGTGTTCCAGATCTTCAAATTTATTCTCTCAGCAGAAAATGCTCATCACGTGGAACAATTTTTGCTATGGCACCATTTTTGTATCTCTTATAGTTTAGCTGGTCTATTGCGGTTCTGCATCAGGTGTTCAAGTTTCCAAGATAAATTATAGCCTATATGTTGCCCAGACTTAATACCTATACAACAACAAAAAAATCATTCAAATCCGTCCAGTAATTCCGAAGATTAGCGTGTACAAACAAACAGACACACAGACAAATAGACAAACAGACAGATTTTTTTTGAAAGAAAGAAAGAAAATACATTTATTTGGCACACGCCACAAGTGCACACAGTATAAAAAACTCGATTTGGATTCGTGCTCTATTACTGTTTCTAAACCCCCCTCAATTATTTCTTTTTTAATATAGTCAATGTACAGACACAGTTTTTTTACTGTTTTATTATATGTATAAAACACATATATAGACTAGCTGACCCGTGCAACTTCGTCTGCTTCACGCTTCATGCAACTTTTTAAGAGGTACAATTCCATCATACCTGATTGTTGCATAACTTTAACGGTTTATACATCGCTCGCAACGGACGCTCTCAAATGAAATAAATTTTCCCCGTTTTTGCAACATTTATCATTGATGCTTCGCTCCTATTAGTTGTAGCGTGATGTTAGATAGCCTTCCTCGATAAATGAACTATCCAACACTAAAAGTTTTTATTTTTAATTCGAATCAATGGTTTCTGAAATTAGCGCATTCAACAAACCAAACAAACAAACAAACTCTTGAGCTTCATTATAGATATTATTATTATTCATTATAAGTATGGATTCAAGTCTGTAACAATTTAATTTCTCCGATATCATCATCATCATCATCAGCCTATTAATGTAACCACTGCTGGGACACAGGCCTCCTCTCAATGAGAGGGAATGGACTATACTCCACCACGCGGGCCCATGCAGTGCGGATTGGTAGATGTCACATGTCTTCGAATTTTTTGGTTCTAGGACATGCCGGTTTCCTCACGATGTTTTCCTTCACCGTTTTTGAGAGCAGTGGTGATGAAATAAATTACACAAAGTAATGCGCCTGTCTGGGTTCGAACCCACGACTTACTGTTCGTAAACGTGTTCAAAAGGTGCATGAAATAAGCAGGGTCACGGTAAAGCTGCTGCGAAACTCTTGCAACTACCTTCTCTCTCCACTGTTAGACCTTCGATGACAGTCATACTCTAGCTAGGTTTAAAGTTCTCATTCAAAGGTGTAGTAGGAAATGAGCCCAAACACGATTTTTCAATTTTAAATGGGACCAACTTTGAGATATACTATATGATCAAACGAACTTCAAGTGAAGTTCGATCATTATTATATGAGTCGCTTCATTCGAAGATATTTTTTACCATGTAGTCCCCTTCCCTTGCGCTAGCAACTACGCACGTCTTTTTAGATTTTTTTTTTTTTTTTTTTTTTTTTTATTCTGGCAACACTGTGCCCCGCCTCGTTGTGTCGGTCAGTTGTAACCATCATTATTTTAGAGATGAATAAGTTATGATTTTTCGCAAATCTCTTCAGGGTTCTCTAGGGCGGGTTGGGAAATTAATATCTTCGAATGAAGCGACTCATATAATAATGATCGAACTTCACTTGAAGTTCGTTTGATCATATATTATACTAGCTGTTGCCCGCGGCTTCGCCCGCGTAAAGTTCGGTAATTGTCCCACTGAATCATAATAAAGGGATAAATAGTATCCTACATGTTAATCCAGGTTATAAACTATGTAAGTGCCAAATTTCATAATAATCACAATTTATTAATATCATCAAAATCACCATCACCATCACAACCACCATCACTATCACAACCACCATCACTATCACAACCACCATCACTATCACTATCACAATCACAATCACAATCACAATCACAATCACAATCACAATCACAATCACAATCACTATCACACACTATCACAATCACTTCACAATCACTATCACAATCACTATCACAATCACTATCACAATCCTTAACACTATCACAATCACAATCACTATCACAATCACTATCACAATCACTATCACAATCACTATCACAATCACTATCACAATCACTATCACAATCACTATCACAATCACTATCACTATCACTATCACAATCACAATCACTATCACATTCACTATCACAATCACTATCACTATCACTATCACAATCACTATCACTATCACAATCACTATCACAATCACTATCACAATCACTATCACAATCACTATCACAATCACTATCACAATCACTATCACAATCACTATCACAATCACTATCACAATCACCATCATCGTTATCACAATCATCATGATTACAATCGCCATCACTATTACAACCACAATCATTATCACAATCACCATCACTATCACAATCACTATCATTAACACAATCAAACCCACCGTCACATTCACAATCGCTATCCTCGTTGTCACAATCATTATCATCGTAATCACAATCATCTTCGTCATTATCACAATCACCATCTCTGTCACAATCACAATCACCATCACCATCACTATCACCATCACAATCACCGTCACTATCACAATCACCATCACAATCACCATCAAAATCACTATCACAATCACCATCATCGTTTTCACAATAATTATCGTCGTAATTACAATCATTATCATCGTAATAACAATCATTATCATCTCAATCATCATGATCACAATCGCCGTCACTATCACAAAATCAAATTAAAACAATCACAATCGCCGTCACTATCACAAAATCAAGTTAAAACAATCACAATCACCATCACAATCACCATCAAAATCACTATCACAATCACCATCATCGTTTTCACAATAATTATCGTCGTAATTACAATCATTATTATCGTAATAACAATCATTATCATCTCAATCATCATGATCACAATCATTATCACTATCATTATCACTATCACTATCACAATCACTATCACAATCACTATCACAATCACTATCACAATCACTATCACAATCACTATCACAATCACTATCACAATCACAATCACAATCACAATCACAATCACAATCACAATCACAATCACAATCACTATCACAATCACTATCACAATCACTATCACAATCACTATCACAATCACTATCACAATCACTATCACAATCACTATCACAATCATCATCACAATCACTATCACAATCACTATCACAATCACTATCACAATCACTATCACAATCACTATCACAATCACTATCACAATCACTATCACAATCACTATCACAATCACTATCACAATCACTATCACAATCACTATCACAATCACTATATCACAATCACTATCACAATCACTATCACACTATCACTATCACTATCACATTCACAATCACTATCACAATCACTATCACAATCCCTATCACAATCCCTATCACAATCACTATCACAATCACTATCACAATCACAATCACAATCCCTATCACAATCACTATCACAATCACTATCACAATCACTATCACAATCCCTATCACAATCCCTATCACAATCACTATCACAATCACTATCACAATCACTATCACAATCACTATCACTATCACAATCACTATCACAATCCCTATCACAATCACTATCACAATCACTATCACAATCACTATCACTATCACTATCACAATCACTATCACAATCACTATCACAATCACTATCACAATCACTATCACTATCACAATCACTATCACAATCCCTATCACAATCACTATCACAATCACTATCACAATCACTATCACTATCACTATCACAATCACAATCACAATCACTATCACTATCACTATCACAATCACAATCACAATCACAATCACAATCACAATCACAATCACAATCACTATCACAATCACTATCACAATCACTATCACAATCACTATCACAATCACTATCACAATCACTATCACAATCACAATCACAATCACAATCACAATCACTATCACTATCACTATCACAATCACTATCACTATCACTATCACAATCACTATCACAATCACTATCACTATCACACAATCACAATCACTATCACTATCACTATCACTATCACAATCACTATCACTATCACAATCACTATCACAATCACTATCACAATCACTATCACAATCACTATCACAATCACTATCACAATCACTATCACAATCACTATCACAATCACAATCACAATCACAATATCAATATACTAATAATCACTAACACTATCACTAACACAATCACTATCACAAATTCACAATCACTATCACAATCACAATCACAATCACTATCACAATCACAATCCCTATCACTATCACAATCACTATCACTATCACAATCACAATCACAATCACAATCACTATCACTATCACAATCACTATCACAATCACTATCACAATCACAATCACAATCACAATCACTATCACTATCACAATCACTATCACAATCACTATCACAATCACAATCACAATCACAATCACAATCACTATCACTATCACTATCACAATCACTATCACTATCACTATCACAATCACTATCACTATCACAATCACTATCACAATCACTATCACTATCACAATCACAATCACAATCACAATCACTATCACTATCACTATCACAATCACTATCACAATCACTATCACAATCACTATCACAATCACTATCACAATCACTATCACAATCACTATCACAATCACTATCACAATCACTATCACAATCACTATCACCTATCACAATCACTATCACAATCACTATCACAATCACAATCACTATCACTATCACTATCACAATCACTATCACAATCACTATCACAATCACTATCACCTATCACAATCACTATCACAATCACTATCACAATCACTATCACTATCACAATCACTATCACTATCACAATCACTATCACAATCACTATCACTATCACTATCACAATCACTATCACAATCACTATCACAATCACTATCACCTATC
Organism: Xestia xanthographa; assembly: GCA_905147715.2. NCBI lineage: Eukaryota > Metazoa > Arthropoda > Insecta > Lepidoptera > Noctuidae > Xestia > Xestia xanthographa. The sequence goes on from LR990650.1 coordinate 289,362, forward strand.
ACAATCACTATCACAATCACTATCACAATCACTATCACAATCACTATCACAATCACTATCACAATCACTATCACAATCACAATCACAATCACAATCACAATCACTATCACTATCACTATCACAATCACTATCACTATCACAATCACTATCACAATCACAATCACTATCACTATCACTATCACAATCACTATCACTATCACAATCACTATCACAATCACTATCACAATCACTATCACAATCACTATCACAATCACAATCACAATCACAATCACAATCACTATCACTATCACTATCACAATCACTATCACTATCACAATCACTATCACAATCACTATCACTATCACAATCACAATCACAATCACTATCACTATCACTATCACAATCACTATCACTATCACAATCACTATCACAATCACTATCACAATCACTATCACAATCACTATCACAATCACTATCACAATCACTATCACAATCACTATCACAATCACTATCACAATCACTATCACAATCACAATCACAATCACAATCACTATCACTATCACTATCACAATCACAATCACAATCACAATCACTATCACTATCACTATCACAATCACTATCACTATCACAATCACTATCACAATCACTATCACTATCACAATCACAATCACAATCACTATCACTATCACTATCACAATCACTATCACTATCACAATCACAATCACAATCACAATCACTATCACTATCACAATCACTATCACAATCACTATCACAATCACTATCACAATCACAATCACAATCACAATCACTATCACTATCACTATCACAATCACTATCACTATCACAATCACTATCACTATCACAATCACTATCACTATCACAATCACAATCACAATCACTATCACTATCACTATCACAATCACTATCACTATCACAATCACTATCACAATCACTATCACAATCACTATCACAATCACTATCACAATCACTATCACAATCACTATCACAATCACTATCACAATCACTATCACAATCACTATCACAATCACAATCACAATCACAATCACTATCACTATCACTATCACAATCACTATCACTATCACAATCACTATCACAATCACTATCACTATCACAATCACTATCACTATCACAATCACTATCACAATCACAATCACAATCACAATCACAATCACTATCACTATCACTATCACAATCACTATCACTATCACAATCACTATCACAATCACTATCACTATCACAATCACAATCACAATCACAATCACTATCACAATCACTATCACAATCACTATCACAATCACTATCACAATCACTATCACAATCACTATCACAATCACTATCACAATCACTATCACAATCACTATCACAATCACAATCACTATCACCTATCACAATCACTATCACAATCACTATCACAATCACTATCACTATCACTATCACTATCACTATCACAATCACTATCACAATCACTATCACCTATCACAATCACTATCACAATCACTATCACAATCACTATCACTATCACAATCACTATCACTATCACAATCACTATCACAATCACTATCACCTATCACAATCACTATCACTATCACAATCACTATCACAATCACTATCACAATCACTATCACCTATCACAATCACTATCACAATCACTATCACAATCACAATCACAATCACAATCACTATCACTATCACTATCACAATCACTATCACTATCACAATCACTATCACAATCACTATCACCTATCACAATCACTATCACAATCACTATCACAATCACTATCACAATCACTATCACAATCACTATCACAATCACTATCACAATCACTATCACAATCACTATCACAATCACTATCACAATCACTATCACAATCACTATCACCTATCACAATCACTATCACAATCACTATCACAATCACAATCACAATCACAATCACTATCACTATCACTATCACAATCACTATCACTATCACAATCACTATCACAATCACTATCACCTATCACAATCACTATCACAATCACTATCACAATCACTATCACAATCACTATCACAATCACTATCACTATCACTATCACTATCACATTCACAATCACTATCACAATCACTATCACAATCCCTATCACAAGCACTATCACAATCACTATCACAATCACTATCACAATCACAATCACAATCACTATCACAATCACAATCACAATCACTATCACCATCACTATCACCATCACAATCACCGTCACTATCACAATCACCATCACAATCACCATCAAAATCACTATCACAATCACCATCATCGTTTTCACAATAATTATCGTCGTAATTACAATCATTATCATCGTAATAACAATCATTATCATCTCAATCATCATGATCACAATCGCCGTCACTATCACAAAATCAAGTTAAAACAATCACAATCACCATCACAATCATTCTCGCAATCACTATCCTCGTTATCACAATCATTATCATCGTAATCACAATCATCTTCATCATTATCACCGTTGCTGTCACAATCACAATCACCATCACCATCGCTATCACTATCACAATCACCGTCACTATCACAATGACCATCACTAACACAATCACAATCACCATCACCATCACAATCACTCTCACAATCACTATCCTCGTTATCAAAATCATTATCATCGTAATCACAATCATCTTCATCATTATCACCGTCACTGTCACAATCACAATCACCATCACCATCGCTATCACCATCACAATCACCATCAAAATCACTATCACAATCACAATCATCGTTACTACAATCATTATCATCGTAATCACAAACATTATCATCTTAATCACAATCATCATTATCACAATCTTAATCGTAATCACAATCATCATCATCATAATCATCAGCATCATTATCACAATCATCGTCATCGTTATCACAATCATCACAATAAATCAACAATAACCCTGTATAGAAGTCGAAACCGCCATCTTCTGGATCTCAAAATAAATGCCATTTTCGTAATCAGCGCCCCTGATAATCTCGGTATCGACACCCATATTGATTTTTAGACATTTCAACCCCATCGCACCCCAACAGGGAATGATTGTATTTCAGGTCCGCCACACTGAATCTTAAAATCGTTGTTTTTGTAATACACCCGACCCAGTTTACCATAAAAACAATACCTACGTTGAATTTCAGGCTTTGTTACCCCATTTCCCCCTTTAGGGGTTGAATTCTGAAAAAACCTGAAACACAAATGTTAACTCATTTATTGATTGGAGTACTCCTGTTAAGTTTCGAATAAAGTAGTCTAACTAATCTTATTTCCCCATGTAATCTTTGGACTCCCGTTCCAACCCCTAAGGGGTTAATTTTGAAAAATCCTTTCTTAATGCACCGCTAAACCTAATAAAGAACCTTTCTGCCAAATTTGGAATCTCTAGACTCACTGGTTTGGGCTGTGCATTGATTTTTATACTTTGCCACCCCATTTCCCCCTCTTAGGGGTTGAATTCTGAAAAAACCTGAAACCCGTTTCTACTCATTTATCAATAGGAGCACTCCTGTGAAGTTTCGAATAAAATAGTCTAACTAATCTTGTTTTACCCATACAAACTTTGGAGCCCCGTTTAACCCCTTTAGGGGTTGAATTTTGAAAAATCCTTTCTGAATGCAACCCTAGACCACATAAGGAACCTACTTGCCAAATTTGGAATCTCTAGACTCAGCGGTTTGGGCTGTGCATTTATTTTTATACTTTGCCACCCCATTTCCACCTCTTAGGGGTTGAATTCTGAAAAACCCTGAAACCCGTTTCTACTCATTTATCAATAGGAGCACTCCTGTGAAGTTTCGAATAAAATAGTCTAACTAATCTTGTTTCCCCATACAAACTTTGGAGCCCCGTTTAACCCCTTTAGGGGGTGAATTTTGAAAAATCCTTTCTTAGTGCACCCCTAGACCATCTAAGGAACCTACTTGCCAAATTTGGAATCTGTAGACCCAGCGGTTTGGGCTGTGCGTTGATAGATGAGTCAGTCAGTCAGTCAGTCAGTCAATCAGTCAGTCAGTCAGTCAGTCAGTTTCTTCTTTTATATATTTAGATTTCGTCGCTTCATTCTTCAGATGTTTTTTACCATGTAGATGTTAAGAGATAATGAGATTTGCAGGTTCATTCAAATAAATAGCAAAGATTCTATAAATCATTATTTATTTATTGTTCAATTACATAATAATATTGAAAAAATAAAGGATGTTCTTCTTATGATTCGTGTTTGATTTACAATCAATTCTTTACAACTATACTTAATGTAATTACAACTAAAGGCATACCGATTCTGCAAACTCGGCTTCATTAATTATATTAAGTTTATAAAACTTGGCAAACGTTTGAGAACGACTGGTCCATCCCGCGGTTCTACGTATTGTGTCAATGCACACGCCTGCCGAGCTTGCAGAAGAAGTTGAGGCGTGTCGTGTACTGTGTGCACTGAATAGTGATGTATCGACACCGCTCTCTGATAACACCAATTTTATCCAACGACTTATGGTTTGAGCTGTGGCCGCCTTGTTAGGTTTTTTAATTGTTAGTATTAAGTTATTTATATTTTTAGCTCTTAGGTTTTTTGTGACAAATAAGTAATCTGTGAGTACGGTAGCAGGACAAATATTTTTATTTTCTACAAAATACGGGAGAAAAAGTACGGGCTGCTCTCTTCCTGGAGCCGAAGTCTTAATAATGTCTGTTATCACTACTTTTACTCCATTTGACGAGATATTTATATTCTCTAGTTTTATTAGGGAAAGAGTTTGGACTCGCTGTGCCGTACATAAAGCCAGTAAGATAACTAATTTTTTTGTCAATTGACTTAGATCTAAGTCTCGGTTCGGGTACCATTTAGAAACGAGATTAAGTACCAACTGCGGGTCCCACGTGTGTGTATATTTTGGCCTGCTAGGTTTAAGTTTATAGGCTCCTCTTAACAAACGTTTAATGCATTCGTCGGAACCAATGTTGTTGCCCAATAGTAACGAGAGTGCGGATCTGTGGGAATTTAAAGATCCATACGAGGCACCTTTATTAAACTCTGTTGTCAGAAAGGAGATGACCTTTACTACTGTGCTCTCAAAAGTATCAATTTTGTTAATTTTGCAGAACTGCCACCAGAGTTTGTATGAAACGCTATATTGTTTTTTGGTATTATCAGAAAGCGATGCTAACATGAGATCTATTGCTTCTACTGGGATGTTACGTCGGAGGAAGGCTTCCCGCTATATCGCTGCAGCCAGTGTAAGATGACTGTGCAGTGGGTGGTGGTGATCCCTGGAAGAGGATAGAAGCAAGTTTTTACTGGGTTCAAAAAATATGATTTCTGAGGAGATTAATTCTGTAACAATAGGAAACCATGGCTGTGATGGCCACCATAGAAATACGAGTATACCACACGCCTCATCGTTTATTATCTTATAAGCACTTTTAAGTATTAATGAGAATGGGGGAAAAGCGTAGAAAAAATCATTTTTCCAATTAATTGTAAATGCGTCGACAGTAGACGCGTCTGGGTCAGGAAACCAGGATGCGTAAACATGACATTTGGCATTAATGCGAGAGGCGAACAGATCAATTACAGGTTGACCTAATTTACGAATGATAGTTTTAAATGCTTGATCTGATAAGCTCCAGTCTATATCAGGGTTAATTTTTCTTGATTCAATGTCAGCTTCGATATTTTGTTTGGTATTAATATAGGATGCAAATATCCATATGTTCCGCTTCTCGCACCATTGCCAAATTTGATAAGCAAGATCATTTAAATGAGGATATTGCACTCCTCCCATTCTATTAATATAACTCAACGCTGTGTTATTGTCAACTCGTAACAATATGGAACAATTTGATCGTTTCTTTGCGAAAGTTTTTAGTGCTAAGAAACTAGCTAATAACTCTAGGTAGTTTATATAACATTCTCTTTCGGTTTCCTTCCATGATCCATGAGCACGATTACCATCACAAAATGCTCCCCACCCTGATTTTGAAGCGTCGGAAAATATTTCCAATTCGAAATCAGGGGTGACGACGAAGTTAGTACATGTAAAAATATTTTGTGACCACCAATTTAAATCATTAAGTATGTATCGTTCTAGTTTTATTTTAGAATTATAATTATTATGGTATCGATTCAACAAAAGGTATTTTTGACGCTCTAGTGTTTTGGTATATAACCACCCGTATTTAACAGCAGGACACGCTGCTGTGAGAACGCCGATTAACTGAGCGAATTCTCTTATGGTACAGGGAGGTAAACTGATAAACTTTTTAACAAGTTGCGCGATATTACGACGTTTGTAAATAGGTAAGGAAACCGAAAGGTTTGTCGTATTATAGATAAAACCTAAAAATTTGCATCTCTTGATGGGGTAATAATGAGCTCTTTTTATAATTTATCACAAAACCGAGACAAGTTAACATTCGTAAGGTTTCGTTAACGTTATTGAGGCACTCAGTATAGGTCTTACCGATACATAAGATGTCATCTAAGTAAATGACTGATTTATGTCCTTTGTATCTAAGGTAGGTCATGACCTCCTTCATAATTTTTGTAAACACTCTAGGAGCAATGGAAAGGCCGTAAGGCATTGCGTTAAATTCGTATGTTATTATATCAGATTTATTATTTTCGAATTGAAAACGTAAGTATTTTCGAAATGATTTTTAATTGGAACTAAAAGATAGGCTTCTTTAAGATCTATCGTTGCAAGGAAACCATTTTTTGGAATAAGTCTAGAGGCAGTCCTATGATCTTCCATTTTGAAGTGGGTTTTTTTAACGAACTGATTAAATGATTTCAGATTTAATATAAATCTCTTTTCACCGTTTGGCTTAGGTGATAAAAATATGCGAGATATAAACTGGTCTTTTACAGGTTCACAAACGTTAACCGCACCTAGATCGAGCTTGCTAACTGCGATCGCCATATCACATTTTTCTTGTTTAGACCAAAATGTTTTGGTTGTATTATGGGGTTGTAGTACCCCATCTGATAAAGGGATATCTACACCTTGACTAATCCATCTGAGAACTGTCATATTATCAGTGATATTTGCCCAGCAATCATAATAAAACTTAATTCTTCCTGCATGTACCTGAGTCAATGACGTCGTGTTGGAGCACGTTGCTTGTAGTTGGCCTTCGGCTGGCTGGGTGCAGGTGGAGCTCGGTAGTTGGTACGTTTCTGACCCCCTCGCCCCCCTCCCCTGTTCGATTGGAAGCGAGAAGGTCCCGACCAGTTTCCCTGGTAGCTGGACCTGTTAGCTGCTGGTTGTGCTCTCAAGCTGGAACTAGAAGGTTTTAGTGCGGGCAAAGTCTTCTTGATTTGTTCCCCTTGTTTTACAATCGCCTTTGAGGCTTTAATTTTTTCTGAAAGATCGTTACCAAAAAGTGTGTTGTCACGTTCGGAACGATCAAGAAATTGTAAAAATGATTTGTCCAACCCGGGAAGTATAAATCTGACTCTAGCTTCCGTATTTTGGTAATGCAAGTCGGATAAAATTCGGCATCCGTCGCTTATAAATTTAATTGCATCTACTCTGCTTTCATTATTTACAAGCAAGTGTAAACCTCTATTGACAGCGGTAATGCCCAGTCCCAGTTGTTGTTGGCTAGCGGTCATTTTCTTGTCCCGAAATCTACCAGATTCGGGTATGGCCGCAGAGACCTCAAGGTTAAGCGTTGGTGCTTGAAGTAAAGGACAGTTTTCGGGTATGAGGTAATTTCTCAAAAGTATCTCCCTATTTTCTTTTGTCATACCTTTTTTGAGCAAAGGTAGCCATATTTTTGCGAGATTTTCATGAATTTTCTCGCCAAACTCCGGTGTCTCGTCTGTGATTTCACCTAATGCCGCCAAAATATTTGGGTCCATGGGATTCGTTGCTTCGATGTCAACGCAGGGTGGATTGGCTGCAACTTCTGGGGCAGTAATTGCGTCGCTCGCTGGTGGTTCTGGCGGTAATATGTCTGGCTCGGAGTCTGCCACAGTGTCCACATTGTCAGGGTCCCCCGTTTCTCTTGGACCTGGTAACATTTTTCATAAGTTATGAGGGTAGTCATAACTTTACACGACGAGGAATTTTAAGTACACAAGAACAGTATTACACGTGATTCTAGTTTATAGAAACCATGTTTGTTCTATTTATAGCCATCGTGTTATCATCTCGGATAACCTCCCGGTATAGTTAAACCTTCGTGTTGCCATCGCGGACAACCTCCCGGTATTATTGGGTTACTTAGTAAAGTAACTGGTAGGTATTTAGCCATCGTGTTACCATCTCGGGCAACCTCCAGGCGTTTTTTCTTCACAGAAGTAATATTTTAACTTTTTATTATCACTTATAGAACACCAACGATGAACAAAATTGTACTTACTTGGATTTTCTTCCGAATCTGAAGACAAATAACGTCTTATTCGACGACGGTGAGCCTTTTTTTCCAACCTCCGTATTTTATTTTTGTAATGCTCGATCTTATCCTCCGCGTTTCGTTTCGGCATACTGGGTAAATACACTTTTAACCTATTGAGAGCTGAAGACGTCCGTTCGTTGCTGCGCACGAAAAAGGAATGATGGTTACAACTGACCGACACAACGAGGCGGGGCACAGTGTTGCCAGAATAAAAAAAAAAAAAAAAAAAAAAAAATATCTAAAAAGACGTGCGTAGTTGCTAGCGCAAGGGAAGGGGACTACATGGTAAAAAATATCTGAAGAATGAAGCGACGAAATATAATTATTACTGACGCTTTAAGAAAAAAAAGGATCATGCTTAACGGATTTCTCTCGTGGTCATAGGTACATGAAAAATATACGGGTCGAATTGAGAACTGAGAGTTGGGGCAACTGACACGTGCGACGGGTCATTCTTTCAAGGAAAATCTGAACACCGCAATTCAGAAAATGGAGTAAAATGAACAGCGCCATCTATCGACCAAGATATTAAGCTGCTAAAATATAATGCACGGAAATGCTATGTAAATCTTCAAACCAGCGTCATGTAAACTAATCTAGAGTACCTTAGGCTATAATAACTTTTTTTTGAAGCCGGTAAGTCGATTTAAAAGTTTTCTGGTGAGCACATTTTTAGTCATTAGTACCATTTTAGTGCAATAGATGTCATTGCATCTTACATTATTTGATGATTAGTTCTTCTTGAACACTTTAAATTCATATAACTTTTGATGGGACTAACCGATTGCGATGAAACAAAGACTAAATTATACCTCAAGATACGCACAATTTGTATGTATAAAAGTTATTTATGTTGGTTTCGTATATTTTACGTGATGCTTGATCATCGAAACAGACAAACAGATAAACAGACAAACAGACAAAAATTCCAAAAATGCTGGAAATGGGTTCTGTCCTTTAACACCCCGGCAATTTTGTTTCAAAATATTTTCGACTAGCTGACGTCCCGTGGTTTCACCCGCGTAGTTCCCGTTCCCGTGGGAGTACGGTGATAAAATATAGCCTATACGGATTCGGAAGAATCCCTCTAAGTAATGGTAAAAGAAATTTTGAAATCGGTCCAGTAGTTTTTGAGCCTATTCAATACAAACATACAAAAATACAAAGGTTTCCTCTTTGTCAAGGCGTTGCAAAAGCTACTGAACATCTGTGAAGTGTACGCTAGTAAGCATGGTCTCAAATACAACGTTAAGAAAACTGAATTGATGGTATTTAGATATGATAATAGTCAATGGACTATTATCATATCTAAATACCATCAATTCAGTAATGATATATCAGGCGTAGGTAATGACCTACACCTGATATATCATTGTGTAACACCAAACTAAAAGTTGTTTAGAGTTTTAAATATCTTGGTCATATCGTAACGGATAAACTGCGAGACGAGGAGGATTTAGAAAGACAGAGGAGAATGTTGGCAGCGAAAAGTAATATGCTTGCTCGGCGATTCGCTAAATGTAACAATCAAGTTAAAGTCACTCTGTTCAATGCGTACTGTCGGTCGCTTTACACTGGACACCTCTGGTACAAGCACACACAACGCGCGTATAATACCCTACGTGTGCAATATAACAACGCATTTAGATGTATATTTGGGCTACCGTGGAGGTGTAGTGCGTCCGGTATGTTTGCGGAGAACAGAGTAGATGATTTCTATGCCGTATTAAGAAAAGCGAGGGCCTCCTTTATGAGCCGTGTACATGATTCTGACAATGGAATATTGAGAGCCATCTACGAAGCTAATTATTTCTTTGTATATGGCTGTCAATATTCCAGCTAACAATTTTACATATTTTTATTTATTATTAATTTTAATTTTATTTTTATTGCATTTTATTCTAATTGTATCTTCAGTATGGGTGTCTTGCCTGAATTAAATGAATTTTATTTTTTATTATTTTTTATTTATTTATTTTATAATATTAGTATAGATGTACAAAAACGATTTTTCTACAGATTTATTATATGCAATAGAAGATTATATTCGAATGTAGTACCTAGTAATTAGATATATTTGAACACAGAGCAAATAAACACCTACCTATGTTGATCATGGGCCGTGGGCTTGTGGGACGAGTTGATGAAAAATAGTACATTTTGATACTAGTAAAGATTTTTTTTTTGTTTTATAATACCCCGTCTTTAAAATAAATTCATGTAATTGTTGATCACAATATTATTTCAGCTTACTGTACTCTAACTTTTTGTTGTGTATGGATTATTATAAATGTATGTGAGGGTACACTTAAGTATTTCATTTTAATAAACGTCAGTCAGTCTGCTTTGGACCACGGTGTTTCATTGTCACGAACACAACATTGGCGACGAGAAAACGGTTATAATCAGTAATTATACGCGTGTTATAAACTTACAATATGACAATCGGAAAAGTGGAAAGTTTTAACATCGGTACACAAAATTGGGACACTTATGTTCGACGGGTTAAACAGTTCATTGCGTTGAACGCAATAAAAAGTGAATTGCACGTGGCCACGTTAGTTACTATAGTGGGCGCGGACTGTTACGACTTAATGTGCGATTTGTGTTCCCCGGTACAACCGGAGTCAAAGACGTTCGATGAACTGGTAAAACTTGTTAAGAGCGGGCCTAAAGCAAAATCTTCAATCTTTAATTAGATTTTTAGAGTAGTAAATCATGTTCCAATTGGAAAAAAAGTATATGTCAGGAAACTTCATTATGAATGTGATGGTTGACATTGGCGAAAAACATAATAGGATAAAATTTTCTCGATAGAAAACCATCACAAAGTTACCTCTAATTTTCAACATTTTTGGTTTTTATTCTATTTTGGTGCATGTTACTGAACCATAAACTTGATAAATATTAACACTCATGTATAACCTATAGCTGACATTTGGCATTTTTTCAAAATATTTTCTATTTTAAGAGATAACAGACTCAAAGCATTTGGCGCTTACTACATTTTTATTCCGCGCAATACGCAGTCTTCCGTCCCGCGTGACGCGAGCTTGCGACATCAGTTTGTTTCACCGATCACTCGCCGATCAGTTGCCCTCGCTCTGTTGAGACGGGTAGTCTATGTCACTTTGCTCCGCGCCAATTCGCCATTAATAATATCATTGAATCAATTATTTTTTTTGTGTAACATGGGTAACAAGAAAAATACAATTGAAAAGCGATAACTAAAACAGTTGAAGACTCGAATGATGGCTGATTGCCGAAGTCGAAGGTACTATGTATTTTTTACGTGCATAAAGCTCATAGTAAACGCAAAATAAACGAATGATTGATTTATGTGCATTGTTTTTGTCCGAAATTATTTTAAATATATACAACCCGTCCGAATTAACCGGTAGGTAGGTAGTAGGTAGGTAGTAGGGAGGTAGTAGGTAGGTAGGTAGTAGGTAGGTAGTAGGTAGGTAGTAGGTAGGTAGTAGGTAGGTAGTAGGTAGGTAGTAGGTAGGTAGTAGGTAGGTAGTAGGTAGGTAGTAGGTAGGTAGTAGGTAGGTAGTAGGTAGGTAGTAGGTAGGTAGTAGGTAGGTAGTAGGTAGGTAGTAGGTAGGTAGTAGGTAGGTAGTAGGTAGGTAGTAGGTAGGTAGTAGGTAGGTAGTAGGTAGGTAGTAGGTAGGTAGTAGGTAGGTAGTAGGTAGGTAGTAGGTAGGTAGTAGGTAGGTAGTAGGTAGGTAGTAGGTAGGTAGTAGGTAGGTAGTAGGTAGGTAGTAGGTAGGTAGTAGGTAGGTAGTAGGTAGGTAGTAGGTAGGTAGTAGGTAGGTAGTAGGTAGGTAGTAGGTAGGTAGTAGGTAGGTAGTAGGTAGGTAGTAGGTAGGTAGTAGGTAGGTAGTAGGTAGGTAGTAGGTAGGTAGTAGGTAGGTAGTAGGTAGGTAGTAGGTAGGTAGTAGGTAGGTAGTAGGTAGGTAGTAGGTAGGTAGTAGGTAGGTAGTAGGTAGGTAGTAGGTAGGTAGTAGGTAGGTAGTAGGTAGGTAGTAGGTAGGTAGTAGGTAGGTAGTAGGTAGGTAGTAGGTAGGTAGTAGGTAGGTAGTAGGTAGGTAGTAGGTAGGTAGTAGGTAGGTAGTAGGTAGGTAGTAGGTAGGTAGTAGGTAGGTAGTAGGTAGGTAGTAGGTAGGTAGTAGGTAGGTAGTAGGTAGGTAGTAGGTAGGTAGTAGGTAGGTAGTAGGTAGGTAGTAGGTAGGTAGTAGGTAGGTAGTAGGTAGGTAGTAGGTAGGTAGTAGGTAGGTAGTAGGTAGGTAGTAGGTAGGTAGTAGGTAGGTAGTAGGTAGGTAGTAGGTAGGTAGTAGGTAGGTAGTAGGTAGGTAGTAGGTAGGTAGTAGGTAGGTAGTAGGTAGGTAGTAGGTAGGTAGTAGGTAGGTAGTAGGTAGGTAGTAGGTAGGTAGTAGGTAGGTAGTAGGTAGGTAGTAGGTAGGTAGTAGGTAGGTAGTAGGTAGGTAGTAGGTAGGTAGTAGGTAGGTAGTAGGTAGGTAGTAGGTAGGTAGTAGGTAGGTAGTAGGTAGGTAGTAGGTAGGTAGTAGGTAGGTAGTAGGTAGGTAGTAGGTAGGTAGTAGGTAGGTAGTAGGTAGGTAGTAGGTAGGTAGTAGGTAGGTAGTAGGTAGGTAGTAGGTAGGTAGTAGGTAGGTAGTAGGTAGGTAGTAGGTAGGTAGTAGGTAGGTAGTAGGTAGGTAGTAGGTATCAAGAAACTTGCGCGAAAGACACTTGCGCGACTGGACTTTTGCGCGACTTAATGGCCACTGAGGTTCACTCTGTAAACATTCACGCCTGTTATTTATACTTGAAGTTGGTTTTTTGGTTTTTCTGTCGTGGGTGACATTTTCATGGTTTCGGAGTCGCTGATAACGAAAATTAGGTCAAAATAAAAATCCAAGATGGCGGCGTGCAAAATTTTAGGTTTTTCAAACATGGGTGTCGTTTTCATGGTTTTCATGGTTGCTTATTACGAAAATGTGGTCAAAATAAAAATCCAAGATGGCGCTGATGAAATTTTTAGGTTTTTCCATCATGGGTGTCGTTTTCATGGTTTACGTGGTCACTGATAACGAAAATGAGGTCAAAATGAAAATCCAAGATGGCGCCGAGGAAAATTTTAGATTTTCCGTCATGGGTGTCTTTTTCATGGTTTACGTGGTCACTGATAACCAGTGATAGGAATAGGTAGTGCTTATTAGTCTAAACTTCGAAGAAGAACAGAGAAAAGAATCGGAGACTTCCTTAGACTATATTTTATTATGCGACCACGACGAGTTTTTTTTTGTAAATTCTAAGAGTAGATAATTAAATGCGCAGCCATAAAAGTCCGCCCATTGTACTTTCGTTGCAATAAAGATTAAATGATGTTTTTAAAGTTTAAGTGTGTTACTAAACAATGTAACCCGGCTATTATTTTAGAATTTTGAAATATACTTCAGAAATATATTTTAGTAAGATAAAATCCAAATACCTTTGTTTTTGAAATAATAAATCACTTGAACTTTAGAAATTTCAACAAACGTGGCCAAGAGTGAGCTAGAAAGTAGATATTTACTTCAAAACGTGTACGGCTCCTTGACAAAGATAGCGTTTCATAGTTTTATGATGAAGAAGTCGTTTCCAAAATGTTCTTAAAAAAAGAAAACTTTCAGAAATTTTGATGGTTGTAACGACTGTGTTATGTTATGTCTAGTCGCAAACTTTAGGTAAACATAGACCAGTTTCTTATTCCAAATAACATTAATTTTTGATGTAGGTACTTACGTGATGTCCCGGAAAAAAATACAGTCTAAGCAAGTACTATTATCTATTCTGTGGTCTAAGGAAGTCTCCGATTCTTGTCTCTGTTCTTCGAAGTTTAGGCTTATAAGCACTACCTATTCCTATCACTGCTGATAGGTAACGAAAATGAGGTCAAAATGAAAATTCAAGATGGTGCCAAAGAAAATTTTTGGTTTTTCTGTCATCGGTGTCGTTTTTATGGTTTTTAGGGTCACTGATAACGAAAATGAAGTCAAAATGAAAATCCAAGATGGCACCGGCATACATTTTTGATTTTACGTCATGGGTGTCATTTTCATGGTTTTCGAGGAAACTGATTACGAAAATGAGGTCAAAATGTAAATCCAAGATGGCGCCGAGGAAAATTTTTGGTTTTTCCGTCATCGGTGTCGTTTTCATGGTTTTCGAGGACGCTGATTACAAAAATGGGGTCAAAATGACAATTCAAGATGGAGCCCAGGAAAATTATTGATTTTTCGTCATGGGTGTCGTTTTCATGGTTTTCGGGGTTGACGCAAAAATAATTTTTTTTGGGCGCCATCTTGGATTTTCATTTTGATCTCATTTTCGTTATCGGTGACCACGTTAACCATAAAAATGACACCCATGATGGAAAAACCACATTTTTTTCCGGGCCTTAATCTTGCCTTTTTGGGTCGCTGAATACGAAAATGAGGTCAGAATTGACCTCATTTTTGTGTTCAGCGACCCCAAAAACTATGAAAAAACGACACCCATGATCGAAAACCAAAAATGTTCTGACCGCCTGGGATTTTCATTTTGAACTCATAAATTTTACACATTCCTCCATTTTTACTTTTTGTTTCTGATTCTTAGTGTATGTCATCAAATTTATTTTTGTTATCAATTTTATAAAATTTTCGATTTTATCTTTTGTGCTTTTTATTATTATTGCCTTTTTGTTCTTTTTATTAACGGGCACAGTATTTTATAAATATTTATTCTACCAATATTATTAATTTTACACATTCTATAATTTTTGTTATTGTGTCTTGATGTATCAATTTAAAACAATTTTCATCAATGTTTTTATCAATTAGGTATATATCATGTATAGGTATCATTAATACAATCATATGCATTTTTAAATATTAGCATAGTTATCAATATTTATTATCTTTATTTTTTTTAATTTCATCAATTTTTATTCGTTACCTATTCAATTTTACCAATGTCATAAATTTTATACATTCTATTATTTTTACTTTTATTATTGATTCTTATTGTACGGTATGTTCCTCTTATTAATGGTCACAGTATTTATAAATTTTATAAGTTATTAAAAAATCGAATGTTATTTATTTTATTATTTCATCATTTTACTTTTTGTTATCGTTTTTAATGTATTTATAACATTTTCTTTTTAGTTGGTATTTGTGCAAAAATTGTAGACATTAATATGTGTTTGTTTATGTTGTCGAGCGTATGGCACTCATGGGCCAAAAAAACAAAAAAAAAACCACCGTTAAGTATAAATAAATATTGCTGGACATTACACACAGCGCCATCTAGTGCCACACTAAGCAACGAGGTTTGTGTCTTGGACACCAGATAGTTGATATACTACATAGATACTTTTTGTTTGTAAATACATACATATTATACATACATATAAACATCCATGACTCGGAAACAAATGTCCATGCTCATCACTCAAACATTTGCTCCGACCGGGATTCGAACCCGGGACCCTAAGAACGTAAGGCAGCCTCACTACCGCTGCGCCAATCGGGTCGTCAAAATAACAGGCGTGATGATAAAACGAAATGGAGAAAAAAATTAAGATGAAATGGAGTACTCAAAAGTCGAAACTTTTATTTCACGACATACAAACAACATAGGAATGTATTGTATAGGTGTTAAAAAATAAATACAAAAAAAATAAGAAAAAAAAGTGGCTTTATTTAACTGTGTTGCTTGCATATACTACGCCCTACCCGCTACACTACGCAAGCTTGGTCCCACGCTTCGCGCGTCGTGGCGCCGCGGCCGGCCGCCCGTGTTTGTTATCGGCACTAATGCGGGTGTAGCGAGACGCGCGGGGGAAATCAGAATTTATCCTGGCGTTAGGCCCGCTCTTAAGGAACACTTGGAACCCGAGAGGTCAGAAATAGCAGAGAGACACATATTCAGACAGATGAAGCAGCAACAGGGTGAAAGCATTCGTTCTTACTTGCAAAGTTTGAACCATTTGGCTAAAACCTGTAATTTCGGAGAGAAATTGGAAGAAAATTTACGCGACCAGTTCGTGTCAGCCAATGACAATTATATAAACTATAGATACGTTGTCCGCACTCTAAAATGACAACATGAAATGAAGCCAATTGGCCACATCGCGCTTAGTTACGCACCAACCTGTCGCGCGACGCTACGTTTGTTTATAATTTAATAAATCCTGTGACGTGACTGAAGATGTATATTTATCTCCCTCTCGCAACAGGCATCCCGCCGTTCGGTGTCATATTTTCTTTGTCTTTCTTCACGCTTAAGTATAAGTAGTTCTAGTATTTTCGCCGTTTTTAAGCGCCGCGATGTTGGTTCATGACGTGTCTATATATAATACGTCATTGGTGTCAGCCCTATACAGTGAGGAGATGCGATCCAGGCTGTTTTCTGAGAAGAATATCGACTACAAGCGGGCTGTCGAGTTGGCGCTGGCACTGGAGGCGGCGGAGCGGCATGCGAGTGAGGCGTGCGCGACGACCGCAGGGCTAGCGGCCGCGAGCCCCGGCCGCGTCGCCAGCCGAGCCTCGCCGCAAGTGCACTCGTTGTGGCAAGCCCGGTCACAGAGAGGGCAGGTGTCGTTATAAACATTATTCGTGTGATAAGTGTGGTGTTAAAGGGCATCTTAAATCCGTGTGCATTCGGGGTGAAGTTGAAACCAGTGGTAATTCGGGTAAGAAGACAAACAAGGGTCAGTTTTATCTTGATTCTACTTCTGATTCAGATTCAGATGACAGTAACTTCTATAATTTAGGCCGCATAAACAATAATAATACATAGTTATGATGGTGAGTTTGATAGTGACCGACCCTATTACGTAAAATTGAGTGTGGAAAACGCATTAGTTAAATTTGAAATTGATACTGGAAGTAAGATATCAGCAATATCTCAAGGATTTTATGATAAAATGTTTTTTAAGACACCCATTATTAAAAGAATTTTGACATTTAAATCTTATACTGGGGACATCATTCAAACTCTCGGATATAATATAATGGTGTCGGTTTCATATGACGGAAAAAAAGCTGTTTTAAAATTGTACATTATTAAAAATGGTGGTCCTCCGCTAATAGGGCGCACCTGGATTAAAAAGATGGATTTAATAAGATTTAATGCACGTAACAATCACCATTATATACTCGACAAAATTTAATGGAAAAAAATCTTAAGGATGAGTTTCCTGAAGTTTTCGCAGAAGGACTGCCGATTCAAGTCACAAATAAGACTACATTTAAAAGATGAGACCCCTATTTTTGTAAAAGCCAGGCCGTGGCCGCTGGCGCTGCGCGAGCGTGTTGAGCGGGAACTTGATCGGTTGCAGCGGGAAGGCGTCATTTACAAAGTTGATAGTTCGGATTATGGTACTCCAATTGTGCCAGTCGTGAAAACTAATGGTGATATTCGCATTTGCGGAGACTATAAAGTAACAATTAATCCACGATTGAAGGATTTTCACTACCCGCTGCCACGGATCGAGGAACTATTCGCAACGTTAGGAGGCGGGGAATTATACAGTAAGCTCGATTTATCAAATGCTTTCCAACAGTGTTTGTTGGAAGAATCTTCAAGGCCGATGACAGCGATAACGACTCATGTTGGTGCATTTGTATATAACCGTGTACCATTTGGTATTAAGTGCATACCCGAGAACTTTCAGAAAGTTATGGAAGAGACGCTAACTGGTTTACCGTTTACAACTGTGTTTGCTGATGATATTTGCGTTAGTGGAACTAATAGGTCCACACACATGACTAATTTAAGAGCGGTATTGCAAAGACTAAAAGAAAATGGTCTCAGGATTAATTATGCAAAGTGTCAATTTTTTAAAGAATCTGTAACATACTTAGGGTATAGAATTGATAAGAATGGCTTACACACAGACGAGAAAAAAATTAAAGCTATTGTAGCCGCCCCAGCTCCTAATAATATCACACAGTTGAGGAGTTTTCTAGGCCTTGTCAATTTTTATTCCAAGTTTTGCAAAAACATGAGTGACGTATTAAAGCCACTGTATGATCTGTTAAAAAGTGATGTTACTTGGAGCTGGAGCGAAGACTGTAAACTAGCTTTTAGTCGCATTAAGAAGGTCTTGAGCAGCTCTCCGGTACTCGCGCATTATAATCCTTCTTTACAGCTAATATTGGCTGTCGATAGCAGTCCTTATGGTTTAGGGGCAGTATTATTGCAACGTTACGGTGATGGCAGTGAACGACTTATTTGTTGCGCGTCACAGACACTAAATGCTGCTGAAACGAACTACTCTCAGTTAGATAAGGAAGCGTTGGCTATCGTTTTTGGGGTCACTAAGCACCACCAGTATTTATATGGAAGGCATTTTATTTTAAGAAGTGATCATCGCGCGCTCAGTTATATATTTGGTGAGAATAAAGGCATACCTGTTACGGCAGCTAGCAGAATTCAAAGATATGCTGATAAACTAGCCGCGTATGATTTTAAAATAGAATTTATAAGGTCTGAACAAAATAGTGTGGCTGACGCTTTGTCACGTCTCCCTCTAAGTTCGACTAAAGATCGAACTAAGGTGGACGATGAAGGATATAGTTATTTAAATTTTGTACAGGAATACTTTCCGCTGAGCTTTAAAGAAATCAAGTCCGAAATGGCTAAGGACCATCTTTTGAGCAAAATAATTGGCTATGTAATGTTCGGTTGGCTACATAAAGCTAGTAGTGACGAGGAAAAAGCCTATTTCAATAGAAAAGATACATTGCATGTTGATCACGGATGTTTAATTCGGGGCTATAGAATAGTAATACCTAAGTCATTGCGTGAGACAATACTTAAAGAAGTGCACGATGGTCATCCTGGCATAGTTAAAATGAAACAGATCGCCCGTAACTATGTGTGGTGGGAGACGTTAGACGAAGATATTGAGCGTATATCTAGTAAACGTGCTGCGTGTGTGTCACAGCGCGCCCAGCCGGCCGCGGCACCACTGCACTCGTGGCCATGGCCTGAGAAACCCTGGTCACGTATTAATGTTGATTTTCTTGTCCCGTTACATAATCGTGTAATAAAAACTACTGTAGCTCCAATCAACTCTTCAGTATATTCAAATCCATGTATTTCATTCCACATAGGCCTGGATGGGCACTTAAGAACGTCGACAAGGGTGCACGGTTCGGTTGGTGGCTTCCATGGAGAAGAACCGGCAAGAAACTCCATGGTTACTCTTTTCAAATTATTTGGTATTACACAATTCTACATTACTTCACGTTTTATACAAAATGCAATAATTACAACACTTATCAGACATAGATTCGACTGTTAGTCTTAACACCACAATTTCTCCCAATGAACAGAGCTCTCTCGGTCGAGAGTCATGTTTTATAAACTACCCCTTCCCGCTTCAACATTGACGGCTAGGCAGTGTTGTCATTTCTCAAATATAAAACGAATTATTAAAATCTTTGAAACCCTACATAATATTTTTGAAAATCATGACATTCGGCCATCCGACACAGTGTGGCCTCCTGGCACACACAACAATCATAGAAATAAAATCATGACATTCTTAAAAGTTAAAAATGAAGAGAGAAAAACAAAAAATACAAACAACAAAAAAAAAAAAATTCTATACATTACAAATATATATAAAATTTTAAAACTTGACAACATATTTAACTAGAGCTTCTGAGCTTGTACATTTAAAGAAAATGTTTTGCAATAAAATAGACAGTAAGAGGAAATATTTTAAGTTAGCTTTATTCAGTTACCTTTGCCAGCATCCTCTAAGCTACTGGACATCGGAGCTATGCAGTTCCAAAATGTATCCATGATCGGATTCTATCAGCTGCAACTTCAGTGATCTTGTATGGACCCGCAAACTTCGACAGAGGCTTTGTACTTTTCTTATCATATCAAAATTAAGTTTTTTGACTTATGGCAACTCTAAATTAGTACTTAGACTTAACGGCGCTAAGCTTATTTGACAAAATGTCATGTAATTTATCTCGTGTATTTATATATCCCAAACATAGCCTCTGCCGCAGTTTTCTGTGTTGAGGCATTAACAGGACTTCTATATAAAGAACGAACTCTGTTTTAAGCTTTCACGGTTTAAAACTAAACTTATCACAACTAACTAACTTTCTTATAAACTAACTATCTAATTAACTAACTTAACTTAATATTGGGAGCTCAAAATAATGAACAATCACGGAAGATATCCCGTAAGTGACAATATAACTAAAGAACGAACTCTTTTAATGTGTGGACTAATTTTCAATTATTATTATATAAAAACGATTTAATTTTACTAAAGAATTTATAAATAATGTTAATAATTAATGTATTCTAAAATCGAAATTATGGTAACGTTATTGAACGTTTTGCTAAAATAATGAATGATAAAAATGGATGTTTAAAGACTAATACTAAAGAATGGTATTGTGTAACTTGTAAAATATGCATGTGATGATATATGAAATATATCTGACTATGTATTACGCTCAACTTATTTTAAGACCAATAATTGTATGTGTACCAATATACAGTAATATGTACCAATAATTATTTTACTTTACTAATTATTTTATATTTATTATTAATAATAATTATTTTACTTTACTAATTATTTTATATTAATTATTAATAATAATTATTTTACTTTACTTAATAAGTACATGTTAAATTTCACATAGATACGCATTATACAATAATGTAAAATTATATTTGCATGCGCTAAAAAGCCAAAATATGGTTTGTGCCTAAACCACCAACTTTAACATCTGGTAACACCTGTATTTTAAGCAAATAAATAATTCTTATTCTTAACATTACAAATAAATGATTATGATTACGAACAGTGTTGATAGTGCCCTATTGTATGTTTCCCAGACACTTGTCTCAGTCACGTTTATGCTTGATAGGTTTTAAGATGATCATGAATTTTAAGATGGTTTGATTAAATCTCTCTGCTGACCATTAACTCTGAGACAAGCTACTGCGTTTAAAATATGTTCTAATACCATGTGTATTACAAAAGGTTTTTAAAGTCTTTCAACGTAAAGCTTGTGTCACGGTCAGACACAATCTTAGGCGCGAATTATACAGAAACGGCGTAAGGCGAAGGCGCGGGGCAGGCATCTTGCCGCTTCAAAACGTTTCAATACAAAATGTAGGTAGGCGACACGATGTGAATTATACTCAAGCGGCGTGGCGCAGGCACGTCGTTTCGTCGCCTGTTCCGCGTCGCTAGCAGTCGCGACTGGAGAGGCGCGCAAGCAGCACGACTTATGTTTATACAGTAGGTGCAGAAAAATGAAGACCGTGTTTTACTTTCGACAATAGAATGTGGAAACATTCTAGTGACATTTTATACACTGTAAACAAAATACAGAAAACAATCAGGATATTCGCATAATTTTTCCATTATTTTAAAATATCTATGCTCTAGTGACATTTTCCACATAGGGTGCACCCAATATCTACGGTGTATCTGCACGTTAATGAGTTGCAGCAAAGCAAGCGCATCTTCGTCGTCTGAAGAGGAAGACATTCTATCACGATAAAGTCATCCTGTATAATGACTAGTTGCGGCGTCTCTTCGCCTCTTTGATATAATTTAAATCGCGTCCGTGCCTTATTTGTTCCACGCTTGCTCTGCGCCTGCGCCGCGTCTTCACCGTATGCCTTTTCTGTGTACTTCGCGCCTTAGGCGCGAATTATACAGAAACGGCGTAAGGCGAAGGCGCGGCGCAGGCATCTTGCCGCTTCAAAACGTTTCAATACAAAATGTACGTAGGCGACACGATGTGAATTATACTAAAGCGGCGTGGCACAGGCACGTCGTTTCGTCGCCTGTTCCACGTCGCTAGCAGTCGCGACTGGAGAGGCGCGCAAGCAGCACGACTTATGTTTATACAGTAGGTGCAGAAAAATGAAGATCGTGTTTTACTTTCGACAATAGAATGTGGAAACATTCTAGTGACATTTTATACACTGTAAACGAAATACAGAAAACAATCAGGATATTCACATAATTTTTCCATTATTTTAAAATATCTATGCTCTTGTGACATTTTCCACACAGGGTGCACCCAATATCTTCGGTGTCTTTGCACGTTAATGAGTTGCAGCAAAGCAAGCGCATCTTCGTCGTCTGAAGAGGAAGACATTCTATCACGATAAAGTCATCCTGTATAATGACTAGTTGCGGCGTCTCTTCGCCTCTTTGATATAATTTAAATCGCGTCCGTGCCTTATCTGTTCCACGCCTGCTCTGCGCCTGCGCCGCGTCTTCACCGTATGCCTTTTCTGTGTAATTCGCGCCTTAGTTGGAACACCGATGACCGAAGTCATAAACTATTTTCTCAAAGACCTTAACCGTGGTTTTGAGTCGTATGTTCACGTAATTTATTATTAAACTGCGGTTGAGGTCTCTGAGATGCAAGAAAGTTAAGTAAATCTTCGGGATCCAAACTATTCCGAGTCTGTGACCTATTCCTAATCGAACAGGTAGTCAGCCAGCCAGCCAACAGCTACCAGTAAAATAACATCTATTTAATAATTCTAATTAATTTATCATAAAATACCCACGAAGACTTTCATCAACAGGTAAAGTACGATTCAACATCTCTTCCAACGGACGTCCGTAACTTTCTTCACTAGGGAAAGTCTTTTCGCTCGAACTATGTAGATATCAATGGGCTTCTCTGCCTTAGCCTTCATTTTCATGGACTTACGCCGGCGCCTCAGAGGTGTACCAGACGGGGTACCAAGCTCAACATCAGACGACATCGTCACAGCTCACTGAAACATTGTACATCATTTGAGAAGTAATCCGTTCACACTCGCATAAAAACGATGTCATGTGAATGATCGATCACATCATCATCTGCCTAGCCTTTTCCCGACTGTGTTGGGGTCGGCTTCCAGTTTTACCGGATGCAGCTGAATA
This sequence comes from Xestia xanthographa, assembly GCA_905147715.2. Lineage (NCBI taxonomy): Eukaryota > Metazoa > Arthropoda > Insecta > Lepidoptera > Noctuidae > Xestia > Xestia xanthographa. The sequence continues at coordinate 312,763 of LR990650.1, forward strand.
CCAGTATTTTACATGGAGCGACTGCCTATCTGACCTCCACAACCCAGAAACGAACAATGAATCGATCACAATAAGCTTAATTATCATTAATTTTAATTAATTTAATTCTCTATTATATCAGATATAGATCTATATAATCAGAAATATCCATATTTTGGGTAATAGGCATAAAAACATTATTATCAATCAAAGACATATACCACACAATACTATTTACCAAATCAAGTCAAATAAGACGTTGGTCTTGGTCAAACAAACAAATAAGAAATTGAACTAAAATATCAATATAAATTGATATTAATGATATACCTAGAGATAAAAAAAGTGAGCAATCCAACAATGTAAAACACAAAAATATCATTTGTTTGCTAGGCATTTACAGGCTGTTAGCAACACAACATTTAGTTTGATTAATTATTTGTATGGCACAAAGGCCCAGAGGGTATTCCAAAAATGTTGTTTAATTTATTATTATTTATTTATTTATTTAAACTTCATGTACAATAGTGGTACACTCGAATTCAAATTGCCTTTATTACTGGTATTTTTTTTTTTACATTTGCCTATTTTATAAGACATCGTTTTATAATTTTGTTGTGCATGCTATACTATCACTTTAGTGATTTAAAGTGAGTAAGAAGACTTATGAAATTATGTAGTGATACATAGGCGGACTTAATGCCACAAGGCATTCTCTACCAGTCAACCTTTGGGTTAAATAGGAAAACATTGACTAGTTTTTTGGGAACTAGAATACCAATACTTATATTGATTTTAATACACATATACAGATAAAATTAACTAATATACCTACATTCTATCAAATACCAAAAATTGAAAAGATAATATCGAGAAAACTAATAATAATTATTATGACTAGACTTCGAATTGAGAGCTATTTAGTCTGACTTAAATAGTAGTTTTACGAACTTTTCTTTAGAAAGTGAATTTGCTTTGCTTTTATCCGTCAATGTCATTAATTGTCAGACGTCAGTCTATACCAAGATTATTAAAGAGGAAAGATCTGTATCTTTGTATGTAACGAATAAACTTAAAAACTGCTGGACATTTTTCTTTCAGCAATGGATAGCTACATTACCAGCGAGCAACAAAAGCTATATTTTATCCACGTACTCGAAACTGTGACGTCCGCTAGTACTTCTACATAAAAGTACAGCTTAGCAGTCAAGTTCCTCAACAATAACCGCCTATTGATTTCTGAAATGTGTACAATATTCATCGACATAATCTGTCTCTCATTTATTTAATTAAAAATCATTCGAATTCAATATATTTATTGCGCTTCATCTAAACGTTGTAAGAGTCATTAACCAGTAAGCAAATATAGTTTGCTCAAATCCGACGAATGTATGCAGCTCACCCAATAATCCAGTGAGAAAATATCCATCGCCCCTAACGCATCCAGCGAGCAACTCACGGGCTCCATTAAAAGAAAAGATAACCCGTAACATTGATAGGGAATAAACAACTACTATAATTCACTGCTCACTATAATTCATTGCTCACCATTATTAATTAATTTAAAGTTTAAAAAATGACGTGTAAGTGTTTGTAAAAACCTACTTGCAAAATAAACATCATTTAACATTTATCATCTATCATCTATCATCTATCATCTATCATCTATCATCTATCATCTATCATCTATCATCTATCATCTATCATCTATCATCTATCATCTATCATCTATCATCTATCATCTATCATCTATCATCTATCATCTATCATCTATCATCTATCATCTATCATCTATCATCTATCATCTATCATCTATCATCTATCATCTATTTATCATTTATCATTTATCATTTATCATTTATCATTCATCATTTATCATTTATCATTCATTATTTATCATTTACAAAAATCCAGCGAACACACTAAGTCGCATAACATAGGCCCTGTGAACACATTTAGTTCACTGGGTTAACATCTGCCTGACGACCGATTCACTGTGATAAATCAGTAGGACACACCTGCATAAAATCAAGTGAACTAACCAAGTCGCCTAACATGGATCCGACGACCGATTCACTGTGATAAATCAACAGGACAAACCTGCATAAAATCAAGTGAACTAACCAAGTCGCCTGTGAACACACTTAGTTCACATTATCATTATCATTATCATGGATCCAACGACCGATTCACTGTGATAAATCAGTAGGTCATACCTACCTAAAATCAAGTGAACTAACCAAGTCGCCTAACATGGATCCGACGACCGACTCACTGTGATAAATCAACAGGACAAACCTGCATAAAATCAAGTGAACTAACCAAGTCGCCTGTGAACACACTTAGTTCACATTATCATTATCATCATCATCATCATGGATCCGACGACCGATTCACTGTGATAAATCAGTAGGTCATACCTACCTAAAATCAAGTGAACTAACCAAGTCGCCTAACATGGATCCGACGACCGATTCACTGTGATAAATCAACAGGACAAACCTGCATAAAATCAAGTGAACTAACCAAGTTGCCTCTGAACACACATAGTTCACATTATCATTATCATCATCATTATCATGGATCCGACGACCGATTCACTGTGATAAATCAGTAGGTCATACCTACCTAAAATCAAGTGAACTAACCAAGTCGCCTAACATGGATCCGACGACCGATTCACTGTGATAAATCAACAGGACAAACCTGCATAAAATCAAGTGAACTAACCAAGTCGCCTGTGAACACACTTAGTTCACATTATCATTATCATCATCATTATCATGGATCTGACGACCGATTCACTGTGATAAATCAGCAGGAACAAGTACCCACTGAAATATCCAGCGAAATCACTAGGTACGTCTCTTGACAAAGACCCTATGAACCAACATAGTTCACTGCATGGGTATCCATTTAGGAAATTACCATGGCCAGAATAATAAGTTATTGACATTTACCTCTGGATGCTTGTAAATAATCATAAATAAAGCATGTTACACTGGCACTACCAATGTTGCTCATTTAAATCCCGGTGCAGAGGCCTATGACGGCATAGCTATGTACATAATAGCAAAAACAATTTAGAATTTTATAATAAACATTGTGGGTAATCATTCTCATAAATGCCTCATGTTAAATTCTTCAAAATACTTCAAAACGTGTAACAGTTTTTATGTTTTTTTTATTTTTTTTTATCGAGCAAATATTAATAGTTTAACGACTACGAGTATCCCTATCTCTACCTACATGGCATGACACTACATGTAAACCTACATGGTTTATTAACAACACTCACACATGGTTCTTTAGAATGGATGTTAACATGTAAAATCAACACATCTTCATGGCTGCATTGTTAAACTCATATATTAAATGCCATAATTATTTTAATTTTATTTATTTAACTAACCAACAGCGATACATAAAAATATTTTACAAAATATGCTTGTGACAGTTATTATGGCCAATTATAGCATTCCCTGTGTAACTGGGATATATATATATATAAGGGTGCTAATTAAACAAGCTTCTTTTTAATATCATTATTCGCCTCCAAAAATGTATGTTGCCTTCTAAATTACTAAGTCAGCCACAATTAACGAGCATCTAAATAATACTATCTTAGCCACTAGTTATCTTCTATGTAAACCACACTAAATACAACTCAGCATGATGGTTATTTTTTAGCATCTATATTTGTAACATACATTCTAACAGTAAACTTCTAAAATACTATTAAATTACATCAAAAAATATATTTATTTAGCTTCAAATTTTTTAACTCAGTACGTTTAAAATGTAACTCATCCCTTAATAATTGATCGTCAAAATTTTGCTAAAAATGTCATCAAATAGTATATTGACCACTAATATTACCCCAAAAGCTATTGAGGAGAGACAAAATAAAAGGCTTATGTTTAACGAATCACCAGATTTAGTCAAATGTCACAAATGATCACCAAAATTAATCCCCATTTTAGCGTGAAATGAGAACCAAAAATAGTTAAAATTAGAGTTAAAATTAGTTAATGATAACCAGAAATTGAACTGTTATGCTCTTGCATCCGAGTCGAGGGAGACCCGGTCGACGGAGCCCCGCTTCGCGGGGCTCCTACTTCTGATTGCTTTATAAAAAAATAACCACGAAGGGTATGGCGGGGTCTATTCGCTCGCTTCGCTCGCTCATTCGACCCCGCCATACCCTTCTAACCTAATCTATCCGTGTCGGGGTGCCCCAAGTTGGCCTAGGCAAAACTAGTTTGTCATCAACCACCTCATTAAAATTTGGTGTTCAATTGATATTTTAGGTGATAGATGTTAGTGGTCACAAAGTTATTTTTGGTGGTCATTATATTTTCCCCCAAAATAAAAGACTTTATTTACACGTGATCAACTCAACGCGTCTTTACATCAATGGCGCTCTCTGATTGGTGCAAATGGCCGGTCGCTGTCGTCTCGCGTACTCGCGCCAAATCATACAGTGGCTATTTTCACGATAAAATAATATGATCTATCATTTTACATGCTAAGTTATAATAAATGATGCTTTCTGTAGAAGCTTGAATTATATTTTTTTGAGGATATTGCGTTAAAGCTGTAAAACGTAAAATGGTGACGAGATGTAAAATCCGTGGCCGAGTTAGTAAATTAGGTGGCAATGTATAAATAAGAAGGACAAGTCACAATAATTGATGATCTTTACTTGACGCTTTCTATAGAATATTTAGTTGGCATTGTAAAAAAGACGAATTAGTTTATTAGAGGCTATGTCACTTTCCCGTTGCTTAGTTATAAAATTAGAAGTTTAATCACGTGTCCAATCAATAATTTTGTGGCTAGACTTATAATTTCCCTATATATAATACATGCGAACGGACTAATGCCAGATATTTTCAAAAAATAAAAATACAATACAAAAATACGATACAACATAATTTTTAAGTTATTTTTAGAACTGGATTACAATTTTGAAAAATTTTAAACAAAAAACGGTTGAATAAAAGATAGTACAAGAAGAAGAAGATTGTTCACTATTCGTTTATTTTTTTAATGTCGGTTTATTAGAGTTAAATAAATCAACTTCAGAGAATTCCGAGTAATAAATTCGAGCAATGCGAGTCAGAACACAGTTCTTAATAATTATGTATACTTTCTGCATAGCTGAATCACGTGAGCTTTTTAGCGGGGTAGAAATCTTTCTCTATTTCGTGTTATAACAATAATCTCCATGGTGTAAAACACTGTGCATACGTGAAAGTTTATTTATTAAATTTCCACCCTCCCTTTTTTTTTTCAGAAATTTAACAGTAAGTATACATCTAATTAGGGTAAAGAAAAGGAAACAAATTACTTACTATTTCGCTGAGAGATGGCTCGTGGTTCTTGTCACTTCTGAACTGTAATAAAAACTACTGTAGCTCCAATCGACTCTTCAGTATATTCAAATCCAAGTATTTCATTCCACATAGGCCTGGATGGGCACTTAAGAACGTCGACAAGGGTGCACGGTTCGGTTGGTGGCTTCCATGGAGAAGAACCGGCAAGAAACTCCATGGTTACTCTTTTCAAATTATTTGGTATTACACAATTCTACATTACTTCACGTTTTATACAAAATGCAATAATTACAACACTTATCAGACATAGATTCGACTGTTAGTTTTAACACCACAATTTCTCCCAATGAACAGAGCTCTCTCGGTCGAGAGTCATGTTTTATAAACTACCCCTTCCCGCTTCAACATTGACGGCTAGGCAGTGTTGTCATTTCTCAAATATAAAACGAATTATTAAAATCTTTGAAACCCTACATAATATTTTTGAAAATCATGACAATCGTTAGTATTTAATCATAGTAGACGCTCACTCGAAATGGATCGAGGTGGAGCGAGTAAGAACTACCTCGGCGACTGCTGTTATTTATTGTTTTAGGCGCATATTCGCTCGATTCGGCATTCCAAAACGGTTAGTGAGTGACAACGGACCTCCATTCTCATCGGTCGAACTCGCAACGTACTTAAAACGCAATGGAGTAAAACTTTTACCAGTAGCTCCTTACCACCCATCTAGCAACGGTGCTGCCGAAAATGTGGTACGTACCATTAAACGTGTTTTAAAGAAGGTTGCAATCGAGAATGTTGACGATATTACAGCTCTAAGTAAATTTAATACAGAACATGGTACTACGGGGCGCGAGCGATGTTGGGGCGTCGTCTGCGTGGTCGATTAGATTTGCTGCGGCCAGATACGGCAGAGGTGGTGCGCGGCGTTCAGATAGCGCAGGAGAAGCGCGCGGCCGCCACGGGCCCGCCACTACGCCAGGGCATGACAGGGGACGCAGTCATCATGCGCGATTATTCTAAGCATAGGCAAAAATGGGCGGAAGGTGTAGTAGTACGTCGGTCCGGACCGGTTACTTACGCTGTAAAAACGAATGATGGGCGCGTGCATAAGCGTCATATTGACCAGTTGCTGACTAAAAATAGGAAATCTAGGTATTCGATTGGGGGTCCAACTCAAGAGCAAGCGATTGAGACAAACACACCCGATGCGTGCGCAGTAGAAACGTTGAATGAATCCGCGATAGATTCTGCGATAAATAAGGAGGAATTTCCGGGTGATGCAGGTGGGTCCATAGTAAGTTCAAACAATAGTCGTACGCCGCCAACACCGCGAAATGATAATAACAGTCGTTTGCGTCGGAGGGCCGCTATAGACTGTGCAAACAAATTAAAGAAATGTATTGAATAAAGTCGATTTCTATATTATTATGTATGTAGACGACGTGTACCTACTTATCTTAATATTTTAGTATCTAGTTCTGTCTTATATATATCTATACCTGTAAATCTAAGAAAGATACCTACACCTACATATCTCTGTGAGGTGTGATGTGGACTTTACGTAGTCTAACCAGCTGAACAATGTACTTGTTTACCTATACTCAGTTATATGAATGATTAAGTGCAATAATTGTTAACATATTGATAAACATTAAGTTTGGTAGTTGAAGTCTGTATCTATTATGATATTTGTTTCTTACTTAATATTAAGGGGGGGCAGTGTTGTGTATGGATTATTATAAATGTATGTGAGGGTATATAAAAATGCTTGGCTAAATGCTGGTCCTGCTCCACAACCATAGGTGGGGGGGCAAACTAATTGTTTGTACTGGTCGGGCATTATTTGAGTCCATCGACACGTAAAGAAGAAGATGAAGAATTGATTCCCAAGTTAATGTATTGTGGAAGCTGCAGAAGATTGTAAAAATATACTTGCATTGTATAGATTCCAGTTCTTAGTATTATATAATTGCATAGCACATGTGTGAGTACTTAGTACTGTTCAGCCACCATTTACATTTATTTATCTTTCATTGACTTGAATATGCCTTGGCGACTGAGAGAATGTCATGCTCACTTAAATGTCTCGCTGATGGTGGCGGGTGTGTCGGATCATTTAGTTCCCTTCAATATGGTTGAGTTGAATGGCACCGGTACATGCGTCATGTCTGTGAACGGGCGCTGTCAGTTGGGACTGGTCATCTCTTAGCTGCCAAGGTTCATTTTAATTACTCTAATCATACATTTTTAATCTAATCTTTCACTCTGGATGCTCTTAGTGTGCACGTCTTTCTACATCGTTCTCACATATATGTATAATCTCAAAATTAATGATGTAACCAAGATTTTGTAACAATATTTTGATTTTAAAAGAGTGTCCTGGAGTTTCTTGCCCATTCTTCTCCATAGAGATCTACGCTAGGGAATGGGCAACTACAGTACTTTCTCAAGTTATTATGCCTTGTGACTGGGACTGTAGCTTTGATTTTCTTTTTTGTATTTTTGACTTTCAAAAGTGCCGTAATGGTCTAATTGAAATAAATGCTTTGAGTTTGAGTTTGGTACACTTAAGTATTTCATTTTAATAAACGTCAGTCAGTCTGCTTTGGACCACGGTGTTTCATTGTCACGAACACAACACTTTTGTTTTCTTGTGGTCCCAAAATACCACTCAAAAATATTTAAGGGGAATCCGGGACCGCGGTCCTGGTCCCGAAAGCCCCCCGACCCGTAGTATGAATGGCCGGGGCATGGTAAATGGTATTGTTAAAAATGTAAAATAAATACGTAGCAAATATTCGTATAGGATGTGAATGGAAAAATAAAAAACTTTACAATCATTTAAAACAAGGCATCCCATCGGTACATTTCATAACAATAAGTATCGTCAAATGTTAGTGAAATTGTGTAGCGCGCTCTCACGTGACGGAAGGCTGTCTGTTGAACCGCGCGCGCGGCACTAGGTGTGCGGCGCGTGATGACGTTACAAGGAAGTAGGCCGCGCATTGTGTGCGCGCGCTCTAAATACTATTCAGTGCTGCACAAACACGCGCTCGTTCACTCTGTATTGACAGCAGGTAAACAGACGCTACCGCGCACACACACACACACACACCACACACACACACACACACACTCCACAGAGACAATGGTGGGTGGCGCCTTGGGAACGTGACTTCGCAGCGATTCGGTTCGCAAGTTGACTCATTATACCAAGCGCGAGTTTTTGTTAACAATTCGTTAAAACTTGTCGCCGCCATTTGTAAACTCGTTCAATATAAAAAGTAGGTACGTCATCGTTAACGTATTTTTCCAAGTGCTGAGACTATAGATGTTGGCACGTCGAGGCAGGGGAGGGGTGAGGTCTGGAGGGGGCTGGCAGGCTGAGAGCTGGCTTGTTGATTCAGCAGATACAAAACTGTGAAGGTTCAATCTGTGTTTGATGCATCGTTTCAAGGGCAATTTCCGTTAAATTGTCTGTGGAGAGACACCAGCGCCGCGAATCGGAAGTGATACACGCACACGTGTGGCGGGACTCACTCGCCGAGTCGCCGCTCGCGAACACTCGCTCCGCGGCTCGCTCTCCCGTAGGTTGTAAGCTCTCGGTCCCAACTGCTTCCGCAGCCGGGAGCAGTCGCGAATGCTCTCGGCGGTGGCGGCGCCATTGAGTTATAATGTACTACGTACTAGAGGAGACGCCTCGATTGTTTGTAACACGAGTTAGAGCGCGCGCACTCCAACGCACTTAGTCTATGTCAAGCGCTTGCTGCAACGTGCCACGTTTGATTGGAGTTTTGTTTATTAAAATATGCCTTCGTGTGCATTGAGATACTGTTCAAACAACTCCAGAAACAAGTAAAAGTCAAGGGGTGACTTTTCACCAGTAAGTTCAACTATTATCTTTAAAACACTTTTCAATTATAACATGTCACCGTGGTGGCGGCCATGTTTACGTGAGTGTCAAAGAGCATTTGTATGCGCAGACTTGACACTATCGACGAATAATCTACATATAATAAATCTGTAGAAAAATAATTTTTGTACATCGAAAATATTTAGAAAAAAAATTGCCAGGGTATTAAAGGATAAGCAACAGAACACATTTCCAGCATTTTTGGAATTTTTGTCTGTTTGTCTGTTTAGATGATCAAGCATCACGTAAAATTTACAAACCCAATGTAGATAACTTTTATACATAAAACTTGTGTGTAACTTGGGGTATGATTTAGTGTTTGTTTCATTAAAATCGGTTAATTCTATCAAAAGATATATGAACTTAAAGTTTTAAAGAAGAACTAATCATCAAATGTAAGAAACATACATGCAGCGACATCTGTTGAACTAAAATGGTACCAATGACTAAAAATGTGCTCACCACATAACTTTTAAATCGCCTGACCAACTTTAAAAAAAATATATAGCAATACTTTAGCAGTTTAACATTTTGGTTGATAGATGGCATTGTTCATTTCACTCCATTTTCTGAATCGAATGACCCTCGCCCGTGTCGGTTGCCTCAAGATTGTTTTTTTAACCGACAAAACAAAAAGAAGGATGTTCTCAATTCGACGCGTATTTTTTTTATATATGACCACGGAAAGCCGTGAGCCGTGGTAAAGCCGTGTGGTGTCCGGCAGAGTAGAATAGAACCAACCTATTACACTCACGGGTGTCGTTTATGGCGACTAATGTCTGAGGCAGAACACTTTGCGCCTCCCTCCGTAGACCAGAGAATGGGCAGCAGCGTTTTCTGTTAGTCTTTCATCACTGCGATCTCCAATCCGCCTGCCAAGCGTGGAGATTACGGCAAATTCCTCCCATCATGGGAGAGGCTTATGTCCAGCAGTGGACGTTATGTGCTGTTGTTGTTGTTGACCACGGATAACTTTTACATGGAAGTCCGTGCATGGTCCTTTTTTTTGTGAAAAGCGTAGGTACATCTCAAAGTTGGTCCCATTTATAATTGAAAAATCGTGTTTGGGCTAATTTCTTGCACCTTTGATGAGAACTTTCGACCTAGCTAGAGTATAACTGTCATCGAGTGTCTAAGGATGAAGACGTAAGGCTGTCGAGGCAAGACCTTTTTTGAAAAAAACATAAGTAGATTATTTTAGCGATTAATGCAAACATATCGAAGAAATTAAATTGTTACCCACTTGGATCTATATCCACTAATATTATAAAGCTAAAGAGTTTGTTTGGTTGGTTGAACGCGCTAATTACTGGAACTACTGGTTCGAATTAAAAAAAAACTTTTAGTGTTGAATAGTTATCGAGGACGGCTATAGGTTATCTAACATCACGCTATAATTAATTTCATAATTAATTTATCATTTTTTTTTTTTTTTTTCATTTTTTTTTTTTTTTTCATTTTTTTTTTTTTTTTGCAGCGCAATGCACGGTCGAGTACGGACGTGTTTGCGCTGCTCGATACGAATAATATATTCACGAGTCGCGCGGCTTTAGCCGTTACCCGGTTTTCGTCGCTATGAGTTCACAAACGCTCATAGCCAACGAGGTCTTGGCATTTATCAAACATGCCATCGACTACATGGACGAAGTAAGCATCCTGCAGATCTGCAAGTCCAGTTTCAAGGAGGAGGAGATCAGCGGTGCCAAGCTGCTTCTGTTCGAGTCGCTCGGCAAGGTCGAGCAGATGCAGTCCCGCCGGAGGGATGGTGGCCAGAAGTGTGTGCAGGACATCATCACATTGATGAAGAGCACCGACCCGGACGACGTGCCCGCTTTTGTGGCGAAGGAGCTTCATAAGCTGCCCCCAGTCACGTTTGACCACGTCGACGTCACCAGGTTGCTGAAGGACATCACAACTCTCAAGGCAAGCCTGGTCGAGGTACATTCCAAGTTGGAGGCGTCGAATAACATCGTTGGTGAACTACGTGCCGAAGTGGAGTTGTTGCGCAACGCTATTAAGGTAAATAGGTCGCCTGATGCCACCAACGTGAGTACACGTTGCGGAGCGAGAAACGCTAGCGTCGGCAGTTTTGAGTCGGCGAGCTCCACTGCGTCACCCGCTGCTATCGCGCGCGTTGCAATATACGCCGCCGAAGTTGCTGACTCGGTGCCGGTCGAGGCAGTGACTAGTGTAGGTACGTCGACCCCTAAACGTGCCTACGCTGCTATTGTCGCCACGCACAAACCTGTATCGCAGGTGAAGAAGGGGGGAAATAAGAGCTGCTGCGAACCTGTCAACAGGGGTTCGAAACAGGATGGCCCAGCAACGGCCACGTGTGACAAGGATGGCTTCGTGAAGGTGGAGAGGAAGAAGAGGAAGAAGCCTCCTAGTCAGAACCAGTGCGGGACCGCGCTGGCAGGACCCAATATGCTGCGTCCGGCGATACCAACAACGCAGCTCTATGTGTCCCGGCTACATCACACCACGAAGGTTGAGGAGATCGTGGAGTATGTCCGAGCGAAGACCAGCTGGACCTTGAGGGTCGAGAAGTTGGAGTCGCGCCACAACACGAATTTTAAGTCGTTCGTGGTGCGAGTTCCGACTCATCATATTGAGACCTTCCTCAAGGAAGAGTTTTGGCCGAAGGGTGTCATGTATCGGCGATTCCGCGGAAGGCTACGCGACACCACGCAGCGCAACATGACGCCGTCTCTTCGTGTTCAATAGTTTAATTAGGTTTTTGAAGTTTATATAAATATGTATGTTAGTCTGTAAGGTATATGTGATATGGGTCTTTTGTTACCTGAATTAAATGATATATTATTATTATATTATTATTATTATTATTAATTAAAAGGAGCGGAGCATCAATGATAAATGTTGCAAAAACAAGGAAAATTTATTTCTTTTGAGACCTTCCTTTGCGGGCGCTGCATAAACGGTTAAAGTTACGCAACAATCATGTATTAGGGACTTGTCCGTTTTAAAACGTTCTAAAAAAACCGCGAAAGCATTATGTCTATCTTTTAAGGTTGACTCACACTCTCTCTAATCCTCTTTCTCTCATGTAACGCAGACGAAGTTGCGCGGGTCAGCTAGTCTATACTAATATTATAAAGAGGTAACATTTGTTTGTAAGTTTGTATGTTTGTAAGTTTGTATGTAGGGGGTAATCTCCGGAAGTAATGAACCAATTTTAAAAATTGTTTCACTGGTAGAAAGCTACATTATTCGTGAGTGCTATAGGCTATATTTTATTCCCGTACTCCCACAGGAACGGGAACTACGCGGGTGAAACCGCGGGACGTCAGCTAGTTTTAATAATAAATCAGCACACAAAAATTAGATTGCATCACGAAGCAATAACTGATCCAACTGTGGATTACTATACCAAACGACAGAAACTAACTAAACTTATTTTATTTAAAGGAAATTAAAATATTGTTACAGTTTAAATACTTTTTTATTTATTCTCTGAGTAAGTACCCACGTAGGCAGAATAATAAAATTATGTCGCATCTGCGCGCATTGATTAAATAATAATAATAAATAAAAAAATTGTATTAAAAAAATGTAAGGTGAAAGTTTACAGTTTTTCTTAAATCTATGTCAAGTTCACCCATACTTTGAGCCTGAACTAGGTAATCCTGTGTTTCAGGCGATTTGAGGTAACATTAATTGATTAAATAATCATATATCATATTAATATTATTGGTACCAATGTAAAAAGGTATATAAAATTATCCTTTTTTACTAAGCTAATTTAAAACTAACAATAATATGGACTATATTTACTTTAGCACAAGTAATAACTTCTCTGTATCTTCATAGGACATAGTTTGAAGAGCTTCCTTAAGGATTTTCTTGCAGTTATTGTGATTTAAGGAGTAGATGCTTCCTTTTTCATTCAGCCTGTTATAGAGTAGCGGTCCGAGGTACATATAAAACTTGGCTGTGAAAGCATGTTTTGTACTTTTTTGAGGGCAAACTATATCTTTCCGTATTTTTTTAGTGAAATCAGTGCTGTATGGAAGTGCTGCGTGTTGTTTTAGTACAGTGCTCATAATAAATAACTGTCGAACTGTTAGTACTTCACAAGATTTATACAGGAGGTTAGTGGGGAAAAGGAAAGGGCGGCGAGTAGCCACCTTGAGAATAGCTCTTTGAGCTCTTTCAATGGGCAATAACAGAGTTTTACTCGCTTGTTATCTATGAGAACATAACAACCCCCACTTGCCCCCGGTGTCATCAAGTGCATGCGCTATTTTTTGTATGAAATAGCTTCTCTAGTACGTAGTACATTATAACTCAATGGGCGGCGCCGAGTTGTTCTGCCATACATAATACGAGACCTAGTGCTCCTTCGTTGGCAATGTTGGCATTCAGCCGCGGTACGAGAGTGATTCGCGCGACATTTTACAGCTTTTAGTTAAATTGTTCGGACAATTTGCGTGACTTGTATTTACATAGCTCGTCGGGTTCCCGCCGCGCGCCGCTCCCCAACAATAACAGATTTCAATGTTGTTGTGTTTATACTTTCCGCAATTTATTAAATCTTGAAACCAAATGGTACGAAGATAACTGACGTGACAATTTGTATCACGATAGAAATTTTAAAGAATGTTGAAGGTTCGGTTGCCGCAGTGACTGGGCGGTTGATTGCTGCGCTGCGTGTCGCGGGTTTGATTGGCGCTTAGAACAAATATTTCGCACCCCCCACCGAATAATATGGTAATGTGCTATTACGATAGTTTACGTTTTATTGCATATTCGATATTTATTGCATTGATTACACCTTGTAATTTTTTTTCGTAATTTTTCTATGCATATTTGCAAAAGTACAATAATTCCAATGGTCCCATAATGGACTTAACAATATTATTCCCGAAAAATCTTAACACACTTTTTGCACGAATAGTATCATAACAAGTTGTTACAGATTATGCAATCTTTAACTTTTTCGGTAAGGCTAAGGGACGATTACCATTTTATTCGCGTAAGAAACGCATATCTTGTTCCGCGTAAAGTGTAATACAATTATATTCGTGTATTATTTTAATTCACAGGGTTTGGTAATGTTGTTTTACAAAACATGACAGAGACCTATGAATATCGTAATGTCGTTCACTGTATCATAATAGTTAATATTTTTAAAGCAAGCGGCTTGTGCAATAAAATATTACGATGGTGTCGGTACGTAATGAACGAATACAGTATTTATTCATTTATTATCCATTGTGATTGATGAGTACATTTTTTTTCTTTTTTTGTATGGCATCTCGCAGTTCAACCTAGGAGGTTGTCGTCAGGCCTCCAGCCAGGGCAAGACTTACAAACTAAGCGACTTCACTTAGGGCGTCGCTGGGGGAGGAAAGCAATCGGACAGGCTGGATCTAAATGGTATCATTATTTAGGGGTTGATTTTGAACTACAAGCTCAGGCACGTGGGCTAGCTCGAGCAAGGCTCAGAGAGGGCAGGGATCGGGACGTTGCGACGGTCCTAGATGATGAGGACAGAATGACGGCTGTTTGCGTCTGTGCTTCTTGAGCGTGCTAGTTTCCCTACTGCTGGCCTGGTGATAGCGTCATCGGGGGTGCTCGTATCGGGCGGCCGATGCGCTTAGAAGATTACGTTATCTTATGGCAGAATCGAAGAAGAGCTTAGAAAAGCGTTTCATAAAGTGAAGGATAGTGAGCATTCTAAGCCTATGTGTAGACCATTAGGTCATTGCGGACATTGTAAGGGGCTCCCGTGACTTTGCATGAGAACCGGTTCTGAAGTCCCTGAATCCTATAGATATATCTAGCCTTGGTATACAGTACAAACACAACACCAGCGTATGTCATGATGGGACGGATCACCGCGGTACAGAGGCGAAACTTGCACCTGAGAGACAACTTACTAAGAGGAAATGGAGCCTACCCATAGCAAAGGCGACACAGACACGAGCTGCACTGATATGCGGCCCGAAGGACAGATGGTCGTCGAGTACAACTCCTAGATATCTAGCTTGCTTCTCCCAAGTGATAGGCTTACCGCACAGAGTGATTGGGCTGAGGGAGGTGGAATTAAAACGTGGTTTAAAATAAAGAACCGCTTGAGTCTTATCGGGGTTAACCTTACTTCTCCACTTCCGAATCCAAGCAGTTGTAGATTTTTGGCCATAGCGTTCTTATAACCAGTGTAATAGATGGCCGTGTCGTCCGCGAACAGGGCTAACTGAGCCCTTTTTGATTCGACAGCACGGAACAAAGTAACAGCTTGAATATAAGCGGGGAGATGGCGGGTCGAATAGGGTGACCCCTCACCCCATTCGAGGTGAGGAGAGAGCTTCCCCGCTATCGCAATAGCGGAAGGTGCGATCCGACTGAGAGTCTCGTAGGATGAGCACGAGACGGTCTGGCACTTCTAGTTGGTACAGCTTGTATAATAAGCCGTTGTGGCAGACTTTGTCGATGGTTTTTGCTATGTCGAAGAAAAACCCGCCCGTCATCGCTCCAGCGCTCAAATACTCGACGATGCTGTGGACCTATTGGATGCACGAGTGTTCGGTCCTGAAGCAGAATTGCTCGTCGGGAATGAGACTCTTAGCCTCGGCATAGTCTTTATGTCGCTTATAAATAAAGGCAAAAACCCACAGCTGCGCATGGAGAGGCAACGCACGTGTTAAGCTTCGCTTTACAAGAAAATGTATGTGAATATGTCCACTGTAAGCCACGGACACGCTCTACATGACTTGACGTCATTAGTACATGCGTAGTTTGTTCAAATAAGGCGCTCAAATAGCTCTACGCTGTCAATGGCGCTGTGCATGCGGTACACACTATACACGAATATTTACCCACGGCCATACCGCAGTGGGCCACGCACGCTACAGTTGTAGATTGTCGTGGGCGTATAGTATATACTGCAGTTGATACGTAGACCCACGTTATCAAACAAATGAATCCACGCAGCTAAAATGCACCGCGTGCCCGTGCACAGCGTGTACCGCGGCGGGTTTGCGCCTGTCTCTTTAATTCCGAACGCATACAGAAGACTGATAGGCCAGTAGCTACATGCTTCCGCCTTGGGTTTACCGGGTTTGCGGATAGGTACTGGTAACAGTGGCCTCTTTCCGTACCTGGGGGAAGAATATTTTTCTCAAGGCGCCATTGAAGATGGCTGCTATTGACACTATTAACTTGGCGGGGAGGAGTTTGGGCACCTTATTGGTGATTCCATCAGAACCGGGTGCTTTCCACGGCTAAAGCCTTTTTATGATGTCATGTACTTCGTCAGGTGTGACTGGAGGCACAGGGTCATTGGGGTCTTTTACGGGAGTGAGAGAGAGAGAGAGATCTACGTTCGACATCGGCATTCACTATGGCGATGTGACGTTTGTGTACTGGTTGAGAGCTGGGAGAGCACTGAGACTCCAGGCTGTTGAATGCGGCGCTCGGGGCGGATAAGAAGAAACATCGAAGCCTCGACGGTGGCATGCATGTTTCTTTGCATTTGCGAGAAAGCTTGGTGGGTGGGCTCGAGTTGGTTGAGCGCCTTATCCCATCGAGTGTAAGGATGTCGCTTATGCGCTTCCTTACAACACGCTCTTTAAGTTGCGCATTTGAGCCTTGTAAGCATCCCTGGGCAAGTTGTCGTAGGCACGGGTGGCTGCGTTCTTCTCGTTTATCAGTTCACGTACGTCAGCGGGTAGTCTCCATAACTTCATAACTTTTCATAAATTCGCAATTATGTACCTATATAATACTCGTATGTATCGTCAATCGATTTGTTTGCAAGCTGCTTAGCGACAATTAGTACTATCTTGTCTAAAAGCTGCATTGTTTCTGATGAATTTGCTGAATTGAGGTTGCGCCTGCTTTCCTGCCTGTGCAGGTACTTAATTTGTGGAGGCATTATTTGCAGGTACTTAATTTGTGGAGGATTTATTGCTTCATTATAAATTTTTGTATTGTTTGCTAGGCACCCAACCACAATAAAATATAAATTATCCAGCATTATTATCAACTTTCTCTAATATTGCTAAGCTACTGGCAAATCAAACAATAAGTTTTTACTGTTTTATTTAATAAAACATGATATTTGCAACATTATATTACTGTTAATCTTTTGACACTACATATCGACGAATATTATTGTCATGTTATATTACTGTATACACTATCGCTTGGATAATATCGTAATATCATATTGCCGGCAGGCTTTTCGGTACCGAATTTCAACGAATAATACCGTAATGCATTATTACTAACAACGATATCGTTGAGGTTACACGCGAATAATATCGTAATGATGTGTTGCCTACAATTGTTTTGTCCTACAATATCAGTAACATTATTTTCGTCAATAACTTTCTTTTGTTATACTATTGCAAAAAAAATGCATACAGTAAAACAGACCGCAAAAAATTAGCTTTGTTTTGATGTATAAATGGTTATCGTAGGATTCACCCATGCTGAGATATATGCATAAAACAGTTTTTTATTTTTCCTGTAAAATTTAGAATTGTCGATTACCGGTTTATTCGGTGGGGGGTGCGATTTGTGTGGCCTAGAATTTGTTGATCCGGGTCTGGCTGTTCGTGTATTACATGTGAGTTTAATGTTTGGAAACCCACCCACGATACAGGAAAAAATCCTATTAGGGGGATTTTATATTATTATAAAGTCAATCAAAGAGTCTTATCATTTAGAGTCAATTCGATTGTTGATGTAAAGATGACAAGAGAATGAGAATGTTTGCCTAGAACCCCGATTTCAATCGCACGGCCCCTCAGCTAGTCCTCTCGATTGCAGGTCGAGATTGTTGCAAAGTGCCCGTCGCAACTCGTACGAGAGCATCGCTCGTGCGAGAGCCGCGCGCGAGCTGGCACGACGTGCTCGCGAGCGCGCTGCAAAAGGACGTGCCCGCGACCGGCCCAGAACTGAGCTACTAGTTTGGCGCTTTCGGTTGCGTCCATCAGTTCCTGTAGTGAACAAACAACAGGACACGCAGGACGATAATCAGTGCCCCATCGTTTGAGGAACAAATCCAAAGTCCACTTATAAAAAAATCGCTGTTCCATACATTTTGGCTTTGTAGGTTTACCACTTTTGTAAGAATACGTAGTTTTGTTTTAATTTACAATTAAAAAATACACGTTGACTCTCGTTTTTATTTATTCTCGGATTGCCAGGATTTATTCCGTTAGGCTAGAGCATTATGTGGGCAGAAGACGGGTTTCGTGCAATGAAAACACACTGGTTGCGCTACACTGTTTCTATTAAACTAACAAATTGCTTGAAATTACATCATCATCATCATCAGCCTATCAATATTCCCGCTGCTGGGACACAGGCCTCCTCTCTATCGAGAGGGAGTGGGCTATAATCCACCACGCAGGCCCAGTGCGGTTTGGTAGATGTCACATGTCTTCGAATTTTTGGTTCTAGGACATGCCAGTTTCCTCACAATGTCTTGAAATTACACTTTAACACAATACCACGAGGCACAATGAATCGGGTACAGTTTCAAGACGTCTCAACTCCGCTGCGATCAGACCCAGAATGTCGTCCTCGCCGTGAGCTGTTAAAATCAGGACTCTGTAGAAGCAGCCTATGGTAGGGTAGACTGGTAAGCAGGTCGCGTGATGTCACCACTGCGCGCTTACGATCCATTCCCCAGACTCATGACCGGATCCAACATATTCAACATCTTGAAAAAATTTAAATTTATAATAAAAAAATAATAAAATATATGTCGCATCCGGTCATGAGTATGGACGGGCGAATGAATCGAAAGCGCGCCAGTGGTGACATCACGCGACCTACTCCCTACCATGGCGGCTTTTACAGAGTCCTGATGTTAACACCTCGCGGCGAGGCAGACAGTCTGGGTCTGATCGCAGCGGAGTTAAGACGTCTTGAAACTGTACACGATTCATTGTGCCTAGTGTTAATGTGTGAAAGTGTAATGTCAAGTTATTTGTTAGACTCAGTGCATCTGTTTGAAAAGAGTAACCATGGAGTTTCTTGCCGGTTCTTCTCCATGGAAACTACCTACCCGAACCGTGCAATGCGAAATAAAATAGTGTTTCGCATCCAGTGTGTTTTCATAGCACGAAACCCGTGTTCTGCCCACATAAGCTCGAACTTAGCGAAATAAATTCCTGACGAACTCCGACATATATATATCACGGCAGGGAAAGCCTAGAGGAACACTGTCCCCAAATATTAGCGCTATCCACCGCCATATTGTCTTTCAGTCATAATAGCACATCGCCTTGCGATACGATTCTTTTCATTGTTGGTAGTTAGGTAGATGGGTACTGGGTAGTTGAAATCACACACAACTCTTAACTCAAACTCCAAATGTTTATTTCTATTAAACCATTTGGTACAGGCACATAGAAACATTCTAGAGTTGAGCCGTTTGTTCGCATGTGGTTGATATGGAGAAGAACGAACAAAGAAACTCCATACACTCTTTTAAATTGCTCATATAAACAACTTAATATTGCTCACTTCAAAAACCACTAATAATCACATACTTCAATTATTTTTCTCATCGTAAGCTAACAGGACCCTTCGTTGCTCACGTGTCTGTCCTGTTTGACTGAGCGGAAGTACCACAATATCCGTTCAGCAACTTATTACAATAGTAAATTCAATCAGCCTCACAAATAATACTGAAACACTTTACAATAATTATGTTACTATTAAATAATGACAGAATTCACCAATTTGAACACGTTTTCAATCATTAATAATAAACTAGTTGTCTCATTACTTTTTAGTCTTTAATCTGTGCTATCATGGAACATTTCCGGTGATGTAAACAGTTATGTTAAACAAAAGCTTTTTACTAGTAAATCACTGTGTAAAATAGTCTTATTAATTTATAGTTGGGAATCTATTATTGAGACTTACTTAGTTCACGTACTAAATTTAAACATTCAGGTATTGATGATAAAATCACATTCGGCGCCATTTTCCCTGACAAGTGACGCCGTATCATAAAGAAACATACTGTCAAGTGATTAACTATTAATTGCTAGAACATCGAGTTTAGTTTGATAATTGATTTTCTTCAAGTGATACTGATTAAGACAAGCCAACAGATGGCGCTGTTGAGCTTGAAACTCAAACGAAATTAGTCAATGGCACTCACAGGTGTTATAATAGTTGCCAGAGTATCTCACAGATGGCAGTATTATCGTTTATGGAATAAGAAATAACATTATGTAATAAGCTTAGCTTATAGGTGTCCTCGCGGCGACACGGCCATTCTGATCTGCGGTGCGCGCTCTGCACCTGCCGATGTCGTCACTATGTGGAGTTTCGTGGTTGTTATCTGAAATAGTGGAGATAAATTTTGGCGGCAGATTATTGTTACTTTTATTATTATCCTACAATGTTCATTGAATTGTAGGATTTGGTAACAGAGAGTTTTAGTCAACATAGAAAGCTTGTAATAAATCTGACATCTACTCAGTTTTCCTAGTATTCAAAATTAAATGCGTTTATGTATCACCTAGACACATACACACAGTCACAGAGTTAATCTGCTTGAAATTTTTGTTAAAATTTTTAGTAGTGCTTAGATTGAAGCTGGTATGAGCTGTTAGCTGAATAAAATGTTGTAGTCTGAATTATCAAATAACATTAATTGTATTAAGGTTATTGATATTGTTTAATCAGCTATTAGCTGAATAGAATATTGTTGCTTCAATTGTCCAACAATATTCGTTGAATTGTTGTGTTTAGTATCAGTTAGTTTGCAAGCAGTTTTGCAACTTGTATTTGAGTTTTTTTTTATGCTAAATGCTATTTGTTAAAAACAACATTGTCGCTTGAGCTATTCAACATACTCGATCTGAGTGAATTTTGATGGGATCGGCTTCCAGTCTAACTAATACCCGTATTCACAAACGCTTCGATTCGAGAAGTCGTTATTGTTAAGCTTGGTATGAGTTAGGTTTTTAGTCAACTTTAGAACCTTGTAACCTACTGTCTACTAGATTCGTCTTGTAGTGGTAAGTAGTATGTTTTTATTTGTTCATTCTCATGGGAAGGTAATGCTCTGTGATAGACACAAAGTCTTGGATTTGACAGGATAAAACGATAGGATCAGGAACACCGCTCTGTGATAGACACAAAGTCTTTGATTTGACAGGATTAAAGGGTAAGGAGTTCAGGACCATTGCTCCGTGACAGGCACGAAGTCTTTGATTTGACAGGATATAAGGAACCAGGCTCTGGGCGTTAGTACGCCGTGGACCCAGCAGGATAACATGAAAGTATTGTTCATTAGATGCTCCACGGCTGCTAATAGTTTATTTTCTTAATCAGTTGCCTCCACGGCTGCTGATAGGATCATTTGTAGTGTTCATTATCAGTGGCCTCCACGGCTGCTGATAGGATTGTTTGTAATTTGTTGTGTTCATTAAGTACCTCCACGGCACTGATAGTATTTTTTGTGAGTCAGTTGCCTTCACGGCTGCTGATAGGATTGTTTGTAATTTGTTGTGTTCATTACCAAGTACCTACACGGCACTGATAGTATTTGTTTGATTTGTTGTGAGTGTTTGTATTACTCATTGAGCTTGTTGTTTCCTCCACGGATACCAATAGCTTGTGAGTATTATTATTTATTTATTTTTTTACTTTATTAGTTACGTTTAGATAAGAGTACTAATATTTTGTTATTATTATTATAAATAGTTGCTTACAACTGGTAGGATTACAAAAACTAAAATAATCAACGTGGATACATGATACTCATTACACATGAGCATCATGTAGGTAGGTTGATTTGGCTATTGTATTAAGCCTATTGATATAACACTGTCGGTATCAGTGGGGAAGTGTAGGAAGTGGTTTGAAAACTCCTCACCTTTTATGTTAGTTTATGATGTGAGGACACTGTAACAGTCATCCCTGGTTGGCTGCTCTCATGTTGTTCCCCATTTGCTGGCGACACGGTCATCTGTTCACCAGGCTGCAGTCCTTGAAGTTGTTCGTTTTTGAAATTGTTCATTGAGTCACATTTTTAAGTGACCTTGCTTCATTATCATTTGCTGGGGTAGCGGTTAATTGATGTCATCACTATCTTGGAGTGACTGGGTGCATAGAGTTTTAGAAGAACTCGAGTCTTCTTTATAGTTGCTCTCAATTTCTTTGATAGAAGGTATCATTTCTTCTATGATAAGACAATTGCCTGGAACCTGAAATGTGAGAAGTCATGCAGGTAAATAACATAACATCACGCATGTTGTCCCTGAAAGGTTAGGCAGAGGTAAACCTAATAGTATGCAACATTTATTTTGAAGTCCCGTATAATAGGAGGCAAGCCTTATTGCCATCAACCAGACACAAATCTGGACTCTGTGCCTGCTACAGAGACATTCCTAATGGAAAAACCCAACAACACTTTGCCTGACCTGGGAATCGAACCCAGGGCCTTATGCTCAACAGTCACGCTTGCAGCCACTAGACCAACAAGGCAGTCAGTGCAAGTAAATATTAACAATAGTGTAATGTCTACACTAATAGTGTAATGTCTACACTAATAGTGTAGTGTGTAGGTACAAAACATCACACCTGCAATCTCTGAGGGGTTAGGCAGAGGTGAAAATAATAAATCCACACTTTGCTTAAGCCTCTAGTTTAGCGATATGGCTATTTGCCATTCAAATGATTGTCTGGCTTGCTACTGAGAAATTCCTGATGGAAAAACCCAATAACACTGCCAGGCCTGGGAATCGAATCCAGGTCCTCATGCTTTAATAACAGGGCTCATGACCACTGGACCAACAAAACACTCCTACTATTTTTTTAAATTAGTTGGAGTGATAAGTGTTATAGCCGGTAATAAGTTGTTTTGAAATAGTTATTTACTTAGATTAAGTTAATTAAACTAAGATGGGAAAGTTAAACTGATCAGAACTACTTTATAAACACTATTGGTTGTGTATACGTAGTTGCACTGACAAAACATTCACATTTTATTAACACATCGAAAGCTTTGCTTCGTTGATATAACATAAGATTTCATTGTCATAACTTGTTGAACTGAAATTTGTTTGACATTTCATAAGTTGTCTTGTTTTCAAATTAAAATATATAATACTAGCTGTTGCCCGCGGCTTCGCACGCGTGCAGTTCGGTAACTGCCCCACTGAATTATACTGAAGGGATTAATAGTTTTCTACATGTTAATTTAGGTTATAAACTATCTATGTGCCAAAATTTCATAATCATCACAATTTATTAATATCATCACAATCACCATCACTATCACAACCACCATCATTATCACAATCATTATCACAATCTCCATCACTATCACAACCACCATCATTATCACAATCATTATCACAATCATTATCACAATCACCATCACTATCACAGTCACCATCGTTATCACTATCACCATCATAATCACCATCACTATCACAACCACCATCATTATCACAATCATTATCACAATCATCATCGCAATCACCATCACAATCATCATCACAATCACAATCACCACCACAATCCCCATCACCATCGCTATCACCATCACAATCACCGTCACTATTACAATCAACATCACCATCACAATAACCATTAAAATCACTATCACAATCACCATAATCGTTATCACAATCATTATCATGGTAATCACAATCACTATCACAATCACCATCACCATCACCATTACAATCACCATCACAATCACCATCACAATCACCATCACCATCAAAATCACCATCACAATCTCGATCACAATCTCGATCACAATCACTATCACAATCTCGATCACAATCACTATCACAATCACTATCACAATCACTATCACAATCACTATCACAATCACTATCACAATCACTATCACAATCACTATAACAATCACAATCACTATCACAATCACTATCACAATCACTATCACAATCACTATCACAATCACTATCACAATCACTATCACAATCACTATCACAATCACTATCACAATCACTATCACAATCACTATCACAATCACTATCACAATCACTATCACAATCACTATCACAATCACTATCACAATCACTATCACAATCACTATCACAATCACTATCACAATCACTATCACAATCACTATCACAATCACTATCACAATCACTATCACAATCACTATCACAATCATCATCACAATCACAATCACTATCATCATTTTAACAATCATTATCATCGTAATCACAATCATCATCATCACAAAATTCCATCCTCGTCATCACAAACATTATCATCGTAATCACAATTATTATCATCGTAATCTCAATCATTATCATCTTAATCATCATGATCACAATCGCCATCATTATCACAACCACAATCATAATCACAATCACTATTACTATCACTATTACAATCACCATTTCTATCACTGTCACAATCACAATCACCACCACCATCACAATCACTATCAAATCACTATCACAATCACCATCATCGTTATCACAATCATTATCATCGTAATCACAATCATTATCATCTTAATCATAAACATCATCATCACAATCAACATCATTATCACCTTAATCATAATCATCATTATCATGACAATCAACATCATCATTATAACAATCATCATCATCGTTATCACAATCATCACAATAAATCAACAATAACCCTGTATAGAAGTTGAATCCGCTATCTTCTGGATCTCAAAATAAATGCCATTTTTGACATCAGCACCCCTGATAATCTCGGTTTCGACACCCATATTGATTTTTAGACATTTCAACCCCATCGCACCCCAACAGGGAATGATGGTAATTCAGGTCCGCCACATTACGTTGTTTTTGTAATACACGCGACCCATTTCACCATACAAACAATACCTATGTTGAATTTCAGGCTTTGTTACCCCATTCCCCCTTTAGGGGTTGAATTCTGAAAAAACCTGAAACACAAATTTTAACTCATTTATCGATAGGAGTACTCCTGTTAAGTTTCGAATAAAGTAGTCTAACTAATCTTATTTCCCCATGTAATCTTTGGACCCCTTTTTCAACCCCTTAGGGGGTTAATTTTGAAAAATCCTTCCTTAATGCACCCTTAAACCCCATAAAAAACCTATGTGCCAAATTTGGAATCTCCAGACTCAGTGGTTTGGGCTGTGCATTGATTTTTATACTTTGCCACCCCATTTTCCCCTCTTAGGGGTTGAATTCTGAAAAAACCTGAAACCAGTTTCTACTCATTTATCAATAGGAGCACTCCTGTGAAGTTTCGAATAAAATAGTTAAACTAATCTTGTTTCCCCATACAAACTTTGGAGCCCCGTTTAACCCCCCTAGGGGATGAATTTTGCAAAATCCTTTCTTAGAGCACCTTTAGACCACATAAGGAACAAATATGCCAAATTTGGAATCTCTAGACTCAGCAGTTTGGGCTGTGCATTGATTTTTAGACTTTGTCACCCCTTTTCACCCTCTTAGGGGTTGAATTCTGAAAAATCCTGAAACCCGTTTCTACTCATTTATCAATAGGAGCACTCCTGTAAAGTTTCGAATAAAACAGATTAACTAATCTTGTTTCCCCATACAAACTTTGGAGCCCCGTTTAACCCCCTTAGGGGGTGAATTTTGAAAAATCCTTTCTTAGTGCACCCCTAGACCACATAAAGAACCTACTTGCCAAATTTGGAATCTGTAGACCCAGTGGTTTGGGCTGTGCGTTGATAGATGAGTCAGTCAGTCAGTCAGTCAGTCAGTCAGTCAGTCAGTCAGTCAGTCAGTCAGTCAGTCAGTTTCTTCTTTTATATATTTAGATAAATCAGTTTCTTAACAAAGTGTTTTTGTATGAATCTTGCAACATGTTGTCCAATACAAATGTTTTCAAATTTGCATAATTATTTGAAAAGCCCTCAACGTTGCACTTAACGCAAACAATATCTGATTGTGAGGTATAAACCTATAGTGTGAATGAAAAGTCAATAACAACATCTTAAATTTGTTACTAATCATTTATCTAATTAGTAGTAATTAAAAAAGTTAATTCATGATTTTAGTTTCTGACACGTCATTACTGGTTATATTTCAAAAACCATTGATTGCTTATTGAGTGAATTAAATGGAGTGTTTTTATTTCACTTCCACAGGTGTCAAGTTACCATAACCAGCATGGGATGTGTTAAGTTAAAATAATGTTAACTGTAAATATTCTCTACAGTAACAAAATACTAAAATAAATAAAACAAAATACTTCCCGGGATTGACGATCCATTAGCAGGTTTATGTATTGATAATTATGCTTTCCCGGAGTCCAATCTTTATTTATTCTGCTTCGGTCATTCTGTGCTGTACTTACATGTTGGCAATTTTGAGTGCAATAAATGAAGTTTTCCATCACATACAACTTCATTGTTTGTTTACCAATGTAAATTGCATTTTCATTATGTGTTTGTTACGCATAGCGCTACCTACGACCTAGACCCCGATCAGCGACTTACACGCCACTGCGTAAGGGAAACAGCTAAATGCCGACGCTGCACTTCGTGACGCGCGGACACCGAGTGATCGACCTCGCAATGCGGAAATCATCAACTCAGCACCCGATACTTTCAAGGTGGAACCGTACGGAAGCAAAGAGCAAGACAAGCACTTCATTGCACGTACCTAAGATTAGCTAATAACAAGAATCCAGGAAGATCGTCATTCCATATTCACACTTCGAATAGGAGCTAGGCTAGGTTAGGCTATAGCTATTGTAATGTAATTATTTTACTCTAATATAGATTAAGTAGTCATCTTTGGTTTCATTTCAATCCCCCGATTGCAGCTAACGTAATTGGCGCAGTCGAAAGGATATTCACGGGCCGGTTCGCGAGCTTAGGGATCTCTAATATCGAAACCCGCGTACGCGAATCGCCTGGGTGGCTATCGAGCCCCGGTATCGAATATTCGAATCTACGGTCCAGCTGCAGTTTCGGGAGGAGAATCCAAACTTCGATTCACGAGAGAGCCAGAGATGAAGAATTTGTAAGTACACTTGAATTGTTCCTGTGTTGCTTCCCTCTTAGTCCTAGAACCACTCAACTTCCAAAATTTCCCACCCGAAAAATTCCAGTTCCCAGGAGCCCGCATCTCGGCTCACTGAGGTGCTATAGATAACGGTAGGGATTTGGATAGTGATAGTAAGAATAGCATAGGTAGTAGCGTAATTAGCGTAAAAATGGCCCACGACCCCGATACGATTTTCTAGGCCCTTCGTATGGTCCCGGAGTTCGATGGGAACCCAAACGTCTTGACTAGATTTATTAAGATATGCGACTAGATAGTAGCCGAGTATGTTAGTAGTGTCCAGGGTAGTGAATTAAGCAACTTGTGCGTGTTAAACGGCATCTTAAATAAAATACAAGGCACCGCTGCCTGTTATATTAACTCCAACGGGATACCCGAAAACTGGCTAGGTATCAGAACGGCTTTAGTCGATAATTTTTCAGATCAACGAGACGAGACCGCCTTGTATAGAGACCTTTCCTTAGCTACGCAGGGAAATAGGACACCTCAGGAATTCTATGAAGAATGCCAAATCTTGTTCAGTACGATGATAACGTATGTAACGTTACACGACCAAATTTCTACTACAGTGGAAGTGAAACGTACACTGTACAAGAAAGTTACTATGCAGGCTTTTGTAAGAGCATTAAAGGAACCATTAGGATCCCGCATTCGGTGCATGCGTCCCGATACTATTGAGAAGGCCCTCAAATATGTACAGGAAGAACTTAACGTTATGTACTTACAGGAATGTAGGGAGTTTTCATCAAATACCAATCTAGTTCCTCCACTTAGTAGTAATTTCGCAGAGCCGATTTCCAACTGGCCCAATCCTGTAGGAATCAGACCCGACCAACTACCACCACCACAACCATTCGGGTTCAACCCTAACTTTGTTAATCCCCAGGCCCAAAACCGCATACCTAATCAAACACAGCATATATTCCACGCACTTTACAACGCTCAGAGTAACATGTTCCGTTTGCCACCTAGAAACGTCCCGGCACAAAATCAGAATCAAGGTCCTATACCCATGAGCGAGGTACAGAATTTTACACCCACCCCAAAGTTATCTGGCCATAACATAGTTGGCAGAAATCAGGTAATCTGCCACCAACTAAATACTTTAAAACTCGGGAAATTAACATGAATCAGTGTGCGTCATACGGCGACTCATATTACCCGACAGCACTATTACGAGCCGACCTGGTTCAGTTACGATGATATTTGTCACAATTATAACCCGGTTGTTTCATTAGAGTGCAACTTTGCTCCGACTTTAAGAAATGTAGGTATTCAAGACAATATTATATATTCAACTGAACCTCAGGCAGGTCCAAGTCAGGTAAATCAGGATTTCCAGGAGGCCCAGAAATTAAAAGAAACAAATATAGAATTAAATCTCCCGAATCAATCTCCAGAATCAAACCCGAAAGTAAAAACCGGTATCCTAATAAATCCATCTAATGCCATGTATTCCACCATGCCAGTCATACAGAACAAGTTTAAGAGCTCATCTATGAACTTAGTACAAGCTAAGACGGAATTAGAGAAGGTTAAAGATAATCTACGTCAGCAAGAGATAATTAAACACTACCATGACGGCAAAACTAATCACCGAGGAATTATCAAATGCTATTAATTAGCCCTCTCAGGCAAGTATTATTGGCTCAAAATGAAAGACCAAATAGCCAAACTCACCAACGAATGCACTACTGCGGGCAAGCCAAATATGACCGGAGATCTATTAGACCCCAGTTTAATATTGTACCCCCGGCAACAAAACCATTCGAGATGGTAGATAGACACATGGATTTATCCCGCCGCAAACGCAAAACAGAATACGTTCCTAAACGACAAGTATTCATTAAGAACCCCTCTGCAAGCCGTCAGAAAACAGTACCGCGGTATACCCCCTTGTCTGTGGGACGGCCAAATTGGCCGAGCGAAAAAAGTAAGCCAGATCTGTGGCTCGGCCAAAGTGGCCGAGTAGTCTCTGCGTTCGTATTTGACATAATTTTAATGATGAACTTGTTTCTATCTCGCTCAAATTTGCACAGAGTCTAGGAGAAAGAACAAGAAAGACATTTTGCCACAGTTCAACAACGAATGAAACTTCTAACTGACTAATATACCGCTCGTCAGTTGCGAAAGGCGCCGCGCGCCAACTGGTCGTCACAGATTAGAACAACAAATCTTCTGTGTGCTATAGTGTGTGATATAGTGCGTTGTGTGGTATTGTGTTGTGTTTTCGTCATGCCTGGGTAAGTAATAAACATGTTTCAATGTAGAAACAGTCTAATTGTTAGAGATTTCGGCCAGAAATAGTCATTTCAACAAACATGAAAAACCGTTGAAGAGACGCTGATACATTTCGCGGTATTTTGGCACTAATTATTGATAGAAATGCAAACTATGGCTATTACGTGTGTTTTTTATGTATCGTATTATATAATTATGTTAGGCGTTTAATTTTAATGTTATCGTATTTTGGTTGTGTTCAATTCAAAATTCTAATTACGTAAAACTTTCGTGAGCCCCGACCAATGAGAATTGCCGCGGCTTGCCGCTGGCCCAATCATAGAGCCGGATTTCAATGCCGTCGTCGCGTTTGACCAATCAGCGCCGTTGTTTACTAGATTTTTTAGTGAAATTGTTCGTTTTGATTATTGATTTTAATTAATGTTTTTGTTAGACAGCATGCATTTTTATATGCCTAATGTTTTGTAAATATCTTCAACATGTAGAATGTTAAAAAAGATTTCAAATTGAGGCAACAAAATATAAACTGTGATGCAATGTTTGAGTGGCTGTTTTTACGCCTGTTTTTAAGTGTCTGCTTTGTTTATTTTATACTAATTAACTAATGACTTGTAACAGGTGAAACTTTGTCGGTTGCAAGTATGTAAACCAAACATTATTATTAAAATATAGTTCAAAGTACAAGGCGTTGTGACTTCTGACAATGGAAGTGTAAACAAACCCGTTCTTTTGTTTGGAATGCGGCACTCATAAATTACGTCATGTTTTGTTAGGCTTGTGAGTTGAAAAAAATGTATTGCGACGTCTGTTTTTTTGTTTGATTTATATGAACTAATGTATCTTTGTGTAAGCTAAACAATAATTTGTTGAATAAACAGTTTATTTTTTTAATTATAATTACCTTTACACAAGAAACTGGTATTTTTCCCTCACACTGAACACACGTTGCAATTACTAATACATTTCATGGCAAAACTATACTAAACCGTACATAACCTGTTAGCTAATTTAATAACGATTCCAATGATGTAACTGGTAGCGAGCTAACTAACGTAATTTCGGAGATATAGTCATTTTAATCACGTCCGCCGAATCGGTCGAGCCCCACAGACAGGGCTCCACGGTCGCGCGCAATTTTTAGGTTTGACAGTGCCACAGTTGAGGGGATACCCAAGATACCATTCTATCCGATTTACCCATACGCATTTACACGCCTAAAAAACGTAGACTAGTATTCAAAACCAGGTTAAAAAGAGTAAGGAATTCAACCCCCACACTATTTCCAATACAGTTTAATAAATTTAACAATCCAGTTTAATAAACTACGCAAAGTTGGTCAACTTATACTTACTACAAATGGAAATTTAGAAGACTTAAGATTAGAATTAGAATAGAAAATATGTTAGCTATTAGATAAATATTAAACTTAGAACTCAGAGAATACTATGATACTATCATTCCCGGATCGTATTCCAACGAAAAACAGATAGTTATAGCTTCCAGATCTCCTATAATCTCCAAAATTGTTCATGATCTGCACAAGTTATCCATAGCACCCAACAAAAGCCGTCAAGCCCTTATCCCTACCTACCCTTTTATAGCAACCAATGGGGACTCTTCCGTGTACATAGAAGCAGAATACTCGAAGTTCAGCTACTGGTATCTCTGTGAGAAGGAAACATCGAAAACGAACGAAACCTGACCGCATACAAGAACTTAACAAGAACCAAGCCCTCAAGAGTTCCTGACTAACTAACTTTAATTAATGACAACGACGTAATACAAGGGCAACCTTTGAAACTAATGAACATACGGAGACACAGAGAGCCGCATTAACCCAAGTTCACCTCAGCTCAATCGACCTAGAAGGACTACACAACATGCAGAACCAAGTTATAACGAGCCAGCCGATACAGCTCAACCAACTACAATCGGACATCATATACCATACGACCAAACAAGTTCCAGAAACATTTTCTCCCAAAGTTCTAAAATAGTTCCTGATCTGCGGGTGGAGATGTTACGCATAGCGCTACCTACGACCTAGACCCCGATCAGCGACTTACACGCCGCTGCGTAAGGGAAACAGCTAAATGCCGACGCTGCACTTTGTGACGCGCGGACACCGAGTGATTGACCTCGCAATGCGGAAATCATCAACTCAGCACCCGATACTTTCAAGGTGGAACCGTACGGAAGCAAAGAGCAAGACAAGCACTTCATTGCACGTACCTAAGATTAGATAGTAACAAGAATCCAGGAAGATCATGATTCCATATTCACACTTCGAATAGGAGCTAGGCTAGTTTAGGCTATAGTTAATGTAATTATTTTACTCTAATATAGATTAAGTAGTCATCTTTGGTTTCATTTCAATCCCCCGATTGCAGCTAACGTAATTTGTTCTTATGATTTGTTTTGGGTCAAGTGTTGCAATAAATATGTTGGTATCTGTCAGCCACTTGGATGAAAATGCAGCCAACTCTTTGGCTATCTTAGTCTTCCTAAGTATCTTCTTGTCTATCAGTTCATTGCCACTTAACACTGTATATTGGCTGTGGCAGCATAATAAGTCGCTCTCTCTTGAAAAGCTTCGTGGTGACCCCTTCGGTGAAAAATTCTTTGCCACGCCTTCGGCCATGGTCACAAAAGCAAGAGTTCTAGTTCGGTAGTTCCTTGATATTGTTCTAGATGTCCGGTACTGTGAGCAGCGCGCAAGAGCTATCACCTCTTCTGATATCACGGCAGGGAAAGCCTAGAGGAACACTGTCCCCAAATATTGGCGCTATCCACCGCCATATTGTCTTTCAGTCATAATAGCACATCGCTTTGCGATACGATTCTCTTCATTGTTGGTAGTTAGGTAGATGGGTATTGGGTAGTTGAAATCACACACAACACTTAACTCAAACTCCAAACGTTTATTTCTATTAAACCATTTGGTACAGGCGGTTCTCTATTGTATTACCTGACTTTTTTATTCATAATTTAAAGTGCCATAACTTTATTTGTCCTAATCATCATTTGTCCGAATGATAACTTACCTGAACTTAATATCATATAATATCACATGCCATAAAATTGAAATCCCTAAATACAATATGCCCTAAACCCGTTTGTCAAAAATATTGCAATCAATAATATACAAAAGACTAAAAACCGTTTTAAATAATAGTTATAAATCCTAAATAAAAAAAAAATTCAATGTTTTGATCTTAATAATATTTTTAGAACAAACCGGTATGTTCCCAGACGTTCCCAAAAGGGAACAGAACATTGTTATTTTAATTGTACAGGTTAAGTATTACTTAGCCTTTGCTATGCTCTAACACATTAATTTGTAAGAATTAAAAAGTAGAACCATCATAATATCGCAGAAAGTTCACAGTTAGAATCTTATTTTGGCATACATTTCATATCGGTAGTCACTAAAAGGCAGAAAATCAATCAATCAAACAAACATACACCAAACAAACATACACCATGCATGCAGCAAGCATGCAGCATGCAAGCACGCATACAGTATGCAAGCAAGCATGCAAGCGAGCAAGCATGCAGCATGCAAGCGAGCAAGCATGCAGCATGCAAGCGAGCAAGCAACATGCAGCAGGCATGGTTTCTGTCACGGCTCCGGCGCTGCGGGGCTCCGGCGGTCCCACGCGAGCTTATCATCGCAGATGTGTTTAACGCTCACCGCCGCTGCTGAGGCTGCGAGTGTTACAACCACCTGCTCCTCAACTTGCGGGCCACCTCGCCCCTCTGCGCCTACGCGATTTTAAATTACACTCTCGGGGTAGGGCAGACAAGACTGTGTGGGGTCGGATTTAGAGCGATTCGTTTCTGTCCCTAAAACCTAATTTTTAGCAAATGTTTTAGGACCAAAAATTTCATTATACTTATATGAATATTCGGAATAATACACATTATATAACAATATACTTAGGACTTTATGGCATGTAAAATTAGAAGATTCAATTATTATAGTATTCGATATTATGACAGAACAGTTTTAGAAATAAAGATAATTATGTAAAACAAAATTTCTGGATTTTGAACATTATGGTTACTGAAGTTTATAGCAAATGTTTTATGGATGATTTTCGGACAAAAATTTTTAGAAGAATTAAGGGAGTACCGGTACAGGGACATAGAAACATTCTAGGCTTGAGCCGTCCGTTCGCATGTGGTTGATATGGAGAAGAACGAACAAAGAAACTCCATACACTCTTTTAAATTGCTCATATAAACAACTTAATATTGCTCACTTCAAAAACCACTAATAATCACATACTTCAATTGCTTTTCTCATCGTAAGCTAACAAGACCCTTCGTTGCTCACGTGTCTGTCCGTACGCGGAAGTACCACAATATCCGTTCAGCAACTTATTACAATAGTAAATTCAATCAGCCTCACAAATAATACTGAAACACTTTACAATAATTATGTTACTATCAAATAATGACAGAATTCACCAATTTGAACACGTTTTCAATCATTAATAATAAACTAGTTGTCTCATTACTTTTTAGTCTTTAATCTGTGCTATCATGGAACATTTCCGGTGATGTAAACAGTTATGTTAAACAAAAGCTTTTTACTAGTAAATCACTGTGTAAAATAGTCTTATTAATTTATAGTTGGGAATCTATTATTGAGACTTACTTAGTTCACGTACTTAATAAATTTAAACATTCAGGTATTGATGATAAAATCACATTCGGCGCCATTTTCCCTGACAAGTGACGCCATATCATAAAGAAACATAATGTCAAGTGATTAACTATTAATTGCTAGAACATCGAGTTTAGTTTGATAATTGATTTTCTTCAAGTGATACTGATTAAGACAAGCCAACAGATGGCGCTGTTGAGCTTGATACTCAAACGAAATTAGTCAATGGCACTCACAGGTGTTATAATAGTTGCCAGAGTATCTCACAGATGGCAGTATTATCGTTTATGGAATAAGAAATAACATTATGTAATAAGCTTAGCTTACAGGTGTCCTCGCGGCGACATAATATATACATGTCGCCGCAAGAGGCTCTATCTGTTAAGATTTAATCTAATTAATAGCACTCATAATTCTATTCCATGATAAAACTGGTGAACCTGCCATCTCTGCTTGGCAGTACAATTATTACATAGAACTTAATTAATTGACAGATGAATTAAGCGCCATCTATTGGCTTACCGGTATCTTCTCGTCCAACCTACCGCAGTGTCTCAAGACGAAAGTCTATGACCAGTGTGTGTTGCCAGTGATTACATACGGGACCGAAACGTGGTCGCTCACAATGGGCCTCATCAGAAGGCTTAAAGTCACCCAAAAGGCAATGGAGAGGGCTATGCTCGGAGTTTCCTTGCGCGATCGAATCAGAAATGAAGACATCCGCAAAAGAACCAGGTTACCGACGTAGCCCGAAGAATTGCCAAACTTAAGTGGTAGTGGGCAGGGCACATTGCTCGCAGAACGGATGGCCGATGGGGCCGAAAGGAGTGGCGACCGCGAACCGGAAGACGTTGCGTTGGAAAGCCTCCCACTAGTTGGACCGATGCCCTGGTGAAGGCTGCAGGAATCCGCTGGATGCGAGTCGCACGGGACCGTTCAATGTGGCGACACTTGGGGGAGGCCTATGTCCAGCAGTGGACGTCTTTCGGCTGAAATGATGATGATGATGATTGGCTTACCTAGTACTTAGATAGTTCGTATTTTCAAATAGTAATTTATTAAACAAAAGTCTAGCTAAAGACTCTCAGTAAGTCTTTAGCTAGATCTATAGTTTAAATTATGATAAGCAAGTATTTTATGACATTGGATTTGTAATTATTATTGTTCATTTGACACAAACTAAAAAGTAACAAGATTATTTTACAGAACAATTTATTAGTGAAAGACTTCGTAGGTGTTCTTTGTACTAAATACTTTGATTTGCCGGAAATGGTTTTAAACAAGATTGAATATTGTTGTAAAAAGTATTGAAGCAACTAATTAGCTTTAACTTGATAAAACCTTTGTATTTGTGAATATTGGTATTGTTTAATTATTAAAATGATTAATTATGAATTACTCTAGTATTGTTTGTAAGTTTTAATGAACTTATTATGTAATGGGTAAACTGTACTGAGTGGAGGACTTCCGCTCACTCAATATAGACGCGTGAGCAACGATCAGTCACGTTAGCATAACTATCAAAACAATTGAAATACTAAAAATAAACGTTTGGTGTTTGAGTCAATTGCTGTGTGTGATTTCAATACCCACCTACCTATCTACCAACAATGAAGAATCGTAGGTATCGCACGGCGATGTGATGGTTAGAGAAAGACTGAAAGACAATGGCGCCAATATTTGGGCAGAATGTTCCTCTAAGGTTTCGCTGCCGTGATATATATTATATAATAAACTGTGTGCAAGTTTTACGCTCACAATATTTTGACACTATGTATGTCACTCAGTACGTCCAGGCAAGGGTCCTATTACCTGGAAACGACATCAGAAGTGGGATACGAGCGGGCTGAAAAATCTCCTGAAAGTGAAAACAGTGCGAATAGACAATGGCGTGAACTATACGAAAAACAGAGCTGCAACATAATTGCTTTGATACCTATTCGCGCGTCAAACAACTGGCCGAGCCGTTGTTTCGTTATCGTTTGGTTGGATTCGATACAGGCGTGCGCGATGCACAGTTCTGTGATGATGTAGGTTTTAATAGCATGAGGTGACTCTCCACCGTCATGCTGCCTCCTGTGTTAGAGTGAGAACGAATGTAGGTGTGTTATATCCGGTGAGTCGTTACCATTTTATAAACACCTACCAAGGAGTGTTTCTTTGCGTCCGGCCCTGGTGCAAGCCATGGTTCGGAGCGAGACGGAATGGGACGCCGTCACCTCCTTCTGCGAAGCAGTAATGCTAGAGAAGGAGGTGGCGGAATGGGAGAGGGAGAGAACCTCTCAGCGTCCCGGCTGCCGCGGGAGACGCCCCGGGCGTTGCGGGCCACCACGTGGCCCCCGGCCACCATAGGCGCGGGCCTGTGGACGGTGGGCTATGGGCTAGCTCGCCGTCCGTCCGTCTCATGACGACAGGCCGTGTCGACGGCGCGTTTGAGTTCCACGCACGCCTCAAAGAGAGTCAGCAAAATGGAAGGGATCGGTAAGGACCGATGCCTGCCGGGGTTGCGGGACTGTTCGAAAGAGATACCGTGGCCCCGGAACACAAAGGGCGATTGTAATAAAAACCACTGTAGCTCCAATCAACTCTTCAGTATATTCAATCCAAGTATTTCATTCCACATAAGCCTGGATGGGCACTTAAGAACGTCGACAAGGGTGCACGGTTCGGTTGGTGGCTTCCATGGAGAAGAACCGGCAAGAAACTCCATGGTTACTCTTTTCAAATTATTTGGTATTACACAATTCTACATTACTTCACGTTTTATACAAAATGCATTAATTACAACACTTATCAGACATAGATTCGACTGTTAGTCTTAACACCACAATTTCTCCCAATGAACAGAGCTCTCTCGGTCGAGTGTCATGTTTTATAAACTACCCCTTTCCGCTTCAACATTGACGGCTAGGCAGTGTTGTCATTTCTCAAATATAAAACGAATTATTAAAATCTTTGAAACCCTACATAATATTTTTGAAAATCATGACATTCGGCCATCCGACACAGTGTGGCCTCCTGGAACACAACAATCATAGAAATAAAATCATGACATTCTTAAAAGTTAAAAATGAAGAGAGAAAAACAAAAAATACAAACAACAACAAAAAAATATTTCTATACATTACAAATATATATAAAATTTTAAAACGTGACAACATATTTAACTAGAGCTTCTGAGCTTGTACATTTAAAGAAAATGTTTTGCAATAAAATAGACAGTAAGAGGAAATATTTTAAGTTAGCTTTACTCAGTTACTTTTGCCAGCATCCTCTAAGCTACTGGACATCGGAGCTATGCAGTTCCAAAATGTATCCATGATCGGATTCTATCAGCTGCAACTTCAGTGATCTTGTATGGACCCGCAAACTTCGACAGAGGCTTTGTACTTTTCTTATCATATCAAAATTAAGTTTTTCGACTTATGGCAACTCTAAATTAGTACTTAGACTTATCGGCGCTAAGCTTATTTGACAAAATGTCATGTAATTTATTTCGTGTATTTATATATCCCAAACATAGCCTCTGCCGCAGTTTTCTGTGTTGAGGTATTAACAGGACTTCTATATAAAGAACGAACTCTGTTTTAAGCTTTCACGGTTTAAAACTAAACTTATCACAACTAACTAACTTTCTTATAAACTAACTATCTAATTAACTAACTTAATATTGGGAGCTCAAAATAATGAACAATCACGTAATATATCCCGTAAGTGACAATATAACTAAAGAACGAACTCTTTTAATGTGTGGACTAATTTACAATTATTATTATTTAAAAACGATTTAATTTTACTAAAGAATTTATAAATAATGTTAATAATTAATGTATTCTAAAATCGAAATTATGGTAACGTTATTGAACGTTTTGCTAAAATAATGAATGATAAAAATGGATGTTTAAAGACTAATACTAAAGAATGGTATTGTGTAACTTGTAAAATATGCATGTGATGATATATGAAATATATCTGACTATGTATTACGCTCAACTTATTTTAAGACCAATAATTGTATATGTACCAATATACAGTAATATGTACCAATAATTATTTTACTTTACTAATTATTTTATATTTATTATTAATAATAATTATTTTACTTTACTAATTATTTTATATTAATTATTAATAATAATTATTTTACTTTACTTAATAAGTACATGTTAAATTTCACATAGATACGCATTATACAATAATGTAAAATTATATTTGCATGCGCTAAAAAGCCAAAATATCGTTTGTGCCTAAACCACCAACTTTAACATCTGGTAACACCTGTATTTTAAGCAAATAAATAATTCTTATTCTTAACATTACAAATAAATGATTATGATTACGAACAGTGTTGATAGTGCCCTATTGTATGTTTCCCAGACACTTGTCTCAGTCACGTTTAGGCTTGATAGGTTTTAAGATGATCATGAATTTTAAGATGGTTTGATTAAATCTCTCTGCTGACCATTAACTCTGAGACAAGCTACTGCGTTTAAAATATGTTCTAATACCATGTGTATTACAAAAGGTTTTTAAAGTCTTTCAACGTAAAGCTTGTGTCACGGTCAGACACAATCTTAGTTGGAACACCGATGACCGAAGTCATAAACTATTTTCTCAAAGACCTTAACCGTGGTTTTGAGTCGTATGTTCACGTGATTTATTATTAAACTGCGGTTGAGGTCTCTGAGATGCAAGAAAGTTAAGTAAATCTTCGGAATCCAAACTATTCCGAGTCTGTGACCTATTCCTAATCGAACAGTTAGTCAGCCAGCCAGCCAACAGCTACCAGTAATTTAACATCTATTTAATAATCCTAATTAATTTATCATAAAATACCCACGAAGACTTTCATCAACAGGTAAAGTACGATTCAACATATCTTCCAACGGACGTCCGTAACTTTCTTCACTAGGGAAAGTCTTTTCGCTCGAACTATGTAGATATCAATGGGCTTCTCTGCCTTAGCCTTCATTTTCATGGACTTACGCCGGCGCCTCAGAGGTATACCAGACAGGGTACCAAGCTCAACATCAGACGACATCGTCACGGCTCACTGAAACATTGTACATCATTTGAGAAGTAATCCGTTCACACTCGCATAAAAACGATGTCATGTGAATGATCGATCACAATAAGCTTAATTATCATTAATTTTAATTAATTTAATTCTCTATGACAGAAATATCCATATTTTGGGTAATAGGCATAAAAACATTATTATCAATCAAAGACATATACCACACAATACTATTTACCAAATCAAGTCAAATAAGACGTTGGTCTTGGTCAAACAAACAAATAAGAAATTGAACTAAAATATCAATATAAATTAATTAATCAATCAATAAGTGAGCAATCCAACAATGTAAAACACAAAAATGTCATTTGTTTGCTAGGCATTTACAGGCTGTTAGCAACACAACATTTAGTTTGATTAATTATTTGTATGGCACAAAGGCCCAGAGGGTATTCCAAAAATGTTGTTTAATTTATTATTATTTATTTAAACTTCATGTACAATAGTGGTACACTCGAATTCAAATTGCCCTTATTTCTGGTATTTTTTTTTTTAACATTTGCCTATTTTATAAGACATCGTTTTATAATTTTGTTGTGCATGCTATACTATCACTTTAGTGATTTAAAGTGAGTAAGAAGACTTATGAAATTATGTAGTGATACATAGGCGGACTTAATGCCACAAGGCATTCTCTACCAGTCAACCTTTGGGTTAAATAGGAAAACATTGTGATAGGGTACAAAATAATATTTAAAAAAAACTAGTTTTTTTAGGAACGAGAATACCAATACTTATATTGATTTTAATACACATATACAGATAAAATTAACTAATATATTCTATCAAATACCAAAAATTGAAAAGATAATATCGAGAAAACTAATAATAATTATTATGACTAGACTTCGAATTGAGAGCTATTTAGTCTGACTTAAATAGTAGTTACGAACTTTTCTTTAGAAAGTGAATTTGCTTTGCTTTTTGCTTTTATCCGTCAATGTCATTAATTGTCAGACGTCAGTCTATACCAAGATTATTAAAGAGGAAAGATCTGTATCTTTGTATGTAACGAATAAACTTAAAAACTGCTGGACATTTTTCTTTCAGCAATGGATAGCTACATTACCAGCGAGCAACAAAAGCTATATTTTATACCCGTACTCGAAACTGTGACGTCCGCTAGTACTTCTACATAAAAGTACAGCTTAGCAGTCAAGTTCCTCAACAATAACCGCCTATTGATTTCTGAAATGTGTACAATATTCATCGACATAATCTGTCTCTTATTTATTTAATTAAAAATCATTCGAATTCAATATATTTATTGCGCTTCATCTAAACGTTGTAAGAGTCATTAACCAGTAAGCAAATATAGTCTGCTCAAATCCGACGAATGTATGCAGCTCACCCAATAATCCATTGAGAAAATATCCATCGCCCCTAACGCATCCAGCGAGCAACTCACGGGCTCCATTAAAAGAAAAGATAACCCGTAACATTGATAGGGAATAAACAATTACTATAATTCACTGCTCACTATAATTCATTGCTCACCATTATTAATTAATTTAAAGTTTAAAAAATGACGTGTAAGTGTTTGTAAAAACCTACTTGCAAAATAAACATCATTTAACATTTATCATTTATCATTTATCATCTATCATCTATCATCTATCAATTATCAATTATCATTTATCATCTATCAATTATCATTTATCATTTATCATTCATTATTTATCATTTACAAAAATCCAGCGAACACACTAAGTCGCATAACATAGGCCCTGTGAACACATTTAGTTCACTGGGTTAACATCTGCCTGACGACCGATTCACTGTGATAAATCAGTAGGACACACCTGCATAAAATCAAGTGAACTAACCAAGTCGCCTAACATGGATCCGACGACCGATTCACTGTGATAAATCAGTAGGTCATACCTACCTAAAATCAAGTGAACTAACCAAGTCGCCTAACATGGATCCGACGACCGATTCACTGTGATAAATCAACAGGACAAACCTGCATAAAATCAAGTGAACTAACCAAGTCGCCTGTGAACACACTTAGTTCACATTATCATTATCATCATCATTATCATGGATCTGACGACCGATTCACTGTGATAAATCAGCAGGAACAAGTACCCACTGAAATATCCAGCGAAATCACTAGGTACGTCTCTTGACAAAGACCCTATGAACCAACATAGTTCACTGCATGGGTATCCATTTAGGAAATTACTATGGCCAGAATAATAATTTATTGACATTTACCTCTGGATGCTTGTAAATAATCATAAATAAAGCATGTTACACTGGCACTACCAATGTTGCTCATTTAAATCCCGGTGCAGAGGCCTATGACGGCATAGCTATGTACATAATAGCAAAAACAATTTAGAATTTTATAATAAACATTGTGGGTAATCATTCTCATAAATGCCTCATGTTAAATTCTTCAAAATACTTTTTTTTTTTTTTTTTTTTTTTTTTAATCTTCTTTAATTATAGAGGGTTTAATCACAAACTGATTATGCCACCCTCATCGGTACAAACAAATATTTCTTACGATCTAAATCCTATCTTAGCTAATTTATACAAGGTTCTTGCATCCTTTGACAGAGGTAACGCAAGAACACTGTTGCATTTACCAACATCCATTGAAATGGGCAAAATTAAAGGTCTTTCGGCCTCGTTCCGGACACACTCCATTAGAATATGGTAAGTGTCTTCCACTGTATTACACTCCGGACAATTTGGTGAAGTAACTTTACCCATGAGGAACGCAAAACTGTTCAATGGTATGTGTCCCGATCGAAGCCGAAGAGCCATAACAATTTCTGATCGACTCATCTTGGCCTGGTCGAACCATGGGCCTCGAGAAAGTGTTGGTTGGATCGTCCGATACCAGATTCCCTTGCTCAGCGATCTCTGGTCGAAGTGCTCTTGCCACATTTTAATACTTTCTTGTCTCACTGCATACAAAAAATCGCTGTGCACGGGAAGGTATGGACAAACCAACCCATCATCACATGCATCCTTTGCCAGTCGATCAACTATTTCATTGCCCTCCAAGCCAACATGAGCCGGTATCCACTGAAGTACAATTTTCATTTTCTTAAAAATAAGCTTATTTAATGATTTGATTACACTATATGCAATCGGGGTGCCTCGAAAATTTGTA
The DNA here is from genome assembly GCA_905147715.2 of Xestia xanthographa. Taxonomy (NCBI): domain Eukaryota; kingdom Metazoa; phylum Arthropoda; class Insecta; order Lepidoptera; family Noctuidae; genus Xestia; species Xestia xanthographa. Next base: position 355,155 of record LR990650.1, read on the forward strand.
GTACACCTAATTAAATGTTGAAGGGCGCTTTTCGAATCACAAAGAATAACATAATTGCCACTTTCAAACGAGTCAATGTACGATAGTGCTTCTTCTATTGCAACAAGTTCTGTATACATAATATTGCATTTTGCGTTTACCTTTAATTGCACTGCAATTTTGGTTTGTGGGTCGAAAAACGCTGCTCCTGAAGCTATTTTATCTTTGGATCCATCTGTATATATTTTATAGAATTCCGAGTAGGTGTTATTTAAAATCATAGTGCACAACTCAGTGAGTTTAGTGTTTTGATAGGACTTTTTAGCCGCAACCAAACCATCTACTTGAGTCAATACAATTTGAGACAGATCTATCCTATGGACCCACGTATCCAATGAAAAAATTTCAAGCTTTGAGCTTGTGTAAACAGGTAGTGAATCTAGAAACTCGTGCATTCTAATTAACAATGGCACTTTTCTTCTCCAGTATGATTGTTGACAAAGTTCTTGTAACTCTTTTAACACAGTAATGATATTATTATCCGCGTATGATTTTATTTTGAGCCAATATTTACCCGCTAGATAATATCTACGAAACCTCAAAGGCGTCAGGTTTAATTCGTTTTCCATAACGTGAATGGCAGTCGTTCTAATAAAGCCACCAATAATTCTCATGCAAATGTTCTGGACCCTGTCTAATTTACTTAGGTGAGTTTCACAACTGCTGTCGTATAGGAAACAAGCGTAGTCGATTCTACTTCGAATTGTTGAGATGTATAATCGTCTCAGATGTTTAGGATGTATTCCCCATCCAGAACCAGCCAGAATTTTAAAAACATTTAATAATTTTAACACCTTTTCTCGGGTCTCATTAATATGCTTTGCCCACCTAAGTGATCGGTCAAGCCAAACCCCCAAATATTTTACATTCTGTACCACAGGCAACGATACCTCATTAATTTTTAAATTGACAGTCTCTCTCACTACACCCCTCTTAAAAATACAGACGCTGGTTTTCGTGGGAGATATCTCAAGACCCAAATTTAAAAATAGTTCAGTCATTTTATTTAAAGCGGGTTGTAATAATTGTTGGGCCAAAGAGACATCCTTGCAAGTGGTGTACAATACAAAATCGTCCGCATATTGCGACAGATACACGTCCCTACCACTACTACTACAAACGTTCATGGTTGCTATGTTAAAGAGTAATGGTGACAGTGGATCGCCTTGTGCCAATCCCCGACCGGACGTACGACTTATTTTGTGGTTATCTATTGTAATATTAAGGTTTCTTAGCTTGAGGAAGTTCCAGATGTAACTACAGATCCTAGATCCCACACCAATCTGTTGCATGATTTTTAGTAGGCTTTTGATATCTACGTAATTATACGCATTGCTTATGTCTATGAAAACAGCCACTGTAATAAATTTTTTGGAGAAACCAATTTGAATATGAGACACTAAGTCGGTCAAGTTATCCACAGTTGAGCGACATTTTCTAAACCCTGTAGTGTTATTTGACAAAAGCATATGTTTTTCAATAAACCACTCTAATCTATTCATTAAAATGTTATGAAAAACCTTACAAACGCATGAGATCATTGAAATAGGACGAAGAAATGATAAACTTTGGGAGTCTCGTCCCGGTTTAGGGATTGGCACAATTACAATGTCGCGCCATTGTTTCGGAACAAAACCAGACATGAGTATCTTATTATATAATTGAATTAACACCTTTTGACAATTTTGTGGTAACCTCTTAATCATAGAGTATGAAATATTATCACCTCCCGGTGCCGTATCTTTCGATCGGACACATTTTTTAAATTCTGAAGGGGTAACCATTACATCAAGTTCCGGGTTATTTGTGTCGAAAGTCATGTCACTCGGGGTTACAAAGTCTGGCGTTAAACTAAGAAGTAAGTCGGTAGCTTTATGTTTATCTACGTGATAGTTTGAATATTTATACCCCTTCAACCATCTCATTTTTCGCCATACGGTTGATTGAGATGTAGAACAATCTAATGAAGAACACAAATCAGCCCACCCTTTACTTTTAGCTATTCGAATAATTTTTTGAGATTCGCGAATTTTGTTTTGTATTATTTCATAATTTTGGGGGGTTGGATTACGTCTAAATTTAGACAGCGCTAGTCGACGTTCAGCCACACATTTAGATAGCTCTGGCTTCCAATAGGGTTTAGGTAAAAATTTACTATCGGGGTTCGGGTTTATCTTAACTACAGGGATACAAACATCGGAAGCCAAGTTTATATAATTAATGAAGGTGTCGTAGTCGGTCTGTAAGTCTCCAGAAAATGTAAAATCTAAAAAGAGGGTGTGTAGTAGCTCAGTGTATGAAGTCCAATCAGCATTTTTAAAATTTTTGCGAACTTTTGAAGGAGGACTAGCCTGGATATTTGAAATAATTTTAATAACCCTATGATCACTGCCCAGTGTCTCATTCATGACTGACCAGTCGAACTGCAATGCAATGTCGGATGATACCACAGAAATGTCGGGTGAGGACTTTTGCCATTCCAAGTTAACCATTTTTAGCCGAGTTGGGTTGCCATTATTTAAAGTAATAAACTGATTGTCCATTACAGCTTCAAAAATTTGAATACCCCTACTATCTGTTTTATTTGACCAATTAGAATGGTGCCCATTAAAATCTCCCAGAATTACCGTATTCTTTGAAACAATAGAAAATAAAGTATCCCAATCGTTTTGAGAAGTTCTAATCGAAGGGGGACAGTAAATAGAAACAATATGTTGTATCATTCCACAGTTAAATACTTTTATACAAATTATTTCCATACCTTGGTTACTGAGTTGGACTTCAAACAGCTGAGATTTTACAGACTTGTGGGTAAGAATGGCAACCCCTCCGTAGCCATCAAACCTGTCCTTACGGTAGATTGTGTAATTGCTCAGCCTCATGTCACTTTCTTTGTCCAGCCATGTCTCACTTATCGCAGCAATGTGTATATGTTCCTGATTCAGCAATTGTTCCAACAAAATCAGTTTAGGTTTCACGCTTTGAGCATTCCACTGTATCATGTTTAGTTTAATGCTAGTTTTGTGGTTGTCCATTAAATAAATTAAATAATTTCTTCATCATTTTCCAATCCGATACGTTATCCACAACCACTAAAATCAGCCATTCTACACAACATTGAATTGCCATTTGTATTTTTTCCCCTACCGTACATCTTTTTAAAAATACAATGTTTTTGAGTCTAGCTAAAAGCTCATCAAAATGCACCTCTCTCTTTCTAGGCTCCTCGCGAATGTTGTTCGATTCCTTTACTTCTTCTGTTTCTGTTGGTATCCAGTTTGCCCAATCATCGTCTTTTGCAACCCTTGTCTTTTCGTGTTTTTTAGTACTTTGTTGATCTTTATGGGTGTGTGGATTGTGGATGACGGCTTCCGTTTTTACTACCTCAGCATATAAGGGTGAGCTTGATCGTTCTGTAAAGTTAATTTGATGTTCAGGGAATACAGCAGCTGTGGGAGTGACTGTAATAGTTTCCCTCTCATCCCTGCGTGGAGACGGTGCAACGTATAACAGTAAAGCCTTCCTATAAGTACAATTGAACTCCGCCATGAGATTTTTGAGGTTCTTTTCTTTCAAAAATGCCGGGCAAGTTTTAGATAATGCCATATGTGGTCCGTCGCAGTTTAAACATTTAAAATTTTGTATGTCGCAGTTTGGATGATTACCACCACATTTTGGGCATAATGTCTTTTTAGATGGGCACACTCTTGCTGTATGCCCGAACTTCCAACAACGAGAGCATTGTGAGACAGGGAATACAAATGGTTCCACCTTAATCCTTAAACCGTCTGCATAAACATATGCTGGTAACATATCACCTTTGAAGCACAGCCGAACTGCTTCACTCGAAACCCATAAATCTTCCGGTGAGTCATTATTACTATTACGCCTCTGTAGCCGCTTCAATGAAATCAACTCAAAGGAATCAGGGCAAGTTATGCAATTCTTGAGCTCTTCGTCGGTTAGATCGAGGTCTACGTCTTTGATCACACCGTAAGAGTAACTTTTGAGATCTGGTCTGCTAAATCTCCAGTCCATATCTAAAAGGTCTTTACAAGTTTGTAGTTTAATGGCACTCATCTCGTTTTTACAATCAATGCGAACCCTGTAGTTATTTAAGTATTTTACTTTCGTTATATCTTTCATCCCTTTTTCTTTAAATAATCTTGCAAGTGCGAATTGCCTTGGTAACTTCTCTTTCGATGAAATATAAATCTCGACACAGTCTTCTTTGGTCTTTTTCTCTTTATTTTGTACTAATCTCCAACCCGCCTCGTCGTCTACTCTGTCCCGCTTTAACTGTCTTATCGAATCTTCTTTTGTTGTCACGTCCATATTAAATTGCTCCCCCACGTCTTGTTCTGTTATAGAATTGTTGCTGCTAGTCCAAACACTTTTTACTTCAACATTATCGCTTAAAAGTTCCTTATCATCCGCCATTGTAAACAAATATTCTAATACTCATTATATTAGCTAACGATGCGTTAATCCGCTTCAAGGTCAAACCCGACGCTCGAGAACAAAGAACTCGTTAGCTAATGAGATACCGATAACGTTTACTGCACGCGTCCGTTCGAAACGAATGCCGCTGCGAAACTAAAAAATACTTCAAAACGTGTAACAGTTTTTTTTTTTTTTTTTTTTTTTTTAATATTAATAGTTTAACGACTACGAGTATCCCTATCTCTACCTACATGGCATGACACTACATGTAAACCTACATGGTTTATTAACAACACTCACACATGGTTCTTTAGAATGGATGTTAACATGTAAAATCAACACATCTTCATGGCTGCATTGTTAAACTCATATATTAAATGCCATAATTATTTTAATTTTATTTATTTAACTAACCAACAGCGATACATAAAAATATTTTACAAAATATGCTTGTGACAGTTATTATGGCCAATTATAGCATTCCCTGTGTAACTGGGATATATATATATATATAATACATGCGAACGGACTAATGCCAGATATTTTCAAAAAATAAAAATACAATACAAAAATACGATACAACATAATTTTTAAGTTATTTTTAGAACTGGATTACAATTTTGAAAATTTTTAAACAATAAACGGTTGAATAAAAGATAGTACAAGAAGAAGAAGATTGTTCACTATTCTTTTTTTTTATGTCGGTTTATTAGAGTTAAATAAATCAACTTCAGAGAATTCCGAGTAATAAATTCGAGCAATGCGAGTCAGAACACAGTTCTTAATAATTATGTATACTTTCTGCATAGTTGAATCACGTGAACTTTTTAGCGGGGTAGAAATCTTTCTCTATTTCGTGTTATAACAATAATCTCCATGGTGTAAAACACTGTGCATACGTGAAAGTTTATTTGTTAAATTTCCACCCTCCCTTTTTTTTTTCAGAAATTTAACATTAAGTATACATCTAATTAGGGTAAAGAAAAGGAAACAAATTACTTACTATTTCGCTGAGAGATGGCTCGTGGTTCTTGTCACTTCTGAACTGTAATAAAAACCACTGTAGCTCCAATCAACTCTTCAGTATATTCAATCCAAGTATTTCATTCCACATAGGCCTGGATGGGCACTTAAGAACGTCGACAAGGGTGCACGGTTCGGTTGGTGGCTTCCATGGAGAAGAACCGGCAAGAAACTCCATGGTTACTCTTTTCAAATTATTTGGTATTACACAATTCTACATTACTTCACGTTTTATACAAAATGCATTAATTACAACACTTATCAGACATAGATTCGACTGTTAGTCTTAACACCACAATTTCTCCCAATGAACAGAGCTCTCTCGGTCGAGTGTCATGTTTTATAAACTACCCCTTTCCGCTTCAACATTGACGGCTAGGCAGTGTTGTCATTTCTCAAATATAAAACGAAATATTAAAATCTTTGAAACCCTACATAATATTTTTGAAAATCATGACACGATGAAGGAACATGGATGGGTTTTAGTCAGTAAAAGTCTGACACTCCCTCCTGCTCCGCCCAGAGAGGGAGGAGTCATTTGATGATTCCCCATGCGAAAAAAAAAAAGAGCAGTGTTTCTTTGATGAAACATTATTTCGGGTCGGAGGTTTCGTGCAATGTGGTTTTGGATTTTTTAAGTGATCATGTTACTTCACTTTGTTGTTTTGATCATGCCCTATTCGGTGACGTGAAAGTGTAAAATAAAGTAAGAGTCACGTGACGCCACCGGCGCCGGCGTCGGTAGCCCGGCTAGATGTTTGTGAACACTTGAACAGGGCTGATTTGCGACTCAAGTTTCTGAAGGGTCGCTTATCGTTGTATTTTTTTGTAAAGGTTATTAAGTGGGCTTTACGATAGCGTGCATTTCGTTTGAATGAGCGATTGTTTTTATGATGATGTTCAAATACGATTTACCCGTTAGTTAGCTCGTTGCTCTCGTAGCCGTGGGCGCGGTTGCTGTGCGTGGGGTTCTTCAAGACTTATAAAAAAAAAAAACAAAACACGTTAGTAATGCATTACTACCCTGATTTTCAGGGCAGTAATGAAATTCCATACAACATAACTGCGTAGTGTTTTAATACCTAATTATGTACAGTTGCTTATAAGACTTTATCTACCATCCATGAAATGAATCCTTCATAAAAGGTTCTGAAACCATACGGTGTTGTATTGTTATAAGAAGTCTATGTAAGTTTATGGAAAGTTTAATTGCTGAGTATTTAATACAAACTATGTATATGTAAAAAATAATAATTTATTATAATATTTATTTAGGTATATTTTGGATCGTACAATTATTAAAATCCACAAAGCTTGTATCAATACTAATATCTAATACTATATTAATAGTACTATTTGTTTTTGGTTTTGCACAAACAATGTTTACTGCAGTGCCCCCTGGTGATTTATCACCGTAACACCTATCTAAGAACATGCACCAATCAAACCCAAGCCCATAACTGAAATTTGCATCAAAAATGGACTAGAAGTTTTGGAGAAAAATGGCAATATAGATTTGCACAAACAATATTTGAGTCAATTTCAACAACTCGATTTTTTACCTAATTTCCATGGACATTTTCATTTTCAGGTTTTTTTTAAAACTTTAATAATAAAGCGCAACATATCCACATTATATATACATTTTTTAAAAGAGGGTTATATAATTAAATTACTAAGAGAGTTATTTGGGCCACCGAAATTGGCAAGCCACAGAAATTTTATTATTGTCACAGAAATTGTAGTGGCGACACAAAAATTGTGCGTGTGCACTGAAATTGTGAATTATTATTTAATAATATGTAAAGAGAGTTAAGGTATAATGAAAAAACTGATATAATACGAATGTCGTATATATATATACAGGGTGTTTGGCTTATGGACCGACACAATTTTTCTAAGGATTTGGGAGGTCATTAGCTAGGTTCTACCCATATTTATATGAAAAAAATACCCAAAATGTTTCGTTTAATTCCGAATAACTTTTTCGTTTGTGGGTGTAATGGCACAAAATATGTTTTTTTTTGTATTCTACAAAGTCTTCTAAATCTACATAAGACTTTGGAGAATACAACAACATTTATTTAGTGCCATTACACCCACAAACGAAAAAGTTATTCGGAATTAAACGAAACATTTTGGGATTCTTTTTCATTTAAAAAAAAAAACATTAGGAACCAACCGTGACATTTAGGTCATAGGGTGTATGCGTAGAACCTAGCTAATGACCTCCCAAATCCCTGGAAAAATTGTGTCGGTCCATAAGCCAAACACCCTGTATTATTATCGTCGTAATTATGTACTGAACACTTGTATGAAACCTATGTATCACAAATAAATGATTTGATTTGATCATTTTAATAAGCATTTCTAAAAGTACAACGTGGTGCACTATTGCTTAAATCAGTCTTACAACAGGAACTGATCAAGGAACTGATTGTGTTTTTTACTTATAAGAAGAAGTAAAATTTACTTATATTTCCGCCAGCCGCGGCGGCGCGCGCAAAACACATCTGCGACGATAAGCTCGCGTGGGACCGCCGGAGCCCCGCAGTGCCAGACCCGTGACAGAAACCATGCCTGGTGCATGTTGCATACTGCATACATGCTTGCAAGCATGGTGTATCTTCATTAACATTAATACAAAAATTGATTGGTACAATTTCTGTGGTGTTGTGTAATTTCCATGGGCACTCAAATGCCACGGAGACCACAGAAATTGGAAACGTGGTTTTTTTTATTTTATTACAAGAAACTATCAAGGCTATGACTATTGTTTTCTGGTTGCGCCAACATTCAAAAATTGACTGACATTCGCTACTTCCTATACCCATCTCCCTTCCGCACATACCTCGCGAGTGAGTGAGAAGATTTCGCTCGTCTCTTTGTCGCGAAATCACTTCCGGATTGAATCGCGCCGCGCATGCAATGGCGTCTGCCCGTTCAGCTAAAAAATATTAATAATTTTGGAATCACCGCATTTTCGCATATAATAAGACTTTCATTCAAGCGTCTGTGTTATTGTTTTAACGTGTGAGACAGTGATTTGAAGCCCAACTGCCCCTGAACCTGGAAAGTGAACCGGTGCACCGGTGACGACGAGCACGTGGCTCCCGTAAAAGGTTTGTGCTTCCTTCCCTTGTTATTTCGGGTTGTTTTCTATAGTCCCACACCCACTGCAACTCGAATCCCCTATCACAGTGTTTGTCAGTCTTTTTAATCCGCCTCGCAAATACAGTCCACTAATTTAGCCCTTCGCGCCACCATTTTCTTTGGTCCCTCTCACCGGATAGTATAGGTATTTGAATTAGGTACATATTTGTTGTAGTTATCGCATTAGTATTTATTCCATAGAGAATAAACGCACTGCACCGCAGTCTTATACCTAACGCAATTCGTTGTTCGTTTCGCAAATAGTTCATTTACTACGTAATGGTACGTACGTAATACCTACCTACATACGTAGCTATATATCGCTATTACTCTGTTAATTCATTCGGAAGTCTAAAAGTATTTTTATATCAGAAACAGCGACACAACATAATGGGTAAATTATAATTTAGAAGTACCTACAGTTCGTTTAGTATACTTGCAGTACATTTATAACTGCCTACCCAATTTAGGTAATTAGATATTCTCCGCGTCACTGTGCTTCACCGCTTAGTAGTTAAAAATAACTTTATTTTGTTTGTTTACCGCATTGATAGTGTGTCATAATATTGTTCACGATGCCTCCAAAGGATAACAAAGTTCAATTGAAACTTTTATATGCTAAATGTGATAATGCACTTAAAACAGCTGATCTGGCCATTAGAGATTCGTTCTTATGTTCTGTAGAAAATTTGGATAGTTTGCGCACGGAATTTGAATCCGTAATTCATGATATTAACGTTTTAGAGTTAGAATTAAATCCAGAATACGCTGTAAGTTATCAAGCTTTGGCGTCATTTGATGATTTATTCTGTCGCATCAAACGCGTCGCGAGAAGTTTGGAGATGCCGTCTGTCCATCACAGCCATGCAAATCACACTCGCGATCGACCTAAATTACCGCCCATTCAGATACCTGAATTTAATGGTGATATTCGCAATTGGAATCAGTTTATAGATAGTTTTGAAAACACTATAGATAAGAACGTCTCTTTGACAGATCATGAAAAATTACACTATCTGGTTGAAAAGTTAACTGGTAAAGCTAAAACTGTTTGTGCCGGCATTACTTTTAGTGCTGAAAATTATTCATTAATTTTAAAAACTTTAAGGTCGAAGTACGAAGACAAAAGATTGGTAGCTACCGCATATTTAGATCAGTTATTCGAATTGAAAAATATTACAGTTTGTAATGAACATAATTTAGAGAAGTTTTTAGATACTTTTGCATCATCTGTTCGCGCAGTAAAGAACCTGAAGGTCGATGACCTCTGCGACTTTTTGTTTTTGTATTTGGGTTTAAAGAAATTAGATAATGAAACTGTTCGTTTATTTGAAATGAACCATCGCAGTAGTAAACTGCCAAAATTCAATGATTTAGAATGTTTTGTTCGCGATCATATTAAAATATTACAACGCACTTCGTCAAACCATGAAGTTACAAAGAAAGTAGTTACTAAATCCGACCGTCGAACGGATGCGCCTTCGAAGTCACAAAAGTCAACACATACTTATGTGAATACCGCACCTGCACCTGTACAATCTATTTGCTCTTTGTGCAATAGTCAACATCCGCAATTGTACAAGTGTTCTGGTTTTTTAAAATTTACGCCTTATGAACGTTATAAGTTTGTTCGAGAAAACAATTTGTGTTTCAACTGCTTAAGTGACAAACATCGGGTTACGTCATGTAATAGTAGTCAAAGCTGTCGTAAGTGCCCTTCGAAGCACCACACTTTACTTCACATGGAGAAAGTTTCTAACAATGCCGCATCCAATGTGAGCACAGTTAGTTTATCAAGCGGTGACACGTCGTCGCAGACAGTCAGTGCGAACTCGGCGATCGCTTCGCAGCCGCAGCCGCAGCCAGCGCGCGACGTTGCCCGCTCGCAGACCACCGTGAGTGACGTCACGTTGTGTTCGATGTCCGCAAGCAGTGCGTGTACTACCGTGGTGCTCGCGACCGCTCACGTTGTTGTTAATGATGCTGTAGGTAATCCGTGTCTTGTTCGAGCGTTGTTAGATTGCGCTTCGCAGAGTAATTTTTTAACTCAAAGTTGTTGTCAACGCCTTGGATTTAATATTAATAATCGGCCAGCCCGCTCAGTAGTTAAGGGGTTCGGTGGTTTAAAATCAACCATTCATGGTTCGATTAAAGTTAAATTTGCCTCGCGTTTTAATTCCGCTATTTGTTTTGATATGGATTCGCTTGTCGTAGATAAAATTACGGAACAATTGCCTACTGTCCCGGTTGACACGTCTTTATTGACCAAATTTAAAGACCTACCGCTGGCAGATGAATCTTATGGTGTTCCTGGAGACGTCGATATGTTGATCGGCGCATCGATTCTCCCGCACCTCCAGTTATCGCGTAAGGTTCAAGGTCATTCGTCGTATCCCGCACCGCACGCCCTAGAAACAGTTCTAGGTTTTGTTATTGTTGGTTCCGCACCCGCACATTTAGATAGTTTCTCGACTGTGTCACACTGCTGCACTGTTGAGCCGCCGCTGGAGTCTACCATCCGCAGGTTCTGGGAAATTGAAGAGGTCAATGTCCCGCCTATCCTAAGCCCTGATGATAAGGTGGCTGAGGAGATTTATTGTCGCACGACTATTCGAAATGATGATGGTCGTTATGTTGTCGCGCTCCCATTCAAGGGGGATATTTTTTCACTCGGTGACTCCTACGCTTCCGCTAGTAAACGCTTTTCTTGTTTAGAACGTAAGATGCAAGCATCTCCGAAGTTGAAGCAAGCCTATGATGAGGTTGTTATCGAATACCTAGATAAAGGATACATCTCACCTGCGCCTACCGTAGAGACTGACGAGACTCGCGGTCATCCATCTTACATCATCCCGCACCACGGAGTTGTTAGAGAAGATAAGCTTACTACTAAACTTCGCGTGGTTTTGGACGGCAGTGCTAAGACTAGCACTTCCGTATCGCTCAATGATATTTTGTATTGTGGTCAAAACCTTCAAGGTAACTTATTTGACATTATTGTAAATTTCCGCTTGTTTGCTGTCGCGCTTTCCGCCGACATAAGGCAAATGTTCCTTTCTATTAATATTCGCGAATGCGACCGCAGATTTCAGCGTTTTTTGTATAGATTTTCGCCTCAAGAACCTTTGAAAGTTTACGAATTTAATCGTGTTTGTTTTGGGCTTAAGTCGAGTCCTTTCCATGCGCTTCGCACTATCAAGCAATTAGCCGCTGATGAGGGTGAGAGATTCCCGAAAGCGCAAGATACTATTGAGACTGGGCTATACATGGATGACTTTGTATATAGTGTAGCCAGCGAGGCAGAGGCCGTTGAGACCGCCGCTCAAGTAATAAGTCTGATGAAAGCCGGTCAGTTTGACCTTGTGAAGTGGACAAGTAACTCGCAAACCACTCTAGATTCGATTCCACTATCACATCAATTATCTTCAGTGAAGGAATTTGATGGTGACGATACGCACAAGGTTCTAGGCTTAAGTTGGTCACCCGCGTCCGACATGTTCAGTCTTAAGGTTAGTTCGACTCCGCAAATTTGTACTAAGCGCATAATCCTGTCGTGTGTAGCACGTATATGGGATGTGATGGGATTTGTAGCTCCAGTCGTTTTATACGCCAAGTTGCTCATAAAGGAACTTTGGCTTTCCAATAGTGATTGGGACGACCCCGCGCCCGACAATATTGTTAAATTGTGGGCTCGCTTTCGCAAAGAACTTCCATTGCTCAATCAAATAAAAATTCCACGCCATGTTGATATATTGTCAGATAGTACAGTTACTGTTGTAGGCTTCGCAGACGCCAGTGAAAAGGCTTACGGGGGTGTAGTTTACTTTCACGTTTTGAATGCTGATAAGGTCTCGGTTAGTCTTATAAGCGCTAAATCCAAAGTCTCTCCTCGCAAGGTCGTTTCTCTAGCGCGCTTGGAGTTGTGCGCTATACTTTTGTTAGTGCAATTAATCAGCTCTATTGTCAATGCCTGTAGGCACCGCATTATTATTGATAGAATTATGGCTTTTTCTGACTCTACTGTAGCTTTGTGTTGGGCACATTCTTCGCCCCATCGCTGGGACACATTTGTCGCTAATAGGGTGGCTAAAATTCAGTCCGAATTGCCACCACAAAATCTCTTTCACGTTGCTGGTACAGATAATCCCGCCGATTGCCTCTCCCGTGGATTGCTCCCTTCACAAATTTTAGATCATCCGCTGTGGTTCTGCGCTCCGCCTTGGACTCACAGCATGCTTGAAGAATGGCCGGTTAAGCCCTTTAACCCAGCTGCCATTTCAGAACCACCCGAGGAGAAGAAGCATTCTCTTGTAGTTTCGGTTCCACGTGAAGAGTCGATTATTTTATCGTTGTCTAATCGAGTTTCGTCTTGGTCGAAACTTTTGCGTTGTGTGGTGTATGTCTGTCGTTTTCTAAAACTACTGTCCACACGCGATAATATAACCGCCGCTGATCTGGATAAAGCTGAGTCAGTCGTGCTTCGTGAATTGCAGAGATTTTATTTCGCATCAGAATTTAGTAGTTTAGAGTCCAACAAAACTTGTAGTCGCGCTTTTCAACATTTGAAACCCTTTTTGCAGAATGGTCTCATTCGAGTAGGTGGTCGTTTGAGAAATTCCGATTTAGGATTTGAACAAAAGCATCCAGTAGTTTTACCCCGCAAGGACCATATTTTAGATTTGATTGTAGATTATCATCATAAGGTGAATTGTCACGCAGGTCCAGACTTGTTGATGTCTATACTTAGACAGAAGTATTGGATACTTTCCGCTCGCAATTTGATTCGCGCTAGAGTGCACAAATGTGTGCCCTGTTTTAAGCTTCGCCCGCGATTTGTCGCGCCTGAAATGGCCGATCATCGGTCTTGTCGTGTTGTTCAATCCGCTAAACCTTTCGTACACACCGGCACGGACTTCGCTGGCCCGTTTAGAGTAACTATTGCCCGTGGTCGTGGTATACGCTCTACAAAAGCTTACGTCTGTCTATTTATTTGTATGACAACTCGCGCTGTTCACATAGAATTGACCGGTGATTTAAGTACGCATAGTTTTATGTCCGCGTTTAAGCGTTTTCTGTCGCGACGTGGTCCCGTCAAACGTTTATATTCGGACAACGGTACTAATTATGTTGGTGCTCGCCGTAATATCTCGGAGCTACACGCATTCTTGCGGTCAAAGTATTACCAGAGTGAATTCGCTCATGTTTTGGCCGAAAACCGTATTGAATGGCATTTTAATACGCCCGCTGCTAGTCACTTTGGTGGTAATTGGGAGACTAACATTAAGAGCCTCAAGTCGCATCTGTACCGCGTTGTAGGCGTACAGATTCTCTCTTATGAGGAGCTGAGTACTGTACTCGCTCAGATAGAGGCAGTGATGAATACTCGTCCACTGTGTCGAACTCTATCTAGTGACCCGTCGGAGTCTTTAGCTTTAACGCCGGCTCACTTCTTAACCACGACTCCTCTTAAGTATTTGCCCGCTATGGATGTCGATGAAGACAGACTGCATCTCCTAAAGCGTCACGCTCTTTTGGATAGATTAGTTCAATCATTTTGGAGGCGTTGGAGAACAGATTATTTACACACGCTGCAGTCGCGTCAAAAATGGAATACTCCATCGAATCCAGTTACCGTTGGTACTGTGGTAGTTTTAATGACCGAGAGTGCGCCCCCTCTACACTGGCCTCTAGGTGTAGTGGAGGAAGTTTTCCCTGATACAAAGGGAGTAACGCGTATAGTACGAATTAAAACCGCAACTGGTTCTTATTTACGTCCGGTTATTCGCCTCTGCCCTCTGCCTAATCAGCAGCAGGTTTCAACTTAGTTTAGTAGTTATAGTAACGCTTTAGATATAGTTTAGGAATAGTTTAGCAGTTAGAGGTTACGCAAGAATTTAGTTATTGGATTAGTTTCGCTTATTGTTTTTTTTTTGAAGGTGATCCTTCAAACCCGGGGGGAATGGTTGCGCCAACATTCAAAAATTGACTGACATTCGCTACTTCCTATACCCATCTCCCTTCCGCACATACCTCGCGAGTGAGTGAGAAGATTTCGCTCGTCTCTTTGTCGCGAAATCACTTCCGGATTGAATCGCGCCGCGCATGCAATGGCGTCTGCCCGTTCAGCTAAAAAATATTAATAATTTTGGAATCACCGCATTTTCGCATATAATAAGACTTTCATTCAAGCGTCTGTGTTATTGTTTTAACGTGTGAGACAGTGATTTGAAGCCCAACTGCCCCTGAACCTGGAAAGTGAACCGGTGCACCGGCGACGACGAGCACGTGGCTCCCGTAAAAGGTTTGTGCTTCCTTCCCTTGTTATTTCGGGTTGTTTTCTATAGTCCCACACCCACTGCAACTCGAATCCCCTATCACAGTGTTTGTCAGTCTTTTTAATCCGCCTCGCAAATACAGTCCACTAATTTAGCCCTTCGCGCCACCATTTTCTATAATCTTAAATATGTACCAAAGGCTACTTAGCATGCTTAGAAGTGATTACCTTTATTTCTTGCAAAAATCTTTTTAAAACCTGATCACCGAAATTGCAAAATTTCGTTCCGAGTAGACTGAAATCACGTACTTACATTTTTGGCGGGAAGACCTGGCGATATGGTGCACTATCATTGTTACTGCGCATAAGAGCACGACTGTCTCTTGCCGAGCAGGGATTTATTGTTCGTTTAAACTCATTGGTGGAAACTCAGGACGGTGAAACAAAATGACCATAGAAATTAGTAATTTCGCTCAGACAAAACTACCGTTGACATGTACTCATTAACTATGAGTCTAAACATTCAAAACTAATTAATTTCTTATAGGTCAATTATTACTTAACGGAATCAAAATACTTTTTCCTATTTATGTTGGAGATTATCCTGAGAAGTAAATGCTGTGTATGAAAGTGATCGTGGACAAGACACAGACATTGATAATTCGCCATTTACCGATTTTTTTCATAAAAAGTAAGGCTCTTATAAATATAACTTAAGTGGTTTCATTTAGATTCACGTCACTTTAATTCTGAGAAAAAAAATCGTTGCATTATCTGTAAAGCAGCACTGCGTTTTCAGCCTAGACGCGTAAATTTTTCGCCTGAAAAATTCACTCATTTGCTGCAGCGCCCCCTGGTGAGTTGTAACCGTAATACCTATCTAAGAATATGCACCAATCAAACCCGAACCTATAACTGAAAACTGCATCAAAATCGGACTAGTAGTTTTGGAGAAAAATACCAACATGGATTTGCACAAACAAACATCCTCTCACCCCAAATGCATATAATATACCATCTCCGTTGCGTCGTGGGTCAAATTACATCCAATAAGTGTCCCGACTGTAGCAGTCAGTAAGTTCCGTATTAGAATTAATTATTTGTTCTTGTTTTTTTTTGTGTGCACACGTAATTCATCGGCATCAGCATAATGGACTGACTGGATTATAAATAGATTTTATAATCTGAAAAATGGCCAGCAGCCCCTTTAATCGGAGTGGGATGACACCACGCAGCCCTCCGTCGACTCCAACACCGAGCCCTACTCAACAACAAAAGC
Organism: Xestia xanthographa; assembly: GCA_905147715.2. Classification (NCBI taxonomy): domain Eukaryota; kingdom Metazoa; phylum Arthropoda; class Insecta; order Lepidoptera; family Noctuidae; genus Xestia; species Xestia xanthographa. Next base: position 371,366 of record LR990650.1, read on the forward strand.
AGCACCAAGAGGAAGCTGTTGAACCTATCAGTACTGCGGAGATTCAGAACTGGCTGGGGACCATTGAAGACCACTTAAATGAGGTGTTTTGTATTGCTTCTGAGGGAAAACTTAATTCTGAACAGAAGCAAAGAATTGGCAATCTCTGCCGAAAAGTTGGACATGGTGTTTCACAATTGGCTGTTCAATACCAGTCGCTGAAATCGAGAGCCCTTCAAACACATACCGCCTTGAAAACAATGACCGAAGCTCGAGACCTAGCAGACTGTCTAGCAGAGATGAACCGCACGATTCAGGAATCCTGTGCGAGGCAGGCTGCAGCTCCTACATCTTTTGCTGATATGGTGAAGAAGGGATCTAGCAGTTTTATTCGTCCTAATAATCTAAGCTCCGTGGCGATTTTTCCATGCGACAACACTAAGACCAGTGATGAAACCAAGAACATGGTACAAAAAATCATATGCCCTGGTGAAATGAAGCTGAAAGTACGAGGCGTACGTAAAATAGGAAAAGGAGGACTTATCGTTAGCACTGAGACCAAGGATGACCTAGATAAGCTCAAACAAAAAGTCCAAATCGCTTCGTCAGGCCTTACCGTTGACGAACCTCGGAAGCGCAAACCTCGCATTATTGTGCTAGGAGTTCCCGCATCAATGGCCGAAAATGAGGTTTATAAATGCATTTACGACCAAAACATAACGGACAAACTGCCTATGACCCTAGATACATTTATGACCTCAATTAAACTTAGCCACAAATCTGGAAGGAAAGATGCTGAGAGCTGTAATTATATAATAGAAGTTTCAGCCGTCATTCGCAAGGCCCTCATCACGCAGGACAGATTATTTATAAATTGGACGTCCTGCCCGGTACGAGACTTCACACTAGTAACGAGATGTTACAAGTGCCAGCAGTACGGTCATGCATCCAAGACATGCAAGGTCGCTGCCCCGACTTGTGGCCATTGCGGTGAAGAAGGACACTCGATGATCCAAAATGTGCTACATGCATGCGCTTTAAAAAACAAGCCAACCACAAGACGGGAGACGCAGTTTGTCCAGCTAAACTTGCAGCCGAATACAGGTATATTAACTCGATTGACTATGACGGCGCCTGAGAGCGCCACATATTTGTTTAAATCTTAGACGTAATTTATTGTTGTTATTTTTGTAGAATGGATATTAATTTAATTACCGACATAGATAACTCATTTTTGACCGAGTCAAAGTCATGTGAGGTTGAAGACTGCAATCAATATCTTTCCCAGTATCAAAAGTCACTAACCATACTAACCCAAAACATACGAAGTATTCATAAGAACATAGATAGCTTTAACATTTTTCTTCATAGACTTAACTTTAATTGTGATATTATGGTTCTAGAATCAGAATGCTGGCTATCAAAGCGCCACGATAACCTTCCGGCAATACCAGGGTACAACTTATTGTACACAAAAATTAACCACAATCAAAATGATGGTGTCGTTGTCTTTGCTAAGGAATCATTAAAGGTCAAAGTCGAAGAACCTGATCTTCAAGATTGTATTAGTAACTGCCTTATCATCAAAATTGGTACAACCACAGCGATAATTGCTTTGTATAGATCCCCTTCCGCAAGAAACCTAACCTCTTTCCACAGTTCCCTAAACCAGATCTTTCAATCACTTAGCCCATTTAACAATGTAATACTAACAGGAGATATTAACATTAATATTGGCTCCGAAAATTGCGACGCAGGGACACAAGATTACCTTAACATCTGCTCATACCATGGCTTTCTGCCTGCTCACACATTGCCTACTCATCAGAGCGGTTCTTGCCTCGACCATATAATGATCAAAACCACTTATTCATTTATTACGCTTGTTACTAACTCAACAATAACCGACCACCATTCTGTCTTACTAGCCGTAAATTTAACGCTGCCTAAGCATAATCGCTCCCAGACAAAATCTAAATTAAACATAAATAAACTCGAATATGATTTACGCAGCATTGATTATAGCCTAGTTTACAATACTGCTGACGCTAATTCAGCTTTATCGTACTTAATAAAACATGTCCAACAAGCAATATTGCGTAATACGACAGTTGTGACAACAAATAATCGTCTTCGTAATATTAAACCTTGGATTACTCCTGGACTAATTCGATGCATAAGGCACAGAGATAAACTTCATCAGAAAACTAAGAAATTCCCTGATAATTTAATAATTCTAAACACCTATAAAAGATACAGGAATTTCTGCAACAATCTCTTAAAGAAGCTTAAAAATAATTACGATAAAAATGAATTAAATAAAGCAGGCAACAATACCAAGCAAATTTGGAAGCACATTAAAAACGTCACCTACATGACTAAACAACGTGAATCAAATTCGAGGTTACTGCTTACTAATCCTTCACCCCTCTTATCAGCTAACAAAGTAAATAACTTTTTTGTTAATGTTGGGAAAACTTTGGCCGAACAGATTCCGAAACATTGCGCCCAACCATCTTTCCAAAAACAGAACAACAGCTGCAACCTGAAGTCATTTGCTATGCTGGATACTGACGAAAACGAAATATCCCAAATAATATCTGGCCTTAAAGATGACTGTGCAGTTGGATGGGATAATATAAGCAACAGGATCCTTAAACTCTTTAAGCATATATTTGCACCTCCCTTAACGCATATATTTCGAATCTGTCTTTCCGAAGGAATTTTCCCTAACTGTCTTAAAAAGGCTGTTGTTATTCCTATCTATAAATCTGGAGACAGGGACTTGGTTAATAACTATAGGCCAATATCATTACTCCCCTCAATCTCAAAAATACTTGAGAAAATTATAAACAGCAGACTAGTAAGCTTCCTGGAGAAAAACAACATCTTGTCACCAGCGCAATTTGGCTTCAGAGCCAAATTATCCACAGCCGATGCGGTGCATAGCCTTACCAATTATGTCTCAGAAGAGCTGGGCAAGGCGAACCAGGTCATGGGAGTCTTCCTTGATTTAGCGAAAGCCTTTGACACGGTCTCCGTTTCTGTGCTTCTAGGAAAATTAGAGGCCATAGGAATAAGGGGCACGCCGCTGACGTTGCTTGCTGACTATTTAAACGACCGATACCAATGTGTTAGGATTGACAATTTTAAGAGCGATGAGCAGAAAAATACTGGATTTGGTGTTCCCCAGGGGAGTATATTGGGCCCTACCCTTTTCCTGGTTTATATTAACGACTTGTGTAACCTTAACATCAAGCACGGCAAGATCATATCATATGCTGACGACACGGCGCTAATATTTTCTGCTGAAAACAGTAGCGAACTGTTTGAAAACGCTCAACTTGGCTTTAACACTGTGACTAATTGGCTTCAAAGCAATTTACTAACACTTAATGCTAACAAGACAAAATACATTCACTTCTCCATGCGCAAGCCTCAACTTAACACTACTAACTTCCATTTATATGCCCATCAATGTGATAATCGGTCAGTCAACATGTGCTTTTGCCCTTCTATCCTCAAAACCAATAATATTAAATACTTAGGGGTTATAATAGATGACACACTCTCTTTTAGGTATCATATTGAAAGTCTGGTTAAAAGAGTTCGCAAATTAATATATGTATTTAAAAAATTACGAACTTTTGCAGATTCTAAGTTAATCACACAAGTTTATTTCGCCCTATGTCAATCAATAATTCATTACTGTATCATTTCATGGGGTGGCGCATCAAAAACTATCCTGCTTCCCCTTGAAAGAGCTCAAAGAGCAATTTTAAAGGTAGCAAACTTCCATCCCTTTTACTTTCCCACAGATCAGCTGTATAAATCCTGCAATGTGCTAACTGTGCGTCAGCTATTCATTATGCACTTAGTATTAAAACAGCACACCATGCTTACGTACAATGCTGACAATACTAACAAGAGACGGAATGATATAGTATGCATTTCTAATACAACCTCCAAACATGTCTTTGTGGAAAGATTCTTTACATTTTTAGGCCCATTTCTGTACAATAGATTAAATAGAAAACTAAGTATTTATAAGTTAAACTATTTTAGCTGTAAAAAGTCTATTATTACTTTTTTACAACCCCTAACCTATGCACAGACAGAAGATTTACTTGTAGTCTGCAAGTAAACTGCTGACACATTGTTTATTTATCTTTTATGTAAGTTGTAATTTTAGTAATTTACTTTTCTTTCATTGTTGATTTATTTATTTTAAGTAGGTATTTACGCACCTTCTAGCCTGAAACACAGGTTCCACCTAGTTCAGGCAATAAGCAACAGTGCTCTATTTTATTTGTTAAGATACTTAATTGTATATGTGCCCCTTTTTATAAATAAACGATTTATTATTATTTCCTTTATTCATCTTATCTCCTTATTTAACATATTTTTAAATGTACCTTAAAAAATATATATATTAAAAAATACATTCAATTATTATTATTATTATTCATTATTATTATTATTATTATTATCATCGAGGTCAGAATGTTCACTACCGTCAGAGGATCTGCTGATACATTGCCCCCACTGTTGCTGTGCATCACACTGGCCGTCAAGCACATGCATACATGTATTAGCACGCATAGGTAGGTCCATTTGTAGCAGACGCCAGAGTATGAGCGGTGACTCATTACGACCTGTGTGAGGCGGCGTGGGACGGCGCGCGGCAGGGAGCGGGGCCGGGAGCGGAGCGGGGCGGGGAGCGGAGCGGGGCGGGCTCGGATCCGAACTCATGTTATCTAATTTATTGTTATACCCGATAACCCGACCACTAATACATACGGTCATAAGGTGATCTCACTAAATTCAACCAATCTTTATAGACTGCTTAGTTGATTTAATGTCTGGTTCTGGAAAATGTCAGCATTGGATTTTACTTATGATTTGTGAAGTAATCTATAAAATACGAAAAACAAATAACAAGTAGAAAATACTTTTATAACACATTTGCTCGTAAAGGGTCTCTTATTTCACCCATTTCAATATCGTAATGTATCTCATTACGTACTTGTGCAGTAATGTAATGTACAACCACAGAGTATCTATATAGACGCACGGTTTATCAAGATGCTCCGTCAAAAGGGAACGGTACTTTTTTAAATCTTAGCAAAGAGTTTGTAGGTCAAAAAAGTGGTTAACAGTTTATGAATAAAATTAACTGTGGGAGATGAAATATAATAAATAAACTTTTAATTCTTTAATTTAATTAATTTTGACAATAAATTACAACCATTTTTCTGTAACAAAAACACAAAAATATTAATTTACTTTATTAGTAATACTGGCTGTTTTTTGTGTCTTTGCCTTAAAAAAAGCGCTGATGCGCGCGCATCGCTAATTTGTGAACAAGTCAAAGATGTACCTATTCGTTTAAGAAAGTCCGAGTTTTATTTATTTCCTCGCAAATATGTTATAAAACGTCGTATGACATACGTGCGCTTTGATAATTACAGCCACTGCTTTATTATAGCCCTCGCCTACGGCTCGAGCTAGCAATATCGCCTCGGCTGTAATTTTCAACTTACCGCACTTATATCATAATGTACTATTATAGAATTTGAATACATGCCTACACACCAGCAAACCGGAAAAGATTCCTCAAACCAGCGCAAGCAAAAAATACTACCAAAACATTCCCGAGTGAAATGAAACTCATTCAGCACTTTTTGTTCGACTGTACTCTGTACCGAGCGCGGAGCTTACGAACGAAACGAATTTACTTTATCCGCAAAAAAATTCCGCGAACACAACGGCAAGACACGTCTAATAATAATAAGTAGTCGCTTGTGGCACATCGCACTCGCGCGTGCATTTAGGCGATATGCGAATAGCAGTGCAACGGGGGACGATGTGCGAACATTAACATTACAGTAACGTGATGCAACTGTTGTCGCGTCACTATACACGCGTCTCCGTTTCCTCTGTTCATATCTCTTGTGTACTCCCACAGTTATTGCACCTATATAGCTATTCAGTTGGCTAACGTGACGTCTGAATGGTTCCCCTGTGGAACATCAATGTTGTTCTACCAAATCTTAGGTTAGCCAAGGTCATAGGTTACAGTACAATAACCATAAAGGCTTTATGTAACTTGCCTAGTACTTGTAACACCACGTGCTTCATTTTCTTTATCGAAATTGTATCATCACCATTCTATTGCCCTTATCCCAATCCATTTGGGCTCGGCGCAGCATATGTTCCTCTTCGATACTTACCCTGTAATTATTAACTACAGATTGTACTTTGATGAAATTTAGATTGGAATATACTATTCGCAACAGTGGATCTAAGCTTTTATACTAACGCACCATTTTTTTTTTTTTTCAATACACTTCCTCGAAAACTGGCTCTTATCGCACTACGATTAGGTTCAAAATGCAATGTATTCCACACGCGTGCCATTTTTCATTTACCAGCACGTGTGCGAAAAAAAAAATGATAACGTATACTTATACGAAGTTCAAATGGGTCCAATACCCATAGTCGGAGAATATTTATTTATTATTATTGTTTTTTTCATAGGATTTTTATTTCGGCAAAGTATATAATATAATTATTATGTATTTTTTGAATATTCAAATTGTGTTTATACTTAAATGGAAAATCATAGATAAACATGATTATTTAACAGGTATTTACTTTTATAAACAAATGAACATTTATTTGTGTTCTAAATTAAAAAACAAAAAAAAAAAAGATGATACCGCAATAATGTCCACAGGATATGGTCACAAGGAAGCTGTGGTAAAAGTACAAACAGCGATAAATCAATTCTATGATTGGACCAAAAAGTGGAAGATCAAGTTGAATGAAACAAAATCCATTCACATTGACTTCACTAACAAGATACCAGAACACAACCACTGGGTTGTGTTCTGGTTTGTTGCTGTTAATTTTGTTGTTTATGTACACTGGTACATAAACAACAAAATTGTACCGTACGAAAACACTGTCAAATACCTTGGTATGACCTTAGACGCAAAGCTTATAGTATTATGCTATACTTACACTATATATTCACCATTCATAATACTATTTATCATCCTTTTTATTTGTTTATATGTCTACACTCAGCAAATTGATCTAAATACGATTCAATACTATAAAAATAGCTGAAATAAAATATTAACTCATAATTTTCATGTTGTGACATGCCAAATTGTCAAACTGTCAGTTACTTTTTAATTCTCTTTCTACCTTAGTCTATGTATGATGGCTACTTTTTGGTTTGTATAATTCAAATTATTTTTATCAATATGCTTAGCCAATGTATTTTTATATGTCGGATCCGGTCATGAGTACGGACGGGCGAATGGATTGAAAACGCGCCAGTGGTGACATCACGCGACGTACTTACCAGTCTAACCCACCATGGCGGCTTTTACACGCGCCGAGGTTTCGGCTGCCTCGATACGTCGGTCACGAGTTTTGCGTCAGCAGTTTTGTCGCCGGCACCGATTGCTAAGCCAGCGTTGAGCGCTACAAGTGTGCCTCGCTGCCCTGCCCCCACCACAGCAACTCCTCCCCGCAGCGCTGCCCGACCGATGCGACCAAAGCTCCCCGCAAAGCCTAAGTCTTCAAAGGACACGGAACGGGCTGATGACGGCTTTATGACGGTGCAAAGGAGGAAGCGTCGTCAGAGTAGCTGTAAGAACCGCTGCGGCAAGGCTCCTATAGAGCCTAACATGAAACTGCGTGCTGCGAAGCCGAATACCCCGGTGTATATTTCGCGTCTCCATTACACCACTGACGCGGAAGACATCGTGAAGTACGTGCGCCAAAGGCTGAATTACTTTCCGAGAGTGCAGTTGCTGGAGTCGCATCGCAACGTCAACTTTAAGGCGTTTGTGGTGCACGTACCAACATGCTACCTGCATCAGGTGATGGAAGAAAGTTTTTGGCCACAGGATGTGGTATTTCGCCGCTTTCGCGGACAAGTGCCACCAGAACGCACAAAAACTTAGTGCAATTTAGTGATACTAACATAGTTTTAAGTTATACGAGTATTTACTAATACAATTGTAATATAACGTATGTATACTTAGGTTAAGGTATTTATCTATGGGTCTTTGTTACCTGAAAATAAATGGATTATTATTATTATTCCATTTATTCATTTACATCCTTATCTATTTACATTTTTAAGTATTTCTTAAAATAAAACGATACAAAAATAAAACCGGCCAAGAGCGTGTCGGGCCACGCTCAGTGTAGGGTTCCGTAGTTTCCCGTCCGTCACAATAAGTGTTTCCACTTATGAGTTTAAAGGTGGGTATCCATTATGTAAAAATGCTTGCATATACAAATATACTACAAACTTAGTCCAGAAATTATTTTGTACAACTTTTTGTCTTTTTTGTACAAAAACTGTTGTTTTCTATCAAGTTCAAAATGATTTTCCTAGAAAGTCCTTATAAAGTTCTACTTTTCAGATTTTTTTCATATTTTCTAAACTTATGGTTCAAAAGTTAGAGGGGGGGGGACACATTGTTTTTTACTTTTGGAGCGATTATTTCCGAAATTATTGACATTATCAAAAAATGATTTTAGAAAACCCCTATTCATTTTTAAATACCTTTCCAAAAATATATCACACGTTAGGGTTGAAATTAAAAAAAAAATCACTTCCCACTTTACATATAGGGGGGCTACCCTAATAAAACATTTTCTTCCAATTTTTATTTTAGCACTTTGTCGGCGTGATTGATATACATATTGCTACCAAATTTCAGCTTTCTAGTGGTAACGGTCACAGAGATTAAGCGAGGACGGACAGACGGACGGACGGACAGACATGGCGAAACTATAAGGGTTCCTAGTTGACTACGGAACCCTAAAAACACTTAAAAATATAAAAAAAAATAGTAGTCCGCCGGTGTCGGGAGCAGGGTCCAAGCCACCGGTGGTTAGGGCTGCAGAGACAGGAACCTCCTCACAATGCGAGCCGTATCGAGGAGTACTGCCTTCTGAATCAGGCCCTTGATCCAACCGCCTAAAGAGAGCTTCGATAGATGGTCATCGAAGCTCTTGGCTATAAGGCCATTGGCCGTCACGACAATTGGCACAATGATAACCGAGTTCATATTCCACATGCCGCGAACCTCGTGTGCCAAGTCGAGATATTTTATTTGTTTCTCTTTCTCAGCTTTCACGAGGTTCTCGTCATGCAGAATGGTAACATCGATTATCATTACGCGGCGCGCTGATCGGTCAATCATCACTATGTCAGGCTTATTGGCGACAATAGTCCTGTCAGTAATGATGGACCGATCCCAGTACAGCGTGACATGGTCATTTTCGAGAACTGTGTCGGGCACATACTTGTAGTAACCATGATACTATCCAGCCTAAGGTAATGGAGGACCCATACCAGGTTGAGAATTTGTCTCAGGACAGCATATTGAACCAACAATCAACTAATTTAACACTAGATTATTCACACGTGGTACAGCCTGAGTTGTTTGATAGTCTGCCTGAGACTGGTAATTTTGTTTCTCCTAGTAGTCAGGATTGTGTTCATTCAGTTATGTTCTCTGACAGTATAGGTAGGGGGCTAGGTAAATTAATTAGTAATAACCTGAGTTACTGTACCCAAAACAATTGTATGCCAGGGTCAACCTACAAACAGATTATGGCATCAGTAACAAAGACTGTGATCATAATACCACCATTAGTATATGTGTTCAAAGATTAAAAAGGAAGACATTACTGACTGTGTTTCAGAGTTGTTGAAGTTAAAGTGTAGTAAAATAATATTGTGTTCTTTTCCATTTTTTTAAAGTTTATGTACCAGGAAAAACAATTATATTCACATGTTAAATAAACATTTATATTTTTTAGCAGGTCATTATAGTGACAAACTTGTATATCTTGATATCAACACTTTTGTTGATAAACTTAGATCGGGGTAAAGTGTATCTACCTATTAGTTGTAGACACAAAATAGCTCGGCTATTAGCTTATAATATTCACACAGACATAATTAGTATGTCTAAGTTTAGTTATATTATTAACACTGCGACTATTAGTAATAATACTAATATACAGGTGACTTTAAATGAAGATAGCATTAGTGCTATAGATGTTTACAAACATTCTGAGGAGGATCCATGCGTCACCGTGAAAAATCCTCAATTAGGCTCTATTAGTGATAGGGTCTTGTTGTCTGAGGATGGCACGGGAGTCTCCTGCCTCACTCCAAATATTAATATTAATTTAAACTAGAAAGTGAGACAACAGAAGGTACCATTAACAATATTGTTAATCCTTCCAACAGCAAGGTATCTTCTTGCAATCAGTTAGTAAAAAAGGGCCTCAGCAGAACACCTTAAAATTATTCCACCAAAATATCCAAGGCATTTCTTCCTAATTATTAGAAATTGAATTGTTTTTAGAAAATAGTAAGTTTGACATTATTTGTTTTACTGAACATTGGCTTATAGGATTACCAAATGCTTAATAATTATGAAAACTATATGGTGGGTAGCTGCTTTAACCGTAAAACTATGCTTCGTGGAGGTTCCCTAATATTAATAAAACATTGTTTTAAATATGAGCAACGTAATGACATAGTAGGTCTCTCGGTTGAACATTGCGTCGAACTGTCCTGTGTTGAGCTAGATAAGCATGTAATTGTATGTGTGTACAGACCCCCAAACTATCAAAACTTTTCCTTATTTGAATCAATAATGGAAGATGTCCTGGCAAAACTTACAGCCAGTAATAAATCTACAATTATTTGTGGTGATTTCAATATCAATATTTTAGAAGAAAGTTCGAATAGCAGTCGGTTATTAAATCTTTTTAAGTCATTTGACTTGACCAACACTTTTATAGAACCTACTAGAGTCACTCCATCTTCTGCTACTTGTATAGATAATGTTTTCTGCTATTGTGATTACTTAGATAAAGCTATATTAAATTGTCTGCCGTCTGACCATAGCGGACAAACTGTAACTTTTAGGTGTAATACACCATTGCAAAAAGTCCAGGTTAAATTTAGACCTATAACTTCTAGCAAATTAAATAGATATAATATTTCCCTACAGAACAAGTTAGATGTTATGAGCCATGACGATATTAATGTAAATCAATTGTATGATCGTTTCTTTTCAATAGTTCACACGGAATTCAACAAAACTTTTAAACAGAAGACAAAAAGTATTTGCCCCAAATTTATATTTAGTGATTGGGCAACTAGAGGTATCAGAAAAAGTAGGGAAAGACTATTTGAGCTATATGGCCTTAAGCCTTTTATAAACACTGAAACTTTTAACAAGTATGTTGCTAAGTATTCAAAAATCTTTAGAAATACATGCAAGGTTGCTAAAGCCCTGCACATCGTTAATTGGTTTAATGTTAATAATCTACTCCTAAATGAGAAAAAAACTAAGCGTATTAAGTTTACGATACCCCATGTGAGACAAGTGGAAACTACTGTACTAATTAAGGATGAAGAGTTAAAACCGGAAGATAGCACAGTCTTCTTAGGCATAACTTTGGATGCCAAGCTTCAGTGGGGCCCGCATATAGACAAACTGTCGAAGAAACTTAGCTCTGCAGCATTCGCCGTTAGAAGAATTCGTGATTTAACTGACTTAGAGACAGCCCGTTTAGTTTACTTTAGTTATTTCCATAGCGTGATGTCGTACGGTATTCAGACAATATTTGTTTTGCAAAAAAGGGCAATTCGTTCAATTTATAAATTAAGTCCCAGATACTCCCTCAGAGAAAAATTTAAAGAGACTAATATTCTTACTGTGCCCTCTCAGTTTATTTATGAAAACCTTTTGTACGCCCACAAAAATATTAATTTATTTAAAAAATACAGTGATATCCACAACATAAACACGAGGAACAAACACAAATTTGTTGTTCCTGCAACGAGGCTCAAAAAAATAGGAGGTACGTTCAGATGCCAATGTATACGCTTTTACAATAAACTTCCGAGCCAAATTCAAGCACTAAGCCTAAATAAATTCAAATCGTTTATAAAACGGAAGCTGTGCCTGAAAGCTTACTATCATGTTAATCACTATCTTGAAGATAAAAAAGCTTGGGATTAAGCTGCTCCAATGAAATTTGCTCTGTGAATGTCGAAATTTCGGACTTCGCTTGTTTATTATTGATTCCTTTCTTTTATACACTCTGACATTGAATTTTTTTTTGACATGTATTTTATTATTTTACTTTTATTTTTTATTGTTTTATGTGACATTTACTGATTTGACATGAATACTTATTTTTTTAAGTATTTTACTTTTTTATTTTATTATCATTGCGACATTGAATGATTTTTGTGTTTTTTTTTTTACTTACATTCATTTGAAAAGAATTTGTTATTAATTTTATTTTATTATTGTGAATGTGGGGACCATGTGGGTCACATTTTTTTTTTTTTTTGTTTTTTTCCCACAACTGTCTGGCAGTTTGAGTACTACAAGCGACCTTCCCAAATGTCCTTTCTTTGGTATTGTTCGTCGTTTCGTTGAGCTCCTTGAGTTATAAGTCGAGCTACACGTTAACTGACAAATGCTTGCACTGACTGGACAGGTCCACTCAAATCTGTATGGTTCTTTCTTCAAAAGACCATCTCAGACACTAATCTGCATAGTCCTCATGTGAATTGAGCAAGATTGTCTGGACTTTAAAAGAGACTATGACCTCTGAGTTTGTTTCGGCTGTTTCTTCTCAGAGTAGTCAGGTACGAAACACCGGCCCCATCTAGTTTTAAAAAATGACGTGTAAAAGTGTTTGTAAAAACCTACTTGCAAAATAAACATCATTTATCATTTATCATTAGCAACAAGATCAAAACAGCAGAAAACAAAATAAAGACAGTTTGGAAAGTCATAAATAATGAAACTAACAGGAAGAAAATACGTAACACTAAATACACGTTAGATTCAGCATGTGGTCCTAAAAGCTCTAATCTGGAAGTAGCTCAAGAATTTGTAAATTTCTTTACCGATATACCATTAAAAACTACGGAGGCTCTTAATTCCTCACCTGAAGTCTCAATTGGATTATTAAAGGCGAATGTATCTGGCTGCACGGCTGAATTTAAATTTAAACACATAAACCCAATGATAGTTATACTCAGCTTTGTCCTCGAGATTAGCATAAGAGATTACATGTAGTAGACATACGGTGTCGCCATCTGCACTGTTTGAGAGTTTTTTTTTTTTTTTTTTTGTCCTTTACTCCGACAACCCCAGCCAGCAAACTTCATTACACATTCAGTGCTTCGCCATTTACGTGCACTCTCTGCAAAGTATATATAATTTGTATCGTGCAATCGGTTCGTTTTAACCATGGTTAAACGTTCTCGAATAGTGGAAGAGAATAATTATGAAGCTATTGCAAAAAAAATCAAAAAGTTAGAGCGTAAACTAATGAGTGCTCGACGCAGCGATCGACATAGGTCAACAGGGAGGCGGTTATCATCCTCATCATCGTCAGACTCATCGTCGCCTTCTTCGTCAAGTTCCACATCATCGCGCTCACGTTCAAGGTCAAGATCACCAAGGTGTGGTACAGCGGCGCCGCCGCAGCCCGAGCGTCTATGCATTGAAGGTAAAAAATTACATCTACCCACATGTTCGAAAATTAATATTGCGGGTAACCTGAGGGGTTATCACTTATTAACGCTTTACGAACATAATATTCTCACGTATAAACTAGTGCTGCGGGCAATCTATGGGATTGTCACTTCGCTAAAAACGTGATTATTGAACCAGGTCAAACATGACGAGTGCAATGCGGGCATTTTTTGGGAATGTCACTTTGCGATATTATATGGTACTGCGAGCAGTCTGTGGGACTGTTACTTTACTATTATACTACCTACCTAAATTCGGTAGCCACGTTTAGTGGGATAACGAAAGCAATGCGGGCATTTTTTGGGAATGTCACTTTGCGATATTATAGTACTGCGAGCAGTCTGTAGGACTGTTACTTTTACTATTAAACTACCTACCTAAAACTAAGTAGGGCAATGCGGCCAGCTTAAGGGGCTGTCACGTTACCAAAACTATACACCTAAAATGGTTTAATGTCCATTTCAGACATGCCTACGTCAACGGCAGGCGCCGTCACCAATCCGCAACCGTCGACAAGTGCCGCAGAACCTCAGCCGTCCACCAGTGCCGCAGTGCCACTGCCGGTGCCTACGCCACCACTGCAAGCAGATGCGGCATCTGCAGCATTGGAGCTGGACGTCGAGCTCATGGAAATATTAGGGGAGGACCCTTCTCAAACTAAGACGTATGGTATTAATATTCAATCTGATCTTGCGATACGCCTGCAGCACATAGCCACTACAGGCTTATCTCTGGAAGAGCGCATGGATCTCCTGAAAAAATATTTGCCTCCAGCAAATTATACTTCAATTGATGCCCCCGTTCTCAATCCTGAGGTCAAGGCTGCTATCTCAGAGACTGTCTGCAAAAGAGACAAGGGCATCGAACTCAAACAAAGACAAACTTCCTCTGCGACATCATGTTTAGCTGAAGCGCTCACCTTACTGATTTCATCGGAACCTAAGAATACGTTGTTAATCAAACTACTCATGGACGCTATCAAACTTCTGTGTGATAGGCAGTATTCAGACTCTGTCACACGCAGGAGCTTTGTTCTGTACAATTTGAAAAAAGAGCTAAAAGATCAGCTGCAAGCTACAAAAATAGACAAATTCCTTTTCAGTGAAGATCTGTCGGAAGCACTAAGAGCAGCAAAAGCTATCACGAAGTCAGGAGCTGACCTAAAATTCACCCCGTATCCGCCGAACAAAAAACCGGTGAAGAATAAAAATAATCCGCACCAGAGAAATTTAAACTGGCGTGGTCCTCCCCTGAGTCACAGGCCCAGGGGGAACCAGAGGACGAAGGAGCCTGCATTCAAGCGCCATCAAGACAACTCTTCGAAACAATCGTCGCGTCAAGATCGGATTCGCAGCCGCCGCCGATAGACTCGGTAAAATACGCCGGTAGGCTATCTTACTTTCGCGACCAATGGTCACTTTTGACGTGTGATAAAAGGGTCCACCCTTTATAGCAGAACTTTATATGTCATAATATTACTTTGCATAACAGCGGATAGCATAAACTTCATTTCGCAGAAAATTGTTTGGCAGGCACTCATTTATCATACATTCAAAACTCATAATTTTGTAAGTCGGAATCATCTTTAGGCATACATTTCATATGCATAAAAATTAAAAGTAGAACCATCTAAGCGCAGAAAGTTCACAGCCAGAATCATCTTTTGGCATAAATTTTATATCGATAGTCACTAAAAGCAGAACTATCATATCTCAGAAAGTTTACAGTTAGAATAATCTTTTGGCATACATTTCTTATGCATAACAATGGAAATACTCATCTATCACATCCACATCACAGAAAATTCATTAAAACAGTTGATTGTGAACATGTAGTTTTTATTTTCCTGTAAGCAGGAGGCAAACATGCAAACAAGCATACATCTTGCATGCAGAAAGCATGCAGTATGCAAACAAGCATGCAGTATGCAAACATGCAAACCAGCATACAATATGCAAACATGCAAACCAGCATACAATATGCAAACCAGCATACACCATTCATGCAGCAAGCATGTAGCATGCAAGCAAGCATGCAGCATGCAAGCAAGCATGCAGGATGCAACATGCAGCAGGCATGGTTTCTGTCACGGCTCCAGCGCTGCGGGGCTCCGGCGGTCCCACGCGAGCTTATCGTCGCAGATGTGTTTAACGCTCACCACCACAGCTTCGGCTTGCTGGCCGGCTGCGCCGGCCAGCCTCAGCAGCGGCGGCGAGTGTTACAACAACCTGCTCCTTAACTCGCGGGCCGCCTCGCCCCTCCGCGCCTACGCGATTTTAAATTACACTCTAGGGGTAGGGCAGACAAGACTACGTAAAGTCGGTTTTAGAGCGATTCGTTTCTGTCACTAAGTTTTGTAGCCCATCATATTGACTTTTTAAGACAATATTGAAATGTTTGGTTAAAAATGCAATTTTATAGAAATGGCAATAATGCCAAATAAAATTATTCCAAATGAAATTCTGCCATCTTCGTAATATGCCAAGTGAAATTGTGCGAAATTTGAACATTGCCAAAGGTAATTATGCCAAATAAAATTCTGCCATCTTAAAAGTATGCCACTGTAAATTCGGAAATACAAACATTCGGCCAAGCAATAACTATATTAAATCATTTTTATGCCCTACAAATATTCGTTTAAAGAAGATTATGCCAAGTGTGTTATGCCAAATAAATTTCGGAGCATCAAGATTCTGCCAGATAGAAGGAACCCGTGATAAAAACATCCTATCATGGATTGATGGTTATCAAATTCCATTTTCAAGGCCTGTGAACCAGACCATTATCCCTACAAAAAGATTATACTCCGTCTCTGAGAAAGCTCAATTTGAAAGAACAATTGAAGATCTGCTTACTATAGGCGCCATCGCAGAATGTAAACCCTGCGCTGAGCAATTCTTGTCCCCTATATTTTTAGTTCCAAAGTCAAACGGCAAATCAAGATTTATAATAAACTTAAAGGCACTAAATAAGTTTATTGACACATCACATTTTAAACTAGAAGACCTACGTACGGCAATTAAGCATATTTCTAGGGATTGCTTTATGGGTACAATTGATCTAAAAGACGCATATTTTCTTATCCGATTTCATGATAATTTTAAAAAGTACCTTCGCTTTGAATTTCAAAATAGGCTGTACGAATTTAATGTTTTACCCTTTGGACTGAACACTGCACCTTTTGTTTTCACGAAGATAATGAAACCAGTGATCGGTCTACTTAGATCTTGCGGACATTTATCGACAATTTATTTAGACGATACTTTACTTATTTCAAACTCTTTCGATTCATGCCTGAATAACATATCGGACACAACTAAACTTCTGAAAGCTCTTGGGTTCATAATAAATACTGAAAAAAGTATTCTTACCCCTCACAATACTTGTAAATTCTTAGGTTTCATTATAGACTCACAACGCTTACAGATTTCCCTACCTATAGAAAAACGGGAAAAAATAAAAATTGAAATTCATAAATTTCTTTTTTTAGATCGTTGTAAAGTCAGGGAATTCGCAAGGTTAGTGGGTTTGCTAACCTCTGCATGCCCAGCCGTTGAATACGGCTGGCTCTATACTAAGGAACTTGAGCGTTGTAAATTTCTGAACATAAAAGACGATGTCAACTATGACAAATATATGAGTATTCCACAGTCCGTCATGCCAGACCTCAAATGGTGGGCTCAGGCAATGAAAAGTTCCATTAGTAAAATAAAAACAAGTAACTTTAGTTTAGTTATTTATAGTGATGCCTCAACTACGGGTTGGGGAGCAGCCTGTGGGGATGAGCGTGCGAGCGGATTGTGGACCTATAGTGAAAAGTCGCGACATATCAATTATTTAGAAATTCTAGCTGCCTTTTTAGAACTTAAGACCTTTGCCAAGTCGTATCACGACTGCCAAATACTACTACGGATTGATAATACCACCGCTATTTCATACATCAACCGTATGGGTGGTGTTCAGTTTCCTCACCTCACGAGTATTACTAGAGAACTGTGGCAGTGGTGTGAGGAACGTAATTTAGTAGTATTTGCGTCATATATTAGTTCGACAGATAACCATGTCGCAGATGCAGAATCGCGACGTGTCCACCCGGATATAGAGTGGGAATTGTCACATGCCGCATTTCATAAGATCGTACGAAATTATGGTGTTCCAGAAATAGACCTATTTACCAGTAGAGTCAATAAAAAATGCTCAAAATACGCGTCTTGGCATAGAGACCCTGACGCGTATGTTATAGATGCATTCACTATCTCGTGGTCTGATATGTACTTTTACAGTTTCCCCCCAATAGCTATCATATTAAAGGCATTAAGAAAAATTGTCAATGATAAGGCTAAGGGCATTATGATAGTACCAATGTGGCCCACGCAGCCGTGGAACCCTTTATTTAACAGTTTACTCTTATTTGAACCTCTCATATTCCACTCAAGTACAAACTTAATTATTTCTCATTCCAGCAATCGGGAGGTGCATCAGAAAATTACCCTGGTTGCCGGAGTATTATCAGAACGTCATTTCTGAAAAGAAATGTGCCACCAGATTCTATGCCTCTCATGACAGCCTCACTGTCGGAGAACTCATTAAAGCAATATGATTCATGCCTCAGAAAATGGTTCAAATTCTGTAAAATAAACAATGTTGATTTATATGCAGCCTCGATTCCAGATGCCATAAATTTCCTAACAGAATTGTACAACTCAGGTGCTCAATATGGTACATTAAATAGTTGTAGATCAGCTCTCGCCCTGATTCTTGGCCAAGAATTAGGTAAAGATGACTGTATTAAACGGTTGTTCAAAGGAATGTTTAAATTGCGACCTCCACTACCTAAGTACAACATTACCTGGGACACATCTATAGTCCTTAACTTTTTAGCTAACTGGTACCCAAATAATGTTAATGAGACACTTAACTTAGAGAAAATATCTAAGAAATTAATTACCTTGCTTGCACTGGTAACCGCACATAGAGTCCAGACATTTTCTAAAATTAATATAAAAAATGTAGAAGAATGTAATAACGAAATTCGAATTAAAATTCCAAACTTAATAAAAACGTCCCGTCTTGGATCATCACAACCAATATTAATACTGCCTTTTTTCCGGGAACGTCAAGAAATATGCCCTGCTCTTGCATTGCAATCTTTTATTTCAATAACAAGATCTATAAGAAGAAGCGATAACCTCTTTGTTAGTTTAAAGAAACCCTATAATTCTATCACTCCGCAGACACTGAGCAGATGGATAAAATCTACGTTAGGTAGTAGTGGAATTGATGTGACCATATTTACTGCTTATAGCACTAGACACGCCTCTACTTCTAAGGCACACCAACTTGGAGTAAGCTTAGACGTAATCCGAAAAACAGCAGGCTGGAGTGATAATTCTAAAACATTTGGTAAATTTTATAATAAGATTATATCTGATGTGAGTGATGATTCTTTTGCTAGAAATATTTTGTTAAATACTGATTGATTATTACAAATTATTATTTTTTTATGAATGATGAGCTAAAAATAACTAAATTTAGTTTTTTGTGTTGAAGGAAATAAATGATCCTCATTTTTTTTTCTACAAAAATGTGTTTAATTATTGTTGATATTTTCATATGGAACTCTCAACATCTACATGTAATCTCTTATGCTAATCTCGAGGACAAAGCTGAGTATAATTAACGATTAAACGAACTTACCTTAAGTGAAGTTCGATCATAATTATACGAAGGCTTTGTCCGAAGAGATTAGCATCCCACCCTCCCATCTCCCCAGATTCAACATTCAAATATCAACCGGATGCTCTGAAGTAAATGAAGTTTGCTGGCTGGGGTTGTCGGAGTAAAGGTCAAAAAAAAAAAAAACTCTCAAACAGTGCAGATGGCGACACCGTATGTCTACTACATGTAATCTCTTATGCTAATCTCTTCGGACAAAGCCTTCGTATAATTATGATCGAACTTCACTTAAGGTAAGTTCGTTTAATCATTAATTATTAAAGCTTTCCGGCAAATAAAAATCAAACTAACCGAAGATCTATGGGGAATGTCTATCAAAGTGTGTACATCCATACTTGAGACTATAGCCCCATACTTAGCTTTAATTTTTAATTTGTGTGTAGACCAAGGAGTTTTCCCTGATCTAATGAAATACAGTAAAGTGATACCTCTTTTCAAATCCGGGGACAGTAAAGATACTAATAATTATAGACCTGTATCCGTGTTGCCAGTTTTTAGCAAGGTGTTTGAAAAGGGTCCACCCTTTATAGCAGAACTTTTTATGTCATAATATTACTTTGCATAACAGCGGGTAGCATAAACTTCATTTCGCAGAAAATCGTTTGGCAGACACTCATTTATCATACATTCAAAACTGATAATTTTGTAAGTCGGAATCATCTTTAGGCATAAATTTCAAATGCATAAGAATTAAAAGTAGAACCATCTTAGCGCAGAAAGTTCACAGCCAGAATCATCTTTTGGCATAAATTTTATATCGATAGTCACTAAAAGCAGAACTATCATATCTCAGAAAGTTTACAGTTAAAATCATCTTTTGGCATACATTTCTTATGCTTAACAATGGAAAGACTCATCTATCACATCCACATCACATAAAATTCATTAAAACAGTTGATTATGAACATGTGGTTTTTATTTTCCTGTAAGCAGGAGGCAAACATGCAAACAAGCATACATCTTGCATGCAACAAGCATGCAGTATGCAAACAAGCATGCAGTATGCAAACATGCAAACCAGCATACAATATGCAAACCAGCATACACCATTCATGCAGCAAGCATACACCATTCATGCAAGCAAGCATGCAGCATGCAAGCAAGCATGCAACATGCAGCAGGCATGGTTTATGTCACGGCTCCGGCGCTGCGGGGCTCCGGCGGTCCCACGCGAGCTTATCGTCGCAGATGTGTTTAACGCTCACCACCGCAGCTTCGGCTTGCTGGCCGGCTTTGCCGGCCAGCCTCAGCAGCGGCGGCGAGTGTTACAACAACCTGCTCCTCAACTCGCGGGCCGCCTCGCCCCTCCGCGCCTACGCAATTTTAAATTACACTCTAGGGGTAGGGCAGACAATACTACGTAAAGTCGGTTTTAGAGCGATTCGTTTCTGTCACTAACTTTTGTAGTCCATCATATTGACTTTTTGAGACAATATTTAAATGTTTGGTTAAAAATGCTATTTTATAGAAATGGCAATAATGCCAAATAAAATTATTCCAAATGAAATTCTGGCATCTTCGTAATATGCCAAGTGAAATAGAGCGAAATTTGAACAATGCCAAAGGTGATTATGCCAAATAAAATTCTGCCATCTTAAAAGTATGCCATTGTAAATTCGGAAATACAAACATTCGGCCAAACAATAACTATATTAAATATTGTTTATGCCTTAGAAATATTCGTATAAAGAAGATTATGCCAAGTGTGTTATGCCAAATAAATTTCGGAGCATCAAAATTCTGCCAGATAGAAGGAACCCGTTTGAAAAAGTAATGCTTAATCAAATGCTCAATCATTTTAACACCAACAAAATTTTACACGATCAACAGTATGGTTTCACCAAGGGACGTTGTACGACTGACGCCGGTGTTACCTTATTAAAGCACATATTAACTGCGTGGGAAGAGTCTCAACACGCCATAGGAATATTTTGTGAGCTTTCCAAAGCATTTGATTGCGTAAATCACGACACATTATTTTTGAAACTTGAGCATTACGGACTAGGTCAACTTGCACTTAGTTTGGTGAAATCATATTTGAGTGATAGACAACAACTTCTTCAAATAAATGGTGTTAATTCAAAGGGTTTAAAAGTAAAAATGGGGGTTCCGCAAGGCTCAATATTGGGTCCTTTCCTCTTTCTCGTGTATATAAATGATCTACCGTATTTATTGAAAAACCAACCTCAAAATATGGTGTTGTTTGCTGATGACACTTCCCTAATTTTTAAGATAAATAGACGGGCCCAAAATCTAGATGACCTGAATAATGCCCTACTTCAGGTCCATAATTGGTTCATAGCAAACAATTTGGTATTAAATGAAAAAAAAACTAAATGCATAAGATTTGCTTTACCCAATGTTAAGAGTAGTGATTGTGAAATAATATTGAATAAAGAGAAACTTGAATTCGTAGATAAAACGGTTTTCCTGGGGATTACGCTTGATTCAAGGCTACAATGGGGTTCACATTTAACATCCCTTGCGGGGCGGCTAAGTTCAGCAGCATACGCTATTAGAAAAATCCGTCAATTTACTGATGTAGATACCGCTAGACTGGTGTATTTTAGTTACTTTCATAGTATAATGTCTTATGGCATTTTGCTATGGGGACGGGCTGCAGATATTGAGTCTATATTTATTCTGCAAAAAAGAGCCATCAGAGCCATATATAATCTTCGTAGGCGCGATTCTCTAAGGGAACTGTTTAAAGATATTGGCATCATGACGGTACATTGTCAGTATATCTACGAAAACATAATGTACGTCAGAAAAAATCTGCATCTTTTTGGTAAAAGAGGTGACAGACATAATTACAGTACTAGAAATAGGGACCAACTAGTTCAGCCAGGCTTCAGACTCGCTAAAGTAGACTCATCTTTCATGGGGTACTGTTTGAGATGCTATAATAAAATTCCACAAAGTATTCTTGAACTGAATGAGACGAAATTTAAAACATGCATCAAACGCACACTATGTAAGCAAGCTTATTACAAGTTGGGCGATTATATCGCTGATAAAAATGCATGGCTCAATGCTGGTCCTGCTCCACATGGACATAGGGGCGCATAAATTAGATAGCATTACATATAATTGTTGGAGCTGCTGAAGATTGTACAACTATCTTTGCATTGTATAGATTCAATCTCTAGTCTATACTAATATTATTAAGAGGAAACCTTTGTATTTTTGTATGTTTGTATTGAATAGGCTCAAAACTACTGGACCGATTTCAAAATTTCTTTTATCATTACTTAGAGGGATTTTTCCGAATCCGTATAGGCTATATTTTATCACCGTACTCCCACGGGAACGGGAACTACGCGGGTGAAACCGCGTGACGTCCGCTAGTATTATATAATCGCATAGCCCATATTTTCAAATGATACAGAGCCCGCAACGAACCAGTAACCTTCTGGCTGACACGAGCGACTTGAGTATGCCATTTCATTGTGTTGTCGATGTGCAAGCCAAGGTCCTTTACATCAGAGCTAAATGGAACAACCGTACCGTCGAAAAGAACTGGTGGCAAGGTTGTGCCATCCAACTTGCTCAGACTGCGAGAACTCCCAACGATGATAGCCTGACATTTATTCGGATTAACTGCCACACCAAATTTACCGGACAAGGTTTTGATGGCCATCAGGTCCCTATTTAGCTTGTCGATTAGATCTTGCATTTCATCAACCCTCCCCTGACAGTACAACTGCAAGTCATCGGCATACAGATGATACGCAAACTGAAGCTCAGAAGTAAGGAGATTAATAAAAATGGAAAACAGAAGAGGAGAAAGAATACCGCCTTGAGGAACACCAGTTTCCAAATCACAGCAACATGACGAGGAATCCCCAACATGAACTGACTGCTGGCGTTCCTGAAGGTAAAAGGAGAACCATTCCAGTGCTCCGGGAGAGACCATAACATGGGATAAAATTGCCAAAAGGATGTCGTGACTGACGGTATTAAAGGCATTCGAGAAATCGACCAGCACCAGTACCGTTACCTTAATGTCTTCCAGCCCTGCCCTTATATTGCCAGTCACTTTAAGTAGGGCGGAAACAGTGCTGTGCCCGGGCCTGAATCCAGATTGAAGTGGGCTGATAAGTGAGTTCCGATGAACAAAATTGGAGAATTGTTTGTGGACACAGGCCTCAAGCACTTTGGAAAGAAAGGGAAGGATCGAAATGGGACGGAAATGAGTAAGAAGAGAGGGATTACGGACCTTGGGTAGCGGACAAACATAGGCTTTGCGCCACAGGGAAGGAAATACTCCGGCAAACAGGGAAAAATTCACAATATGGGTAATAGCTGGTAGAAGATCATCCAGAAGAGTTATGATCATACCACGAGTGATATTATCACAACCCACTGCTTTCAATTTAATGGACAGAATTATCTTTTTGATCTCTCCCGGTTCAGCTGGAACAAAGCAAAAGTGGTTAATATTAGGACGCGTTAGACCAGAAATTAAGGTTAAAGTTTGTTGCTTGGTTAAGCGATCCATGGAGGAAGCTGCAGAAAAATGCCGATTAAGCTCGTCCAGGTCAACAGAGTTAGGAAGGTCTAAATTTCGCGGTTTGCCGATACCCAGAGTTGCAAGAAATTTCGAAATATCGGCAGACGAAGAAGAAGCTATATTATCTAGAATGTGGCGGCGTTTATTGTTGCGTATCATCTGATTGCATCTCTTCCTTGCAACCTTGTATAGTAACCAGTTCTCGTCAGTACGATCCCTCTTAAATTTACGGAATGCTCGGTCCCTTCGTCGCATCGCCATCCGTATCCTTCTTGTCATCCATGGGGCAGGAGGACGTTTAAGTTTAACTTTTTTGATGGGAGCATGAATATTATAGAGCTTGACCACAACATCGTTAAATATGGCAACCTTGTCGTCAACCGAAGAAGCTTCCAACATAGGCTCCCAATCAATCAATGATGCATCCTTCTTAAGCTCCTCAACATTCATCCGCGCAAAACAACGCCTGTACAGAACCTTGGGTTTGGGTTTGGGAGGTTTCAGGATATATGAAAGGAAAATCATGTCGTGATGAGAAAACCCAGGAGCGTCATGTTGACCATGGGAGGATACGAGGGAAGGATTCGAGGTGAGGATCAGATCGAGCCAGGTGTCATCACCAGCAGTGTTATGGTGGGTAGGTTGGAGCGGCAACACGTGCAGACTAACCGACTCGATAAGATGGAGGAGTTTACGGGATCGAGGGGCGGTACGGGCAAGTAGATTAGTGTTGAAGTCGCCCATGATGATGTGATGTGCATACTCCGAACCCAAGGATTCAAGTACTGATTCGAATTCAGTGAAGTAATCAATAGTGGGGGGGCAATAAACGACACCAATAACAGTTTTGGCTCCCTTGACACAGACTTCAAGGAAAATAAACTCAGCAGAAGCAGAATATTGTGAAGAGGAAGAAGCAAGTATCTTGTATGGAAAGTCACTACGGAGGTATATGGCAACACCACCCCCTCCCTTACCAATCCTATCATTCCGTATAAGAGTGAAACCAGTAAGAGGGTAAGTAGTGGACAGGAGATGTGGTTTGAGCCAAGTTTCGGAGATCAGGATGGCGTGAACATTACTGCTGTTAAATGCGTCGTAAAGCTCACTGTAGTGGCTCGGAACGCTTTGAGCATTAATGTGACACACATTCACCAACCGATTAGACGCATCATTAAATTTTTGTTGCAAAAAATCACCAAGACTGTCATTGATTAGTGTGATCGATTTATGTGATTGTGTATTATATCTGTCCATCGCTAGATGGAAGCTTTTGTTCATTCAATGATACTCCATTGAATGAACAAAAGCTTCCATCTAGCGATGGAAGCTTTTGTTCATTCAAAGCTGCAGATTCATCCGCGGAGAAGAAGGTTTCATTGTCTGACATAAATATACGTAATAAATATAAATAAATACTTATACAAATAAATAGCAAAAAAAAATACAATTAAGTTATCACTAAAAACAAACTCACTAACAGGTGCACAATTCTGCACCACCCGCCAGCTAACACCAACAATAGACTATAAGCAATGAAACAAGCATAAAATTATAGCACATAAACACAGCAACATACAAAGGAAAAGAGAAAGCCGTCGCTCCCAGACATAAAAGAGAAGAATAGAGTAATTATAAAAGTTAATTAAAGAAAAATAAGGAGACACACCCAACTGCAAATTATGAGAGATTGCACATGGGGATGGAACGAAACGTTATAATAATATAATCTGTGTGTGTAGCACAAAAAGTTCCTTGTCTATCAGGTATATTTCAAAACGTATACTTGAAATGTCACTGTCACTTAAGTTTTTCTAAACGTCAATCTGATTATCTGACGTTTGTTCTACGGACTTTTGAAGTTTTTGAACCACTCAAACTCAAGTATTTTAACAAAATAAACACAGTTGGGGGTATCTAAATACCATATATCTAAGCACCTATTCAAATTAAAGAAGCAAAAGTAAACAAGATAACTACAATAAGACGGGACGAATATAAACTGGTAAGTAAAGATAATGAATCTAAAAACTATTAATCGAGAAACACCAACAATACATCAAATACTCCAACCTATTTTCCCGTTGTGTTTTGCAGATTCCCAGCAGCGCCGCCACCTCTTCCACGCGCAGTAGGAGCCACGTCCAGTGCCTTTGGGTACTGGGCTATCAAGGGCTTCAGTTCATCGAAGGAAGTTATCTTGTGCTTGCTTCCATCAGGAGCCTTTATGAAGATAACCCCATCTTGTGTCCAACACGACCTCATGCTAAAGTGCTCCCGTGCCTTGCCGAAGACAAATTGTCTGGTCCTGGTCAGGAACTCCTTCACAGCCATTTTGGAACCCTTCAAGCCTGTTTTTGCCTTCCAAACCAAAGACCTTAAATCTACACTGGCAAACCTGACAAGGATAGGCCTGTGATGATCCTTGCTGAGAGCCCCAGTCTGTGACAGGCTTTAATTGAAGATGCTGAAATGTTTTTCAGTGCAAGCTTGGTATTTATGACATTCAGGATGACAGCCGTGCAGTCTTCGTTGTCCGCTTCAGCAAGCCCTTGGAAAACCAAGGCTTTCCGCCGGTGCCTGGTCTCTAAGCCATCAATTTGTTTGGCACACTCATTGATTTGGCTTCGCAGCAGCCCAAGCATGGAGAATACAAGCTCCCGGAAACCACGAAACTCCTCCGCTATTTTTGCCACTGTATCCTTGGCGGGCCCGGCGCTCTGTATTTGGGCCTCAAGTTCACCCATTTTCTTCAAAAAGTTTTCCTCCAGGGTTTTTTGTGCAGCCAGGACTTCGGCAAATTGTGACATTTTGTGTTGTGAAGTGCTTATAAACTTGTACCTACTATAGTGTAGTGTAACAGCTGGCAGGTGGTTTATATAACTTGTTTAAGTCACATAAACATGCCACAAACGTGAGTACTAGTTATGTAACTGCTATAAACTTATTACTGATGTAAACTAAATCAGTTTTCCAATTAATTAAAATTAAAATTAAATTCCATATCTAAAAAAACGTCTGTACTTTTTTCACACCTACCCCCGAAAAGTTATTTATTTATTATATCTATTTTTTGTTTTTACTATGGACACTTTTAACGTGCACATCTTGCTACATTGTTCTCACATAATATACCATCTCAACACGAATGATGTAACCAAGATTTTGTAACAATTTTATGATTTAAAAGAGTGTCCATGGAGTTTCTTGCCCGTTCTTCTCCATAGAGATCTACGCTAGGGAATGGGCAACTACAGTACTTTCACAGTTTTTATGTCTTGTGACTGGGACTGTAGCTACATTTAATTTTCATCTTTGTTTCGACAATTCAAAATTGCCTGCAACTGGCCTACTTGAAATAAATGATTTGATTTTGATTTTGTACGGTACCTCAGATTCCACAAGTTTATATTTCAAGGCAAGTTGCTGGTCAATCCTGGCTACTTGGTTATGCCTGTGCAAGTACTCGCCGTCCTACCAGATTTATGTATGGGAAATGTACCTTCCTTAAGGGATTTATTGTATATAATCTGCAGTGGTATAACAAGAGCATCAATGCAGAGACGAATAAAAATAGGAGGAAGTCCATCTGGACCAGCTCCTTTATTAAGATCTAACTTTTTGATGCTATCTCTAAACTCATTTTCAGTAATGCCAATTGAAGACAAATTGTAATTAGACGGGGAGTAACCTGGAGACAAGTCAGTAGGCTGTTGATTAACACCATACACAGATGCAAAATAGTCTGCAAATAAATCGGCCACAACACTACCACCCTCAGCAACACGATCACCCCACGCAACTTGATCCGGGACACCTCTATATGATTTTTTAGACTTTGTGTAACGCCAAAAAGCTTTTACATTTGTTTTTAATTCACTCTCAATTCTTTCTATGTAATCTTTAAAACAGTTATCCATAGCTTTCCCAGCACGCATCCGTAGGGTAACAAAAGTATCGTGGTCCCGAGGGTTTTTGTACCGTTTGAACCGAGTCCTATATTTATGCTTTTCTTTAAAAAGTGTAATCAACGAAGCTGAGAACCAAACTGGATAGCAATTATTCTTAAGTTTACCCTTCGGAGTGTATTTATCAATATTTTCCCACAGTATATTATAAAATTTCAGAACATAATCATTACAACTCAAATGACAATAATCCTCCCAATTGACTTTACGTAAATCACGAACACATGCCTCATAGTCTGTTTTATTGAAATTAGATTTAGACTGTAAAATATTATAATTTATATTAGAAATTGAAGTTTTAGTAAGGGCTAATTCTAATGGCGGATGATGAATATCTGGTTTACTGAGGGGGGGTGCGGAAGTAACAGAAATACTAGAGTTCTCATCCACCAAGATGAGGTCTAAGATATTATTATTTCCATTCATCATCTGCTTAGCCTTTTCCCAACTATGTTGGGGTCGGCTTCCAGTCTAACCAAGTTATAGTTCTAGTTTATATTATTATTTCCATTGCAGACGTTATTCCTTTGAAGATAGCCAGTGATGTTTAGGAAGTCCCTCAACGCTAAAGACTTAGGGTCACTAATTCCTAGAAAGGGAGGGGTCATTAGACTGAAGCCATTTCACATTGGGAAGATTAAAATCACCAAGAATCAAAGTGGTGCAATCCGTGTAACGCAAGAAAATTTCTTCAGCCCTGGCCAAGAATTGAACATAGTTATGGCAAGGTATATAAGACGGTAAATAAACAACACAAATATTCATACAGACGCCACCAGCACTCACACACATATCCTCAACGGAGGTTTGCCATTCTGTTTGATTAACAAAATTATAATTATTCTTAATAGCTACCAATATATAGGTACATAAACTATGATACATAAACTGGCTGCTTATTACCGCCATAACCCAAAAGACTTGTGTTCAATTTATCATCAGTGTGAGATTTATTGTATCTAGTTATTGCAGAATACAATTCGTCGCGGCATCTAGGACTACGCAGCTTCACTATTACAGAGCGCGGGCGAGTCTTGTTGTTGTTTATACTGGCCACTCTAACACACTTCATAATATCGCAGTCTTTTATCGTATGTGCCACAACATTAGCCAGTTGTGTAACGATGGACGGTAATACTTCATTCTTATTTTCAGGTAAGCCGTGAACTTCCAGATTCGCCTCACGCATATTCTGATCAAAGGTATTTATTTGCGTTATCAGCTGAGCCATAGTCTTTTGCATACCGGAGTTTTGTGAACGAAGTTCAATATTCTCACGTTGCACACCCTCGAGTTCAGTTTTCAAGTCGTTAACTTGAGAGATATCAAAGGATCCAGATAACTTCAACTCCTCAATCTGTTTCTTTAAATCATCCATTTCGAATCTAAGCTCACTAATCATATTCTTTACTTCAATACGCAATGTATTCCGAATTTCCTCCCGTATAGCAAGTCGTATATCGCTGACCTTTTCATCCTCGCCTTTTGAGCTATCTTCAATTGTTTCAGACGTCGATTTATCAGGTTCATGATGAGATAAACAGCTCGGACAATTCCACTTAGAACGTGCAGTTTTGCTGAGCCTTTTAAACGCAGTAGCACTCAGGTTAACGCATAAGTGATGATAGACTTTATCACAATTATTAGTACATGTTATTTTTAGGGTTCCGTACCCAAATGGTAAAAAAACGGAACCCTATTACTAAGACTTTGCTGTCAGTCCATCTGTCTGTCCGTCTGTCCGTCTGTCTGTCACCAGGCTGTATCTCATGAACCGTGACAGCTAGACAGTTGAAATTTTCACAGATGATGTATTTCTGTTGCCGCTATAACAACAAATACTAAAAACAGAATAAAAATAATATTTAAGGGGGGCTCCCATACAACAAACGTGATTTTTTTGCCGTTTTGTCTAATGTATAGATAATGGTACGGAACCCTTCGTGCGCGAGTCCGACTCGCACTTGGCCGGTTTTTTTTCATTTTGTTTAACTGGTAATCCACAAGTATCTTATTGTTATCTGTGGAAAAATAAATACTATAGTTGGTGCCAGTTATGGTGAGAATAGCGGTAATTCCCTATCCATAATATCTCTTGTCCACCATGTGTCGTTTTTCATTAGAAAAAATGTTTAAGATCACGATAGATGACGATTCAAGACTAGATTTTTGGTTTTCAAAGCTAAGAAGTTGAATAAATATAGGTGGGTCAATGACCGCTATTCTCATCTTAACTGGCACCAACTATAGTAGACATAAATTAAAAAAAATCACGTTGAACCAAATCGTAGCGCAGTAAGAGCCAGTTTTTTTTGCTTTTGTTTTCTACTAGTGATTATTTTCGTATAAAACTATAAACTAAGTCGAACGTGGTTTAATCCACATAGACCTATAGTCGGTGGATAATCTCAGACCTAAATATTTTTTTAATTTTTAACATATTATTGTGTTCATAAATAGAATATCTATACTAAATTTAAGTGTCTGTTTGTTATTTCAAAATTACAGTTTTTTACAAAATGATGAAAGTTTATACGGTTGGTATACACGGGCGCGCAGAGGAGTATTTGACTTAAAAAGTCGATCAAAATTATTTTGTGATAATTATAGATTGGATATTAAATAAAAAGTGGTTTAGGATGATAATTTTGTATTTAAGACACCAGACACATGTACAATTTTACATAAAAGTAGAGAATGGTTGACTGGTAATGAATTCCTTCCGCCTGTGTACCACTACTGTACATGAAGTTTAAATAAACAGTTTTTACATAAAAACCTTCTAGTCAGAATCACCTTCACTAGATCCATCGTCCTCCTCTTTGTCAAACTCTGTAGACGAGATGTACGATGTCTCCGGGAGCAAAAGTTCTAATGCTTCAACGGAAAATGGCTTACTTTTTTTTCGTTGCCTTTGCCTGGTACTACTCAAAAAAAGAATCCGAAATTAGCAGAAGTCTGTTTAGCACATCTTTGTGTTGTTTGTCTTTGTCTTTCTGGAATAATTCTGCCTATACATGCGGAAGTGTTTGTTTCTGGTGAGGTTTCTGGCCTCAGCCGCCTCTTCCGACAACTGGCCAATAGGCAGAATAGCGTGATCAATTACTGTGGCCCCATGTCTAAAATGTTGTGCATTGTAGGCGATATGTGGCCCCACTCATACAAATCTACATATAGCTTTGCAGTTTGTTCAGCAAAGTTTTCAAATTTCTGCGTATCAATATTGAGCCCACTTGACAAAGTCTCCAATATGACACTGCATTTTTTTATTAAATTGATGTCAATCCCAGTAATGCGGGAAGAAGTTTCGGGATTTGAGGAAAACCTCCTTGAAGTGTTCCCATCATTGGTGTTCCCAAACCCTGCCTTCGGAATATCCACTAGCAGCCCCATTTCCTCTTTAAAAGCCTCTTGAATTTTCTTCTTCCTTTCTGCCACTATATTTTGATGTTCTTGAGTTCTTGCCTGCCATTTTTTTTTTTATTATTTTAAGACGATTTTCTAAAAACTCAAACTTTTGGTATTTTTTTCTGTCTGAACATTCTTGTATGACTTCATAGAGTGATTTTCTAGTCATCTCTATCGACGTCATTGGAGATTCTGGAATAGAAAAATAAAAACAAAACACTGTTTTATGGAAGCTGATTTCGACTAATTTTGTAGAAAATAAAAATAAAAAAATGGCGTGAATATGCGGGACATTTTCCTTTAAAATCCTTATCTAGAATAATGAAACTATATGTTACATCCAAAATCATAAGTTAACTCGGCTTAACTCATAAACAAAAACACCTTTAATTACAGAGTTTACTAAAAAAAAAGTTGCATTTTTTATGGAGTACATTTAAGATGCAAAATGTCACTTAAATAAAGTGTAAAACCAAAATAAACATGCTTTTATAAAGTAACGACATACCTTCTTCCAAAATATCCATAATGGTTATCACTTAATTTCACCAAACACAGATTAAATGCAATTTAAAGATCACGTTTTAACTGTAGTGCCGAGAACAAAGACATACGATTCATGCAAGGACTGAGTTCCGATTGCTGCTACGGTTGGTGGAGAGGCAGTGTATGGCCAAATTGGCCGTTAAGTGACGTAATAGCTATTGGGCTCTCACGATACAATAGTTGTAAAGCAATATAACAAATTTCGACTTTTCGACTTTTGATCGGGTTTTTAGATGAAATACTCGTCTGTGGGGCGGTTGGTGCCACACAAGTAACAATAGTGTGGCATGTCGGCCTCTCGCCTACTGAACACGTCAGCAGTCGCCACCGCAGTACCTCGACAGCGCAGCACCTCGGCAGCGCCGCACCGCCGCCGCGCTGCACCGCCGCGTAAACACGATTATATATATATATATACACGGATTTGCATATTTCGGTTAACGTTCCGCAGCTACAAAACAACGCCGCGGTGATCCTGATAACACGGAGCTCCAGTTTGCGGCGCCCGCGCCCTCCATCCACCCATTGCGTTGAGACCTTTGCCCATGTTTCAGAATCAGAAGTTTATTTGTATTAGAGATGTTGTACATAAACTAATGAGATCTATACATTATCAAAGAAAAAGGGAGCGCCGCTGTGTGGACATGGCATTATGTCATCAGCGACACTAGTAGAACTGAACGGTAGAACTATACGGATACAATGCGACCTACAGGTCTGCTAATTGCATTTCTGGTTTTATATTCGTAATTGCTTGAAGTTTACATTTTAATTAATGCCAATCATCATGGAAGTTGAATTTATTTAATCATACAGAAACCATCTTTTGTCCCCACAAAAGATGGTTTCTGATGGTGGTTTGCCCCCGCAAAGCACAATTAGAGAATAATGTTCCCACTGCTGGGACAAAGGCTTCCTCTCTATGAGAGGGAATGGGCTACAATCCACCACGCGGGCCCAGTGCCGGTTGGTAGATAGCACATGTCTTTGAATTTTTGGTTCTAGGACGTACCGGTTTCCTCACTATGTGGACAACACTTAACGTTTTGAGAGCAGTGGTGACGAAATATATTACACAAAGTAATGTGCCTGCCTTGGTTCGAACCCACGACTTACTGCTCGTAAGTCGGGGCCGCCACCACTGGCTCTCTCTATTGTTGGTGGATAACAATAAAATATCGAGTGCACCAGCAGTGCTCGTGTAGCTACCCATGGCACTACAGACTGCAGACAATCATACATGTTCCGTCGGCCAGCATGTCCACCATGTCGCCCCGCTGCTATGTTTGCCGCAGACCGGGAGCGTTATTCGTTGAGTATTCTTCACGTGGAACCATGGCGGTATGGGCGTAAACAAAGAGAAATACACCATTAACCAAATATAACAGCTGGATATTAGTGGGTAAGTGGCGCACAATACAACAAAGGGAACCGCCGCCGCGCTTAAACACAGATTGGCGCTAATCAGCTTACGCATTTCCCTGCCCCCCCACTACTCTCCCCCCGCCCCCACCCTCTCTTCACAATGGCAGGCAGCAGCGGAGCGCTCCCCGCGCGGAATCCGATCACGTCACAAGCCGGCACCGTGCGCTGTGACACACACACACACACGAACACTACAATCAGCTGAGTACTTGCATTGCGAAATACATAACGTTAGAATCCAGTTTTAGGAGAATCATAACATTGAATTAACTAGGTACAACGTTTGAACGTTCACTTAAAACAACTAAGTTGCCCCAGTTATATTAAAATTAAGTAAATTCAAATATATTTATTTATTTAACTCTTCAAGCACAAAGTACAGAGGCGGACTTAATGCCATAGGCATTTTCGACCAGTCAACCTTTGGGTGATGCAGAGACAAGCAGTGGTAGGTGTACATCTGAAAATAATTAATTAATACTAAGGTAAAATAGAAGGATATATAAAATACTATAAATATATATAAATACTATAAATACATATCAAACTATTTATTACTGTAAATAGATATCTGTATATATTTCCATTATTCGATGTCCGGAAAAATACGAACCATCGAGCCATTGGTTATCTTTTGATTACCACGAGCTCTTAAACCAAGCCAGTTAGGTAGTAGCCACTTAGTAGGTATTTCGCGTATTATGAATCTACTTTGTTTGTCGTTTTACAAAATAATAAAAGTATCAATGTTTTATTCAATAAAATAAAACAATATTAAAAACAGACTTAAAAAAAATGAACAAATTCTTACTTAAGGCTGATGCTCCAGGGTAGCCCGCGAAATTCAAATTTTCTTACGTTTTTGGCAAATTGCAGGCCAGTACTAGGTTGTATGTTGCTTAAAATATTGGACGCGATTGTAAGACGTATGTAGTTACAGAATTATAATCATCAAACCATCAATACAACCCTCCAAGTTCATAAAGGTCGAGAAACGATTTTTTCAAGGTCAAAGTCATTGCTAGACCTTTATGAACTTGGAGGGTTGTGTTGATGGTTTTGATGATTATAATTCTGTAACTACATACGTCTTACAATCGCGTCCAATATTTTAAGCAACATACAACCTAGTACTGGCCTGCAATTTGCCAAAAACGTAAGAAAATTTGAATTTCGCGGACTGGTCGAAGCATTCACCTTAAGCTTATTTATTCACTAAAACAATACATTATTATAATAAAATGATTTTGCAAAATACAAAAATCAACTTGGGCCTATCACGGATTTGAATGCACAATCTGTTTTTTGCGGGGGTAACCACTTAATGGAGCTGTGTGTACCTACTACTAAAAAACTTTAGTATGACACTATTGGCGACATGTATTACTGTATATTGGGGTTTCTTACAAAAGTCTGTTTATACAGAATCTGAAAAAGTTTGGTCCATCAGAGTTCAGACGCGCGCAGGACAGGCCTCATATATAGCGTGAGGGTTGGCCCCGTGAGTCGGGGACGTCCGCAAGATAAACGCGGCGCCATCATTTGCTCAACAACGTACGAATACTAACCAGCTTATGTTTCCACGATATTTGGCACTATATATACATATTTCATCAGAGCACGCGCGCGTGCGGCGCGGCGTCAGTGCGG
The DNA here is from genome assembly GCA_905147715.2 of Xestia xanthographa. Lineage (NCBI taxonomy): Eukaryota > Metazoa > Arthropoda > Insecta > Lepidoptera > Noctuidae > Xestia > Xestia xanthographa. The sequence goes on from LR990650.1 coordinate 406,213, forward strand.
GCTGCTATTGTTCATTTGTGCATTTGTGGCAGAACGAAACAATTTGGCTGAAATCATTTTAAAAATACCTGAGAACCAAGATTGTTGTGTTTAAATTCAGATACAAGTTGCTTGTTAATGAATAAATGACTATGACTATGTTATTTTTTTTGTTTTAGATGAAACTTGTATGCGCCTCCTCCGACACGTACCACTCACATCCACGCGTGAAGTAATTGTAACAATGCTAAAAATTAAACGCTTTCAACTTGGACACACCACAAGAAAACACAAACTGCCGTTCCTTTCTCATACAAGCACATTATTATCTTTGTAACCGGAACGCTCGCAGCTAGAACAGGCTTTGTCTCAGATTTAATATAAATGTAGGTAATTTCCTGCTCACATTGTTCGAATACGTGACGGCGTTGTGGCAAGAATAGCAGGAAATTAGTTTTAAATATTAAATTTTATTAAGAACCACATCGCGAACAGCGAGCAGCTCATAAAAGCAAACCAAACTCACCTCATGTGTCGGATATAAGAAAACACGAGCGCGACGGAGCGGCGCGCTACGTAGTAGCGGCACCCGGTGCGCTACGCCGTAGCACGGTGCTACGGCTGCACGTAGCTCGTAGGCGCGCTACGAACCGACGCCACTCGTATCGTCGGTTGTCGTCAAATATGACGTGGAGTGAGTGACGTTTATTACGAGACGCTCCATCACAAAGGCAGTTCTTAAAGATTATCGTTTGCTATTGTTAGGCTTATTGTTTGTTGACTGTGTAGTGTGATCAGGTAGCTAGGTTGGAAGAGTTGAAATGATACGTCTGGTTGGTTTCATGGTCGGGTTTAATGTGTGTTAAAAATACTTAAAATTTATTGTAAATCAGTATTGCTGAAGAAGCACTTTAAATAAGGCTGTCTACATACATGCTTACTATTACTTACACACTACAACTGTATATATGTTACGGCTAATAGCCGAAGTGCGGCTAAACCTAGTTTTAGCCGGCTAGAACTAGGTGCAGCCGGCCAAATGCGGTTAAACCTAGGTGTATCCCCTTATCTTCGGTTAGAACTAGGTTTAGACTTCATCATAGCGGCTAGAACTAGGTGCAGCCACACACCGGTGGTTAAACTTAGGTGTGTTGTCTTATTTATCATCGGCTAGAACTAGGTAATTAGTTCAGTTAAGCATAATTATTGGTTTTGTTTTGAGATTCTTATCTTGCGTTTCCCGATTGATTCGATTTCGTATTACCCCCGCAGATGCATCCGAGTCATGGGAGAACAGGTCGAGCGGACCCCGCGATCAGGGCTTCTACTTCTGAATGGTTTATAAAAAAATAACCACGAAGGGTATGGCGGGGTCTATTCGCTCGCTTCGCTCGCTCATTCGACGCCGCTACACCCTTCTAACCTAATCTATCTGTGTCAGGGTGCCCAAAGTCGGCCTAGGCAAAACTAGTTTGTCATCAACCACCTCATTACTGAACTGAACACCTAGTTCCAGGCGTTGATAAATAGGATACACCTAAGTTTAACCACCGGTGTGTGGCTGCACCTAGTTCTAGTCGTTATGATGAAGGCTAAACCTAAGTCTAACCGAAGATAAGAGGATACACCTAGGTTTAACCGCATATGGCCGGCTGCACCTTGTTCTAGCCGGCTAAAACTAGGTGTAGCCGCACTTCGGCTATTAGCCGTAACATATACATTGTATTACATACATGTTTTTTATGAATGCAGATATGAGCGCAGTGTGCATTGATTTTATCCTTCTTGGAAGACGACAGGAAGAGATGGATAGAATATATTCGTTACACAGGAGGTTTTTGATGCAATTATTAGCTCACGACTTTATTAGTGTTGATAAACATAAGTGCCAGTCATTGACATATATATTATGGTGCCAGTCCAGTTTTGTGCCGATTTTGTGTTCCGTTCCTAAGGATCTCTGATAGCGCCGGGGCTGCAGGACTGTTCGAAAGAGATACCGTGGCCCCGGAACACAAATGGTGATGAAGGAACATGGATAGGTTTTAGTCAGTAAAAGTCTGACACTCCCTGCCGCTCCGCCCAGAGCGGGAGGAGTCATTTGATAATTTACATCCAAAACATAAAATAAAAGGATCTGATAGCGCTCGCCAGGCGCCCCACTACAACGTTATAATTACACTGCTAATACAGTTCACTAGAGATACAAATAGTTGGAGTAGAGCGCGTAGCGACACGCACAAACGCCGCTTCTCTTCATCATCTTGTTGTTTGTTGTTTCCATGTTGTTTCCATTGCATACCAACAGCGCCCTCTTGTCATTCAAGCGCCAAAAGAATCGACTGTACACACGGACGTGTACGTCACGTGTCATGGCGACGGCAAGCCAGATGACAGGTGTCACGGTGTGGCGGCGTCACGCGACAGGAATCTGCGCTGATTTGATTTGAAGCTGTTGGGTTGACGTAGCTCAACCAACAAGAATAAACAAGTATATATCCGGCTGCTCCACCTCCTCCCCCGCACCTCACATCCACTGATCCTACGGGTGTTGGCGGTGGCCTCGAGGCAATGTTGCCAATATATCACAATAACTTCACACCTACACAATTATCTATGTTTATCACAAATTATATGCACACTATAAACTTATAACACACTTAGAATAGTTTTCATGAAAGCTCGCCACGTATAGTTTTATTTTGCCTTTTCTATTCACGCGACGATTAGAAAAATACTGTTTAATGATCAGGGCCTCTAGTCTGCAATTTTTGTAAAATTCGTCATTCCAACACGTACCCATTATCATTTTTGTAAAAGTTCGTAGTCTGCTAAATTCACAATAATCGATCATTGGTCGGTCAATGGTCTCGTAATAGAATTGTGTTGTAATGCCAGTGTCATATTGCCATTATTATAAAATCAGTTGGTAGAAATGATTTTCGAAAAACTACTATAAAATTTGAACATTTTAATCATGCCAGATTTCATTTATATACTTATATTTTTACATATTATTTATTAGTGTTTTAAGCCATCTCAATTAATAAACAGTTCGTAAATAGGAAAAAATATTAAAATGTTCAACGCGGATTAATGTAAAACTTAATATTTTATCTGTTTAGACAACTAAAGTCAAATGTGACATTAGTTTACTGACGTTTATCCGTTTCTGTTTCTAGCGGCCGGTGTTTTGTTATTGTATTTATTTTCATTTGAGTGTTCTAGTTAGATTATTGTTTGTATATTTAAATTATCTTTCCCTTAACCTCTCCAACGCGATTTGTCACACTCGTGACATCCTGCACCTAGCTTGGCCGCTATCTGTCACACTTGTAGCACGCGCACCCGCCTCCAAAAAATTGCATTAAAAACCGTCTAAAACTAACTACTCCACAGTTTATTACTCTGTGTTCAATTTGTTACTAAATTCCTTCCTCAATAATAAAATCGAACATCGCAACACTATTCCATTGACAACTTGCCGAAAAAAAAAAAGAAACTTTCATTTGACATTCAACGAATGACGGTGAACACTGCGCAGCAAATGTCGTGATTACTCTGGTATTTTTAATGGTAGCTGATACTATTATATATCAAAATTATCCTTGTGAACCGTGCTTCATTATTTTGTCAACGTAAATTCGTTTTGGAATCTCGAAGTTGCAGTATTTCGCCCGTGAAAAAGTAGGTATTTCCGTTGTGAACGATGGCGGCGTAACTATTTTTTAGCTATACATTATGATTTGGAGTATATAGTATTACATTTTGATTTCTAGATAAGTAGATTCCTTATCTAATCAGCTTGACAACAGTATTTTTGAAATTGCTCTAGGACTTTATCGGAACGAGCAGAAAATGTTTTGAAAACTAGCCACAATTGTTGCATGTTGCGCGGTTGGGGACTTGCAATCCCGCGCGTCGCGGACGACCCACTGACCGAGAAGCCTATACGTATTTATTGATTTTATACAAAATGGTAATAATTGAGCAAATTTCGGCACTATCTAGTTGATTATTTGGAAAACCACCAAGACCTAGCGCTTGGCCACTGTAGTCGCACCAATGAAGGGCGAAGTTTATCGAAGGTAAAGATCTTGCAATTATTTGTTTTGACCATTAACGCCCCGCCCTAGGGCAAAGTATGTCGCCTGATGTAACAAAATTTTTTTTTTTTATAGATAGAGACCATGTAGCTCTCGAAGTTGCTCAATCAAGGCTGGACGCTATTGAAGCCAGCAGCCATCAACAACTTAGCTGCTGCATTGATCGACTGACCTCCACCACAGAAAAAATGGTGGACCATAGAGGTCACTGTGTGCCAAAAAAGGTAATTACTAATTACTGTTGATTTACAGGTAATTCACCTTTATGAAATGGTTTCACCCAAAATCGGAACTTCTACTCATTGTGTGTGCTACCAACCAATACCCACAATAAGTATTATGGAGCATTGAATACAATACAATAAAAATTCATCATCTGCCTAGCCTTTTCCCAACTTTGTTGGGGTCGGCTTCCAGTTTTACCGGATGCAGCTGAATACCAGTATTTTACATGGAGCGACTGCCTATCTGACCTCCACAACCCAGTTAGTACCGGGTTATACGATACCCCTTGGTAAGACTGGTTAACAATACAATACAATAAAATGGTTGACAATACAATAAAAATTATAATAATGAATATAACCCCTCCATAATATAAGCTTATAAGCTTGTGTTAGGTGTAAGCTCACATCAGTAGTAGTACTGATGTACTCTGATACTAAGCGCTAGGTTACACAACATGCTATATATAAGAAGTTTCAACTTTTGTATTAAACTTAATTTTGTTTTCACACAAACTCTGCAGAATTATAATGTCATGATAAAATTATTAAATGAAACAGTGTTTCTAAAAAGAGTATAAATATATTTCAATCGTATTTTAATCATATTTTTTATTTTCCTCCTAAATTAAAAGACAGATTAGTGATTAATGACATTTATTAAAAGGTAAAATTTGTGATTTGTTATTCAAATGATGATTAAAATATTGAAGATCTTTTTAATTTGTATGAAGACTGATTTGGATTTCTTATTATTATTACATTAGATATTGTAACATGGATTTGTTTTATTATTTAAATGACAAAATGTCTTTTATTTTATGTAGTAGGTACATAGATTTACATTTCAGGTTTTTCAATTGACTTGAAAGTCAAGTTTAATATCTATTCTATACATATAATAAATCTATCTATATACATATAATAAATCTGTAGAGAAATCGTTTTTGTACATCGAAAATATTTCGATAAAAAATTACTAGGGTGGTATTGGTCGCATTTTTGGAATTTTTGTCTGTTTGTCTGTTTATCGGTTTCGATAATCAAGCATCACGTAAAATATACGAAACCAATATAGATAACTTTTATACACAAAGATTGTGCGTATCTTGAGGTATTATTTAGTTTTTGTTTCATCATAATCGGTTAATTCTATCCAAAGATATATGAATTTAAAGTGTTAAAGAAGAACTAATCATCAAATGTAAGATGCAGCGACATCTATTGTACAAATATGGTACTAATGACTAAAAATGTGCTCACCAGTTAACTTTTAAATCGACTGACCTACTTTAAAAAAAAAGTTATTATAGCATAAGGTACTCTAGATTAGTCTACATGATGCTGCTTTAAAAATGTACACAGCATGATTTCCGTGCATTCTATTTTAGCAGTTTAGCATCTTGGTCGATATATGGCGTTGTTAATTTCACTCCATTTCTGAATCGCGGTGTTAAGCCCCAACTTTTGTTTTTTAACCGACGAAACAAAAATGAGGAAGTGTATATTTTTTTATGTAATTTATGCATAACTTTTTACAGAGAAGTCCGATACACGGATACATGTTGTGGTCCTTTTTTTGTGAAAAATGTAGGTATATCTCAAATATGGTCCCATTTAAAAGTGAAAAATCGTGTTTGGGCTGATTTTCTGCACCTTTGATGAGAACTTTCGACTTAGCTAGAGTATGACTGTCATCGAGTGACTAAGGATGAAGACATAGAGGCTGTCGAAGGAAGCTCTTATTTGGTAAAACATAAGTACATTTTAAAATTGCTATCCACTTGAATCTTTAATAATATTGTAAAGCTCAAGAGTTAGTTTGTTTTTTTGTTTGTGTGTTTGAACGTGCTAATTATAGGAACTACAGGTTCGAATTAAAAAAAATCTTTTAGTGTTGGATAGTCCATTTATCGAGGAATGCTATAGGTTATCTAACATCACGCTACAACTAAAAGGAGCGGAGCATTAATGATAAATCAATAAATGTTGTAAAAACAGAGAAAATGAGTGCTTCCGCTGCGAGCGCTGCATAAACGGTTAAAGTTACGCAATAATCATGTATGAGAGAATTGTTCCTCTTAAAACGTCCTAAAAAAATCCGCAATAGCGATATGTCTATCTTTAAAGGTTAACAACTCACACTCTCTCTAAACCTCTCTTGCTCTCTCTCTCATGTGACGCAGACGAAGTTGCGTGGGTCAGCTAGTTGTTAAATAAATACATAATTAGTTTATGACAAATAAATATTATTTTAAATGTTGATTTTTTAACACAGTAGTATTACTTAAAATTCCAACTTCATTATATTCTAAAATAGTGGAATATAAATCACCTGTTGCAAGCCAAGTGCTTCTGCATAAACTTCATAAGGGGCTTTTTTGTTTTTCAAATCAAATCAAATCAAATCATTTATTCTTTGCAAACATGGGTAATAGGTACATAGATGTTCATTTATGATAAAGTTCTCCACATTTTGCCGACTCATGGGCATGCAAATAATTGGTTGACAATAAAATTATAAATTTAACATTATGTGGCATGTCATTGGAATTAGGTACATATAATAAAATTAAAAAATGTCAACGTGGTAATAATTGGTTTACAATAAAATAATAAATTTAACATTAAGTGGCATGTCATTGGAATTAGGTACATATAATAAAAAAATAAAAAAAATGTCAACATGGTCAAAGTAATAAAAGATTAAAAAAATGTCAACATGCTCAAAGTAATAAATTAAAAATATTAACAATGTCACACAGAATATTAATAACATAATGCCCACTTGAATAACAATAATATGTCAATAAGAGTAACAGTAGGTATGTAATTATAAATCAGTCAATATCAGTAGGTGTATAGCGTAACAGTAAGTAAGTATATCAATCAGTCAATGAATCATCATTTAGAAAATCGTCAATTGAATAGTAACTTTTCATAATTAAAATTTTGTTTAACGCCCTTTTGAATTTTAAAAAAGTCAAGTTTTTTATAACATTAGGCACTTTATTATATATGCGTGGGGCAATACCAAAAATACTTTTTTGCATTAGTGCGGTGTTACATTTCACTTGACATAATTTATTGACGTATTGAGTGCGTATTGGCTTTTTCCTGACCTCTGATAATTTTTTAAATAGATGTGGATTGCATTTCACAAATAAAGCCGTTTCTAATATGAACAAAGAAGGTAAAGTTAAAATTTTTAATGATTTAAAATAGGGCTTGCAACTATCAGTTGTTTTTATACCGCACATTGACCTGATGCATCGCTTCTGCAATCTAAATACCAGCTCCCTATCAGTGGACTGACCCCAGAAAACAATGCCATACCGCAACACAGACGCAACCAGTCCATGGTACTGTGACTGTCTGTCTCATACCTTTAATTATTAAGCAAATATCTTAGTCTTGATTCTTATTTTAAAAACAACACACATCTGCCACTTACAAATCCATTAAATTTCTATTTTATGGTTTGACGACGGGACCGTAATTAACGCAACTTTCCGTCCTCTTGTAAACACACGACAAGAACCGGCCAAAAGAAATATTTCAAAGAATTCTTTAGAAACGTTAAAATATCCTATTTTTACGAGCGGCTCTGAATGGCAAAACAACACGTGTTTGCAATATACTCTGGCTATACTGGACTTGGACTGGTTTTACTGGACGGACCCTTGAAACAATTGAAATATTCACAAAAAGCTTCAACCAGCGAAGCGCGGGATTTCTGAGAAAGGTTCAGGCAAAAAGAGGCTGAGATTGATAGTTTGGAGAAATCGCGAAGAGGGGTGGTTTGTTCGAGGCAGTCGGTGTAAGACCGCTATAGGGACCGGACGATATCTAGTCTAGTTAAGTTAGGTGGACTTGGTAAAATACCACGAGTCTAGATTTAAGTGTGTTGGCGCAAGAGTGTGATAGTGATGGAATAAGTTATATATAGTTGGGTTGAGAGCCCTAATTAGGCTAATCTAGTATGTGTGTGTGTTTGTTGTTGGTGACTGGGTGAGTCCTCTAATACAATAATTATCCTAGGCTGATGGTGTAATTAAAGTTCTTCAAACTAAACAGACAGAAGCGTGTTGCTGGGGAGTTTGTTCCACCATTTCTTCTCCTCAGCTCCAACACTAGGAAGTGGTGAAGGGTTGGGCGTTTTTGGGGCTGTCTATAGGGTTTCAATAGAGTTGATTCCCAACTCTATTGCATAATGGTTATTGAGTTTTGATTTATCAACTCTATCATCTGGTAATTCTTGAATGATGTATTCATTAGTTCTAACCATCAGTTCAGCCAACTTGCCTTTTGAGATTTGATTCTCAATTCTATTATGGACAACCATATAGTGATTCTAGAATAATAATTATGTTCTTATCTCCGACAAATGATTCGGTCAGGCTGACACAAGCACGTGTTTTGCAGAAGCACTAGTTGTACGAAACGAGCGCATGATCCATGGGGTGGGATTGGAATGGTTTGATACCACATCTATTTTATAACCAGTCTTAGGACTGTTAGGGCCCATGACTACTGGATAGCATGGTAATTGACGTTCTGCCGCTGAAAAGCCGCCTTGTCACGTTCACCAGTTCGAAAGAACTGCTAGGGACAATGTTCAATAGGAGCATGATGTTGACGTTTTGCCGCTGAAAAGCCGCCTACGTCACTTATGGAAGTGTTGCTCTGAGTGCACCAGGTGTTGATGTGGAATATCGTGTGAGTCACGAATGACCAATTACCTATTACGCTAGCGTAAGGGTTATTAACAAAGACTATTGGTTGCCATATGAATATACTTAGCATCTCCCAGTTATGTTTTACACTTTTGAAACCACTTTCAATATATTTCAATAACTATGAATCCCATAGTCTGAATTACTATATCTTTCAATCCTTTCCTTGATCTAATAATGATACGAGGCATTGGACTGCTGTATGTTAAGGGATTCATTTATCATTGTCAGTGGGGAGGTGACCAGTCTGGGACGAGCCTCACAGGGTCGTGCGGATGGCGGGGCACGACCTTTTCCCCTCCGGGGGAAACTGACCAAAATACTAATATTAGCATGAATTAGGAAAAACGAAAATTTTATCAGCCTAGGGTAATTTAGGAACAGTCACAGTACGCAGCTAAAAGAGCCTGACTGTTAACTTTCCTTGAGAGTTGAAATAGAGCACATGCGGATTTGCTGAGTTTCTTACATAATTCTTCAACATGAGGCTTCCATGTAAGTTGGCTGTCAATTATAATACCTAAGAATTTAGCTTTATTAGCTTCTTCAATATCACAGCCATTGTAGGAAATTTCAACCTTTGGTTTTAGACATCTCTGATAAAAATGCATGACTTTTGTTTTAGTCAGGTTTATAACCAAATTATTATTATTTAGCCAATTTATGATGTCATTTAAACAAGTATTGATGTCATTCTTATAATTATTTGGATCAGTACATTTTATTATAGCTGTACTATCATCTGCAAAAAGAACCATTTGGTTCGTTGTTGCTTCCGGGAGATCGTTTATGTATACTAAAAAAAGCGGCGGACCCAGTACGCTACCCTGTGGGACGCCATATTTTACGTGTCTTGGTTTTGATACATATGTATATGGTTTCCAATTTGCTTTTTGGACATATCCTAGAAACTTCTGAGCATTGAACCCTATTACTTAGGTATGATTCTATTAAGTTTAAAATGTTTCCTCTTATACCATAGCTATGTAATTTGTGCAACAGAATCTTATGGTCAACATAGTCAAAAGCCTTGGTCATGTCAGTGTAGATTGCACAGACTGGATTTCTCTTATCTACAGATGACATGACATTAGATAATAAGTCAAACAATGCCATATTAATCGTAGTGTTCTTACGGAAGCCTTTTTGTTCTTGGCAAAACAGTTTGTACTTTTCGAAATAGACATATAAAGAGTTATAGATAACTTTCTCAAAAATTTTAGAAATAGTCGGAATTTTTGCAATAGATCTGTAATTTTTTAAATCAGTTTTGTCATCTTTTTTATAAAGAGGTTTTATAATAACTGTCTTGAGCTTGTCCGGAAAAATGCCATCAGCTATGCACAGGTTAATTATATGAGCTAATGGAGATGCTATTAGTTCTTTCGTAAATTTTAATACTTTGGTGGAAATTCCATCGTATCCAACAGTATTCGTGTTTTTGAGGTTGCAAATTATTTTGATTATGTCGTCAATGGTAACAGGTTGCATGAATAGTGAATTTAAAGTTTTATTATTTAATAATGTGTATTATTAGATGTGATGTCAGCTTTAATATTATTCTCAATTGTGTCAATAAAATAATTATTAAACTCATTTGCAATGTCCATGGGGTCTGTAAATGTCAAATTGTCTCTATTCAGGCACGTTATAGGCTCCGGCGGCAGCCTAAATTTGGATTTATTTATTATTTGCCATGTAGCTTTTGATTTATTTTGGGCGGTGTTTATGAAATGATTGTTTTGTGACTTTTGTGTTATGTTTATAATTTTCCTATAAAGTTTAGTGTAGTTTTTAAGGAGTAATTTATTTTTTGAATCTGAGTTTAGTCGATATGCCCAAAGTAACTGCCTTTGCTTATTACAACATATTTTTATTCCATGCGAAATCCATTTCGTTTTCTTGCTGGTTGGAATGGTTATAATTTTTTCGGGAAAACATAATTTATATAAAAGGGAGAAATCATCCATCAAAATTTCAAAAGCTTCGTTCTCGTCCTTTGCATTATGTACTTGCATAAATGATAGAGAGCTGAGATGTCTTTTAAAAGTTATTAAATTTTCCATGCATACATCCTGTTTTTTTGTTTTCCAATATTTTAGTATGCAAGTTTTGTTTATAGGGACTTTAAGTATTTGGGAACTATGATCGGAAAGGACCAGATCTATAACTTCGGCTTTACATTCATTCCGATAGTTGTGAGCAAAGTTGTCTATGCAGTTTTGACTTTTTAATCTAGTGGGAGTATAAAGCGCCAGTTTTAAATTGTACGTCATGAGAAAATATTCAAGTTCTAATGTAGTTTTGTTTCTTAACAATACATTAATATTAAAATCTCCACACAAGACGACCTTCTTATTTGAAGGTAGACAAACTTTATTAAGGATATAACCTAACTTATCATAGAATACTTCATAATTGTATTTTGGGATTCTATAGATACAAATAATAATAATTTTATAAGCTATTATTTCTACAGCGCAACATTCAAAGGTGCCTGAGACTGATTGTTTTGCTATATCCGATAGTTCTCTAAACTGCAACCCTACTCTCACGAGAATACCTGTTCCTCCCCTCTTTGTATTTCTCGAAAAGAAAGCAGCTGGACAGAAATTTGGAATATGCAATAAATCCTCATACCCTGTTTGTATAAAATGTTCTGTAATACAAACAACATCTATACCTGTCCCCCCGTTGATTAATTCTTCTAATTTTACAGTCAGTGTATCGGATTTATTAATCAAACATGCTATGTTCTGGTGTAAGATGTTAAGGTAGTTAACGAAAAAACTGAGAATTTGACTGTTGTGAATTATCAGAAAGTTCGTGCTGACTATTATTTTGAGGGTGGCAGTCCTCTCCCGAGTGCGTAGCATTCAGGTTGCATAAGCTAAGAATCAGGTCTTGTAAATCAGATATAACTATATTTAAACCACTGTTATTTAAGGTTCCGGATCGTTTGCTGTAAGTATTATAGTTATAAGATAGATTAGAATTTGAGTCAAGTAAATACGCATAGTTGCATGTGTTTATGTCCAAGTAAATAAGGTTATTGAATGTTTCTACGCGGCTGTTATACATTAGGTTGGCATCTATCATATATTTAAACGTTGGTAAGCAAATTATAAAATTGGTATGACTCAATTCAATTAACTTTTCTCTTACAAACATGACTAATTCTAAATAATTGTGTGTTTTCCGAAAGTCTTCCTCACCAATGTAAATAACACAGTAGTCTGATTGAGTAAAGTTTTGTACTTTTCCCTCAATTTTGTGAAGAATTTGCCGCAATCCGCACGTTGGTTTTCGATAATGACAGATTTCAAAATTACGTAAATTTGTTCTTTCGGCAATTGTATATAACCTGTTAGATGTCTCGCTGCTAATGAGGCATATTTTGTGTTTTTTGGAAGGTTGAGGTTGTTCCATACTTGTTGTGGCTCGTATGTTTGGAGTTGGGTTAGATGAGCTTAGCTGAACGTTACATTTGATGGCTTCTTTCTGGTTAGATATTAATGAAGAATCAGTCTGTGTTTGTTTTTCGGACATTCCTTAATTGGAGTTGACTTTTTTTGTTTTTTAAACGGGCTATGTGCAAGATCTGTCAGGTGGTTGTTTTTTCTTTGTAAAGCAATATTTATTTGTTTATGGTCATTATTCTCCAAAGCCAGTGACTCAATCTCCTGGTGTGCACTGTTCAATTCCAACACAAGCTTGTCTATTCGTTCCTTTAGCTTAGTTATTTGTTGATGTGCATAATTAATATCATCACTTGATAAATCGGGTAGACTGTTTACGGTGTCTTCGAAAGTGTCATTTTGTGATTGGTTGGTGACGGTATTTGAATCGGATTTAGTACGTGTACGACGCATAGTGATGTTTTCGAAGAAATTCATTTTTCGAGTCTTCTAACGTGTTTAGCTCACTCTAGCCAGTCAATTTCGTTGGAATAATGATAAAGACAATTTATTAACTTACAAAAAGTCTAAGTCGTCAGTGGGATTCAAACCAGCGTCAAAGTAAGTAGCAGTCGACACGTCTACCTATAGGGCCATTTGGCGTCTGTTAACAAGTGTTAAAATTCTGTATCTGTTTCTCTCGACATGGAATTGATGAATGTTCGTTATGATGACTCGTAGATTCTATAATTCAAACGTTTGACAGATTGTTTTTTCACTTTTGTTTTGGTTTTGTTTTTAAAGATGTCTTTGTTTCACTTACTAATTTGTGTGTCCTTAGATTATTACTGATCTTTAATGTTGATTTAAATCACTAAAACACAGAATTAGTGTAGTTATGATGTGGTTCACTGTTCTAATGAATATAGCACTCAAACTTTTTTATTTTCAAAAATTTTTGTGAGATAACACTTTCACTTATTGTTTATAATGTATTTTTCAATATTTACGATAATACACTATGAAATTACTTTATTTAATATTTTTATCACGATTTGTAACGGAGCTCAATGTTTACTTGTTCAACTGACAGCTGTCACATCTTCGTTTTTTGGCTCTTGCCATATGGAATATTGTGCAATATGCTTGCCTGCAGTTGTAGGACGATATTGTAAAGCAAGTGCTGCAAGCAAACACCTGCAAAAAATCAATTTACTTTTCTAAGTACAACCGCATATAGGTAAACGTAGATTAACTTTTATTTAATTACTGTGCTTGACATAAACAAGAACTATTGCATCTAAATTTCTAAAGTAAGAAACTGTTATTGAGTATCTAAAACAATTGCTTATAATAATGCCCTTTACCTGAAACGTGCTTTTAATAGTGCCATGGGGAACGAGATCTTAAATTTAATTATTTATACCCCATATTTAGTCCTTTCCAAGGCAAAACGTTTTTACAAATTCTGCCTCGGGAATATCAGTAAAAGGGTTCGTATTCATTCTCGTCAAGCGACGGACGTGACGACGTCTTCTTTCTCTAGCATCCACTGCGTTGGCTAGCTCAAGAATATTTTGTTCGTAGTGAATTCACTATCTCCATTCAATATTCCGCAAGCACGATCGAATTAAAAGTCACAGTCAAAGACTACACAATGACGTTCCAATGGTAGGTCAATGATCAAAAGAAAATTTTTACCAGATTACCGCTTATGTCAGTCATTAATTTGTCATTGTGCACGAGATTACCATTTTAGGCCATTTCTTTCAATGGAGTGTCAGTGGTTGATCATTGGAAAGTCATAATGACGCCATTATATTAGTAGATTAACAAACTTATCAAAATCAACAATTATGAGATCAATGATCGACCATTCTGACACTATTGTAATATCAGACTTGAGAACCAGGGGTGCGTTTAAGTCAATTAACCAGTTTAAAATTTAAACAAACTAAACGCCAAACACCCCGTTTAAGCACACTGCGAGGTTAAAAATTAACCTGACTAAAATTTAATCTGAACCGTTCATGGTCGTCCGCTGGTATAAGTTTTCGCCTGACTAAGACAAATTTTAGCAACCTTTTTATCTCGCTAAATTTTAGTCTGCTGTCACATTGACATTGAGCTGTTTGTTGTTTTATTTGCTCGATTCGCGCCCTAGAAAAACGAATATTTCTACCGAGTACTTAATTCATCGTCTCCGTGATTTTTATTTGTGGATCATGGACTGTTGAGTTGAATTGATAGTTTTTACTTGTTTGACAAGCTGAGCTGTCAATTGAATTTGATAGTTAACATTGATTTAGACCTACCGAGGGTTCGCTGAACGGAGTCCCGTTCAGCGAACCCTCGCTAGTTTAATGTTTATCCCGCGAAAATTTCGCCGGCTTACTTAAACGTACCCCAGGCAACGTTAGAAATTACTGTTTACTAATGAAAATTGGACGCGTATACACATTTTCGTATCCTTCCCTAATACACTTTAAGTTTTTATTAACTCGGCATTTTAAGTTTTTATTATTTTTAGTTTTTGTTCATTTTTAATACTGTGTACACCTGTGGCGTGTGCCAAATAAATGATTTTTTTTCTTTCTCTCTAGACCCAAAAAATAGTTTTTTGGATGCGCATAATAACTATGAATAAGTAGTACACGTACCTACATACCCACATACACTACATACACTACATACACTACATACCTACATACCCTACTTACTCGCAGAGTTTGAACGTAAAGACATACAACATATAAAAGCTTGCGGTTCTTTTAAAGGTTTCCTTGTGGTGGTCTTGAGGTTAAACCCCGTGCCTCCGTATTATGAATCTAACAAAGTACGTACTTACGTAATACGAGCCAAGGAAAATACGATTGACTCGGCGGCAATAAACGTATCTAAACCAGTGAATCGTAACGCAATCTGTATAAAAATAGAGCTTTTATGGTCCTCGGGAATTTATCGGGACGGGTCGCAACGGGTTTAAAGCAAGGCGCGGCGCGGCGCGGCGTGGTGCGGCGCGGCTCCGCAGCGACATAGCAATACAGCGGCACTGCCATATAGCTCTTTTGATGAGCTCGTGAAAGGTCCCACGTTTCCGCGTTGTGCCGTGCGATGCTCCTCACACGCTCAGCATGCCGCCACTAGCGCAGCAATGTGTACACGACAACAATACCTCCACTCCTTGTGATCAGTTCAATATTGCGACTTCTCTCAGAAGTCATTTTATCGCAATCATCATTTTATCACAATCATCATTTTATCACAATCATCATTTTATCACTATCTTCATTTTATCACAACCATAATTTTATCACAGCCATAATTTTATCACAACCATAATTTTATTACAACCATAATTTTATCACAATCATCTTCATTATGACAATCATCTTCATTATCACAATAATGCTCATTATTACAATCATCATCATTATCATAATCTCCATCACTATCACAATCACAATCACCATCATCGTTATCGCAATCACTATCACAATCGCCATCGTCGTTATCACAATCACTATCACAAATTACCATCATCGTTATCACAATCACTATCATAATCACCATCGTCGTTGTCACATTGAATGCTCTATTACCTAGTCATTTCATTTCGCGCCTATCGATGAAGTAGGCCACTACTTGTTGAAGTTCTAAATAAAGTCAACCCATTATTACGTGGTGTGTGCGCTGCGGAGGTTATTTACGGCCGGAGACGTCCGACGACCAGCGGCGGAACGCGACCGCTCGTTCCGCCGCTGGTCGTCGGACGTCTCCGGCTAAGCTGCACTTAATTAAGTGGTTTTCTATCGAGTCGGTGCTTTCATGACGCTCGATGTCGTTTCGTTACGATCAACCGTATTCATTGTTTACTAGCGTTGACCCTCCTTTGTCCCCGTGTAATGTGGCAACGCACGTGGCGACTTGTCAAATGAGATTTATACAGCGTGTTTCAGAAAGGTGTGGTCTTATAAGGCCAACTTTCTTCGAGGGACCAATAACGCAATCTAGAACTAAGTGCTCACATAGAGACACGAACAACGACTGCCTATGTTATTAATCGGAAACCAAATGATAAGATTACCTGGAACAAGGTTGTTTAAAGTTAAATTATAAAATAACATAAATCCCGCGAGATATCATGGACGAGCTACTGATATACATAAAAAGTTATCAGATAACAACTCAGCGATGTTATTGTTCATGTAATTAAAATCGTAAAATTGGTAATTCAGTAACAGACGATGTTCGTCCTGAGGCGTAGCGTCTCATCTCAACAAATAAGGAGCTCGGTATCGGCTCTACTAACTCCGAGACTTTATGTTTTCGTAATCAAAGGAAATAGATAAGAAAAATTGCCAACGCGGCGCGGGTGTGAGTACAATTCCAGGGTACCGAACGGGGCGCGTGGCGCTGTGCTAGTGGGGGGGGGGGAGGCCCGGCGAGCTATAGATAGTGACCACAGATAATATATAATTTATAGCAGCCGGTAAGTTACCTTCGTTAGCCACAAGCTGATACGTTTGGTGGAACACTCGGACGCTCGGGGGTCGACCAATTTTACCTAATTTTGTATGGTTTAATTTACATTTTCTATGAACATATGAACATATCAATATGCACATTTGAATGAATATTCAGTTAATATAATATTTAGTTAGTATAGTATAGTTGGGAAAAGGCTAGGCAGATGATGATAATATTTAGTTAGTATGATATTAAAAATCTATAGTAAGGTTAAATATAATTTTGAAACGTCTACTTTGTTTGGTATATTTTTTCAAAATTGATTGGATTACAAGCGCTTGCCATTTTCATGTTGCCCGACCCCCTCTATTGTTGGTGAATCATTTGGGTTAGATGAGGTTATAACAGTATGAAGTTTCCTGATATTTACTTATTCATTACAGAATTTTCGCTGAAAATGGCTACATATAAAAATGAGGTCAAATGAAAATTAGGTCAACTGAACGTTATATAAAAAGAGCATTATACAAATTGAAAATTATATGAAATGAACGTTATACCAAATGTTATTAGACCAAAAGAAGTTTATATGAACATACCTGTAAACATGTTACATACATTAGAAAACATTAAATTAGATTAGGTATTTGTTTTTGTAGCATAATTGAAAATTATATCATGTGAACGCTATTTCAAGTGATAAATACTATCTGTTAATTAAGCAATATTACACACCCAAAATTATGGACATGTGCATTGTTCCAATTTTAACCTATAGATCCCAGACTTCTTGGTCTTTGACAAACATTCAAAAGACAAAATCAAGGTCTGCAACTACAGTACTTTCACAGTTTTTATGTCTTGTGACTGGGACTGTAGCTACATTTAATTTTCATCTTTGTTTCGACAATTCAAAAGTGCCTGCAACTGGCCTACTTGAAATAAATGATTTGATTGATTTTGATTTTGCAAAAGTGTAATGGAGCACAGCATTGTAGGCGTCAATCTAACCGACTATGACGCAACATCACACTGCGCTCCAAAACACAAATTACTGACGTTGTTAAAAAAGCCACTTAGCTAAAGTGGGCCGCGTCTGCCGCATGCCCAATGAGCTGTGGGCCAAAATAACCACTTTCTGGAGCCCTGACACAGCCAGAAGGCGTCGCAGCAGACCTCGTAGAAGATGGCGGGACGAGCTGGACCAAACCAATGACCAGTAGCCTAAATTAGCCCTGGATCGAAACAACTGGAAGTCATGGGGAGAGGCCTTTGCCCAGCAGTGGAATGACGCAAGCTTATAGTATCAGTATCAAAATATGTTATCTATTATTACCTACCGTGAGGAAGCTAATTATAATGAGGAAATAACTTTTAAAAGTCATCAAATAAATAAAATGGAACATGTGATTATTGGTGTAGTTCCACCGCACCCGACGCGCGCCCAGACCGCGACGCGCAGCGTGGACAAAAAAGATTTTGTCTGTTTAAGGACTTGTTTGTATTGATATCAGCTTTTGATTACAATAACAACAACAACAGCCCATAACGTCCACTGCTGGACATAAGCCTCTCCCATGATGGGAGGAATTTGCCGTAATCTCCACGCTTGGCAGGTGGATTGGAGATCGCAGTGATGAAAGACTAACAGAAAACGCTGCTGCCCATTCTCAGGTCTACGGAGGCGCAAGGTGTTCTGCCTCAGACATTAGTCCCCTTATACGACACCCGTGACTGTAATGGGTTGGTTCTATTCTACTCTGTCTCTTTTGATTAATACAGGTTTTATGAGAGGCCGCTATTTTGAAAATAAAGTAAAAAGCGGACGTCAGGCAGGCCACGCTCCACAAATCCACAAATCTCGCAATCCCTTGTATTTCTCAAAATAACAATTTCTATGAAACCGCAAAATTATAATCTTGTAATTAATTGTCATTCATATTTGTTAACGGAGACTGAAAATAGACTCTTACAGGCTACCAGTAAATAATCATTCTCTTGCCCTAATCCCAATTCATTTTAGGTCGGCGCAGCATGTCTTCTTCTTCCATACTTCTCTATTTATCGTCATCTCATCGGACACTTCTTTTCTTGCCATATCATACAGTCCATCCTTCGTTTCTTTGGTTTTCCTATACTCATATACCCATCCACATTCATACTCAAAACTTTCCTCACGACATCCTCCTTATTCCTCCGCACCACATGTCCATACCACGACAACCGTTACCAGACAACATTTCAGTCACCGGTGCCGGCCACTTTCAGACTTATTTTTTTTTAATTCATTCGCGTAACACCACACATCCCCCTTAATATTCTCATCTCCGCGACATGCAAATGCCTTTCATTCATTCCTTTTGTGGGGGTGCGTCTCATAACATATAAAGTTATTTGGTATATTTTCATTTCAATAACGTCCACAAGATATAATAAACGTAAGTTATACCAACTGTTGATATAATTTCTTTAGATATAACATTTATATACTCTAAAACTTATTTCATAAAACGTTACTGGATATAACGTTTATTTAATCGAAAATCGCCTAAAAAAAAAAGACAAAAATGGCCTATCGTTTAAAAATATATAATTTTGAAATAACGTTTATTTAATCGGAAAGCAGCAGTTTTATCGTAGCCCAAAGAATTGCAAAACTTAAGTGGCAGTGGGTAGGGCACATTGCTTTCAGAACGGATGGCCGATGTGGCCGAAAAGTTCTGGAGTGGCGACCGCGCACCGGAAGACGTTGTGTTGGAAGGCCTCCCACTAGGTGCACCGATGACCTGGTGAAGGTTGCGGGAATCCGCTGGATGCGAGTCGCACGGGACCGGTCAATGTGACGACAATTGAGGGAGGCCTATGTCCAGCAGTGGACGTCTTTCGGCTGAAATGATGATGATGATGATGAATCGAAAAGCGTGACAGAAACGAATCGCTGCAAAACCAACTTCACGTAGTCTTGTCTGCCCTACCCCTAGAGTGTTATTTAAAATCACGTAGGCGCGGCTGCGGTGGTGAGCGTGAACCACATCTGCGACGATAAGCTCGGGTGAGACCGCCGGAGCCCTGTAGTGCCGGAGCCGTGACAGAAACCATGCCTACTGCATGTTGCATACTTACTGCAAATTTGCTTGCATGCTGCATGCTTGATTGCATGTTGCATGCATGCATGCTTGCATGCTGCATGTTGCATGCATGCATGTTTGCATGCTGCATGTATGGTGTATGCTTGTTTGCACGTTTTATACAGGCAAATCAACCGTTTATCATATTAGACTAAATAAGTTTTATGTCTTTTGAGTGGTATATCAAACGATTTTATATTCAATGTAGGTTATGCTTATATAAATTAGTAACTTTAAAATTTTATCAACCGTTTATTATATTAACTGATCGTTATATCGAATAAAATTATAGATTCAGTTGTTATGTCTTGTAAATATTAGAGGTTTTGTAATTATATCATATATTACTTACCCCTTTTGTGGCCCAACATGCTGATCCATACAAGACATTGATATTGATATTCACACATAACTTTTTATAGTTTAGTGATCTAGTTGACTGTACGTATATATATTTTTCTTGAAAGGATACTAACAGTTCTCCAGTCCCCAGTCACCGCTGTACCCAATGAACAGCAGGAGCTGACGGATACTAACGGTTCTCCTGTGCACCAGTCCCCGCTGTGCCCGATGAACAGCAGGAGCAGACGGATACTAACGGTTCTCCTGTGCACCAGTCACCACTGTACCCGATGAACAGCAGGAGCGGACAGATACTAACGGTTCTCCTGTGCACCAGTCCCCGCTGTGCCCGATGAACAGCAGGAGCGGACGGATACTAACGGTCCTCCTGTGCACCAGTCACCACTGTGGTCGAAGAACAGCAGGAGCGGACGGATACTAACGGTTCTCCTGAGCACCAGTCAAATTCAAATTCAAATTAATTTATTTCGTGAACACAGGGTACATACAGAAGATGTTATAATAAAATAAATTAGATCAGAGCTGTGTCCCACCAAAAGGCATACAAAATATAAAAGGTCTTTTTTTTTTAAACAGATACATTTTAGCCATTAAAAGTAAAATCACAATATTATAAATCATGTAAAAATTAGATAAAATGTCAAGTTAAATAAAGTAAAAAAAACGAAAAAATACAAAATAAAAATAACAATGTCACTAATTCAATAATACAACAAGACTATATATATATATACAACAATTCAATAACTCAAGTTTAACAAAATCATTTCGTATGTCACATAACATTAAAATAGATTAGGTTTGGCAAGGAATTAAAATTAAAATTTGTCATTTAAATATTCTTCAACAGAATAACTCCTTGTTATTTAACTTGTCCTGGTAACTTATTATATAGTTTTTGAGCCATTGCATTAAAGCTTTTGCTATAAAATTGTGTTTTTGTCACCGTTGTGCCCGATGAACAGCAGGAGCAGACGCACGCCGCCGCTTCCACGCCATGTCCCGCTGACCACGTCCAAGATTACGAAAACAGCATTTTTCGCAATAAATGACTGATTCACTATAGTGTTGATAATAAACATAGCTAGCTTCGCCTCTTGCCTCGTGGGAGCCCCGTCAGTGATCGCCCCTCTCCCCTCGCCCCCTCGCACCTTCTGCGCTTCAGGTGCGATGATTATGTAATACTTATAGCTGTCAATGTTATCCTTTGTTCCCTATTTATATTGATTCAGAGGGGAAAGAAGACCCGTAGTCAATTCCCTTCCACGCTTCATCGTAACATTCGCAATGTAGCTACTGAAACATATAGGTATTGGGTATATAATAATTTATGTGTATATACGAATATGTATATTATAGATAACCAACTTTCTTTCAAATACGAATAAAACCGATATTTAGGAACAACTTCGTTAAATACTTAAATAATATCAATTAAACGAAAACCAATACGTGACTAGATACACAATTTACCATTTAGAGTGACTACTCACTGCTCGCTACTAACTGTAACAACTAAAGCGATGTCAGGCCGCTGTGCAGAGTAGATTTAGAGTGGCCGCCGCGCGCCGCTCCACTGCCGCCTCGCTACCGCGCCAGTGCTGTAGTGCCGCGCCGCGCCGCGCCGAGCAATCAACATCAACAAACCGTTTTGAACCAACCAACTGCACAGTGAGCAATTGAAATCGAGCGTTAATAGATTCATTAGTTATAACTCGCATAAAACCGCGCCGTTATAACGGAGCGCGTCCTATCGATACCTGGATTTATCGATACTCGATAGTGAGCACGAAGCGCTGCATTTTGCTACGAAAATAACGTTGACGATAGTTGATCGCTGCGTTACGAGTCACTCGCTGGCACTAGACCACTTCAGTGAGCAGCTGATCGATCCGGCAGGCAGCAGGCGGTGAGTGCCACTATTTTTTAGTCTTTACTATCCACTGGAGAGTTCCTTTATATGCCCACTGGAGAGTTCCTTTAAATGCTAAAGTTTCTGCAAATGTAGGTATTCCCCGTTACAAATAAAATATTATGTTCTGATTCATCATCATCATCATCATTTCAGCCGAAAGACGTCCACTGCTGGACATAGGCCTCCCCCAAATGTCGCCACATTGACCGGTCCCGTGCGACTCGCATCCAGCGGATTCATGCAACCTTCACCAGGTCATCGGTCCACCTAGTGGGAGGCCTTCCAACGCAACGTCTTCCGGTTCGCGGTCGCCACTCCAGAACTTTTCGGCCCCATCGGCCATCCGTTCTGCGAGCAATGTGCCCTGCCCACTGCCACTTAAGTTTGGCAATTCTTCGGGCTACGTCGGTAACCTTTGTTCTCTTGCGGATGTCTTCATTTCTGATTCGATCGCGCAAGGAAACTCCGAGCATAGCCCTCTCCATTGCCCTTTGGGTGACTTTAAGCTTTCTGATGAGGCCCATTGTGAGCGACCACGTTTCGGTCCCGTATGTAATCACTGGCAACACACACTGGTCATAGACTTTCGTCTTGAGACACTGCGGTAGGTTGGACGAGAAGATACCGCGCAATTTCCCGAACGCTGCCCAACCGAGTCGGATTCGACGATTGACCTCTTTCTCGAAGTTAGACCTACCTAACTGGACCGTTTGTCCCAGGTACACATAATCGTCTACAACTTGGAGAGTAGAGTCTCCAATCTTAATAGGAGTGGGTGTGACATGGGCATTCAACATGACCTTAGTCTTGTCCATGTTCATTTTTAGACCCACTCTTCCGGAAGCTCTACTGAGGTCATCGAGCATTGTACTGAGGTCCTCCATGCGGTGTTCTGATTAAATGTTCCAAATTAATATTCCACGGTAGGTAGGTAGGTAGTGTAGATCCATCCGATTAGACTGGAAACTGACCCAGCATAGTTGGAAAAAGGCAAAAAAATCAAAATTAAAATTAATCGTCGGCAACCTGTGAAACATAGCGAACGTTTTACCTTAGTACATGTACTTCACCTGAGAGGGGCAGCAGCACACTTCCGTGGTTTGTGGAGTGCCTACTGCCTACTTACAAACAGCTAATTGGTCGGTCGGGGACAGAACAGCGCCTAATGTCTCACTCGCGGCGTCTCCGAGGCGGCTCTTCGTTAATTTCTGTCATTAAACTGAAATATAGCTCTATTATAATTTCATATAAATCTGGGTGCTGATTGTCGGCGTCGGTTCTGTCTAATTAAGGCTGCTATTGTTTGCTTGCTGAAGGCCGTGAATTCTTCTTATTTGTTTACGAAGCCGATCCTCGCTGATTTATGTATTCGCAATCGAGGAAAATACGTCCATATATTAGCTAAGTAGTGCGCGACGGAGCGTGCTCACAATACTCGCTGGTCTGTTAGTGTGAGCACCCTGTCCTCAGCGTGCCGGCTGCAGAGCGCCACCACCACCACCACTGCCGCCAGAGAGTTTCACGTGATTGAACGCGTCGTGTCGTCACGGATATGCGGTGAGTGCGTGACCTGTGAACAGTCAGGTGCAGCTCCACATGTAGCGGCAGCTGTGTGTAAGTGGCTCGGTGATACGGCGACACTCGCCACTCGAACTGAATATATTGCAAATAAGTCCTCAACAGCTACTTTTGGAAAAGCCAAGTACGTGGGACTGGGCATAAAACATGTCACGTTATTCCGTATCTATATACGTATATTATACAATTACAAGACACGGATACCCCAAATGAATTACTTCGAGACATGGCTAGTTGCGGGTATATGTCGTACGTACCGTCAGAGTATACCTGGGAGTACTTAATACCGGCGGCGCGACTGTCTGTATGTATGTATGTATAATTGTTTGGCACGCTCTGTGGCCTGAACGGCTCGATGGATTTTAGCTAGAGAGGTGTCGTTAGATTCGTATTTACTGACTGTAAGAGTGACATTGGGTATATCAAAATAAATAAATAAATAAAAAATGGCGGAATTCTGGCGCCAAGTTCAAATTAATGTTTGGCACGCTCTGCAACCTGAACGGCTTGATAAAAGGCTCATTATGAGGATTTTAAAATGGTATATCTAAGTATATTATGTGAGATCGATATTTCCGACTAATCCAATAAAGTTGACGAAGACGGCGAAACCTAAAAATAATATAATACTTACGTAAAATAAGCTAGGTATTAATTTAATATTATATCACGAATAAATAACAGCGGGGCTCGGTTTTGGCGTTGTATCAATTTTCTCATTTGAGCGGGACCCTTGTAAATAAGTACGCTTGAATTATTATTATTTACTTTGGCACGACAGAGTACGTCCTCCCCCCCGCTTGAGACCCACCCGCCCCGCACCTCACACCTTGCACGACCATGCTACACATTTAGCTCAGTTTTTTTTTTCGAAAATATACCATCCCATGAAATATATCAAAATCAAAATCAAAGCATTTATTTCAAGTAGGCCAGTTACAGGCACTTTTGAATTGTCGAAACAAATATGATAATTAAATGTAGCTACAGTCCCAGTCACAAGACATAAAAACTGTGAAAGTACTGTAGTTGCCCATATAATTTAATAACGGAGATAAAATGGAATACTATATAAACTACGAAATAAAACCTTCTAACAGGGTATAATGCGTGAAATCCTGCGACATACACTTATCAAAAAAAGTTTGCGATCACTTTGAAAAATCGAAATCCTTTTACCCGACTGCGGTGAAGTCCAAAAGGAAGGTGATGTGTTTGACCTGTATGTATGTATGACGTACAGTAAGCGTTTATAAGTGCATAGGCACGGGATTCTATTGCTGTGAACGCACGGTCGAGCGTGCGTGCGTCTGTATGTGTGATAAGTGGTCTCAATACAGTACGCACACCACAGTCGCAGAGTTCGCCCAATCGCATGTCGTCGCGTCACACTTCACGAAACATAAAAATATATTTCCGTCTCTTTTGTTACACACGCAGCAAACGCATGATCTTATTTGTGTGGCGACATGTTCTTACTATTCGATAGCTAAAATTCACCAAGTGTTGATAGCTACTGGAGCTAATCAGTAGGATTCACGATCAAAGAGATCCGAGTTCGAATCCCGTTATTAACGTGTGGGGTTTTTGTTTCTTGGTAATAGTAGTTTAGTTATTGGTTTATTATTTATTATTTTGTGTTTTATGTAAAAACTTGTTGTGTTTTCTTTTTTTTTTTTAATGGATTCATACTTATTATTTATTTTTTATAAGAAGTTAAATATTTGTAAAAAAAAACATAGTATTATTTAACTATTTATTTATTTAACACTTCAAGCACAAAGTACAGAGGCGGACTTAATGCCATAGGCATTTTCTACCAGTCAACCTTTGGGTGATGCAGAGACAAGCAGTAGTCGGTGTCACTTCTGAAAATTAGAGAATAATTTTATTTAATACTACGATATACTACAAGGATATATAAATACTGTACATATATATCAAAACTAAAAATATATGTCGCATCCGGTCATGAGTACGGACGGGCGAATGAATCGAAAGCGCGCCAGTGGTGACATCACGCGACCTACTCCCCACCATGGCGGCTTTTACAGAGTCCTGATGTTGACACCTCGCGGCGAGGCGGACAGTCTGGGTCTGACCGCAGCGGACTGAAGACGTCTTGAAACTGTACACGATTCATTGTGCCTAGTGTTAATGTGTGAAAGTGTAATGTCAAGTTATTTGTTAGACTCAGTGTATCTGTTTGAAAAGAGTAACCATGGAGTTTCTTGCCGGTTCTTCTCCATGGAAACTACCTACCCGAACCGTGCAATGCGAAATAAAATAGTGTTTCGCATCCAATGTGTTTTCATAGCACGAAAACCGTGTTCTGCCCACATAAGCTCGAACTTAGCGAAATAAATTCCTGACAAACTCCGACATCAGAATTGGGATAAAATCGTGCTAATGAAATCATGTCGCGGGGACAGTGTCGATAACAATCAGTGTCAACTGTGTAAAAACCGGAAAGTGCCGAAAAAGTTCGTGAAAAAAACGGACAAGAAAGAAGGTAGACCGATTAGTGTGCTAATAAACACCCACCCGCAATAACTTTAGTTTATCCGTAATCATGGTGCTTGCAACAGCGCCGTAAACAAGTGATATTTGTAGTGTAGTGAATAAAACAGACTGTAAACAAGTGATATTTACCATGTAAAAAACGGGATACACAATGCCGGTTTTTTAGTGTTAATGACAATCAGTGACGGTTTCTTTTTGAAACGCAAAACAAAGACTTCGTATCGTTTAGACTTTGTATCGTTTACAAATTCTTAAAACCTAGCCAGTGATAGTGTTGTGGTATGTCGTGAAACCAGTTTAAAGAATTGTTCAGTGCCAAATTCGTGTACGTCGTACGTCATTAACCTGAGTAGTGACAAACAAAAGAAAACTATGCGTACTGACGCCGGGAACTAGATACGTGAGAAGTTTTCATCGTAACCACCAATCAAGTGTCGCGCATGCGGCAAACAAGGACAAACAAGCAGATTTTCGGACGAAGACGACCGCCGTCAAGAAGCCGTTGCCTGTGCCGGCTGCTACAGGCGTTGGGCGGCGACCGCAGGCCAGCAGCAGCTCACTGATGTGCTTCAAGTGTGGCACGCCGGGCCACATCGCCAGTCGCTGCACAGCAGGTCAGCGCTGGTCCAGTGCTGCTGTACTGGTCGAGAAGCGATTGACTCGCTTTGCATCATCGAGCCGGAATATGAAAGTACTTTGGTGAGTCATTTTCATTTTGTTATGACTCTGGGGCAGAGTGCTAATTCTATTTTGTCTAGACTTAAGAGTGAGCATATTTATCCTGTCGTTACTGTAACTGGTGTAGTTCAAGGTTCAGTAAATGGTAATTCGAAGATTTTAGCCTGTGTGAGAAAGATCCCCGATCACAAAGTTCCTCGAGAATTAGATGTCATAGTTGATGACAGTAGTAGAGACCAAATCTGGTTAAGAATGGCTTGTACACTCGTACTCGAAACTGTTAGACCGTACCTCATGAGTAACATGATGGCGATGGGTCTGTTATGAGTTAGACCGCACCTCGTGAGTAACACGTGGCGATGGGTCTGTTGGACCGCACCTCATGAGTAACATGTGGCGATGGGTCTGTAGGGAATCGTTGGTGCGATTTTTGTCTGTGTTGGTGCACAGAGCGCTTATGAAAGTTTTATGAGTTGAGTTTGCATTGCCTAAGAATTATGGTAAAGAGTAACAGAATTGTTAGAATTCCTGTGTTGTAACTTTTTGATCGGACCTTTTCCAATGTTGATCGGACCTTTTGCAATGAGAGAGCAGGCATCGCGCAATATAGTTGAAAGTTCCAATTATGACAGACTGCGAGAAATAACTGACGTTGACATGCACGTAGGTGACATTGACGAGACTAGCCATGACGAAAATGATAACGCTGACGAGACTAGTTGAATATCAAGTAAACTAACTATGATGATTTTAATTGTTTTGATTTTAATGGATTCACTGTTTACAAGTACAATGCTTTCGATGGACTGAAAGCATACCCGAAGGACTGGGTATTGTTGTGGCCGCATCAGAAGCGCCGGAACATGTAAGAGGTGCACGTTGACTGCTTTTTATGTGCAGTATACTCTTTGCGAGGAGTAGCACTTACGCGGCTGAGATGGTTAGCTTCTGACGATGGGTTCACATTTCACGTTGTGACTTGCCGATGGACTGGCAATTGAGTGTAGAGTCACGTGTAGAGTCACGTGTAGAGTCACGTGTAGAGTCACGTGTTGAGCCACGTGTAGAGTCACGTGTAGAGACACGTGTAGAGACACGTGTAGAGACACGTGTAGAGACACGTGTAGAGACACGTGTAGAGACACGCGTAGAGACACGCGTAGAGTGACGCGTAGAGACACGCGTAGAGTGACGCGTAGAGACACGCGTAGAGTGACGCGTAGAGACACGCGTAGAGTGACGTTTAGAGTGACGTTTAGAGTGACGTTTAGAGTGACGTTTAGAGTGACGTTTAGAGTGACGTTTAGAGTGACGTGTAGAGTGACGTGTAGAGTGACGTATAGAGTGACGTGAAGAGTGACTTGTAGAGTCTAATTTTCCGACGAGTTTATTATTCGAACGTCAGATACACTTTGCTATCATTACATTGTGATTGCCAGTATGAATATGCTCACGAACTCACGAACTCACGAATTCACGATCAATTGAAGAAAATACCCAAAGGTAGTGCTTCCACACATTTTGATAACGGTGATCGTTATAAACTGAAAGCTTTGAATTATAAGGGTGCCTACAAATATTTACACGGTAGGCTAAGAAAGATGCCAACCTGTGAAGTTCCAACAGAGTTAGATGTAATAGACGATGTTTCTGAGGGCGAAGGAACCTCGACAGACTTGTGATTGCGCGTGTTGGCTATTTGGTCAATCTGCATCCACAAGACGCAGTCGCAACTGCGTACGTTGTCGTTCAGGGCGTGATGAGCGGCTTGTGGTGTGGTCGGACCTGGGTCTTGTAAGAGACTATAGTAGTCACATGGACGTGACTTGGGCCTTTTGGCTATTGGTCTGGATAGACCTGAGACTTGAGAGTCTATTGGTTTTTTGTTTAACAGACAGTGATCTGTTAGTTCCATGGTGCAACTGGGCCACCAAAGTAGAAGCGAATCATAATGTCAATGTTGTTGAATTTTAAATTGATTTAGACTATGTTGAACTTCACATGGTTTCTGTAAGCTACGTAGTTTTTGTTGGAATAGAGTTTTAAAGGTTGATTCGAACGACTATGGTACATGGCCAATGGTTGACCTATTTTCGATTATTCCCAATTTAACCGTGTTTGATTTAATCGACTGCCTGGTTGGTCTAGTAATTGCAAGCGTGACTGCTGAGCGTAAGGTCCTGGGTTCGATTCCCAGGTCGGGCAAAGTGTTATTGAGTTTTTCCATCAGAAATTTCTCAGTAACAGCCACGGTGTCTGGATTTGCGCCGGTTGATGTCAATAGGCTCGCCCCTATTACATGGGACTTGGACATCTGTTAAACCCTTTGGGGATTACAGATGTGATGTTATGAGTTTGGTCAGGAGTGACCGAGTGGAACAAATTTCTGTCGTGGACTTTTTGTTTGCAGGGTTAGCATCACACGAGGACGTGTGAAAGCAGGATGGCCGTGTCGCATCCGGTCATGAGTACGGACGGGCGAATGAATCGAAAGCGCGCCAGTGGTGACATCACGCGACCTACTCCTCACCATGGCGGCTTTTACAGAGTCCTGATGTTGACACCTCGCGGCGAGGCGGACAATCTGGGTCTGACCGCAGCGGAGTGAAGACGTATTGAAACTGTACACGATTCATTGTGCCTAGTGTTAATGTGTGAAAGTGTAATGTCAAGTTATTTGTTAGACTCAGTGTATCTGTTTGAAAAGAGTAACCATGGAGTTTCTTGCCAGTTCTTCTCCATGGAAACTACCTACCCGAACCGTGCAATGCGAAATAAAATAGTGTTTCGCATCCAATGTGTTTTCATAACACGAAACCCGTGTTCTGCCCACATAAGCTCGAACTTAGCGAAATAAATTCCTGACAAACTCCGACATATATATATATATTAAAATAGATGTAAAAAGACCAAATACACGGATATACTAAAATAAAAAGACAAACAATGAGGAAAACATTACCGTTGTGACGAAGCTGCCAGCTTCTTCCGAATGTAAAAGACTGGTTAAAGAATGATCGATGGATGTAGTCAGTGCGGTGAGAGGGACAGGGAAGAACATGATTTTTCGAAGAACGCAGGCTCATACTATGGTTGGCACAAATGTATTGAAAGTGGGGAGCAAGGTAACTAGGGGAATTGGGAGAGACAAGAAAAGAAAACAAGGTGGTTAGCGCCCTTTACTCCCTACGCTGACGTATGGGCAACCACTTAAGAAGAGACCGGTACTCGGAGACATGATCATATTTACGCAGATTGAAAACGAATCGAATGCAGTTATTTAGAAGACGGTCAAGTTTGTCGAGAGGGATCTGCATTCAGGTCAAAGTAGCACACATCACCATAATCGATGATAGGAAAAATTAAGGACTGTACAAGCATTGTTTTCGTATTTGAGGGTAAAAAGTTTGCCTGGGACTTGTCCTCGACACCCGGTGGAACTTCGTGGAGCACTTACGACGTTTGGCCCTCAAACTGGAGCGGACCGGGGCTGCCTTCAGGCGGCTCCTGCCCAACCTGGTGGGCCGAACGCCTCCTGCCGGAGGCTCTACGTGGGAGTCGTGCGGTCTATGGCCCTTTACGGGGCCCGGGTGTAGGCGCGTTCATTGAGGTGGCGAGCCGCCCACTACCTGAACGCGCTCCAAAAGGTGGTAGCCGTAAGGCTAGCCCGAAGCTACCGCACGATCTCCCGCAAGGCGGCGAGCCTCCTTGCCGGATTGCCGCCATGGGATCCGGAGGCGCTACGCCGGGGGGAAACTCCGCTGTCGCAGCAAATTGTCGCTCAGCGCACAGACTTCCGGCGGGATCTCATGGCGACATGGAGAGAGTGACTGTCGCACTTATCGCCACTATCGTGGCGTACCCTGCACGGGGCAGGGCACGCCACGATAGTGGAGATAAGTCCCCTCTTTGAGGAGTGGCTTGAGAGACGCCACGGCGTCCGCACCTTCCGCCTGACGCAGGTCCTCACCGGACACGGTGTGTTCGGGTGGTTCCTGCACCAAATCGGGCGGGAGGAAACGCCCGGGTGTTTCCACTGCGAGGATCGACCGGAGGACACGGTGGAGCACACGGTGGAGGTGTGCCCCGCGTGGGCGGAGCACCGCCGTGTCCTCGTAGCGGCGATTGGCGGCGGCGACCCCTTGCGTCCGGCCATGGTGCAAGCCATGGTCCGGAGCGAGACGGAATGGGAAGCCGTCACCTCCTTCTGCGAAGCAGTAATGCTAGAGAAGGAGGTGGCGGAACGGGAGAGGGAGAGAACCTCTCAGCGTCCCGGCCACCGTAGGCACGGGCCTGTGGACGGTGGGCTATGGGCTAACTCGCCGTCCGTCCGTCTCATGACGACATGCCGTGTCGACGGCGCGTTCGTGTTCTACGCGTGCCTCAAAGAGAGTCAGCAAAAAGGAAGGGGTCCATAAGGACCGATGCCTGCCGGGGTTGCGGGACTGTTTGAAAGAGATATCGTGGCCCCGGAACACAAAGGGCGATGAAGGAACATGAATGGGTTTTAGTCAGTAAAAGTCTGACACTCCCTCCTGCTCCGCCCAGAGTGGGAGGAGTCATTTGATGATTTCCCACCCGAAAAGAAAAAAAAAAAAAAGAAAAAAAAGGGTAAAAAGTTTTCTCAAACGATTGTACGGAGCCCGCAATGAACCAGTGACCTTCTGGCTGACACGAGCGACTTGAGTATGCCATTTCATAGTGCTGTCAATATGCAAGCCAAGATCCTTTACATCGGTGCTAAAGGAACGATCGTACCGTCGAAAAGAACTGGTGGCAAGGTTGTACCATCTAACTTGCTCAAACTGCGAGAACTCCCAACTATTATTGCCTGACATTTATTTGGATTAACTGCCACATCGAATTTATCTGACCAGGTTTTTATAGCCATCAGGTCCCTATTTAGATTGCTGATCAAATTTCGTATTTCGTCTACCCTCCCCTGACAGTACAACTGCAAGTTTTCGGCATACAGATGATACGCACACTGAAGCTCAGAAGTTAGGAGATTAATAAAAATAGAAAAAAGAAGAGGAGAAAGAATACCGCCTTGAGGAACACCAGTTTCCAAATCACACCAACATGATGAGGAATCTCCAACATGAACTGACTGCTGGCGTTCCTGAAGGTAAGAGGACAACCATTCCAGTGCTCCGGGAGAGACCATAACATAGGATAAAATGGCTAAAAGGATATCGTGACTAATGGTATTGAAGGCATTTGAGAAGTCGACTAGCACTAGTACCGTTACCTTGGTGTCTTTTAGTCCTGCCTTCATATCGCCAGTCACTTTAAGAAGTGCGGAAACAATACTGTGCCTGGTCCTGAACTCAGATTGAAGTGGGCCGATAGGCGAGTGCCTATGGACAAAATTGGAGAATTGTTTGTGCACACAGGCCTCAAGCACTTTGGATAGAAAGGGAAGGATCAAAATGAGACGAAAATGGGTAGGAAGAGAGGGATTAGGGACCTTGGGTAGCGGACAAACATATGCTTGGCGCCACAGGGAAGGAAATACTCCGTTAAAGAGGGGTAGAATGGGGAAGGAGCAAGGGTAAGGAGCGGTAGAATGGGGGTAATCGCAGGTAGGAGATCATCCAGAAGAGTTGTGATCATACCACGTGCGATATCATCACAACCCACTGCTTTTGACTTAATGTACAGAATTATTTTTTTGATCTCTCCCGGCTCAGCTGGAACGAAGCAAAAGTGATTAATATGAGGACGCGTTAGACCAGAGATTAAAGACAAAGTTTGTTGTTTGGTTAAGGGATCCATGGATAAAGCTGAAGAAAAATGGCGGTTCAGCTCGTCTAGGTCAATAGAGTTTGGAAGGTCTAAATGTCGTGGTTTGCCGATACCCAGAGTTCCAAGAAACTTCCAGATATCAGCAAGAGAAGAAGAAGTTATACTATCGAGAATGTGGCGGCGTTTACCGATGCGTATCATCTGATTTCACCTATTCCTTGCAACCTTGTATAACGACCAGTTTTCGTCAGTACGATCCCTCTTAAATATACGGAATGCTCGGTCCCTACGTCGCATCGCCATACGTATCCCTCTTGTCATCCATGGAGCAGGAGGACGTTTAAGTTTGACTTTTTTGATTGGGGCATGGATATTGTATAGATTAACCACAACATAGTTAAATATCGCAACCTTATCAAAATCAAAAAAATCAAAATCAATGCATTTATTTCAAGTAAGCCAGTTACAGGCACTTTTGAATTGTCGAAACAAAGATGAAAATTAAATGTAGCTACAGTCCCAGTCACAAGACATAAAAACTGTGAAAGTACTGTAGTTGCCCATTCCCTAGCGTAGATCTCTATGGAGAAGAACGGGCAAGAAGCTCCATGGACACTAAATGACACTCTTTTAAATCAGAATATTGTTACAAAATCTTGGTTACATCATTCACGTTGAGATGGTATATTATGTGAGAACAATGTCGCAAGATGTGCACGGTAAAAGTGGCCACAGCAAAAACACACAAACAAAAACAAAAAAATACAATTCAAAATAATTCATTCAAATAAGCCATGGCAACCAAGAGATGACCAGTCACAACTGACAGCGCCCGTTCACGGACATGACGCATGGATCAGCACCATTCAACTCAACCATTTTGAAGGGAAGTAAATGATCCGACACATGCGCCACCATTAGCGAGACAATTGAGTGAGCATGACATACTCCAAACCACCAGGGCACATTCAAGTCAAGAAAAGACGTAGGTTTCCAGTGAATGATAGCTTTCTAGTACATAGTACTCACACAATATGGGCTATGCATTTATATAATACTAAAGAGATTGATTCTATACAATGCAAAAATAGTTGTACAATCTTCAGCAGCTCCAACAATACAATTTAATGCTATCAATTTATGCGCCCCTGTCCATGTGGAGCAGGACCAGCATTGAGCCAAGCATTTTTATCAGCGATATAATCGCTCAACTTGTAATATGCTTGCTTACATAGTGTGCGTTTAATGCATGTTTTAATCTCTCTATCGTCAACCGAGGAGGCTTCCAACATAGACTCCCAGTCAACCGCAGATGCGTCTTTCTTGAGCTCCTCAACATTCATCCGCGCAAAACAACGCCTGTACAGAACCTTGGGTTTAGGTTTGGGAGGTTTCAGGATATAAGAGAGAAAAATCATGTCGTGATGAGAAAAGCCAGGAGCGTCATGTTGACCATGGGAGGATACAAGAGAAGGATTCGAGGTAATACAAATACAAACAATTTATTTTCTTTCACAAGTTATGTACTACATCTAGTGGTTGAAGTGACCTTTTAGACAAAAATTGCCTGTGGTAGGTCACTTCGCTCTTCCAAAGCTTAAAGTTACGTGGTGTACAAACAATTTTAAATCTTATTGTTTTATTTTTATTTATTTATTTATTAATGCACGACAATATTTAAGAAAACATTTCAAAGTATTTTTTACAAAAAGAAATAGATAAATGTAAGATTTTGATTTAAAAATTTACAAAAGCAAAAGTAAGTTATATAACAGCGAATAATACTCATATTTATACATTTATATATATACAGTAGTAGTGGTGTGTGTGTTTCGTGGTAAATGAGATAAGTCAGTGGGGTGTGAGTGTGATGTATGTGTGTAAGTGAGTGAGGAGTGTGTGTTTTTGTGAGTGGGTGTTCATGTGTATGACAGAGTTACGATGCATGTTGTAAGAGGGCCTCGGTTTCCTCATATGTAAGAGGTTTAATCCATTCAGTTAGGAAGGGTAAGGATCAGATCGAGCCAGGTGTCATCACCGACAGTGCTAAGATGGGTAGGCTGGAGCGGCAAGACTTGCAGACTAAATGACTCGATAAGCTGGAGGAGTTTACAGGATCGAGAGGCATTGCGGGTAAGGA
The DNA here is from genome assembly GCA_905147715.2 of Xestia xanthographa. Classification (NCBI taxonomy): domain Eukaryota; kingdom Metazoa; phylum Arthropoda; class Insecta; order Lepidoptera; family Noctuidae; genus Xestia; species Xestia xanthographa. The sequence goes on from LR990650.1 coordinate 441,199, forward strand.
GATTTGTATTGAAGTCACCCATAATGATATGATCTGCATACTCTGAACCCAAATATTCAAGCACCGATTCGAATTCAGTAACAGTGGGAGGACAGTAAACAACGCCAATAACGGTTTTGGCTCCCTTAACACAGACTTCAAGGAAAATAAACTCTGTAGAAGAAGAATATTGTGGAGAAGACGTGGCAAGTATTTTGTAGGGAAAATCACTTCGGAGATATATGGCCACTCCACCCCCTCCCTTATCAATCCTATCATTCTGTATAAGAATGAAACCAGTAAGAGGGTAAGTAGTGGACAGGAGCTGTGGTTTGAACCAAGTATCGAAGATCAGGATGGCGTGAACGTTGCTGTTGTTAAAGGCGTCGTAAAGCTCGCTATAGTGGCTCGGAACGCTTTGAGCATTAATGTGACACACATTCAACAACCGATTAGACTTGTCACTAAACTTTTGCTGCAAAAATTCACCAAGACTGTCATTGATTAGTGTGATCGATTTATGTGATTGTGTATTATATCTGTTAGGTGTTGGAAGGTGGAAATAAAAAAGTTGTGCTGAATGATAACAAAAATATTCATACATTTTATTTATTTATAAAACTTTCCTATGAATTGTAACGTCACATTCCTACCTAGATATAAAAGAAGTTCTCTTGTAACCGATCATACAAATTTTTATTGCATACGGTTTACCCACTTACTTAATCTAAGTCAATTTATAATAATATACTTAAGTAACAAGGAAAGGATATTCTAATCACACAAATATAATAATTATTGTTGATAGTTGATACCCACTTATTATAGGTATCGGTATTCAGCAGAGTTTATTGAAAACTAATATAAATAATTTAGACTTTAGGAATATTTTTTATGTGTCGTCACAATAAATGTAACTCGTATTGAGGTTATAGTTTATGTGTTCGTTTTCTCGAAGAAAAGAAGATTGAAACTAAACCTCAATTAATATAATTACGGATAAGTTAATATTCACTAAATATTTTGTTACACGTCTAATTAAAGCTAAAGCATCTAGGGATTAATATTTTTCAATACACTTCCTCGAAAACTGGTCCTTAACGCACTACGATTAGGTACAACATGCAATGTATTTCACACGCGTGCGAATTTTTCCACTTTCCCGCACACGTGCGGGAATGAAAATTGCCACAGATAACTATACTATACTTAGTCCAAATTAGCTGCATCCGGTTAGACTGGAAGCCGACCCCAACAAAGTTGGGAAAAGGCTAGGCAGATGATGATGATGACTTAGTGATTGATTGATGATGATTGGCTCCTATGATTGGCTCGCGTGTAGTAGGGTGGAACAATAACGTCGGCGATGCTCATCGGGTGGCAAGAACAAAATTTATTGAATGGGTATTGTGCGGCAAACCAAGGTGCGGGGAAGTATATCGTGAAATGTGCGAAACCAGAAGGGTATTCAAATCCAGGCTTAAGTGGTGCCAAGATCATCAGGACCAATTAAGAATGGATACCCTTGCTGTGAAGCACTCGAACGGCGACTTCCGGGGTTTTTGGAAGGGTACAAAAAAGTTAAACTTAGGTTCTGGCCTACCGGTGAGCGTCGACGGGGTTAGTGAATCGGGAGATATAGCTAGTCTATTTAAGTCCTACTTTTCTGTAAAGCCTCAGTTGGGAACGCGGATCGCGGAGGCCAATGCTGAAGAGCTTACGGGAGTAATGGAGACCAGGATTTTGGCCAATGAGGTGGGGAAAATCATAAAATGTATGACTAGGGGAAAATCTCCTGGCCATGATGGCCTAAGTATTGAACACCTACAGTATGCCGGCCCGCATGTGTCTAGGGTTTTAGCTATGTTCTACTCGCTATGCCTGAGCCATTCATACCTGCCGTACGACTTCATGAGAACTGTAGTAGTGCCTGTGGTGAAGAACAGAACTGGTGATCTAGCCGATAAAACTAACTACAGGCCTATCTCTCTTGCTACTGTTATAGCAAAAGTGTTTGACAGTTTGCTTGATACACGGTTAAATAAACTCGTGTCACTGCATGACAATCAGTTTGGCTTTAGACCTAAGTTATCTACAGATAGTGCAATACTGTGTCTCAAGCATACTGTCAGATACTACACGGCTAGAAAAACACCAGTGTACGCGTGCTTCCTTGACCTGTCCAAAGCCTTTGACCTGGTTTCGTATGATTTGTTGTGGCAAAAACTTGAGGGCATAAACATGCCGCATGAACTTGTTAACATCTTCAAGTATTGGTACGAACACCAGGTTAACAATGTTAGATGGGCGGGGGCATTATCGGAGCCATACAGGCTTGAATGTGGGGTGAGACAAGGTGGGTTGACTTCACCCACACTTTTCAATCTCTACATGGATGCACTCGTCGTCGCGCTCAGTAGTCGGCATGTAGGCTGCCATGTTGATGATGTTTGTGTAAACAATCTGAGTTATGCAGATGACATGGTGCTGCTGAGCGCGTCGGTTTGTGGATTAGGCAAGCTGCTGAATATCTGTGAGGACTATGCGGGCAGCCATGGTCTTAGTTATAATGTCGCGAAAAGCCAATTCATGGTATTTCAGGGAGGCGCCAAATGCCCAGAGCAAGTACCACCTATTCGTTTGAATGGTGTACCGTTGGAACGGGTGGATCAATTTAAATACTTGGGGCACTGGGTAACAGCCGATCTGAAAGACCATGTCGATATTGAGAGGGAGCGGAGGGCACTGTCTAAGAGAGCAAATATGATAGCCCGTAGGTTTGCACGTTGTTCAGATCAGGTTAAAATCACGCTTTTCAAAGCTTTCTGCACCTCCTTATACACGTGCAGCCTATGGGCATCTTACTCACAAGCTGCTTACAGTGCCCTTCGTGTCCAATACAACAACGCGTTCAGGGCAGTGTTGAGGCTACCCCGTTTCTGCAGCGCCTCGGGCATGTTTGCGGAGGCGCGCACCGACTGTTTCCACGCCACCATGCGCAAGCGGTGCGCGTCCTTGGTGCGCAGGGTGCGGGCTAGCTCCAACACGGTCCTGGCGATGATTGCTCAGCGACTGGATTGCCCCTACGTTGGGCATTGTTGTAGCAGGCATATTGCTGGTGTTTGATTTGTCGTTTTATACAGCTCTCATGTCATTTTATTTTATTTTTTGCTTCTGACATCAACTTATATTCGTTATTTTAATTCATTGTTTTATTTAATTTGTATTTAATTTAATATTGTATTGTGCCATTGACATTAATTGATTTGACCTGACATTTATTTGTTCCTAATGTTTTAATTATTTTTGTCATCGAATTCACTTTTTTTTTTTTTTATTGCTTATTATTCAATCAGCAGCCTAAAATGGACAAAAATGTTGTTTATGTGTTGGTTTCTAATATGGGTCAATGACCTGAAATAAATGAATTTTATTTTTTATTTATTTATTTAGTATTAGATTTAGTATTTAGATTTTCCCCTAGTCATACATTTTATGATTTTCCCCACCTCATTGGCCAAAATCCTGGTCTCCATTACTCCCGTAAGCTCTTCAGCATTGGCCTCCGCGATCCGCGTTCCCAACTGAGGCTTTACAGAAAAGTAGGACTTAAATAGACTAGCTATATCTCCCGATTCACTAACCCCGTCGACGCTCACCGGTAGGCCAGAACCTAAGTTTAACTTTTTTGTACCCTTCCAAAAACCCCGGAAGTCGCCGTTCGAGTGCTTCACAGCAAGGGTATCCATTCTTAATTGGTCCTGATGATCTTGGCACCACTTAAGCCTGGATTTGAATACCCTTCTGGTTTCGCACATTTCACGATATACTTCCCCGCACCTTGGTTTGCCGCACAATACCCATTCAATAAATTTTGTTCTTGCCACCCGATGAGCATCGCCGACGTTATTGTTCCACCCTACTACACGCGAGCCAATCATAGGAGCCAATCATCATCAATCAATCACTAAGTCATCATCATCATCTGCCTAGCCTTTTCCCAACTTTGTTGGGGTCGGCTTCCAGTCTAACCGGATGCAGCTAATTTGGACTAAGTATAGTATAGTTATCTGTGGCAATTTTCATTCCCGCACGTGTGCGGGAAAGTGGAAAAATTCGCACGCGTGTGAAATACATTGCATGTTGTACCTAATCGTAGTGCGTTAAGGACCAGTTTTCGAGGAAGTGTATTGAAAAATATTAATCCCTAGATGCTTTAGCTTTAATTAGACGTGTAACAAAATATTTAGTGAATATTAACTTATCCGTAATTATATTAATTGAGGTTTAGTTTCAATCTTCTTTTCTTCGAGAAAACGAACACATAAACTATAACCTCAATACGAGTTACATTTATTGTGACGACACATAAAAAATATTCCTAAAGTCTAAATTATTTATATTAGTTTTCAATAAACTCTGCTGAATACCGATACCTATAATAAGTGGGTATCAACTATCAACAATAATTATTATATTTGTGTGATTAGAATATCCTTTCCTTGTTACTTAAGTATATTATTATAAATTGACTTAGATTAAGTAAGTGGGTAAACCGTATGCAATAAAAATTTGTATGATCGGTTACAAGAGAACTTCTTTTATATCTAGGTAGGAATGTGACGTTACAATTCATAGGAAAGTTTTATAAATAAATAAAATGTATGAATATTTTTGTTATCATTCAGCACAACTTTTTTATTTCCACCTTCCAACACCTAACAGATATAATACACAATCACATAAATCGATCACACTAATCAATGACAGTCTTGGTGAATTTTTGCAGCAAAAGTTTAGTGACAAGTCTAATCGGTTGTTGAATGTGTGTCACATTAATGCTCAAAGCGTTCCGAGCCACTATAGCGAGCTTTACGACGCCTTTAACAACAGCAACGTTCACGCCATCCTGATCTTCGATACTTGGTTCAAACCACATCTCCTGTCCACTACTTACCCTCTTACTGGTTTCATTCTTATACAGAATGATAGGATTGATAAGGGAGGGGGTGGAGTGGCCATATATCTCCGAAGTGATTTTCCCTACAAAATACTTGCCACGTCTTCTCCACAATATTCTTCTTCTACAGAGTTTATTTTCCTTGAAGTCTGTGTTAAGGGAGCCAAAACCGTTATTGGCGTTGTTTACTGTCCTCCCACTGTTACTGAATTCGAATCGGTGCTTGAATATTTGGGTTCAGAGTATGCAGATCATATCATTATGGGTGACTTCAATACAAATCTCCTTACCCGCAATGCCTCTCGATCCTGTAAACTCCTCCAGCTTATCGAGTCATTTAGTCTGCAAGTCTTGCCGCTCCAGCCTACCCATCTTAGCACTGTCGGTGATGACACCTGGCTCGATCTGATCCTTACCCTTCCTAACTGAATGGATTAAACCTCTTACATATGAGGAAACCGAGGCCCTCTTACAACATGCATCGTAACTCTGTCATACACATGAACACCCACTCACAAAAACACACACTCCTCACTCACTTACACACATACATCACACTCACACCCCACTGACTTATCTCATTTACCACGAAACACACACACCACTACTACTGTATATATATAAATGTATAAATATGAGTATTATTCGCTGTTATATAACTTACTTTTGCTTTTGTAAATTTTTAAATCAAAATCTTACATTTATCTTTTTCTTTTTGTAAAAAATACTTTGAAATGTTTTCTTAAATATTGTCGTGCATTAATAAATAAATAAATAAAAATAAAACAATAAGATTTAAAATTGTTTGTACACCACGTAACTTTAAGCTTTGGAAGAGCGAAGTGACCTACCACAGGCAATTTTTGTCTAAAAGGTCACTTCAACCACTAGATGTAGTACATAACTTGTGAAAGAAAATAAATTATTTGTATTTGTATTACCTTAACTGCAAGTGAATTATGTAATCGTGTCTATATCGACACTGGACTATGTAGTCGTCGATTATGTAGACATTGGGCAGCAGCTAGTGCACGTTTCAATACGAACGTTTGTCAACCATTCAGACATAAGTGTGATGGCATGATGTGTGTGATCGTCTATGGTTTCTGCGTTCATTGAATCCAACAAAAGAAAAAATACTTTCCCTGAAGAGCATAATTTATAAAGTTATATTACTACAAAGCAATAATTTGTTTAATTGATTTCATTCCTGGACCCGTTAAAGAAAATAGCTGCCATCATAAACAAAACACGGGAACCCGGAGGACTTCTTAGTGTTTAAACATGATTATGACATGCATCTATCTTATAATATAAAAATGAATCGCTGAATGTGTTGCTAAGCGCAAATCTCGAGAGCAGCTGAACTGATTTCACTAATTCTTTTATTATAATTTTCCTGGAAGTACGAGGATGGTTCTTAGGGAAAGAAAAAATTAAAAAATTGCTTGAAAAAAAAATATAGAATCGACTGTTAGGCGTTAGAAGTTCGCCGGGTCAGTTAGTAAATAATAATATTTTGTATAGAAAATATTACCCGCTGCTAGGTACCTAAACGTATTTACGTACAACACACAGCCGTGTCCATGACACAGCCACACCCTATTTTTTTTTGCTCGTTTGCTTCAAGCAGTCTGCTGCCACGTGCTGTATCACTCAAGCACTCATCACGTGTGAAGCGGTCGCGCCACAGTCGCGCAACTAACTGCTCCGGCTCGCTCGCACAGCATGTAGTGACGATACCTCGCGCCACGCGCCGCCTCTGGGGCTCCGCGGTTAATAGATATTTTAATAGGCGCCGTGTTTGTGCTCTCTTCGTTTGTCGCGAAAATTGATTTCTGCAACACAAGTGTGCTATTAGAGCGGATGTTGCGCGTTGCGACAGTGCGACTGCGATTGTGTCTCTAATGGCCGCAAGTGCGTCGTGCAGGTCCTTGCTGAGTGGCGCGGTCGAGAGGCTTTGCCACAATTGCCTCTCATTGTTTGACACGAGGCGCACTAATTTGTTTCGGCTTATTTAATTACACGCAGTACAGTTGGCGCGAGAATGAGTCGGTCAGAGTCGCCTGCCATACACACATCAAAAAAAGTTTGTGATCACTATCTTAAGCTGATTTTAAATTGAACATTATCAAAAAAAAAATCTTTGTTGTGTGTTTTCTTAAAATATAAATACCCTGTTGAAATTAAAAATTAAAACGAAGAATTAAATATAAATAAAGAAGAAATCAGAATGTAATGTACCGTAACAAATAAAAACATAATTAAAAAAAATAAAAAAGACCCGACTGCGTAAAAAATAACTAATAACTTTAAATTAAAAAACTGAAAAGAATAAAACAAGTTCAGGAAGCGGAACATATTGACTGCAACAGCAACTGCAACAACGTCGAATGCGAAATGCGAATCGCTCCAAAACCGACTCCACGTAGTCTTGTCTGCCCTATCCCTAGAGTGTAATTTAAATCCACGTAGGCGCGCAGGAGTGAGGCGGCCCGCGAGCTGAGGAGCAGGTGGTATGCGTAAAACGGGTGCGCCAAAGTTCACCTAAATTTTCAACTCCGATAATTGGAAATCCGAAAATGTTCTTCCTAACATTTTTCGTCCTAACAATCACAATTCCTAACTACTCTGTCTCTAATGTTCATAATTCCGAAGCATTCAACTTCATAATGTCAGTAGCAATAAACATCTATTATACTTTTATTTGTTTTCCTATATTTTCTCAACATAACCATCTTTTACACTATTATTCAAAGACATCTTTTTTGTTTAGATTTCTTTGTATTCATAATAATCAGTATCATATAAATTAATTTTGCGTAACTTTATTTTCACATAACATGTATAACATATAAGAATAATAGTACCATACAAAATAATAGGGGGGGAAATATAATGACCACCAAAATTAACTCACTAACATCTATCACCTAAAATATCAATTGATCACCAAATTTAGTAAATTGAGCATCAAATTTTAATGAGGTGGTTGATGACAAACTAGTTTTGCCTAGGCCGACTTGGGGCACCCCGACACGGATAGATTAGGTTAGAAGGGTATGGCGGGGTCGAACGAGCGAGCGAAGCGAGCGAATAGACCCCGCCATACCGAGTTTCCTCCGTGCCTCGGAAAGCACGTTAAGCAGTTGGTCCCGGCCGTCATTTGTGATCTTTGACAGTCGTTACAGGTAGTCAGTGGCCCAAAAAAAAAAAAAAAAAAGTCTGACAACCAGTCTTACCAAGGGGTATCGTATTATATTTATTTATATTTATATATTTATCAGGAACAATTTAAATTGTGTTTGATACATTACATAGATCATAATTAATAATAATAATATATAAATTGTAAGATCCCGTAGTAGTCGGCACCTTACACTTGCAGTTTAAGTAGGAAGTGGCAAGTAAGTATGTACTTGGAGTTAGGTGAGTTGACGTAAACACGCACAGATTTGGTAACACTAAAAGTTTATTAGAGTACCGATCACAACAAAGTAAAAGTGGGTTGGATGCTAATCCGCGGTGTTCGCGTAAAGATGTAATTTGTCAACTAACTCAAAATTATATTAAACAAGGTTTTAAATACTAAAGAGAAAAGTAGGTTGCTGCGTTTGCAGCCTGACGTTATGTACGTAAACCGTACATGCTCCCGAGGGCAAAAGGCGGGATGAGCATCCAGTACATAAAACGTTTAAAAGTAAAAATCCCAAAACCTAGGTAATTAAAAAGTACAGACAGTATAAAAGTAAACATTAAGTAAGTAAATAAATTCGTAAATGAAAATTAAACATGTAAATAAATATCAAAATTATAAGTTTTACTGCTCCTCAAAGTGAAATAGTTGTTTCGGCCGCGCGTCGCTGTATAGTGGCTCCGGCGGTGTCGAATGACGTATTTCTTGCATCTCCAGCTCTACTTTGTTGTCGATTCCTGTAGGTTGTCTTGTAGGTGGCCTTTTAGTCTTATGCCATAGTCTCCTAATCCAAATGTAGACAGCAAACGAAGCTGCTCCTCCCAACAGCAAAGACGTCACAGAGTAGAGATATATGTCGTGACTCGATATCTCTGTCCCTTGTGGTAGTCTTTCCTGCTCTTTTTGCTGAGTTATTTGCTTTTCTATGTTTCTGATACTTATTGCAGATGTATCCAGTTCCGTCATATTCAGCTGTGCGTTTTTCCAACTTAGATCAAATAAATTGTTGATAGTGGTGTTAAGTATAGGTACTTCAATATCCGTATCCATGTAAAATTTGCTTCCTAAGTGGTTGTAGGTGAATATTGTCGCATCTTTCTTTTGTAGTATGCATTTTGGTTTCAAGGCAATCACCCCAGTTCCGTTAATGAGCGCTGGCGTAACTTGATCGCTACATATGACGCGCATCAGCTGTGTGTCGTACAATGTAAACAACCACCAGTTTGGTTTATGTAATTGGATCCATGTCTCTTTGCAAGTTACGTCTTTGATGACGCAGGATAATGACGTTTGTTGGCTGAATACCTTGGCCTCGCAAGGTGCGTCCTTGTCTTGTAAGCTAAATACCGGCTGACGTGAAATGCATGTGTACTCGTCTTCTCCGTAAGACGTACATTGGCGCATGTCTTGCTCTTCCATAGTTATGTACGATTTTTTCACGAAGTTTCTAGCGATATAATTGGAGAAAGGTTGCACGATTTTTGACTGTCCTTGTTTCTGGAATGGTATAGGTATTACCCGGTATATTTTGTAGTCCTCATCGCTCAAAAGTGGAATATGCAGTTCGAATAGGAGAAAGTTATTTGTAATCCGAGCCTTGACATGGATTAGTTCGTAGATGTCACGGAAATCCTTTTGTATGTCCTTTATCGGCAAAGCTAATCCCTGTGGTAGTTTTCCAGAGATGATGTTCAGCTGTTCTATTATTTGAGATGCAGGTAACAAGTGTGTGTCCAAATGACCTCGGTAAATGTTGGCGCATTCACAAGCATTTCTTGAATTCCATGTAAATCGCTCAAAATTAAAGTTGATGATACAGCGGCAGAATTCACGTCATTTGCTGTGTATAATATTTGCGCTCTGTTTTCAATTTTTGTGATTACATTGCAAGTCTGATTTATGTAGGTTTGTATTGCGTGAAATTGTTTGTCCATAATTTCCGTATTGATTTTAATTACGTTGTTTTCAGCCTCTATAATTAAAGTTTGATTCTTCATCAATTGTAACAGATAGTTATCGTTGGTTTGCAAGTTTTGGATATCCTTCTCGTACTTTTGCGCAAAGTCTTCATCCAAAACTCCGAAAAGTGTTCTGGCTAACTTTCCAATCCCATCAAAGTAGCCTCGTTTTTGCCGTGAATGCTGAGAAAGTAACATAGTGTTATAATTCTCAAGGTGATGCATTTCATGGCGTAGGTGGTTAACAACTGCTTCGCATGGTGTAAACTCGTGCGCGATTCTTTGACAGAGTTTATCAATTTGGTTGATGTAGTTGTTCATATTATTTGCTGCTTGCCAGTAGGAAGTTAGGTTGTAGTAGATCAGTAGTGTCCATTCATCATGTATTAGTTGCAGTTTTCCGGCTTCATCGAAGTAAATAGGTTGATTGTTGGTTATAGAGGTCACCTTGTAGTTATTTGTTACTGGTGACGATTGTGCAGTTCCTATAATTCCTATCAAAGTTATAAGAGCGAAATTCAGGAAACTGTATTTGTTGGTTCTAGTGCTCCTTTTTCTTCTTTGGTTTTCAGTTATGTTGAGTTTATAAATGCTGCTTTTAGGTGACACAGTTTTATTTTGTTGCAGCTGTTTGTGTTCTTGCGCAAACTTGCTTTGCTGAACATATTTTATTATAATATATTCTGCTGAGTATTGTAGATCAGTTGTTGTCATGTAGGTAGCGCTTGATCGTAATTTTTGGTGTAGTGATGCAAAATATCGAACAATTCGAGAAGTGATTCTTGTTGCTGATGTCAGCGAACTGTCGTTCTGCAATACTTGTAAGCAATGTTTTAAGTGTTGTAGTTTTTTGAACTGACGTCATTGTGTTTGACCTTGCGCGCTTCGCTTGTAGTCGTAGAGTAGTGGTATTAAAGAACACGTAGTTTTATGCCTTCAAGTTTGAAGGCCTCGGATTACTCGCAGTTCACGATGTAGTCCAAAAGCTATAGTAGTAGTGTAGATGTATTGAAGAACATGTAGTTTTATGTCTTCTAGTTTGTGGGCCTCGGATTACTCGCAGTTCACGTTGTAGTCCAGAAGCTGTAGTAGTAGTAATGTGGTTGTATTGAAGAACACTTAGATTGGTGTCTTCTAGTTTGTAGGCCTTGGATAGTGATTCGTTTTGGATAGTGATTTCACTCATCCTGATGTAAGCGATTAGTTAATCGAAAGTAGTAGTAGTAAGATGTGATAGTAACGTAGGTATTGAAGAACACTTAGATTGGTGTCTTCTAGTTTGTAGGCCTTGGATTACTCGCAGTTCACGTTGTAGTCCAGAAGCTGTAGTAGTAGTGTAGATGTATAGAAGAACATGTAGTTTTATATCTTCTAGTTTGTAGGCCTCGGATTACTCGCAGTTCACGTTGTAGTCCAGAAGCTAATAGTTGTAGAGTTGTAGTAGTGAAGAACACGTAGTTTGGTGTCTTCTAGTTTGTAGGCCTCGGATTACTCGCAGTTCACGTTGTAGTCCAGAAGCTGTAGTTGTAGAGTAGTAGTAGTGAAGAACACTTAGTTTGGTGTCTTCTGTAGGCCTCGGATTACTCGCAGTTCACGATACTACAGCTTCTGGACTACCAGAAGCTGTAGTAGTAGTGTAGTAGTAGTAGCCGTAGTAGTAGTTGGCTTGATAACGCAGTTGATTCTTGTTTATCCTCTTGGTTCACGAAGAAGTTCCAAAGTATCCCCTCCTCGTTGATTGCTCAGAGCTCTCTTTCTACGAATATGCGCGCTTTCTCAACTTGACTGGTGAGATCCGCTTGTGGAAGGCCAGCCAAGCCGATTCGCTGTCGTTTCAAGAGATACCCCAAACAGTGAAATGCTCGAAGGACCATTATATCCGGCTCGAAGGACCATTAAATGTAAGATCCCGTAGTAGTCGGCACCTTACACTTGCAGTTTAAGTAGGAAGTGGCAAGTAAGTATGTACTTGGAGTTAGGTGAGTTGACGTAAACACGCACAGATTTGGTAACACTAAAAGTTTATTAGAGTACCGATCACAACAAAGTAAAAGTGGGTTGGATGCTAATCCGCGGTGTTCGCGTAAAGATGTAATTTGTCAACTAACTCAAAATTATATTAAACAAGGTTTTAAATACTAAAGAGAAAAGTAGGTTGCTGCGTTTGCAGCCTGACGTTATGTACGTAAACCGTACATAAATTCTAAAGTGGCATGCAGCAAGAATTAAAAACAAAACATACAAGATTAAACAAAAAATACATGAGTACCAAAAACAATAAATAGCATTTTTTATAGAAAATTGGAATTACAAATTAAAGTTCGTCTACTGAGTACAAATTTTTATCCAACAGAAATGCTTTTAGCTTAGCCTTAAAAGAGCTAGTGTAAAACAAGATTTTTAAGTCCGCTGGCAGTCTATTAAATATTTGTACAGCTTGGTAATGAGGGCTATGCTTGACAATGTTGAAATTAGGTACTAGTTTATTTTTAAAATCCTTCCTACGAGTGTTTTCCCTGACTGTTCTTTCTTCCTCAGACTCGAATTCATGGGCATATTTTTTAAAATTAACTAACAAAACAAGTATGTATAAGCTGGGCACTGTTAGAATATTTAAACGCTTAAAATGAGATCGACAGCTTTCTCTTTGTGAAATTCTGACAATTGTACGTATTGCTCTTTTTTGGAGAATGAAGGCTCGTTGAGGATTATAACCGTAGCTTTTCCCCCAGAACTGTATACTATACCGAAGTCTGGATTCGACAAGAGCATAATATACCATCTTTAACTGTTCTGTATTTATTTCTTCTCTCAATTTCCTCAACGCATAACACGCAGATGATATAGTGGAGTCTATGTGTGCTAGCTCCTTTTTCCAGTTCAGCAAATCATCTAAATGGATACCCAGAAATTTAACGTCTTTCACTAATTCAATCTTTTCATTGTTGAGGGTTATGTCCATGTTATCCTTATTGCCTGCAGTGGTCCGAAACAACATGATGTTCGTTTTTTTAACATTTATTATTAATCTATTTGTATTGAACCAAAACTGAAATGCTGCTAATGTAGTATTGACCTTATCTGTCAGTTCACCAATACTTTTCGCCCCTGCTACAGCGTTAGTGTCATCTGCAAAGACTACGAGGTTAAATGTCTGGAATTTTTATTTTTATATAATTTATTAAATCATTAGTGAAAATAATAAACAGAATTGGACCCAATATGGAACCCTGCGGTACGCCCGTGGTAATATTAATCATGGATGATTGGTATGTTTTCCGTTGTCCATTTTGTTCTGTAGAGCTGGTTTCTACATACATTTTCCTATTTCTTAAATACGATGTAAATAATTGAAGGGCTCTGCCTCTGACACCATAATAATTTAGTTTGGCAATAAGTAGGTTGTGATCTATCGTATCAAACGCAGAAGATAAATCCAGAAAAATACCAGCTACCCTTAATTTATTATTTATTTTACAAGTCACATCATCTAAAAGTTTGTAAAAGGCATCTCCAGTGCCAATTCCTTTCTGGTAACCGAACTGTCTATCATGTAGAACTTTATTTATATGAAGATGAGTCAATAGCCGAGATTTCAAAATTTTTTCAAAAATTTTTGAAATTGTCGGTAGAAGCGAAATGGGTCTGTAATTTTTAGGGTCCGATTTTGAACCCTTTTTATAAACTGGCACAACCTTTGCAATTTTTAATTGTTCCGGAAAAATACCCTGCTCAAGGCAGTTGTTAATGAATGTGGACAGTGGCCCAGCCAATATTTTTATGTGTTCTTTAAGAATAGCAATAGGAATTTCGTCATATCCACTGGAGTGCTTGTTTTTCATAGTTTTAATTATTTGAGTTATTTCTTTGGGTGTAGTAGGCGTGAGTGACATATCATTTGTAACCCTTTCACAACTATGTTGAAGAAGCAATAAAGCTTCTTCCATCTTAATTTCAGCTGAATCACAATTATGGTTGAATTGTTTTGCTAACATGTTAGCGACGGCAGTTGGCGAGTCTAGGATTTGATCATTAAGTTTTAATAAGAGTGGTTCCTGTTTAAATCTGTTTGTGCGGTCATTAATTACATTCCAAACTTCTTCTTCTTCATTACCCAGTACAAACTGGGTTGTGGAGGTCAGATAGGCAGTCGCTCCTCGTAAAATACTGGTATTCAGCTGCATCCGGTTAGACTGGAAGCCGACCCCAATAAACTTGGGAAAAGGCTAGGCAGATGATGATTTATTTATTTAGTCCAAATTGGTTCAATGCCTAGAGTCTGAGGTGAATGTTTTATTTTTTATTTTTTGCAAAGCACTACGCGTCTTTACGGCATAAATATTTTTTGAATATTCAAATTGTGTTTATAAATAGAATATCATAGATAAACATGATTATTTAAAACTAATAGTTACTTTTATACACAAATTAACATTTATTTGTGTTCTGGATTCAAAAATATAACATAAATCTATTTTTTATATTAGGCTGTTTAACGGCTTCATACTATTGCCTCTCTTTCAACCTGGCGAGACCAAAGCGCGAAAAAAAAAGAAAATTTAAATAATTTCATAGTTCGTGACAAAAATATTATTCGTTATTTTATTTTATTTCTTCAAAAGTGTATTGAAAAACGTCGTTTGATACACGTGGACATTTGTTATTGTAATTCTCGGCTCTAAAACACCCTCGCCTACGGCTTGGGTGTTATAATTCCGCCACGATTGCAATAACAAACTTTCTCCACTTGTATCAAAATGTAAATAATCTCGTGCGAAAAGTAATCGTTCTTCTTATTTCTTTCTGTCAAGAAGGGCTTCTTAGCTGGTTTTCTATGTTGCAAGCCTTCAGCGTGGACGGCACGGCGAACAGTTTGCGATGAGGTGTGAAATAATTCCACAAAGTGTCTGGTAGCTGTGTGAAACCATTTGTTTCATATTCGCCTACCATATTATGTCGTCGCTGCGCATTGCTAACAAGCGACGGCCTTCCACTACACTTTTGACTAGATGTTAGGCAGCTGTAGCAAAATAGTGAAGTGATCATTCACTCTGCATTTATAAATCCAATAATTAATTCTAATTATTTATCTTTTATGCCTCATGATAGATTTAAAAAACAATTAATTAATCCATATGTCACCAACTAAATAAATAATAATAAATTAGGTTTTAATTTTTAATAAAACGTTGTTACAATAATTTATAAATATAAAACTCACATTCAGTCCGGTTTCTTTATTTAGATATGTGTTCTATTAAGACCACTTTTACGCAGTACGATAATATTAGTCGCCCTCGCCTCAATATTAATATTTGCCTGCATTTTGAGAAATACCAACAATAATACCGCTATCTATTAAAACACATGTCACATACAAACCATAACACAACCAAACGACAACGTTCATTCCATCAAAGTAAATATTCATAAAACTCATGTCTACCTCACAGAAATCTAAATTCTTGACTTATTTTTCTATGATCTACCTTCTTCTAACTTTACGAAATGTATGAACAAAGCGAACAAGCTACAGAATATTTTTCTGTCCCATTACTTAATCGAGTAAAAACTTACAAAAAGTCTAAAAGTAACAACGTAAGATTTGAACTCACGGCTTAGTGATTCACTCGGGTTTACCCTTTATAGCAGAACTTTTTATGTCATAATATTATTTTTGGATAACAGCGGATAGCATAAAATTCATTTCGCAGAAAATCGTTTGGCAGACACTCATGTATCATACTTTGAAACCTCATAATTTTTGTAAGTCAGAATCATCTTCAGGCATAAATTTCAGATGCATAATAATTAAAAGTAGAACCATCTTATGGCAGAAAGTTCAGTCAGAATCATCTTTTGGCATAAATTTCATATCGAAATAATAGTCATCAAAAGACAGAACTATCATATTTCAGAAAGTTTACAGTTAGAATCATCTTTTGGCATACATTTCATATGCATAATAATCGAAAGCCTCATCTATCATATTACAACAAACATGCAAACCAGCATGTACCATGCATGCAAGCAAGCATGCAGCATGCAAGCAAGCATGCAACATCCAAGCAAGCATGCAACATGCAGCAGGCATGGTATTTGTCACGGCTCTGGCACTGCGGGGCTCCGGCGATACCACGCGAGCTTATCGTCGCAGATGTGTTTTACGCGGGTCCATATTGGCTCACCTAAAGTTGTTTACCCGAAATCGTTCTTCCTAACGATTTGTAATCCGAATGATCACTCTTCCTAAAATTTTTCATCCTAAAGTTCTCATTCATACTATTTGTAGTGCTACCGGCGATGTTCATAACACTCATGTTTCCGAAAATTTTAATTAATAATGTCATTAACGTGAATATATTTAAACTCCTACTGTTTTTTATCATAACGCTTTTAGCCCTAAACATAATTACCATAATATTTTCACTCATACTCAGAAAGAAACATTTACTAAGTGTATTAAAAAATATATGTGGGTAGAAGATGATATAATTTATAGTTTTAATTTGAGGGTATGATTATTATTTGGGGGGTATGCTTTACATAACGTACTTAGTACTATAACTATACCTGAGATAATTATGTCTAAAAAAACCAACTGTTTAGAATGATTAAAGGTCGTTTCACTGATTCTTGTCTTTAATGAATGAAATTCAGGTCAGAGTGTCGTCTTGGGGGCACTATGATAAAAATACTTAGAAAAATTTCGCGACCAATTTCGAGGTAGTAGTTCGTAGTTGGTCACAGTTCTAACCTAACCTATGGATATCTTTGCAGATACACACCGCTATAAATATATATGAAAACATGTATTTAATAATAATAATTTAACGAACCAACAGATTTAGCAAAATGTAACGGCAAAAAAATCACTTTTGGTTGCCAAAATTAGTAAATGATCATCAAAATTAATCCCCATTTTATCGTGAAATTAGACTCAAAAATTATTTTTGACCACTAGAAATTGAACTGTTATGCTCTTGCATCCGAGTCGAAGGAGACCTGGTCGACGGAGCCCCGCTCCGCGGGGCTCCTACTTCTGGATTGTTTATAAAAAAATAACCACGAAGGGTATGGCGGGGTCTATTCGCTCGCTTCGCTCGCTCATTCGACCCCGCCATACCCTTCTAACCTAATCTATCCGTGTCGGGGTGCCCCAAGTCGGCCTAGGCAAAACTAGTTTGTCATCAACCACCTCATTAAAATTTGATGCTCAATTTACTAAATTTGGTGATCAATTGATATTTTAGGTGATAGATGTTAGTGGTCACAAAGTTAATTTTGGTGGTCATTATATTTCCCCCCCTATTATTTTGTATGGTACTATTATTCTTATATGTTATACATGTTATGTGAAAATAAAGTTACGCAAAATTAATTTATATGATACTGATATTATGAATACAAAGAAATCTAAACAAAAAAGATGTCTTTGAATAATAGTGTAAAAGATGGTTATGTTGAGAAAATATAGGAAAACAAATAAAAGTATAATAGATGTTTATTGCTACTGACATTATGAAGTTGAATGCTTCGGAATTATGAACATTAGAGACAGAGTAGTTAGGAATTGTGATTGTTAGGACGAAAAATGTTAGGAAGAACATTTTCGGATTTCCAATTATCGGAGTTGAAAATTTAGGTGAACTTTGGCGCACCCGTTTTACGCATACCACCTGCTCCTCAGCTCGCGGGCCGCCTCACTCCTGCGCGCCTACGTGGACTTAAATTACACTCTAGGGATAGGGCAGACAAGACTACGTGGAGTCGGTTTTGGAGCGATTCGCATTTCGCATTCGACGTTGTTGCAGTTGCTGTTGCAGTCAATATGTTCCGCTTCCTGAACTTGTTTTATTCTTTTCAGTTTTTTAATTTAAAGTTATTAGTTATTTTTTACGCAGTCGGGTCTTTTTTATTTTTTTTAATTATGTTTTTATTTGTTACGGTACATTACATTCTGATTTCTTCTTTATTTATATTTAATTCTTCGTTTTAATTTTTAATTTCAACAGGGTATTTATATTTTAAGAAAACACACAACAAAGATTTTTTTTTTGATAATGTTCAATTTAAAATCAGCTTAAGATAGTGATCACAAACTTTTTTTGATGTGTGTATGGCAGGCGACTCTGACCGACTCATTCTCGCGCCAACTGTACTGCGTGTAATTAAATAAGCCGAAACAAATTAGTGCGCCTCGTGTCAAACAATGAGAGGCAATTGTGGCGAAGCCTCTCGACCGCGCCACTCAGCAAGGACCTGCACGACGCACTTGCGGCTGTTGGCGCGTTTACGCCTTGTGCTCAGTTACAGGAGCAAAGAATAGAGTAGAAGAGAAATAAAAATACGTGGACTGTTTGATCTGGTGTTATCCAGGATACAAGATTTACAAGCAGTGTCTTCGTCGTGGTAAAATTTAGAAGTGAGGCGATGGTCGGCGCGCGCGCCCGCGCTCACGCTGCCGCCACCCGCGCGCCCCTCAGCCGCCGCCGACGCCCGATGCTGCTGCCGCAGCCCGCGCGCCCTCTCAGCCACCGCGCGCCTCCAGCCGGTCGTCGACATGCCATGCATAGACATGCTCCCCGGGTTGAAGTGGACTTCAAAGAGGAAGCGGGCAGATATTGTTGAAGCCGCGCCGAATCGTCCCTCTCTTAGTCTTCAGATCGGCGACTCTCGTGACGCCGTCGCTGCCAGGATACACCTGGACGACGCGCCCCAGCAACCAGCAAAGCGGCGGGAGCGCCTTGTCCTTTACAAGAACAAGCGTACCCAACGCTATGTCGCCGTTGGTAGAGGCCGGCCACTTAGTTTTTTGCTGGAGGATAGAAATGTACTCTGTGTTAAATCTGTTCCAAAAATGTTGTCTGATGCTCTCGACACGTTGGTAGCGCTCCAAACGATTGATGTTGGCATCCGTGACCTGTGGATTTGGAACCGACATTAGTGAGCGTCCAATAAGGAAGTGCGAAGGAGTAAGGGCAGAGAGGTCTAGAGGGTTAGTGGATAGAGGAGTGAGGGGTCTAGAGTTTAATATTGCCTCTATTTGAGTAAGGCACGTAGCCATTTCCTCATAAGTAAAGTGAGTGAGCTGCAAGAGTCGGTTTAAATGAAATTTGGTTGACCGAACCGCAGCCTCAGCAAGGCCGTTAAAATGTGGAGAGTACGCTGGTGCAAACCTGAATTGTATTCCCTCCTGAGCTATTTCGCTTTCAACATCAGAGTCCTGTAAAAATTTAGTCAACTCGTTACATGCTCCGACAAAGTTTGTGCCATTATCAGACAAGATCGTACGTGGCCTGCCACGACGTGCGACAAAACGATTTAAAGCAGCCCTGTAGGCCTCTTTAGAGAGGTCCGTGACAAGCTCGAGATGCACAGCCTTGGTAGCCATGCATACAAAAATGCACAGGTAGGACTTTATCAATCTAGATCCCCGACCTTTCCGGTCAGATATCAGTATAGGCCCAGCATAGTCGACGCTACTATTAATAAAAGGAAACTCTAGAGTGCTTCTAGTGTCTGGTAATTGTCCCATGATTGGCTGCACATTTTGAGCTTTATATCTGAAACATTTCATGCATTTGTTTACTGTTAACTTAGCAAGATTTCTGCCCCCCAAGGGCCAATAAGTTTGACGAATAGTCGATAGAAGCGATTGTGGACCTGCATGTAGGAGGTTTTGATGTTGCATTCGAAATAGTAATTTCGTGAAGTGATGCTTACTGCAGAGTAGTATTGGATGTTTTACGTCGTATTCGTACGGGGAGTTATCTAGTCTGCCCCCTACACGAATAATATTGTCACAGTCTAAAAAGGGAGTCAAAGAAATTAACCTATTTTTAAGTGACAATGACTTCCCGGATTTAAGGACAGTGTACTCATCTGGGAACATTTCAGATTGAGCTACACGTAATATAAGAGACAAAGCTTTTCTAAGTTCATCAGCAGAAAGGGAACCTATTGTTTTAGAATGATTCGTGCCTAAATTGTGAATGAATCTTAGAATGTAAGCTACGACGCGTTGTAAATAATTAAAGTTAGAATATTTGTGTATTAAATGTTGTATGATTGAACTACATGTTAGGTTAGAACTAGAATTACTGTTATGACTATCTACCAAGTTGGAAATTACTTCTGGTAGATCTTGTTTCACGTGTTTATTTGGCTGTTGTGGCCACACACTTTCATTATCTAATAAAAACCGAGGGCCTGACCACCAAAGCGCAGAACCGCTGATGAGATCAGCCTTCAGCCCACGAGAGACAAGATCCGCCGGATTATCCTTAGACGGCACGTATCTCCACTTAGTACCCGAGCTACTCTCTTGAATCTCGTTAACACGGTTCCTAACGAAAGGCTTAAGCTGCTGGGCCGGTGTAGACAACCATCCCAGCACTATTGTAGAATCACACCAATAGTGAAACCGGTGTATTGGTAACGTGAGAGAATCCCTTACCTTTGTGCACAACCTGGAACCTAACAGAGCCCCACATAGTTCTAACCGTGGAATGGTAGTAGGCTTGATTGGTGCCACACGGCTCTTGGAAGTTAGCAGGTGAACAGCGACTGTACCTGAACTAGTTACCGAACGAATGTATAGGCATGCGCCATAAGCTCTTTCAGACGCATCTGTAAATACGTGAATCTCATGGGTTATAGAGTTATCACATGAAATCCATCGCGGAATTTTTATGTGATTTAAATACGGCAAAGTACTTGCAAATGTCAGCCATGAGTCTGTAACCTCCTGTGACACTTCATCGTCCCACTCACATTTATCTTTCCATAGTCTTTGCATTAATATTTTTGCTTCGACAATGCAGGGACCGACTAAGCCTAATGGGTCGAATATCTGACTAATTACAGATAAAATATGTCGTTTTGTTATTTTGCTATTGCAGGATTCGATATTAATAGAAAATCCTAACTTATCAGAATCGCATAACCAATGTACACCTAAGGTTTTAGAAGGAGTATTGTTGTCTGAAAGGTCTAACATTACACGACTTGAGTTACATGAACTGCCTAATTCTTTTAAAATTTCTGGGCTGTTCGATTGCCATTTTCTTAAATTAAATTTAGCGGAAGCCATGATAGCCTGCGTCTCTTTACACAAATCTAGTGCACCTGTAATTGTGTCTGAACCACTAAGGTAATCGTCTACATAAAAGTCATGCTGAATAGAACGCTTAACTAAAGGATTCGATGCTTTATCAGCTAAGCTCACTAAACACTTAGTAGCCAAATATGGAGCTGACGCTGTACCGTAAGTAACCGTGTTTAATGTGTATGTTTTTAACGGTTCTGTAGGATTTTTACGAAAAATGATTTGTTGTAGTGACCTTTGGATAGGATTTACTTCAATAGCCCGATACATTTTTTCGATATCTGCCGAGATCACGAATTTATGTTGTCGAAACCGTAATAAAATAGAAAGCAAATCGTCCTGAACGGTCGGCCCTACAAATTGCAAGTCATTGAGAGATATACCTGTTGTTGTTTTTGCAGATACATCAAATACGGTGCGTAATTTAGTAGTAGCACTAGACTCGCGCAGGACCCCATGGTGTGGCAAAAAATATTTGACCTCACCTGCTGGCTTTGAACTAGAATCATTTTCCGACATATGACCTAGACTCTCATACTCTGACATAAAGTCTAAATACATTGACTTGAACTTAGGCTCACGTTGAAATCTTTTCTCCAACGATAAAAAACGGCGTTTTGCGATACCGTATGAATCTCCTAACACAGAAGGATCAGACTTAAAAGGAATTGTTACCACAAAACGACCGTCATCCTTACGTTCTGTGTTCTTATAAAAACTATCTTCGCAAGCCCTTTCTTCCGAAGAAAGAGAGTGCTTTTCAGACACTGTGTCCAGTTCCCAAAATTTTGACAAGTCTGTACTGGGCTTCATTTTAGCCAGATTACAGAAGTGTGAGTGGGACGTACGTGAGTTACAGCTTACTGAGCCTGAAACTAACCATCCTAGTCTACTCTCACATAGTCTCGGTTGGTTTTTGCCAAGTTGTATGTGGTTGGCTGATATGATGGTCCAAAAAACATCGACACCAACCAATATATCTACAGCTGATGGAATATTAAATGTTGGATCCGCCAGCTGTATACCCACAGGTATGGTTATTTGTTTTAAACTAATTGGAGCTGACGGTAAAAGATGTGTAATTTCTGGTAAAATTAAACAGTCAATGTTAACCGAATAGTCCCCGCAATTAGACTCGATTGTTAGGCTACAAGATTGTGCACTAGTGCTAGTTTGGTTGCCAATACCTGTTATAGTGGAGCCCGTGCCGTTTCGGGACAAACGCAGCTTACCACATAAGTTCTCGGTACTCAGCCACCGCGCGCCGCGCGCCTGTGCATTAGAGACACAATCGCAGTCGCACTGTCGCAACGCGCAACATCCGCTCTAATAGCACACTTGTGTTGCAGAAATCAATTTTCGCGACAAACGAAGAGAGCACAAACACGGCGCCTATTAAAATATCTATTAACCATGGAGCCCCAGAGGCGGCGCGTGGCGCGAGGTATCGTCACTACATGCTGTGCGAGCGAGCCGGAGCAGTTAGTTGCGACTGCGGCGCGACCGCTTCACACGTGATGAGTGCTTGAGTGATACAGCACGTGGCAGCAGACTGCTTGAAGCAAACGAGCAAAAAAAAATAGGGTGTGGCTGTGTCATGGACACGGCTGTGTGTTGTACGTAAATACGTTTAGGTACCTAGCAGCGGGTAATATTTTCTATACAAAATATTATTATTTACTAACTGACCCGGCGAACTTCTAACGCCTAACAGTCGATTCTATATTTTTTTTTCAAGCAATTTTTTAATTTTTTCTTTCCCTAAGAACCATCCTCGTACTTCCAGGAAAATTATAATAAAAGAATTAGTGAAATCAGTTCAGCTGCTCTCGAGATTTGCGCTTAGCAACACATTCAGCGATTCATTTTTATATTATAGAAGATAGATGCATGTCATAATCATGTTTAAACACTAAGAAGTCCTCCGGGTTCCCGTGTTTTGTTTATGATGGCAGCTATTTTCTTTAACGGGTCCAGGAATGAAATCAAGTAAACAAATTATTGCTTTGTAGTAATATAACTTTATAAATTATGCTCTTCAGGGAAAGTATTTTTTCTTTTGTTGGATTCAATGAACGCAGAAACCATAGACGATCACACACATCATGCCATCACACTTATGTCTGAATGGTTGACAAACGTTCGTATTGAAACGTGCGCTAGCTGCTGCCCAATGTCTACATAATCGACGACTACATAGTCCAGTGTCGATATAGACACGATTACATAATTCACTTGCATAATTTCAACCGCCCCAGCTGCAGATGTACTGGCACCGTCGTCAAACCGCTCGGCCGCATTCATTATTAGGCTTCCGCAGTACAAGGAACAAGTCCGTGTCCGTGACAAGGAACCCTAGAAAGCTGTAATTTTCAAAGGGTGTGTATATCAACTACTATTTATTTTCTTCGTCTACCCCATCGTGTGGGGTATCGTTGAATAGGTCTAATTTTAACAAATACAAAATCCTTAGAATAAATCGTACTATATTGTTAACACAATATAGAACGATTTATTCTAAGGATTTTGTTAACACGGGCTACTACGGTACCCTATACCGCGTGGCCCGACACGCACTTGGCCAGTTTTTTACGTTCCCGGCACTGCTTGACTCGGTCATATGGTGTTTTATTGGTACCATTCGATTGCTCTTGAGAAGCCCTTTCCAATTTGAAAGACGTATTCACGTCAAAAGAGCTCATTTTGGGCTGTACCACAGTCGGTAAAATTAGAGCAGATAGCGTTTCAGTATAATACAAGAAAGTCAGCACTAACTGATGAAACTGCAAGTTTATTTAAGTGCGGAGAACTTCTAGCAGCAACCAGCTCGTGGGACCGAGAGCTCATCGACTCTAGCATTTATGTTCGTTACCTAATTGTCAATTTGTTAATAGATATAAATATGAACGTGATACATACCATAACATGACGTCAGTGTCGTGTCCCCCTGTGCCGGTGAGCCGGTGGGTCGCTACAATGGACGGACCTCGATCCAATTCTATCATTTATTCAGTGAAAAGGTCCTACCATACATTTTTGCGCGTCATACTGAAATAACGGATGGAATATTGCTATGAACTACAGAAAGCCCTCGGGAAAGAATGATCGAAAATTGAAAATGTCGAAATAAAAAAGAATCGAGAGGATGATCGATATAATAACTGAAATGACTTCGTAAAATAAACATTTATATCCCCAGTGGACACAGAATAAATACTGAACCTATTTACAGCGACGTGTGAATGTGACGCAGTCGCCACGTGTACAAACGGAATGGCAGCCTGCCACGAGGGCCGGAGTGCCGGGGTGCCGGGGTGCCGGGGTGCCGGGTGGCCGCTCCAGGTGTGTGGCCGGCACGCGTGGCGGCGCACTCCCGCGCTGAGTTAACGCGGAGTGTAAGAGCCAATAAGTAAAGATTCAATAACTTCGCCGGTGCCGACAACATACATTCGAGAGATAACTCAAGTTTTATTCAGCTAGATTCCAATTTCGGTGAATCAGTACAACGTATAAACAAATTATATGCATGCAGACTAGTTCTTAGACAGATCCTTAGGTGATTAACTTAAACAAATGACGAAATTATAAGGAATCAATATCAAATTGCAAACAGATGAAACCGTTTTATTTCAACAATGTCAGTGTCCAAACAGACTTCTCGTCAAATGTAAGTAGCAAACAATTGAATTCAGAATGTGTTGACTCCATGACACAAACTGACAATCTTATACAGGAGTCAGACCTTTTTCGTGAATGATCTGTATACTACTTGCAATTCTTGCTACAAATGTGATTGTGATTCACAGTTTTCCCCAATTCAAACTAATGTGTTCATATGCCATCGAAATGTATGTTGTATCAGTAACCAGAAAAGTGAACTAGAGGTTTACATAAATTCGCTAGATAAGACAGTAGACTTTATAGGTTTAAGTGAACATGTTTTAAATGATAAATCGATTCTTGTATTTAATCTTGAAAATTACAACGTAATCTCATACAATACGAGGAACAAAAAAATTAGAGGGGGGAGTCTAATATTGGGGCACATAGACAGAAAAGTAGAAAATATAGGTTTTATAAACAAATTGTATAAGATGGAAGTCTTTGAAGTGTGTTGTATTAAGGATACCCGTACTGGTCTATATTTGTGTTGCTGTTACCGCACACCTAATGATAAGAATACAAAACTTGTTATAAAAAGAGAGAACAAAAAATTTTACTCAAAAATGGTTTCAGATTAAGGTGGATGACAAAAGGCATTAAAACTTCAAGCCTAATGAAACGTTTGCTGTGTGCTGGTGGTACTAAGCTGGAAGACAGTGTTCGGAATTATAAAAAAAATATATACGAATATTCAGAAGGGTACTATCTAAGGCCAAAAAAATTACAATATCAGAAACTATTAACAATTCTTGTAATTTGGGTAAAGAGGTTTAGACAGTTATAAATAAAAGCACGAATAAAATAAAAGCACCGTAATCTGAAATTCTCTTGCTTAAATTCGACGGTAAAATTATTGAAAATCCCTTAGTAAATCCCTTAACGTATTAGTAAATCAATTTAGCTGCAAATGTATTTTGAGTAATTTTAAGAATCTAGATCCCCTAAAACTTCTTGAACAAAGAACTAAAAGAGTTAAAAATGACATGGTTATTGCGCCTGTTACTCCATGTGAGATAGTGAAAATAGTTAATCGTATGGAAAATAAGAAATCATGTGATTATGACGACATTCCTATAGCAGTTATTAAAGAAAATTTAGACATATTAGCTGAACCTTTGACTAGTTTTTACAATAAATGCATTTTAGAAGGTATTTTTCCGGAACAGTTAAAAATAGCAAAAATTATCCCACTCCTCAAAAAGGGCTCAAAAACAGATCCAAAAAACTATAGACCTATCTCTTTGATCCCTATTCTTTCCAAAATTTTTGAAAAAAATATTAAGTGTAGACTTGTAGTTCATCTAAATTTAAACAAGGTTTTGCACTTACGACAATTTGGATACCAAACAAATGTCGGAACAGGGGACGCTAGTGGAAGATCTTATTAGTAAACTAGCTTCTGCCCGCGACTTCGTACGCGGATCCTGTTGCTTATGCCAGCGACAACGGGGTCGTCAAAATCGAAAATCTGAAACGTCTGATGTCGAATTTTAAGAGCCCCGGGACGGGAATACAACGGGATGCGCGAGACGATTCGAGACGTTCCAGATCTTTCATTTTTGTAAGTCAACAGGAAATGCCCGTCAGACTAAACATTTTTATAAGTCAACAGGAAATGCCCATCAGACCAAACAACACTTGCTAAGACGTCATTCCTATGTGTTATGGTGTAGCTGGGCTCTTGGAGTTCCACATAAGGTGTTCCAGATCTTCAACAGAAAATGCTCATCACGTGGAACAATTTTTGCTATGGTACTATTTTTGTATCTCTTATAGTTCAGCTGGTCTGTTGCGGTTCTGCATCAGGTGTTTGTTTCCAAGATAAAAGTCAACAGGAAATGCCTATCAGACCAAACAACACTTGCTAAGACGTCATTCTTATGTGTTATGGTGTAGCTGGGCTCTCGGAGTTCCACAACAGGTGTTCCAGATCTTCGATTTTTATAAGTCAACAGAGAGTGCTCATCAGATTGAACAACTTTTGCTAAAACGTCATTCCTATATATATGTAAGTGTAGCTGGGCTCTTGGAGTTCCACATCAGGTGTTCCAGATCTTCAAATTTATTCTCTCAGCAGAAAATGCCCATCACGTGGAACAATTTTTGCTACGGTACCATTTTTGTATCTCTTATAGTTCAGCTGGTCTGTTGTGGTTCTGCATCAGGTGTTCAAGTTTCCAAGATAAATTATAGCCTATATCTTGCCCAGACTTAATACCTATAAAACAACAAAAAAATCATTCAAATCCGTCAAGTAGTTCCGAAGATTAGCGTGTACAAACAAACAGACCCACAGACAAACAGACACACAGACAAACAGACAGATTTTTTTTTTGGATTCGTGCTCTATTGCTGTTTCTAAACCCCCCTCAATTATTTCTTTTTTAATATATTCAATGTACAGACACAGTTTTTTTACTGTTTTATTATATGTAATAATACTAGCTGTTGCCCGCGGCTTCGCCCGCGTGAAGTTCGGTAACTGTCCCACTGGATCATACTAAAGGGATAATAGTGTCCTCCATGTTAATCCAGGTTATAAACTATCTATATGCCACATTTCATAATCATCACAATTATTATCATCACAACCACCATCATTATCACAATAACCATCCCTATCACTGTCACAATCACAATCACCATCACAATCCCCATCACCATCACTATCACAGTCACCATCATTATCACCAATTACCATCATTAACACAACCACCCTAATTACTACAATCATTATCACAATCACCATCACAATCACAATCACAATCACAATCACCATCACAATCCCTATCACTATCACAATCACCATCACAATTACCATCAAAATAACTATCACAATTACCATCATCATTATCACAATCATTATCATCGTAATCACAGTCATTATCACAATCACCATCACCATCACTATCTCAATCACCATCACAATCACAATCACAATCACCATCACAATCACCATCACTGTCACCATCACAATCACCATCACAAACACCATCACAATCACCATCACAATCACCATCACAATCACAATCACCATCACGATCACCATCACGATCACCATCACAATCACCATCACAATCACCATCATAATCGCCATCACCATCACAATCCCATCACAATTATCATCACAAGCCCCATCACAATCACCATCACAATCACCATCACAATCACCATCACAATCACCATCACAATCACCATCACAATCACCATCACAATCACCATCACAATCACCATCACAATCACCATCACAATCACCATCACAATCACCATCACAATCACCATCACAATCACCATCACAATCACCATCACAATCACCATCACAATCACCATCACAATCACCATCACAATCACCATTGCTATCACCATCACAATCACCACCACTCTCAGAATAACTATCACAATCATCATCACTATCACAATCATCATCACTATCACAATCACCATCATCGTTATCACAATCATTATCATCGTAATCACAATCGCTATCATCATTATCACAATCACTATCATCGTAATCACAATCATTATCATCGTAATCACAATCAATATCATCTTAATCACAATCATCATGATCACAATCGCCATCACCAACACTATCACAATCTTAATCACAATCACCATCACAATCACTACCCTCGTTATCACAATCACTATCATAGTAATCACAATCACAATCATTATCATCTGGATCACAAAATAAATGCAATTTTCGACATCAGCACCCCTGATAATCTCGGTTTCGACACCCATATTGATTTTTAGACATTTCAACCCCATCGCACCCCAACAGGGAATGATGGTAATTCAGGTCCGCCACATTACGTTGTTTTGGTAATACACGCGACCCAATTCACCATACAACCAATACTTATGTTGACTTTCAGGCTTTGTTACCCCATTTCCCCCTTTAGGGGTTTAATTCTGAAAAAAACCTGAAACACAAATGTTAACTCATTTATCGATAGGAGTACTCCTGTTAAGTTTCGAATAAAGTAGTCTAACTAATCTTATTTCCCCATGTAATCTTTGGACCCCCTTTTCAACCCCTTAGGGGGTTAATTTTGAAAAATCCTTTCTTAATGCACCCCTAAACCCCATGTAAGAACCTATGTGCCAAATTTGGAATCTCTAGACTCAGCGGTTTGGGCTGTGCATTGATTTTTAGACTTTGTCACCCCTTTTCCCCCTCTTAGGGGTTGAATTCTGAAAAATCCTGAAACCCATGTCTACTCATTTATCAGAAGGAGCACTCCTGTAAAGTTTCGAATAAAATAGACTAACTAATCTTGTTTCCCCATACAAACTTTGGAGCCCCGTTTAACCCCCTTAGGGGGTGAATTTTGAAAAATCCTTTCTTAGTGCACCCCTAGACCACATAAGGAACCTACTTGCCAAATTTGGAATCTGTAGACCCAGCGGTTTGGGCTGTGCGTTGATAGATGAGTCAGTCAGTTTCTTCTTTTATATATTTAGATAGATTGAATAGGAAAAAGATGGTAGCTGGCATTTTCCTTGATTTAAGCTCAGCCTTTGATACAATTGACCACTAATTACTCATTGCAAAATTGGAGCATTACGGTGTCAGAGGCAAAACTTTACAACTTTTCTCTTCATTTTTAAGAAACAGGAAAATGTATGTAGATATTAGCAATATGCAAGTGTTAAGGAATTAAGGTTGTATTAAAACACATTTCCACAAGAAGTACATTTAGTTTACTACATTTTTTATTTTTGTCTGTGGACTTGGCTGACTGAATACATTTCCTTTGCCTGTCACGTGACAACGATCGTTTGTAATTTGTGTCTGTGGATTCAACGCTCACAAAAGAGGTTGAGGACATTGGGGCTGGGGATCATTCGAGCCCGAACCACCAAGAGAACAAGTTGTAAATAGAGTATCAAGTGAAAGGAGCTACTGTAAGTCAGTCTGATTTAATAAGTACCTATTCTTTAAAATATTATATTATGTTATAAAACTGTGACCGTTATTTTGTTCGAATGTGTTGAATTCTATAGTGTAACTATTTCTAGTTTTGTAATTTATGTAGAAAGTATTTACTAATGTACAATGCATTCTTTTCTAAAGTATATTGTGGTATAAGTGAGATGGTTATGTGAAATCATGATAAACGATAGTAAAACATGTGTGATTTGAATGTTACATAAACTAAAGGCTTTTTATTAACTTTGCTCCTTCTGACCCAGAGAATTACAGTCAATATCTAATTGAAGCTTAAATGTCAATAATCTAATACAAGCTAATGGTAATAGCAATTGCAATAAATCTTCTATGCAAGATATAGTAGCGGGCGTACCCCAAGGGTCGATCTTGGGGCCTATTTTGTTTATATTATAAATAATAGACAAAAATAAATGATATAATTAATTACATGAATTCAATATTTCCTGACACACAGCTGACACAGTTTTTGCAGATGATACCAACGCATAGTAGAAGCTAACGGTTAATGCAGTGTTGGCAGTTTTTAAATCTTGGTTAGAAAGTAACAAGCTTTTTTAATACTGAAAAAAACAATATAATTTTATTTAGTACAACAGCTCGTAATAAAGATAACATGATGATAGCACTTAATGAAGTTAAAATTGATATAGTTAATGAGGTAAAGTTTCTAGGGATATACATTGACAAATATTTAAATTGGAAAAGAGAATTGCAAGCCATTGATTCGTATATTTCCTCAGCGTGTTATGTCTTACGCAGTCTTAGGGACGTAGTAGACTTAAAACACATTGAAATGGTATATTTTGCTCTAATAGAATCAAGATTGAGATATAGTATTCAGTTTTGGGGAAACAGCTTTAAATATAATTGCCAGAGGGCCTTTATGCTCCAAAAGAGAGCTATACGAACCATGGTCCGGATTTCGCAAATAGAGAGCTGTCGGCCACAATTTATAAATTTAAAAATTCTTACTGTCCCCAGCATCTATGTTTTAGTATTGTTGGTGATTTTCAAGAAATACCTACATAACTATGAAACAGATGAGGAGAGACAGTTGAGGGAAAGTACGCGCAGGAAAGATTTTAACAACAAAATAATACCCCAACTTAATATTGTGCAACATACTTCTCAATACCAAGCAGTGCGGATTTTTTAACAGGTTGCCATTGGACTTAAAAACTATAATTTACAAACGCTCATTTAAGTCAAGACTCAAAGCAATCCTATTGGAGAAATGTCTGTATTCGATAGACGATGACATATCCACATTGTGTCCACATTTTAATATTTTTTTTATTTTTTATATTAGTTAATGTGAGACTGCAATATTGGTATATTATAGATTGTTTGAGTATTTTTTTTTTGGTTGTAATCTAATGTTATTAAATTTTTAATTGTATCGATTTCGTAATTGTTAATGTTATTGAATTTTATTTTATTTTTATTGTCGTTTATTTTCTATAATTTATTGTTGAATGTGTTAGTTTTATAATTTTAATGCACGTCAATTTTTTTTTTTGTGTAGATTAATGATTTCAAACACAATGTGAATTGTTCCTGAATAAATTAAATTGAATTGAGAGCCCGAGTTTCGTGGCTCCGGTAAATGTACCGGATATCGGGCTCGATGGCAAGTTCCCAGAGCCCGGTGGCGCGTGAAATAATATAATACGGATAGTGGACCGTGGACCTGTGTACCTGTGTGTTGTGTTGATAGTAGATCACGACCCCTACCTATAGATCTTCTACTTTGGTGAGAAGAAAATACCGTTCAGTCCAAACATTTAACACGAGGATAAGTAATTAATTAGAACAATATACCTGCTGTCCTCCGCGCTCCTCCATCCGCCGAGCACTCTGCACACTCTGCACACTCTGAACACTCAGCACACTGCCCCTTTGAGGAGCTGTGTGAGTCGTGTCACGTCCTTTATCCTAAGTTTGACGCCCGCTCAACAAGAATCGCTTTTATAAGGAATTTTCAAGCAGAACAGAGTTTTCCTCAAGTCTTTGCCAAAATCGCGAGTCCTCATCTGTGATGGGAGGGGGCGCGGGGAGGGTGGGAATGCGGGGTGTGGGGTGAGGGGGCGAGGTACAACTAGACAATATATCTGTGCGGGCGTTTAAAAACTTTGTGCTCCATAATAGAAGTGTTTGTAAAGTTCGCGGTGTGAACTGCGCCCGGCGCGTGGCAGGGCTGCCGGCTGTCCGCACTCACTGCGGAGCTAATATTGCAGGATTACATCAAGATAGTGACATATTATGTGTAGCGCAATGTACTTGCGCTCGCGTGAACTCACTGTGATGACCCAGATGAACCAGATGCTGCTGCCGCGATCTCTTTGACTGTCTGCTTTTATTTGTGTCTATCTAACTTCTCTCGCAAGTTTTTACACCTTTTTCAGTTTTTGCCAAAATAAATTCAGAGTGCCTGATTTTTTTAACATATGAGAGCAAGTTTTCCTATGTAATAATAAAAAGTCAAAGTCAAAGATTTATTTGCCGTTAAATATGGTACACACATATAACACTGTATATTATGAAGTGTGAGACTAGATTTTCGAGACGTTATCGACCCGCTGAGTGCTGGTTCCTCTTTTCTTTATTAGTTTCGAACACGTCACTCAGGTAAAACAACAAAAATTATAGCACAACCAGCCACCATTGCACCACCGCCCGCACCGCCACCTTCAGGGGCCGGGGCTTGTTGCAGTTAATGCAGCCCTAACGGCGCGGTGGCCGCGAGTTATTGCTAACGTGCACAGCTGCCCCTCTTTCCGAAGCCACATCTTTCACACCAGTTCACATGAACTTTACCTTGCTACACATAAGGGTGATATTCCACTGCAGTAAGTGAAGAGCAAAGCGACGATATTAATGAATTTCCTTCGCTCCCCGGCACACCTCGCCGCGGTAAACTTGGTGGCAAGTTAAATGGATATAGTTTTCATTCGATATAATTATGCTTTTCATTATAGTATCGAAGTTGGCGCGAGAAGTGATTGTCTAATTTACTGAAGACACTTATTAAATGTTCGCGCAGGAGACTTCCGTAGACTTCACGGAAATTACGAACATCAACAGCTTCGGGAATGTTGGCGCTGCCGCGCTGCGCGCTGTTGGAACGCCAACACCTAGCATGGTGAATGTAGAACGCGCAGCATTAAAAATGCGCTGCTCACGCCATCAGGGGGTCTAAAATGGCCGCTTTAGCTGAATAGTAGTATGAATCACGTTAAAAATTTTAAATTCTTCAAATGTACTTTATGGTAATGACTATAAAGTCCCTTTTAAGAATTTATAATTTTGAACGTGATTCTTATTATGATTCTGCTAAAGCGGCCATTTTAGACCCGCAGCTATTGTCAGCGCCGCGGAGTCCCCACTCGCCGTGCTTCAATTGTGCCTAATGCATCGGCAGCGAGTGGCTCTCCGCCATCCGCCAGGTATTTATAGCCAAGTGTAAGAGACGCAGCGCCCAGCCTGCGTGCTGAACGAAGCGTACGTAAGATAATACGTCTCTACGTGCCTCTCAGCAGTCGCGTGTACAGTACGGTGCGCCTCCCGCCACACGGGAGAGCATGGTAGGGAATAATGTTAGTCGTAATTGTAAAATTTTGTCTTAATTAGAAGTGACTACGGTATATCGGTGTAGGGAGGTGTCGACACTCGTTATTTTTTACTATCCCCGCCGCCTCCGCCCAGGGGGCAGCCAAAAGGCGTGTGTGCGTGCGTGTGAGTGTGTGTGTGTCGTCGGCATGCGAGAGCGCAAGCCGCGTGCCGCCTCTAGTGCATAGTGCAGCAATTACTGACAACACTCACTTTTATTTTATTTTAATGTTAAAGGTACGCCAAGAAATAATCCGTTGCCGTTCACTCAAGAGGCGCGCCTCACCGCGCCCGCACCGCGCCCGCACCGCGCCCCAACGCGCCCACACCGCACTCGCACCGCGCCCGCAGCGCACCCGCACCGCGCCCGCACCACTGCTCTCAGCAGATTATTATTTTTCTAATTTGCCAGTTAGTGTTGGAACTTTGTAACGTAATTAAAAACCTGCGCAGAGGGCTGGCGCTACTCAAAGTTGAGGAAAAAAAACCAGCTCATTTAAGTGCACTTTTTAGTGCATCAGTTTTAAGTTCGAGCATGATGAGAATTTTTAATGACTTGCTTATTCGGCGGCGGCGCTCCGCCCCACTGAGCCCTCCATTAAATGCACGTTGGAATATCGAGGGATCACGAATCCTTGTAGTTACCGAGCTCCTGTAGTTCGGAGAGCTGAAGAACTATGAATCTAATCAGTTTCCAATCAGACGAGTCAAAGACGCAATCGGCAGTCATTTACAAACACACTACGACTCGTCGACTCGCTGTAAATCAATACAGCATAATTGTTTCTTGATTAAACGCTTTATGTAAATTGCCAAAACTAAATTGATTTATTTTCAAGAACTTATAGGATAATAATAAGTCGTTATCGGCGGTGGCGACCACTAGTGAATGTGAAACACGTCGACTGGTGCGCGGCACCGACGCGGACGCGCGCTTGTTCGCACGCTGCGGGCGACGTGTCGTAGCGTGTCACGTCGTAGCTGACGGCGACACATAATTGGCTCGTTACTGATGCCGTGAAGACGTACTGACGACATCCGTTGCCGCAGTACAAGCTAAAGGTAGTACGTGACCCCGTTCTACATAACTCTCCGCATGAACGTTTGTTTTAAAAGAGAGAAGTAAACTTCATTGTGAGGTAGGAAGTAATATTCGAAAAAGGTAAACAGAAAGCTTATCAGTAGAGAGCCCACGGCTCGCGACGCGTGGCTACACGACCCATTGTTTTGCTCCCATAACGGTGTTTAGTAGGCCGTGCACGAGCGAGCGTGTGCGAGTGCTCGTATGTGCAGATGCGCACACACCCGCGCGGTGAGCAACCACCGCGTGGGGCGACACGCTGGAATAGCAATTAACTAAACACGTTTTAATGTTGCTTGTACAGTACATTGTACGTGTTGTTGCTTTGTATGTTCCAACAAAATGGGTAGTGGTTAGTGCTATTGAAAATTCTGTAATATTCTTTTGGGCCACTTGAAATGCATTAAGCTAATAACAATAACCCGTACTAACTTGAACAGTGTAACTTATAGATAACATCTGTAATTCCAAAGGATAACCGTAACATAGCCGAGCGTAGCCCGTAGCACGTTTCGTAGCCACTCGTAGCCGCTCGTAGTGGCTCGTAGCGACTCGTAGCAGCTCGTAGCGGTCGCGTAGTGCTCGATTCAATTACAGTAATATTATCTACGAAACCGTTAGCAAGAAAGCATTACTTTTATTGTTTGGACAACTGACACAGGTCTACATGCAAGATATTTTAAGACCTGATTTTAAGTACGTCTATCATAATTGTGATCGTTATATTTTCTGGGACCGATATCGTTTAGAAAATAAACATTTAAATCGATTTCACTAGAAACATGTACGTATTTTAGACCTCTACACAAAGAAATTGTCTTTTCTTCAAATTGTAATATCTTACACCAGAAATGTTATTCATTTTTGTCGGCCTGTGTTAACTTTAAACATTAAAACCGGCCAAGAGCGTGTCGGCCCACGTTCAGTGTAGGGTTCCGTAGTTTCCCGTCCGTCACAATAAGTGTTCCCACTTATGAGTTTAAAGATGGGTATCCATTATGTAAAAATGCTTGCATATACGAATATACTACAAACTTAGTCCAGAAATTATTTTGTACAAATTTTTGTCTTTTTTGTACAAAAACTGTTGTTTCCATCAAGTTCAAAATGATTTTCCTTGAAAGTCCTTATAAAGTTCTACTTTTCAGATTTTTTTCATATTTTCTAAACTTATGGTTCAAAAGTTAGAGGGGGGGGGAACACATTGTTTTTTACTTTTGGAGCGATTATTTCCGAAATTGTTGACATTATCAAAAAATGATTTTAGAAAACCCCTATTCATTTTTAAATACCTTTCCAACAATATATCGCACGTTAGGGTTCAACCCTAACGTGTAATATTAAGTATTAAAAAAAAAACACTTCCCACTTTACATATAGGGGAGCCCCCCTATATGTAAAGTGGGAAGTGTGACCCTAATAAAACATTTCTTTCCAATTTTTATTTTACCACTTTGTCGGCGTGATTGATATACATATTGGTACCAAATTTCAGCTTTCTAGTGCTAACGGTCACAGAGATTAAACGAGGACGGACAGACGGACGGACGGACGGACAGACATGGCGAAACTATAAGGGTTCCTAGTTGACTACGGAACCCTAATAACTAATAAGCGAAGTGACAAACGAACAATAAACTTTAGTTGTTAATTTGATGAAACACCTGCAATTCAGATGTGTGATAAGTAAGAGCAAGTCGTAAAAGCGAACACGCCCCCAACCCCCGCCGCTCCCCTCCACCCTCCCGATCCGAGCACAGACACCCCGCACTCGTCCTAAATTCCTACAACACAACATGAGCCTGCACTTATACAGCTCTCAAAGCTAGTCAAAAGATCGAGCAAAAAACGCCGAAATAAACATGTTTCTTTAATGAGGACCACCTTTTTAATTGTATTTGTTGTCATTCGTGGTTATACCAATAAATATTCCGTAAAAACTCCTTGTGTTACCTATTACTATAGCGCTACCTATTACGGTTATAAATACAGCCCTGTGACAGACGAGCGGACGGACTGACGACGGAGCCTTAGTAATACTAGCCCTTTGAATCACTGGAAATGCTTTCATAGGCCACGAACATTCTATCCGCGCGACCCCGCTCGTTCACGCCCTCACGAGTACCGATAAGTCTAGCCTTTGTCGGCGGCTTCACCCACGCGAAGGTACAACTTTATACCACGGAACAGCATTGAAATCTCTTTGGTCCAGAATTAATAATAATAAAACGTTTATTTCAGATAAAATCCATATAGCATAGTAGTAAAATAATAGTCTGAGCACAGATATTGTACCAAGAATTCACCTGAAGTCGTGTGTCAAAAAGATTTTACAGTGAAGGTTGCAAAAATATCTCAAGAACGTCGAATAGACTAACCTTCGTGTGTGGACCCGACCGCTTCGGTCGGGTCGCCATTGTTTAACTAGTGTCTATTTCTCTAGCAGTTGAAGGGATAGTACAAATCAAGTGCAAGTACGCCTGTGCTACATATACTAACGTTTACGACATGTTTGTTTACTGTGGCAGTAAAACATAAACTCAACAACGGTAATACCTTGTTTTCCATAAAATTATTTGTACTATATAATCGTCTCCTCTCATAATGTTTACTTGCACTATTATAATTTATACTAATAACGCTTCTCATATCAACTTTTATCTGTAGGTACTTATAATAAAAACAATTACGAAAGAAAAACTGTACATTGAGAATTTTTGAGAAATAATAAGTGGCTTTTGTTAGAAAAACGTAACTGATGACAAAAAGTGACTTTTTAGAATGTTTGTCTGTGTGTATGGTACGGCTTCACACCAAAACTTCTGGATAGATTGAATTGAAATTCAACAAAAATGTTCTTTGTAAACCAAGGAAGGCTTTATGCTACATATTATCACGCCGTATGTTATGGGAGGTAAGCAATATTGATTTTAAAAGGTTTTTGTTCGTACTTACATACACATCAAAATTGCCACGCGAACGAAGTCGCGGAAAGCAGCTAGTTTGCCATAAAATAAGTTTCCATAATAACATGTGCTATAATCATTAGTTTTTATATGTACCACATTACATAATCGATATTTGACGTAGGCAACATTCAATAAATTTAGAAATGTTTATTGTATAGTTTGGTCTGTATTTAAATGATTTATTACAGCAAACAATCTTTAGTACTTTTGAAGATTTGAGCACTATGATAATTGGATCTTCTAATTTTACATGACATAAAGTCATATGTTCTAAGTATTGTATGACCTATATTATGAGTATTATTCCGGACGCTCATTTATAGTCTGCCCTACCCCTAGAGTGTATTTATGGTTGTGCAAGCAGAAGCTGCGGTGGTGACCGTTAGATACATCTGCGACGATAAGCTCGCGTGGGACCGCCGGAGCCCCGCAGCTTCGGAGCCATGACAGAAACCATGCCTGATGCATGTTGCTTGCTCGCTTGCATGCTGCATACTTTGCTTCATGCTCGCTGCATGCTTGCTGCATGCTTGCTTCATGATTGCTGCATGCATGGTGTATGCTTGTTTGCATGGTTTTTACGGGGAAATAACAACCAAATAATTATGTTTATCTACACCTATGCTATAAATCCTCTATAAAAAAAGTATCTGAAACAGTTAGCTTATTGCCAACATTAAAACAACCAGTGTCATATTAACCATAATATCATCCAAACGGGTGTTATAATGTTGTACTAAATTTCATTATGCAACTCATTTAAAAAAAACCGGCCAAGTGCGAGTTGGACTCGCACACGAAGGGTTCCGTACCATTGACTATATTTAGTATTTGTTGATACAGCGGCAACAGAAATACATCATCTGTGAAAATTTCAACTGTCTAGCTGTCACGGTTCATGAGATACAGCCTGGTGACAGACAGACGGACAGACGGACAGACAGCGAAGTCTTAGTAATAGGGTTCCGTTTTTACCCTTTGGGTACGGAACCCTAAAAAAGAACATTTTCATGCACGCGCGTTTCGCTACCACAACACCGTAAAAAAAAACTTATCGGTTAATTCGAATTCACGTCGTATCCCGCCATTTGTGTTCAATATTAGTATTGCATTATAATTGTACGACCCAAAATGTAAATAATTATTACAATAAATAATTATATTATTATATACCTACCTAGACTTTTAAACCATATAAATCCGCAGGCTTAGACGAAATTTTCCCCGCCCTGCTACAATGGGGAGTAGACGTCCTAACGCCGTGGCTGACCGCCATCTACCGAGCCTGCATAGCACAGAAATACATACCACTTGCATGGCGAGAGGTGAAAGTAATTTTCATCCCAAAACCAGGCAAACCAGATTATACACAACCTAAAGCGTACAGACCAATAAGCCTAACATCTTTCCTACTGAAAACCCTCGAGAGGCTCTGTGATCGACACATTCGGGACGGACCTCTTCGGGAGCGACCGCTCCACAAACAACAACACGCGTATTCCTCAGGAAAATCAACAGAATCCGCGCTGCACAGTGTGATCTCCAAGATCGAATGTGCAGTGGACCACAAATGCTCCTCACTAGCCGTCTTCATTGACATAGAAGGAGCTTTTGACAAAACCGTCTTCCATAGCATCAACGCAGCCCTTGAGGAACACGGTGTGGACTCGACCCTGCGAGGATGGATCACAAACATGCTCCGACTAAGAGCCGTACAAGTTACGGTAAACGACACCACCAGAGCAATAGTGGCGAAGGGCTGCCCCCAAGGTGGCGTCCTCTCGCCACTACTATGGAACCTCGTAGTAGACAGCCTCATCAAACGTCTCAACAGCAGAGGCTACTACACGGTGGGCTATGCCGATGATCTGACCATAATAATAAACGGCACACACGAAAACACACTATGCAACCTTATGCGCCAAGCCCTAAGGATAGTAGAAGACTGGTGCAAGGAATACAGACTAGCAGTGAACCCTACCAAAACCGAACTCGTCCTCTTCACAAAGAAAAGGAAGCTGGCAACGTTACAATTACCAAGCTTCTTTGGGACAACCCTAAGCCTATCGACTGAAACCAAATACCTGGGTATTTTTTTGGACAAGCAGCTGAACTGGGCAAAACACACCGAATACATCATCACAAAAGCCAGTATAGCCCTATGGCAATGTAAGAGACTCCTCGGGAGAAATTGGGGCATAAGCCCCAAAATCACCTACTGGCTATACACCACAGTTATCCGACCAATCATTACATACGGCTCTTTAGTTTGGTGGCCCAGGACCAACCTAAGTACGACCCAAAAGGATCTCGAGAAACTACAAAGATTTGCCTGCGTAGCAATCACCGGCAGCATAAGAACTTCCCCCACTGCTGCCTTACAGGCGATGCTGGGGCTACCACCTCTACACCTCGTAGTAAGAGAGGAGGCGGCCATAGCGACTTTCAGACTCGAAGTATCTGGCACCCTAAGGAACGATTCCAGAATTAAACACACACGCATCAGAGAAGATGCTATCAAAGAACAGCCCATGATGGCATCACCCAGCGACAGAATCTTGAAGACCCACTGCTTTCAAAAACACTACAACATAGAGCTCACAGCGGAGTTGTATGACTACTCAGGTACGAAAGAGCTAAGAATCTACACTGATGGATCAAAAACCGACGACGGGACAGGTTTCGGGGTGTTCTCCGACGACCTAAACATTAAAATAGCCAAACCCCTTGGAGTACTCAACTCTGTTTACCAAGCAGAGTGTGTGGGTATCATCCAAGCGGCACACGCTATAGAGGCCAGGGAAGTTACGGATACCAATATTCGAATACTATCCGACAGTGCCTCAGTTCTTCAATCCTTAAAGAGTAATCAGATAACGTCGAGATTGATACTAGAATGCCATAATGCCCTAGAACGAATCACGGTACTAAACCATAACACGATAACACTACAATGGATCAAAGGTCACAGTGGATCACTTGGGAACGATGCGGCTGATGAACTTGCCAGAAGAGGATCCAGCACACAACCCTACGGACCCGAGCCCATTGTGCCTATTCCCTTCAAGCAACTAAGAAGCTGGTTAAGGGAACACACTCGAATACAAGCGGAGAAATGGTGGACCTCGGCACCAGGGTGTAGGCAATCCAAGGAAGCTATGCCATCCCTGGACACAAAGCTGACCAGGCGCCTTCTGCGCCTGGACAGAGATAGCCTACGACTGGTGGCGGGGACCATCACTGGACACTGTTCACTAAATAAACACTTCCACACCCTAGGAATCACTGACAGTCCCCTGTGCAGAGCATGCATGGAGGCGGAGGAAACGGTGGCGCATGTGCTCCTCGAGTGCACTGGCGTTACCAAGATTCGCGAGGAGACCCTGGGAACACCAAGATCCCTTGCGGACGCCCTGAGAAGACCGGGAAGTTTAATCTGCTTCTGGAGGGAGGTGGGCTGGTTGGAGTGAACGGCCACCACGGCTCACGCACAATGGTCCACTTTAGGGACTAAGTGCGGAAACCAAAACCCCATGATAGATGATAGATACCTACCTAAACATAATTTATTTGTATTAAATACTCAGCAATTAAACTTTCCATGAATTTACATAGACATCTTACAATATATAGGGTGTTGTAGACACCCTATGGTTCAGTAACCTTTTATTGGGGGATCCTTAATATCATGGATGTAGATAAAGTGCTGTATGCAGTGCAACTGTACATAATTAGGTATTAAAACACTCAAGTGATACTATTATCACACTCGGCATATTCGTGTTATTACGTATACCGTACCCTTATTACGTATACGTACAACAGTTGCATAAAATAACTATTAATATCAACTGTTTTATAATGATTGACGCTTTGATTGATTGATTTTCTGCCTTTTAATGACTATCGATGTGAAATGTATAATATTACATGACAAAAGAAGATTCCTACTGTGCTTGTACAGAACTAGCATTGTTGTGTTAGTATGGGCAAATATGGTGAAACGAAATTATTGAAAATGGAGAATTATAGCAAATCAAATTATGGATTAAAATTATAGGAGCAGTGGTGGCCCAGTGGTGGCGGCCCCGACATACGAACAGTAAGTCGAGGTTTCGAACCCAGACAGGCGCATTACTTTGTGTAATCTATTTCATCACCACTGCTCTCAAAATGGTGAAGGAAAACATCGTGAGGAAACCGGCATGTCCTAGATCCAAAAAAATCGCACTGGGCCCGCGTGGTGGATTATAGCCCATTCCCTCTAATAGAAAGGAGGCCTGTGTCCTAGCAGTGAGAATATTAATAGGCTGATGATGATTAAAATTATTATGACACTTGATCGATTATGACCAATGAAATTAGTGAAAATGATTTAATGTAATTTCACGATTATGGCAACTGAAGCGTTATTTCTAATGAAATTATGGCAATACAAGTATGGTATATAAAATTATTGCATTTTAAATTATGGCAAACATTAGTAAACTGTCAACAACAAATAAATGATTCTTCAAAAAAAGAATGTGCGTGTAACGACACAAGTTATCTGACAACTTGAACTGTTCGGTACGTTACAGTTCACAACTGCTGACTCCTGAGGTACCTACTGGGGTGCGTGGCGGGGCGTTAGTCGGGTGTATAGCGTAAACACCTTTATTTGGCACTAGTTCTGCATATAATGAACACATTTTAAAATATAAATAACAATAAAGACAAAAAAGAACGAACAACAACAAGTTTTGTGTTCGCCTCACGGCTGCGTCAGTGTGGTCCGTATATTGTACCTACTTACAATGTGCGAAGAACACGTTTCTCAACTGTCCAGGTCATGCATCATGAGCTATACTAACGTATAGCTACACTTTATTGTAATTTTACAATCGACTTGCTACGTGAAACTAACCTTATAATGGTGTAGATTCTGTTGCGCACAAACTAAACTTAATCTAAGCTATTGCTATCTTTTACTAAAAGGCAGTGCGAGAAAAGGACGGCTATAGCTATGAACTAAGTTAGAGATGTCAAACTAGTTTATGCCTTGCGCTTCACCATGTTTTTAGTCTACATGTTTTTAAGTGCATCCTTCATTTGTATGGAAATATTAGTTCCAACTAAATTTGACAGCTCCAAATTACGTCCGTCTCTTTCTCGTTTTATTAGAGATAAAAAGATAGCAATAGCCTAAATTAAGTTTAGTTTGCGCACAACAGAATCGACACCATTGTATCCGTTAGCTGGCTAAATTATAGCCAAATTAACAGCGAACATTAGAATACATTAAATTCCCTTAGAGAGGTGATTGTAGCAACTAAACTGTTTAAATGTTCATTGTTCAGTGAATGAGCGCGTCACAGCCGAGTGCGCGAGCTGCGAGCTGCGAACTGCGAGGTGAACCTACATCTGCATAATGTAATCGTTGTGCCGCGCTAATGTTGCTGAGCATTTATTGCACTAACTGATAATGAGCTGTTAGCTGGAGATAATCCGCGTTACTCTTACACTAACTTATGGCTGAGTACCACTGAGGAATAAAATTTCTCACGATCTCGTACAATTACTAAAACCAAAATATTTTATCGCATTATGTGAGGTGCCGGCGCCACCAAGGCATCACCTTGCCTCAGGCGTGTTGCTGTTTTGCCTTTCAGATGTTAAACTTAAATGTTAATAGCGTTGTATTCTCAGAGTACGCGTTTATCTGCAGATAGTAACGCAAACGTTGCATTTCTTTTGTTGCCTTCTCGGAATATAAGCAGACTGTAGGTATTCTAATTCTTTCAGAACGCTTTTATAAAACGTATTTCTTTCACTGAACAAAGCCGAGCAGCGAACTTTGACATTTTAATTCTAAGATGGCAAGAAAATACACTGTTTAAGAAAAATGTGATAGAACAAGTCATTACTCACTTCTGAGTGCTAACAAGAAGACAACGTTGACAGACACGACTACATAGCGTCCGAGGCTGCCAGCCAAGGCGGCGAGGGGCGAGCCGGCAGCGGGCGAGGCGATGCGCTGGTGTTTACTTCCGAGTCGCCTCGACGCGCATTAGCTACGGCGCGGCGGCGCGCGGCGTCGGACGGCGCAGTACGTACTGCCCTGCACCCCTAGCCAAGTTGACAATCTACAATCGTTAACGCTAGTAGAAAACTATTCAAATGAATGGGAATGACATGATCTCAACGTTAAATCACGTGATCAACACAAACGAATAGAAAATTCGTAGACAAGTTTACATCGTTCAAAATAATAGAATAGAATGTTATCGTTTCTACAATGTTGATCGCTAAACTCTTTGGTAGGAACGCTCACCATACCTAAAGTGTAGGTTTTTTTCTACAGACATTAGAGAACGAGCGATCGACTCAGTCGTGTCAACTTGGCTACCAATTTAGCGCTTTTTACAATCGCTTTGCTGAGGCGTTTACGATTGAAGAAAGAGAATCGACACGAAACATTTGTAACTTGGCTAGGGGTGCTGAACTGTTAAACAACTGATCGCACCGCGTGGCCACTCA
The DNA here is from genome assembly GCA_905147715.2 of Xestia xanthographa. Lineage (NCBI taxonomy): Eukaryota > Metazoa > Arthropoda > Insecta > Lepidoptera > Noctuidae > Xestia > Xestia xanthographa. The sequence goes on from LR990650.1 coordinate 485,206, forward strand.
CGTATGACCGTCGCCAGCAGATATATTTGCGGGCGGGGAACATTTGTCGCCATAATATATCGGCGATGCATTACGATACCGGCGCACTCATTTGACTTTGTTGTTGCCCACTGCCGCAGCCCGCAGCCCGCACCGCCGCAACTAGTTGCTCCAGCAGTACTTCACTGACGAACTGCTGAACTTGCAGCTATAGTGAAACACTTTCTATCAGGAACTGAATTGTTACCAATATGACTTTCACTCACTGAACTCTTGAGTAAGGTTCATTTAAGATGTAATCCTACATGCACTTTTTATCATTGTATGCGTGACACATGTTTTGAAAAAATAAATATATCTTATCTTGATCATGGACAAAACATTAGTTACAACAAAACGATCAATTTAAACCTAAGGACTTAGAGAAGAGAAAGAATGGAAGAAAACTTTGAAAATCTTCTTAATATACCTATATAAATTACGTGTCACGTTGTTAGTCCGCGATGGAAACTCCTAAACTACGTAACCGATTTTAATCAAATTTGCACACCGTGTGCAGTTTGATCCAACTTGAAAGATAGGATAGCTTACATCTTAATTTATAGTCGCAATATTATTTTATTGCAAATTATTTGTCTATTATTTGACATTCACAAATATAAGGGTGGGGGGGGGGGGGGGGGGTTTATTAGAGGAAAATAAATGTCCACCCGTGCGTAGCCGGGACGGACGGGCCGCTAGTTTGCCTATAAATATGTGTCACAATAAATCGTACACACTACAGCGAATAGTGTCGATGTGTACAAACCTCATGATGTCACGGTTGAGCGCACTCGGGGACTGTTTATGTTATGGTGGGAAATAGAGCGGTAAGCCGGCGCTAGCTCCGGAAGCCGGCCGTAACTGCGGCCCGCCCGGCCCGGTCAGACCCGGCCCGGCCTGGCAGGCGTCTCCGACACACAAAAATTAACCCAACAACTTTATTTAGAATAAAATATTATCGTTATCTTTAAGTGAGATATTCCTCTGCATTGTGTATTAGTAAAAGCCGAATGTCGAAGAGACAGGGAATAGGCTCGACCTCGTCCAGATACGACAACATCCGGCCATCTTACGTCGCAGCCAGAAACACGGTGAATGAACTAACATGGTGTATCTGCAGCGAGAGGGGAACAATTTACAAGCCAATCACTACTTGAACAATGTGCGAGTGCACAGAGCTAATCACTACAAGAGTTGTGCTTAAGTTGTGTTGAGTTGTGTTGCGGCTCTGTGGCTTGTCTTTGCTCTCTTTACTTGTCTGTTGTATGGTGTCGGACGTAAAGAATAGCACCATCCCATATCTTCCCGTGGGTGTCGTAAGAGGCGACTAAGGGACTTAACAGAGAATGGGCAGCAGCGTTCAGCGTGAGGCCTATGTCCAGCAGTGGACGTCTCTCGGCTGAAATGATGATGATGTCTATACCAGTTAAAGATTTAAGTAAGATAAGCGTCATCAATTTTTTCTAAGCGGGTCTCGAGCAGTGCCTGCCTGACCCCCCCCCCCCCCCAGCGCGGTTCATCGAGGGCGGATCTTTTGATATGATCATAAACTATTAAATGTCTAACTAACGTGAATAATCAATAGAAGTTCCTCGAAGTTAAGGAACTAATTCATTCTGCAAAAATGATTGATGAGATAGGAAGAAAGCACAAACCACTTGCGAGGACGGTGGGTAGCAGCCGATAGTGTCGCAGCACTAGCAGCCAACCGCACGCAGGCAACGGAAGAGCTTGCACAGACAACACATGACCGATGGGTTCTGTCGGCCGAGACACAAACTATGTACTATTATATAATAAAGGCCCCAAGTCAGTAATGTCGAGCCGCGTTTAGAACGAATTCCATACGTGTCTCTTTGAATATGTCACCGTAAAATTGTAAAAACCGTTCGATTGTAATCTATCTAGCGAGATTGTAAACTGTCGAAATATTGCCAACTGAACATACTGCTTACAATTATTATAACGCATTATTTTTCGGTAGATTATAATCTGTCGAATTAAAACCGTAAAATTATGAAATGCATGGGCACCCCGACGTTAGGCTAATTACTTAGTTAGGTTCCTTTTGTACTGTTGTTTAATAAAACAATTGTAATTTAAGGTATTCGGGGTTTAATATCCACTTTTTTATTTTATATACAGGGTGTAAAACACCTCTTCACAAAGCCGAAAGATACTTGTTTTCTTCGTTATTGCGATCATTTTTTTGTTCTACACCATACCTGGGAACCTTCTAGTTACGGAGATATTGGGGGTCAAAGTTCCAACTGTTTAACAAGCTTTTTCTTAAATACACGTTTTTAATGTAAGTTTTATTGTTTAAAAACCTCCACGACCCCCGTACTATTCAATCCATCCATCAGCACAATGTTTTGAGTGCGTTACATTGAGTTCTACAACAAAAAAAAAGTCGTTTCCCAGCAATAATTTTTGCGTAAAGTTACTTAGTTTGATGTATAGAATGCTTAGCTGACGGCTTCGTGATGAGGTCTTTTACACCCTGTATTTGACAGTGCGTGCTTAGGGTTAGGTGCTGCTCGGGGTTCCCTACGGAAAGGGAAGTGCCAGTGTGGCCAGCTATATTGGTGTTGGCAGCTTACAACTAGTGTTTCCATAACATCATCCCCTTTAATAATAACAATACAATATTACATGCTAAACTTAGTTTTATAACTATTGACATTTTTATTGTCAAGTACTCCGTACTTTCATCTCTCCTTTTCCTTTATATTATTACACTCAGAATCCTAATACTAAATGAAGGTACATAAAAAAAACAGAAATGAGAAACTATACATGATGGAGAGTTCTACTTACTGTTGTGAAATAATGGTAAAAATGTATTTATGTGTGAAGATGTTACAATTACTCCAGTTGAGTATTATTGTTAGTTAGCCCTGCGACATTGTCTTGGGATCGGAAGAAGTCCATTATGTCTTCTTCCACTAACTATCCCCTCAACAATCCAAATTATTATGTTACTATTAATAATTACTTATTATGTTACTTAGCATATTTATAAACTACTACTACTTTATAATAATAAGTGTACATACTAATTTTATATGTAATCTAAACTTACAAGTTAATGTTATACTAACATAATAAAAACCTGCCAATGAACTGCTCATTCAGTCCCTCGAGTTCCCAGCGAGTCATTGAGGTCGAATACGATATGATGTTCTTGTGTATACAACCATTATTGTCGGTTACATCATAAGACCTGAAATTGTTATTACTGAATATTTTTAACCGACTTCAAAAAGGAGGAGGTTCTCAATTCGATTGGTGTTTTTTTTATGTATGTACACCGATTACGCTGAGATTTGTGATCCGATTTACGTGATTCTTCTTTAGCTTGATGCAAAATAGTTGCCATTTGGTCCCATAAAAAATTGACATAGTTTGGTCCAGTAGTTTTCATTTTATGATCAATTTTTACTTCGTCGTGTGGTATAATTTCATGTATGTTCACCGATTTCTCCTCCATTTGTAGAGCGATTCTCAAAATTATTTTTTTATTTGAAAGAATATACTCCTGAGGTGGTTACATTTAAATTTGGTGGAGATCTGACGCTGATCTTCGGAGATATACAATAGAACTCTTCAAAACCAGACGATAAATCGGTCGTGATTGCTGCAATCGCTTGGATGTTTATTGTTTATACAACATCATGACGTAACATCACACCTGTATGCTCTGAGCAGGTACGCAGATGTGTACAATACACCCAAATTTCGACAGTTAAGGTATGTTAAGTTCCATATATTTATTGGGGATAAGCCTATTACATACCATGTCAAGTATTGTTAACAATGTAAAATAAATGCATAGCAAATATTTATTTAGGATTATTACAACTAAAATTGGAAAAAAAAAAAAACTTTTTTGCAAAAAAAATAAAACCGACTTCAAAAAACACAAAAAAGTGAAAAATAACTTAAGCGTCAGAAGTTGGTGACAAAAAACTAAATGAATCAAACAAAGGTCACCGACTTCTGATGCTAAAGTTATTTTTCACTTTTTTGTGTTTTTTACCATTAATCCATTTATTTATTAATGGATCTTTCTTAAACCAAATGTTTTGACCAATTTCAAAATTGTATTTCATTCTAGCTGTCTTAATATAGTTTGTTTTTTATTTCCATTTCTACTTTTTTCAAACTCTGATTGTACATTATTATTTAATTTTGGTGTTAGATGTTGACGGTTTGTTGGTAATTTTGTTTTTATACTTCTATTCATAATCAACTGTAATGGTGAGAATTGCGTATCTGATACTGGTGACGCTCTATTCTGTAAAAGAGCTATTCTCTAATCTGTTTTATCCTCGTAACATGTATTTATTTATTTATTTTTATTTATTTATTTAACACACATTACGGGGAAATCCTAATACGTTAGCGTGGTCCTTACTTAAACTATCTTACATAATAACTATTTTAAATAACATAACACATACAACATTGTTTTTGTGAATTCATTCAGAGAGCAGGTGAATAGATCGATCCTTTCAGCAGTGTCATTCAGTGCGTGCAAGGCGCGCGTCAGTGGCGCTTTGCTGAGCAAGTTGGTTCGTGCGTGAGGCACTGCTAGTAACCGTGGCTTCCGGCGCCGCAATATAAAATTGTCAGGCACATTTAGCCGTATCTCCTTCAAAACACCGGAATTGTAGGTCTTACCACGTAAAAGTTTAAATACATCAAAAACCTGGTGAATTTGTCTTGTATACGCTCCAGCATGAGACTATATTTAGTCTCATGCGGAGCCCATATGACAGCATTATACTAAAGCTGAGATTTTATAAGCGCATTATACAATGCTGCAACTGCTTGAATATTTGTAAAACCCGATGCCCGTCGAAGCACGAAACCCAGACTTCTGTATAATTTCCTACAAACATTTACAATATGGTCACGAAATGTTAGCTCAGTGTTCAGGCGTACATCCAAGTCGCGTACCTTTTCTACCCGCTCAATTGCTGTGCCCTCGAGCTTGTACTCGTGATGATGTGGTTCTCTCATTCTATTGAACGCTAGGACTGAGCATTTTTTTAATGTTAAACTGCAGTTTATTTTTCCTACTCCACTCAGCTACAGAGTCTATATCCTGCTGCAATCGTGCACAGTTTTTTTTTATCTTTAACGGCCATGAGTAACTTAAAATCATCCGCGAATAATAGACAAGTGGCACCCTTGACAGCCTCAGGCAGGTCATTTATCATAATAATGAAGCTCATCGGACCCACATTACTGCCCTGGCTTACTCCTGATTGAGTATAATAAGGCTCAGATTTACAACCAGCAAATTCTACGAACTGCCGTCGATCCCTCATGTAGTTAGCAAAGAACTGAACCAACTTAGGAGTGTATCCGATTGCTGTCAGATTTTCTAATAATATGTCATTATCAACCAAATCGAAAGCTCTTTTAAGGTCAAAGTAGGCAGCGTCGACTTGCACTCCAGCATCAACATTTGGAACCACGTACGTCATAAAGTTCAGTAAGTTGCTGGTTGTGCTACACGCCGGTCGAAATCCGTGCTGGGCGTCCGATAGTGAACTGGACACTTGGTCTAATATGCACTTTTGTATGGTCGACTCAAAAACTTTTGCTGGAGTTGACAGGATTGCCACTGGCCTATAGCCACTCACGTCTGAATCCATCCCACCCTTAGGTATTGGGATCACGCGCGTGATTTTCCAAGTCTCAGGGAAATATGAAGACTCAATGCACAGTTTATAAAGGTGTAAGAGTGGCTTCACTAATACAGCGCGGCAATCCCTAATTACAAAAGCAGTAATTCCGTCCGGCCCCGCTGACCGTTTTGGTTTAAGTCGAGTAAGTGCATCCATTACTTGACTCAATGCTAGGCGACCTATGTGAACACGCGAGCTGTTACTGCCGCTTGAAGCTACCGCTGCATTTACGTCGAGACGCGGCTGCTGACTGTTGTAGACAGAATAAAAATATTGCGCGAACTCTTTAGCACACTAGCCACGTAGCAACGTAGCCGTGTGGTATCCGGCAGAGTAGAATAGAACCAACCCATTACACTCACGGGTGTCGTATAAGGCGACTAATGTCTGAGGCAGAACACCTTGCGCTTCCGTAGACCAGAAAATGGGCAGCAGCGTTTTCTGTTAGTCTTTCATCACTGCGATCTCCAATCCGCCTGCCAAGCGTGGAGATTACGGAAAATTCCTCCCATCATGGGAGAGGCTTATGTCCAGCAGTGGATGTTATGGGCTGTTGTTGTTGTTGTTTAGCACACTCAGAATCAGATAAAATGTTGCCGTTTTTGATGATATTTTTACTGTTACCTGTTGCTTTTTTAGACCTCACATAGTCCCAAAAAGACCTAGGATATTTTTAAAAATATTGTTGAATCCACTCCTGGTGCTGGTAATGGGCATGCACTATCATCGTCTTTACCGCCGCCCTACACCGAGCAAACATTTCGTAGTCACTGCATACCCCAATTTCCTTGAACCTCTTATGCAACATCGCCTTTTTTCTAATATAATGAATAATTTCACCAGTATACCACTCCGGGTACCTATACCTAGAATTTACACCTATTTTCCTCTTCCTAGGAACGCAACTATCAATTGTTTTATTTACAGTGTTATAAAAATATTGAACCGCCTCCTCTGGGTCATGTATATCATACATCAAACCCCAATCGGTTGATAATAGCCTCGAGTATAATACAGCATAATCGGCTTTGCCAAAACTCCACTGTGGCCACAAGTCATTTGCTTCTGTCAATGCATGGTCTGGAGGCGTGTAAACAGTGGATTTACTGTCCGAACGCGCGTACTTACCTTTGGGCACTCTTATCTATCTCTTATGTAATAAGCATTTCCTTTGCAATTTTCACTCCACGCTCTGCCATACCATTGGATTGTGGATACCTTGGACTTGAATAACTGAATTTAAAACCCCATTCCTGTGCAATTTTTTTACACTGCAATGAATCAAAGGGTACATGATCTGATACTACTTCCAATGGTATGCCAAACCATGAAAATAATTAATTTAATGTATTAATAATTGCAATAACAGACTTACTGGTTAAGTGTTTTTACTCTAACCATACATCACTAAATAGCTTTTTCTTTAAAACTCCATTATGTCAACCTAAGTCTTCGAAAATGGTTATACAAATAAATAAATATTGCTGGACATTACACACAGCGCCATCCAGTGCCACACTAAGCAAAGGCTTGTATCGTGGACACCAGATAGTTGATATACTACATATACGATACTTTTTGTTTGTAACTAAAGCGAACAAGGGGTAAATACATACTTATTATACATACTAGCTGACCTGCGCAACTTCGTCTGCGTCACATGAAAGAGAGAGGATTACAGAGAATGTGAGTCCACCTTAAAAGATAGACATAAGTATGCCATCGCGGAAGTTTTAAGAACGCTTTAAGAGGAAGAATTCCCTAAAGAATTTGAATACATGATTGTAGCGTAACTTTAATCGTTTATGCAGCGCTCGCAACGAAAGCTCTTTAAGACAAATAAATTTTCTTGCTCTCTTCATGCTTTTCCAAATAAGGGCTTGCCTCTATAGCCTTACCTACGTCTCATCCTTAAACACTCGATGACAGTCATACTCCAGCTAGGTCGAAAGTTCTCATGAAAGGTGCAGGAAATTAACCCAAACACGATTTTTCAATTATAAATGGCAGCAACTTTGAGATATACCTACCTAAGCTTTTGACAAAAAAAGGACCATGTATATCGGACTTCTCTGTAAAAAGTTATGCGTGGTCATACATAAAAAAATATACGCGTCAAATTGAGAACTTCCTTCTTTTTGCTATGTCGGTTAAAAAACCAATCTTGAGGCAACTGACACGGGCGAGGGTCATTTGATTTAGAAAATGCAGTGAAATGGACGTCGCCACCTATCGACCAAGATGTTAAACTGCTATAGTATAATGCACGGAAATCATGCTATGTCAATTTTCAAAGCAGTATCATGTAGACTAATCTAGAGTACCAGCTGTAATAACTTTTTTAAATCAGGTCGGTAAGTTGATTTAAAAGTTTTCTGGTGAGCACATTTTCATTCATTAGTATCATTTTAATACAATAGATGTCGCTGCATTTGATGATTAGTTCTTCTTGAACACTTTAAATTCATATATCTTTTGATAGCATGAACCGATTAAGAGGAAACAAAAACTAAATAATACCTAAAGATACGCATAATTTTGATGTCTAAAAGTTATCTACATTGGTTTCGTAAATTTTACGTGATGCTTGATCATCGAAACAGACAAAAATTCCAAAAATGCTGGAAATGAGTTCTGTTGCTTATCCTTTCACACCCTGGCCATTTTTTTTCCCCCGACCGGGATTCGAACCCGGGACCCTAAGAACGTAAGGCAGCCTAACTACCGCTGTATCATTCGGGTCGTCATATGTTGGTACTTCATGAGATAATAGTGGTTCTTTTACATTATTATTTTTGTAAGTTTGACAAACAAAGCATTTTCTTACAAATTCCTTTATGTGATTATTAAAGGCCAATAATACAAATTTCTTGCTGTTTGTTTCATTTTTGTTAGTCCCAAATGACCTTCATGTAATTTTTTCAAAAATGATATTCCTATGGACTTTGGCACTATTAGATTAATAAAAAATAACTGCTGATCTAATGTAATGTCTTAGTTTGAAAAATAATTTGAGGTTATCTGGTACAGTTCTTATATTCTCTGGCCAACCTGTTTGAATGTAAGTAGTCGGTAGGTACATTTAATTCCTCATGATTATTAATTTCTTTGACCAATTCTTGTTTTTGTTCATCGGTGCATTCCAAGTAAGAAGCTAAACCAATACAGTGTATGACTTCATCATGTAAATAGGATTGATCTTCATCTGTTTATTCTAGATAAGATCTTGACAATAAATCAGCAATATGCATCAAGCGGCCCTTCTGATATTTGTAATCTATGTCATATTTTAATAACTTTAATTTTAGTCTTTGTAACCGGACGGAATTTCATGTATGCCCTTTTTTAATATGCTTTGTAATGGCTTGTGATCATTTTACACTAAACGTTTCCTTCTATAGATATAGTACTGGAATTTCTTTGTTGCCCAAACTACACTTAATAATTCTTTCACAATTTGTGAAAAAGATTTATCTGCCTTAAAAAGGCTTCTGGATGCATAGCTTACAGGTTTGCCATTTTGCATTAAACAACATCCTAATCCATCTTTACTTGTATCGCACTGTATGGTATCTGGCAATAAACGATTGAAATTCTGCAAAACTGGTGCATTACTAATAAATTGATTAATATTACAAAAGGTATTTTCAAGGATATTGGTGCATAACCAGCCTACATTTTTCTGTAAGAGAACTTGCAAAGGTGCTACTAACTCTGCCAAGTTATTATTGAATTTTCTTAAATAATTACCCATTCCTAAAAATATTTGTAATTTTTTTTATTGGTTGAACTTTTTATACTTAAATATGGCATTTACTCTTTCTGGATCTTTTTTCATTCCTTCTTTTGAGAAAATATGACCAAAATATTTGACTTTCTTATAATTTGTATTGGAATTTTCTTTGGCTAAACCGAACATTATTTCCTTTTGCTCTTTCAAGTACCCTTTGTAATATCTGATCATGGTTGGCTTTATTTTCACCACAAATCAGCAAGTCATCACAATAAGTTATAACTCCTGGGATATTTCCAAATATTGTTCCACTATATTTTTGAAAAAATTCAGGTGCAACTGATAACCCAAATGGCAATTTTAGAAATGTATAACAACCAAATGGACTACTGAAGGTGCACAAATCTGTAGAGCTTTCTGCTAATTTAATATTATAAAACCCATCTGATAAGTCTACTACAAAAAACACCGTTTTATTGCATAGTTTTGCAATTATTTCCTCTAATGTTGGAATAAGGTGATATTCTCTTATTAAAACCTTATTTAATTCCTTTGGATCTAGACAAATGACGTATACCACATTGGGCACCCGTTTTAACGGCACCTGAGGTAATGGCACCTGAGGTATTCCATTTAGGGCACCTATCAATATTTTTCGCAGGTGCCATTACTGGAATAGTTTATGCGTAAATTACCGGTTCGTTTAAGTATCGTTTTTTCTCAGGAATGGTGCACTATATTTTCATGGGAGTGGTACCAGAGGGCAAGGGCCCCCCCCTCCCTCCTCCTACTCCACAGCGTGCAAGGTGAGTTCCGTCGCATACATTTCACAATTTTACGGTTTCACTTCGATAGATTATAATGTAAATGTGAAAAATAATGCGTTATATTGTAAGCAGTATGTTCAGTTAGACAATATTTTATAATAATTTAGTTTACAATCTCGCTAGATAGATAACAATCTAACGGTTTTTACAATTTTACGCTGACAAGTAGCAAGCGCTGAGGTGCGCGCTCCAACACGTTACTTTACTTGTGTTTGCTCTCTCACTGCACTAGGTCCGCGCGGTGCGAGCGCAGGCAGGAGGTGACGCGGTATCAATGGTTATTGTTTACCAACTATTTAAAGTAGTTTCAGTGTTAACACCGTGACAGTCACTGCAGTATTGGCATTGTTGAATGTATTTTCGTCTGTTCCAAACTACAAATAATGGCCCAAACTCTCGGCTGTTGAGTTTTATTCCCAACACAACCTTTGCGCACAATACGTAACGTATAGTCGATAAGCACGTGAAGGTAATTAACTGCGCGCGTGTTGATCTAGGACCGAAACAAAAACACGGAGAGTAATTTAAACATTGCTCCACATAAACTGCTTGTTCCGACCGAGCTCAAGAGTAATGAGTTTGTGTTGTGTTAGCGAGTAGTGTCAACAGTACATTAGACGCGTCTCGTTACAGCGGCTCGTCACAGACGCACAGACCGTGTCGTACGAGTTACGAGTGTAAGAGCCAGTAAACATGCATGATTTACATAATGCTAATAAATAGTGTCGTTAGTCGGGAGCACCTGTATCCGCCGCTCTCCGCGTCCTAACCCGCACAACGCGCCACCCGTACACGCAGAATGTACAGTCAGAGCTTGGCCACGCGGTTACAATTGCAGGGACATTATACAATATCCACAATGTTCCACCTACCACTGTGTAGGATGCTGAAGTAGGTGTCTGTAGACAAGCATGCGCGTCATCGCGTAGAGCTACAACTGCTGCAAGCTAAGAGAAACAATCAGTGATGCTTTAACTATAACCGAATAGTCATAGTTAGAGTGCGTAGTAATGTCGACAGTAATGGCATTATGTTTACCTCACTCACAAACACTAACTCGCACAGTAAGGTACAGTAAGCGTTCATAAGCGCATAGGCACGCTAATGATTGTATTGCTGTGAACGCACCGTGGAGCGTGCGTACGTCTGTATGTCTAAGTGGTCTCAATACAGTCCGCACACCACAGCCACAGAGTTTGCCCAATCGAATGTCGCGCGTCACACTCCAAGAAATATAAAAATATATTTCCGTCTCTTTTGTTATACACGCAGCAAACGCATGATATTATTTGTGTGGCGACCTGTTCTTACCATTGGATAGCTAACATTCACCTAGATTTATCAAGTGTCGATACCTTTGGTCCAATCAGTAGGATTCACGATCAAAGAGATCCGAGTTCAAATCCCGTTAACAACTTGCGGGGTTCTTGTTTCTTCGTAACTGGTTAATTATTTATTCATTTGTGTTTTATGCAAAAACTTGTTGTGTTTTGTTTTTTTTTTTTATATATTGGATTCATACTTATTATTTTTTTTTATAAGAAGTTAAATATTAGTAAAAAAAACTATAGTATTATTATTTAACTATTTATTTGATTGCGTATTGTGTTGGAAGGTGGAAATAAAAAAGTCTGAATGATAACAAAAATGTTTATTCGTTTTATTTATTTATAAAATTAACAAACTCATGAGAATTATAACGTCACATTCCTACCTAGATATAAAAGAAGTTCTCTTGTAACCGATCATAACATTTTTTATTGCATACGGTTTACCCACTTACTTAATCTAAGTCAATTCATAATCATCATCATCATCATCATTTCAGCCGAAAGACGTCCACTGCTGGACATAGGCCTCCCCCAAGTGTCGCCACATTGACCGGTCCCGTGCGACTCGCATCCAGCGGATTCCTGCAACCTTCACCAGGTCATCGGTCCACCTAGTGGGAGGCCTTCCAACGCAACGTCTTCCGGTTCGCGGTCGCCACTCCAGAACTTTTCGGCCCCATCGGCCATCCGTTCTGCGAGCAATGTGCCCTGCCCACTGCCACTTAAGTTTGGCAATTCTTCGGGCTACGTCGGTAACCTTTGTTCTCTTGCGGATGTCTTCATTTCTGATTCGATCGCGCAAGGAAACTCCGAGCATAGCCCTCTCCATTGCCCTTTGGGTGACCTTAAGCTTTCTGATGAGGCCCATTGTGAGCGACCACAATGGTCCACAAATGGACCACAATTCATAATATTTATAACATACTTAGGTAACAAGGAAAAGATTTTCTAACCACACAAATATACTAAATTATTGTTGATAGTTGATACCCACTTAACTATTATAGGTATCGGTATTCAGCAGAGTTTATTGAAAACTAATATAAATGATTTAGACATTATGAATATTTTTTTATGTGACGTCACAATAAATGTAACTCGTGTTGAGGTTATAGTTTAAGTGTTCATTTTCTCGAAGAAAAGAAGATTGAAACTAAACCTCAATTTAAAATCATTAATATAATTACGATTAGGAGCAGCGGTGGCCCAGTGGTGGCGGCCCTGACTTACGAATAGTAAGTCGTGGGTTCGAACCCAGGCAGGCGCATTACTTTGTGTAATTTATTTCATCACCACTGCTCTCGAAACGGTGAAGGAAAACATCGTGAGGAAACCGGCATGTCCTAGAACCAAAAATTCAAAGACATGTGACATCTACCAATCCGCACTGGGCCCCCGTGGTGGATTATAGCTCATTCCATCTCATAGAGTAGGCCTGTGTCCCAGCAGTGGGAACTTTTTGACAATATCTCGTGCGTGATTATGCAGTTGTTAGACATATATCTTTGAATTTTTTGAACTAATAGGTAGTTTGTGGACTATATCTAGGCTTCTATCGAAGCAGAAAATAAAAATTTGTAGACACAAACTTTTTGACAATATCTCGTGCGTGATTATGCAGTTGTTAGACATATATCTTTAAATTTTTTGAACTAATTGTGGACTATATCTAGGCTTCTATCGAAGCAGAAAATAAAAAATTGTAGAAACAAATTCAGTATAAGCCTCCAACCTTTCAAGGGCCAAGCGAAATAAACGGTAAACATCCCTCACGCCCCGCCGTCGCAGCCACAGTTACGTCATCGCATGAGTCATCTGACCTCGCTTAGTAAAACACTTATCGCTCGAGTTCTACTCGTTCTTATTTTGAGCCGTAAACATTGTCGGAATCGTTTTGAAATAGGCCGTGTTTTATTATATAAACAGCACTTGTAAAACCACTTCAGTATTATAAACATGGGATATGAGGTAGATGACATATGAGAATTTGCCACGCTAAGACCCGTGGCTGTATCTTATTTTTTTTTGGTAAAACTACTGATTCAATTTACACGAAACTGTAGAACCAATGTAACAAATACACAAGTAACCTAATACATAATTCATATAAGAGTCTTACTGATACATTCTAATCAGATTTCAACTAGATTGTAACAAAAAATTCGTATACGGTGCACTGTCATTTTATTGTCATTGACCTTGATTTGAAAACACTTGAAATCTATATAAATATGAATATGTATGCTTCGAATACATGAAAATAATGAATTATGATTATTACTTACCTTGTTTTTGCTGTTTCCAAGACCATATTTCATTTTATAACAGTCAAATTCACATTTTCAATTGTTCACTCCATGTTGACAAAAAAATCGTTCGACGAATATTTTGTTGGCTCACAAAATAATTTTGGTTCATTGTTCTACCTAAATATCTTGCTACAAAGTAGCATTATACAATAATAAGGTAATAAACATTCACTTCACAACGTTTTCAAGCACTTATCTAAACAAAAACACAATAAATCACTCGAGTGGCACTCAATGTTTACCTGCACTGACGTTTCAACGACTGACGCGCTTCTATTTTTTTTTTTTTAAAGTTGCCCGTTATAAGTTACTAGTGTTTGGCATCGTTCGAATTGACTACTGTCAGGCACCACAGGTAAAAAATTGCCTAACGATTTAGAACTGTGTCTCAAGTACAAATAAGGTTTGAATTTGCTGGATCCAGCCGTGCCTCCGGAGGCACGGCGGGGCTCAACGGAACTTCATTGTCCGTGCCTCCGGAGGCACGGCCGGGTCCCGAGAGGTCTGATGATGAATATAATTACGGATAAGTTAATATTCAGTAAATATTTTGTTACAAGTCTAATTAACACTAAAGCATCAGGAGATTGATATTTTTCAATACACTTTCTCGAAAACTGGTCCATAACGCACTACGATTAGGTACAACATGCAATGTATTTCACACACGTGCTTTTTTTCCATTTTCCCGCACGTGTGTGGGAATGAAAATTGCCACAGATAACTATACCTATACTTAGTTCAAATTGGTTCAATGCCTATAGTCTGAGGTGGATGTTTTTTTTAAATTTCGGCAAAGCACTACGCGTCTTTACGGCATAAATATTTTTTGAATATTCAAATTGTGTTTATAAATAGAATATCATAGATAAACATGATTATTAAAAACCAATAGTTACTTTTATCCACAAATTAACATTTATTTGTGTTCTGAATTCGAAAATATAAAATAAATCATTTTTATATATTAGGCTGTCTAACGGCTTCATACCTTTGCCTCTCCTTCAACCTGACGAAAGGAAAGCGCGAAAAAAAAAAGAAAATTAAAATCATAGTTTCATAATTCGTTACAAAAATATTTTTCGTTATTTTATTTTATTTCTTCAAAAGTGTATTGAAAAACGTCGTTTGATACACGTGGACATTTGTTATTGCAGTTCTCGGCTAAAAACACCCTCGCCTGCGGCTCGGGTGTTATAATTCCGCCTCGAATGCAATAACAAACTTTCTCCACTTGTATCAAAATGTACATGTAGCATGACATCATCTAATACTTCTACATAATTAAGTAGAACTGTTGGCGCGTGGAGGAATAAAAGCCAGTTCTCCTGGCCCTGCTGAACTTATCCATCCCCTCATGATCCCCAATAAATTAAGTAATTCAACCTGAGTCTGTATTAGGGATTATGTTTTTGTCAGGCCAGCAGAGTGTTATTTTTGCGCCATAAATGAAGCCCTACCCTTTTGACTTGATTTAAAAGTCTTTTCATGGTAGTATTCCAGTCAAAATCTAAATAATCCCGTGCGAAACGTAATCGTTCTTCTTTATGTCTTTCTGTCAAGAAGGGATTCTTAGCTGGTCTTCTGTGATCCAAGCTTTCAGCACGGAGGGCACGGTGAACAGTTTGCGATGAGGTGTCAAATAATTCCACGAAGTGGCTCGTAGGTGTGAATCTATTTGTTTCATATTCGCCTACCATAATATGTCGTCGCTGCGCATCGCTAATAATCGACGGCTTTCCACTTCATTGTCGACTAGCAAGGCCTTTTGATCCAGAGACTCACAGTATTCCTGTAAACAAAAAAAAAGATGTTAGGCAGCTATAACAAAATACTGAAGTGATCATTCACTCTGCATTTATAAATCCAATAATTAACACTAATTAATTATTATTTATGCCTCATGATAGATTTTAAAACAATTAATTAATCCATATTATGTTACCAAATAAATAAACAATAATAAATTAGGTTTTATTTTTTAATAAAACTTTGTTACAAATTCATAAATATAATACTCACATTTAGTCCGGTTTCTTCAGATACCTATGTGTTCTATTAAGACCACTTTTATGCAGCACGATAATATTAGTCGCCCTCGCCTCAATATTAATATTTGCCTGCATTTTGAGAAATACCAACAACAATACTGCTATCTATTAAACCACACGTCACTAACCAAACACAACACAACCAAACGACAGCGCTCATTCCGATCAAGTAAAATATTCATAAAACTCATGTCTACCTCACAGAAATCTAATTCTTGACTTATTTTTCTATGATCTACTTTCTTTTAACTTTACGAAATGTGTGAACAAAGCGAACAAGTTAAAGAATATATTTCTGTCCCATTACTTCCAATCAAGTAAAAACTTACAAAAAACAACGTGAGATTTGAACTCGCGGCTACTGATTCACTCATAGATCTGCACGTGCCTAACCGCTAGGCCATCTTGACTTATATTTCAATGTTGAAATTTTGAACTACAATTACTTGAAGACGACAATGTCTATTTTTAACCGACTTCCAAAAGGAGGAGGTACTCAATCCGATTGGTATTTTTTTTAGTTTTTTTTTTATGTATGTACACTGATTACGCTGACATTTATGATCCGATTTACGTGATTCTTCTTTAGTTTGATGCGGAATCGTTGCAATTTGGTCCCATAAAAATTAACATAGTTTGGCTTAGTAGTTTTCATTTTATAAACATTTTTACTTCAGTCGTGTGGTATAATTTCATGTATGTTCACCGATTTCTCCTCCATTTGTGGAGCGATTCTCAAAATTCTTTTTTTATTTGAAAGAGTATACTCCTGAGATGGTCGCATAAGCGTGTTCCATAATTGCGAGGAATGCAAAAAGCAAAGAAACATTATAGCGATTCCGCAAACTGAGTTTACAGCTCAAGAGGAATATGTTTGTAATTGTTTAAAAATACACAAAAAAGTGAAAAATAACTTTAGCTTCAGAAGTCGGTGACCTTTGTTTGATTCATTTAGTTTTTTTTTTGTCACCGGCTTCTGAAGTTAAAGTTATTTTTCACTTTTTTGTGTTTTTAGAAGTCGGTTTTATTTTTTTGAAAAAAGTTTTTTTGTTTTTCCTTTTTTAGTTGTATATCTATACAAATATTTGGTATGCATTTATTTTACATTCTTAAAAATACATGTCATGGTAAATGGAACTTAACATACCTAAACTGTCGAAATTTGGGTGTATTGTACACATCTGCGTACCCCTCAGAGCATACAGGCGTGATGTTACGTCATGATGTTGTGTAAACAATAAACATCCAAGCGATTGCAGCAATCACGACCGATTTATAGTTTTGAAGAGTTCCATTGTATATCTCCGAAGATTAGCATCAGATCTTCACCAAATTTAAATGCGACCATCTCAGGAGTACAATTTTTCAAATAAAAAAAATATTTTGAGAATCGCTCCACTAATCGAGGAGAAATCGCTGAACATACATGAAATTATACCACACAACTGACGAAAAAATGTTCATAAAATGAAAACTACTAAACCAAACCATGTTAAATTTTTATGGAACCAAATGGCAACTATTCCGCATCAAACTAAAAAATAATCACGTAAATCGGTGTACATACATAAAAAAAAAATACCAATCGAATTGAGAACCTCCTCCTTTTGGAAGTCGGTTAAAAATAAATACAGTTCAAATCAAACCTTGTGAACTAAACCTAAACACTAAGAAAAATGTTACACAGAAACGTACCGAGGTTTTTAAAACACCCGACCCCGTAAGTGATGAAATTTTGGTTTTTCGGTTTTTTGTGCTGCTTCAAATTAGTTTGGACCAAGAAAATGGACGAAAGATCGTGCTATCTCACTCGCACTCTGCATCATCGGTAAGCGACCATCCACCGAGATCGCGAAGCCAGTCATTGAAGCGCTTTCACCCGTACGAGGGAGGGAAGGCGGATCCCAGCAACAAGAACTACAAGGCGAACAGAAATAAACCGCAATTCAAGTATCTATATCAACCGTGAAAAATGAACCAACGAGGAATAGTACACATGTGCCACTGATCTTAATCACAGACATGAGATACAAATACAAAGATAATAAGGATATGAAGAAGATGTTGAGCGACCAACTCATGAGGGATGTAACAAAGATAATAGACAAGCACCATGGTCGTATTATCAGAAATGAGAGAAGAAAAAATATCCTCATCACACTCACTGACCTAGACAAAAGAGCAAAGGCAATAGAAGAAATCAAAAGCTTCAAGCCAGATCTCGTGTTTATAGCACCGAAACCTAAGGCAGAACAAATAAAAACAATGAAAATCATCATAAGAAATATGGCACATGACTATCCAGTCGAAGAACAAAAAGACGAAATGGAAAAGTGCATCGGCATTCGTCCTCTCAACATGAAAAAGATAACAAGCGATATACAACTATCTATATTCAGTGGCGACTTCTCATATAACGAGATAGCCGAACGCATGAGAAACGTGACAGAAGCATTTTACTGTGCACATAAGCTAAGACCTGAAAGATACAAAGTAGGGTCGGATAGAGTGCTTCAATGTAAAAATTGCTTTAAGTTCAATCACGCAACAAGCGCATGTCACGCACCGAAAAGAGAACCAACCATACTGTTTAAAAACAATCAAAACGAACCGGTGAGTGTCTGCTCAAACTGTAAAGATGTGCAGCCAGAGCAACACACTGCAACACAGAGAAAATGCCCACTATTTAAACAGGCAATAGAGAGACAAATGAAAAAGGCTGAAAAAGCGGAAGAGAAACCCTCCAGTGCCTCATCTGCACCCAATCCAACACCACAAGTAACAAATAGAAAAAATAGAGATCTCCATTATGCAGGTCGACGAATGTAAAGAGTACATCGTATGCTAACGCAACGAGAAGTATAAGCGACAAAAGTGAGAACGAACCGAGCCAGACAAACAGAAAATTAACTAGAGAAGAAAAAATCTCCATATTCGACAAAACCATGGAAAAGTTTATGACTTTGATGAAAGAACTTAGAGATGTTCTAGTCGACTAAAGGCAGTAAGAAACATATAAAGATCATGCACATGAATGCGCAGGGGAGAAGAAACAAGTTCACCGAAATAAAACAACTGTTTCAAAAATACCGTATAGACATTGCCATTATAAACGAAGTAAAAATCAACCTGGATAACCAAAAACTCAACATCCTCAATTACAACAAGGTATATGACCAGAAAGCTAACCACTTAGGCACCATAATATACATCAAAAGTGGCATGAGGTAGGCTCAAACCAAACTCATCAACTCCTTCAATGATGACGAGAGAAACATCGAAGTTCGAGTCTTCACCAATCATACAACTGGAGAATACATCACGACAAAAGTTACATGTTAACATGTACAATAAAATACCGATGGTTATAAAAAAAGCTAATATTATGTCTTGTTTTAAAAAAATGCTGAAATCATACCTAATGAGCAAATAAAAACAATAAAAATAAAAACTTTGTAGCCATGTATTGCCACATCTAGTACAACTACTTACTTTTAGTTTGGATCCGTGTTTGCTTGGTTGGTAATTAGCTACTAAATATGTACATTTGTTTTTTGTTATTGTGGTTTGCTAACCCTCATATTTGTTATTTTTTACAATGAACGTAGATTCTTTACGCTCGTAGATAATGGTGCCGATTCCCTTGTTTACAAACTAAACCAAATTTAAGTTCAGTGCATCTTTTTCTTTCTATTTCATTAAAAAAAGGACAGAAGATAAATTTTAGTTATGTTCTGTCAAATTAATCAGCGCCATACAAGTTTTAGACGCGATTAAAAAGTTGACTACTAAAATTACATCAAATTACGTCAGGTGCTGACTAATTTGACAGGATTAAACTAATATTTATCTTCTGTCCTTTTCATAATGAAATAGAAAGAAAAAGATGCATTCAACTTAAATTTAGTTTAGTTTGTGAACAAGGGAATCGGCACCATTGTATTTAAATTTAGTTTTTCAGTAAGTGTATTATTGTTAATTCTTGATGAGAAATAATAAAGTTCTTAAACCATAAAAGGCATCTACGTCTCAATCCCGAATCAAAATTAATTATCTGATGAATTCGAACAACTGCTAAGAGAGGAGAGTGCCATAATCATAGGAGATATGAACCTAAGGATGAAATTACTCGGCCACCCAAATGATGGAGGTCTTGGAGTTGTATTACGAGAAATACATAACAATAGAGACTGCAGAATCATACATTCTGGTCAGCCATCCAGACCCACCAGCATGGACACCAATCATATACTGGACATAGCAATTACAACATAATGACCACTCAGACTTGGACATAAAATCATGCAAACAGATATAATCCATAGCGTCGGACCACATGCCTTGGATAACCACAGGCAACTTGGAAAACGACTTCGAGATACCACTCAGTCGTAATCTGAAAGACATTAAAACAAATATAGAAAAACGAGACAAGTTTGAACAATCCCTAGCAAACAAAATAGACCCAAACACTAAAATTGAAACAAACGCAGACTGTAACGAAATGATTAAGTATAAAATTGGAAACAGCCATACTACAAACGCTAGATGAATTTGCACCGCTCAAACAAACCAATCCCAGAGAAAATCTCCCTGCAGACATACAGAAGTCGATCGAAGAGAGAAACGAGGGAAAAAAACATAGCATGGCAACAGATTCACAAATAGGTACAATTAACTAAAGAGAGAACACAACAGGTTACAACGCCATCTAGCTAAGAAAATTGCCGAAAACAGAGAACAAACTTGGAATAAAGCTTTAGAGAATAAGACCGACAACAGAAAGAAAATGTGGGGTATACAGAGAGCCATGAAAAGACCACCTGAAAGGGGAGCCTTACAGGTGGTCTTTTCATGGCTCTCTGTATACCCCATATATAATTTTATATACATGACTAAGTTTAAATTTTTTTCTTGTAACGACTCGTAGAATGTGTTTCTGTTTGTATGTTTTCTCGTAGCCAATTTACCAGTTTACCCCACCCCAAACTGGGCTGTTTTGCCAATTGTATCCCTCTTGCTTAAAAAGTTTCGTAACTTTCGTGGGCACCAAAATTTCAACAAATAATATCTCTGTAGTTTATGCACCGATTTACATATAATATTATGATCAAATGAACTTCACGTGTGAAGTTCGATCATTATATCATCATTTTTAGGGTTCCGTACCCAAAGGGTAAAAACGGAACCCTATTACTAAGACTTCGCTGTCTGTCCGTCTGTCTGTCACCAGGCTGTATCTCATGAACCGTGACAGCTAGACAGTTGAAATTTTCACAGATGATGTATTTCTGTTGCCGCTATAACAACAAATACTAAAAACAGAATAAAATTAATATTTAAGGGGGGAAAAACAAACAAACGTGATTTTTTGATAATAATGGTACGGAACCCTTTGTTCGCGAGTCCGACTCGCACTTGGCCGGTTTTTTTATCACTTACGCTGATAAAAACTAGCGAATGTTTCTGATGTTTTTGTCCAGCCCGCCGTTTTCCGAATAACCTCTAGAGATATACCCGCTGAGCTTGCAGCCGACGTGGACGCATGCCTCGTGCTATGTGCACTGAACACTGATACGTCCACGCCGCTGTCGGCAAGCACCTGCTTAATCCACCTGCTGATGGATTGAGCAGAAGCAGTTTTATGAGGTCGTTTCCAAGTTAGTAAAAGATTTTTAGAGCCCACGGGTCTTAAATCTTTTGTGAGTTCTAGATAATTTTGTAAGGTGGTGGCTGGACAAATACTCTTATTCTCATTGAAATAGGGTAAAATCAAAATTGGTTGATCACGTCCCGGGCCACAAGTTTTAATAATATCAGTGATAACAATTTTAACTTCACTTGGATTAATAATAATGTTGAAACTTGTCGGACGCCATAGACTAGAGAAGGGGTATCGATTATTGATTTTTTCTTTTTAAATGTGCGAAAGTTGCCTAGTAGGTTGAAAGTACTACATGGTCTACCTATCTATTTATATCTTCAAATGAAACACTGTTTTAAGCTTTCACGGTTCATAACTATACTTAAAATGTGACGTACGGGATATCTTCCGTGATTATTGATTATTTTGAGCTCCCGATATTAATCAAATGAAGCTAAAGAAATATAATAAAATTTGTATGTATTGTTTTTACAGCGTCTTAAGAGCCTGTATTTGCTGTTTTGGTGATATTGGGCGATCTAGATCTCGGTATCTATAAGACCTAAGAGTTCGCTATTTGGACATCATTAAACTTGGACTTATAATCATTAAATCTGTTGAAGCGAAAACACGATTGGATAAAATAATCCCGATAGAAAAAAATACAAAAAAAACTCGTTTTGCACTTATTTTGAGTTGGATCTCTGAAACCCTAAGGAATTTAATGATGATTTTTAGCCTAATAGATAGGTAACAATATAATATTAAATCGTGTTGACTTAATTATTTATTTTTCTACTTGGTTTTCTCGTAATTAGCAATACGTGATTACGTTATTTTATTCTAAGCGAGCACGCACTCTTTCTATCCCTTGTTTTGCACGCGGTAGTAATAGCGCTATCCTTTTCAACCGTTCCCTTCAGTAACGAACGGGCCATCCCAGAGTGAGGACGTATGACTTTGCTGCGCGCGGTCACGTGTTCTACGTAAATTATATTCCGGAGATTGTACATCGACTACCATATTTTGATCTTGAAAGTATTTTTTTTATATTTTCATTTTATAAACAAAGAACTTTGCTTGTTTACTGAGATTGTTAAAATTTTGTTCAGCTTCAATACTAATGTTATGATGACGGCGTAAAGTTTGTATTCTATGTTTGCGTGTTTGCAAGTTTAGATGTAGAGGGTAATTTTCGGAACTACTGATCCGATTACGAAAATTCTTTATTTTTTTTTTAATTATGTTATCACCGAGTGTCAAAGGCTATTTGCAGGACGTTCCCGTGGGATAGTTTTAGACCATAATGCGAGCGAAGTCTCAGGAAAAAGTGAGTTAAAAAAGCCGGTGCTTTCTAAACCTCAAGGATTTTTGGACAAAATGGCCAAAGAAGGTAACAAACTGAAAGGGGTTTGAATTTTGTGGCCAGTCTAACTTCCGCCATTTAATTTTTTTTTTCAAAGTTGCGGCTACGCATGTAGCCTATATTAATAGATAGCTGGTATCAATACAAATAAGTTTTGTATGAGATAAAATGTCACGTTTCCGATTGATGAGCTATTAAAAGTTAAAATCCATTCACTGATAGCATCTTCAATACAACTTTGATTTGATCAGACACACATAAAACGTATATCTTTCGATGGCATCAATACAAACATTTTTTTTCTGACACAAAATCTTTTAAAGCGTCACGTTTCCGAGATTAAGCTATCAAAGTTGGACTGGTAGCGATCACAACGCTATATATATTATATGTACCCAACAAAATTTGCTTGTATAAATGTCGCAGCCAATTCGTTTAACACGCCGTTTCACATAATGGCGCGCCGGATTGAAAAACGCCGTCGTTATGTAATACGGCGCCCTCACGTTCAGCCGGATTGTGGTGGGGCGATACGTTCGATAAGCGGCGTCCAACGTTTAGCCGTATTGTCAGCAATTCCGATACCTCAAATAACCTACTAAAATTGTCCTAAAAGTCTTGCTAGCTGGCATGAGGAGTGTAGGGCGAAGGCGACGACGACATTTGTGACAAAAAGTGGATGTGTAATGTGAAATGCGAGTCGTAGCGAGCGCGCGTCATGGAGTTGTAGCAGGTTCTAAATTTGCTTATATCTCGAAAACGGTGCGTCCTATCGCAAAAATAATGAAAAATTCACCCCCCTTTAAGAAATCCCTGCCACGTAATTCTCAACATGTAGGTAAAAAAAAATAATGAAAAAAAATCGAAATAAAAAATGAAAAAAAAAAAATTAAAAGCAGGAAAAGCGGCCATTTCATTGTGACATGGTTGTCGATTGTGACGCCATGTTTCTTGTTATGATCATGCAGCGCCACTTGCGGTGATAAATGGAACTAAAACTTTCAAAGCGGTATCGACGATGCGTCCGTTTGTATAACGGCGGCACGTTATTACGCCGCTTTGACGAACGCGAAGAGCTCATTCAATGCGGCGTACTTTATTTTAGCCGAATTGTAATCCAGCTGAACGTGAGGACGCCGTATTACATAACGGCGGCGTTTTTCAACCATACATAATAACGGCGCGCCATACATAATAATGGCGCGTCATAAATACGAATTGCCTACGACATTAATATGACCATTTTCTTTCTTTCTTTTCACTTAGTTTTTAACTAATGTCTGACAGTTTCGGTACTTTATGCGGGTTACAAGTTGAACACAACAATGTTTTTTTTAGGGATGATCCTGACTAATAAAATATGATTCTGTTTAGTCCGTCCATTAGATTATCGAAAAATATTGGATACATGTTTTTTGTTTTATCAAATTAATAAAATTGACGAAGATAAAACGCATCAAAGATAAAGAGAGGCTTGTGACGTCACTTTCCGGTAAAAACTGTACTCAAATGTGACGTCACATGAGTTTTCGACACACTGTATCGTCTTCATTTTTAGATTACGTGAAAAAATAAAAAAAACTCTGTACAATATTTTTTGCAAATCTTTCTGACGTTAATTTTTTGTTTGTCAAACTCAAACTCAAACTCAAACTCAAAGCATTTATTTCAATTAGACCATTACGGCACTTTTGAAAGTCAAAAATACAAAAAAGAAAATCAAAGCTACAGTCCCAGTCACAAGGCATAATAACTTGAGAAAGTACTGTAGTTGCCCATTCCCTAGCGTAGATCTCTATGGAGAAGAATGGGCAAGAAACTCCATGGACACTCTTTTAAAATCAAAATATTGTTACAAAATCTTGGTTACATCATTAATTTTGAGATTATACATAAATGTGAGAACGATGTAGAAAGACGTGCACACTAAGAGCATCCAGAGTGAAAGATTAGATTAAAAATGTATGAATAAAGTAATTAAAATGAACCTTGGCAGCTAAGAGATGACCAGTCCCAACTGCCAGCGCCCGTTCACAGACATGACGCATGTACCGGCGCCATTCAACTCAACCATATTGAAGGGAACTAAATGACCCGACACACCCGCCACCATCAGCGAGACATTTAAGTGAGCATGACATTCTCTCAGTCACCAAGGCATATTCAAGTCAATGAAAGATAAATAAATGTAAATGGTGGCTGAACAGTACAAAGTACTCACACATGTGCTATGCAATTATATAATACTAAGAACTGGAATCTATACAATGCAAGTATATTTTTACAATCTTCTGCCGCTTCCACAATACATTAACATGGGAATCAATTCTTCATCTTCTTCTTTACGTGTCGATGGACTCAAATATAATAATAATAATAATAAATCTTTATTGGAACAAAAACACATTTTACAAATTGATTGCGTACGTAAATAGCCACATTAGTTACAAAACTGTGTCGCAGCTATTAACGCCCACCTCCAAGAGGGAGACACAGCGTTCCAGTACAGAGAAAACAAATAAAATAGTAAAAATTTTAAGTAATAAACAATTAAAGTAGTAAATAATAAAAAATTAAATAGGTAAGTGTTAGTTAAGTTGTGCATGCGGGAGTGTTGTATGTGAGTGTAGTGCGTGTCTGTGGGGTGTAAGTGTAGAGTGTGCTTGTGGAACCTCCCCACGAGCACACTCCTCGCTACGTGTATATGGTGTGCATGTCTGAGGAAGAAAGATATTTAGGGTTTAACTAGATTCTCCAACTCTTCGTATGTGAGGTTATGAAGCCATTGATCAATTTTCCTTTTGCAATCCCGGAGAGTACATGGATAAATTGTTAGAACTTTATTTATTCTATTATAAAGCACGGGACTGAAGAAAATGAACTGGCGGCGGACAATTTCTAATTTAACGGCTGGTGTCGGGCAAACTCTGTCCGTTCGGCGTTTATGTTTTCTAAACTCTGGGTCAAAAGACAAGTTGGAATGTTTACGCAACATTGTACTTAGCGCAAACGAGTGCCTTACCGTAGGTAGCTTCCATAGCGTGTACAATTCGCAGGTAGGGAAGCGATAGGGTTTGAAGGCCATAACCTTAAGAACAGCCCTCTGCGCCCTCTCCAAACGCAGCAGAAGACATTTACCAGCTCCACCCCAAGCCGAAATACAGTACGTTAAAATGGAATGAGCAAGAGCAAAGTACACAGTTTTCAGGGTAGAGAAATTGGCGGAGGTCCTTAGATTTTTAAAAACAAAAATTAATTTTCTAACCCTAGATACCAGTGATTTGATCTGCTCACTCCACGTCAACGCGCTGTCAACCCAGACTCCAAGATATTTTATTGAGTCCGTGCGCTTAACTTCAGGACAGCCACAGATGTCAGTCCTAGTTGTATGGCACGCATGAGCAGTCAGACGGAAGGGTGGGGCTGGCTGTGACGCTTTCCTTGGACTAAAAGTGATAAATCTGGTTTTATCCAAGTTGAGGGTGAGCAAATTCTGTGTCAGCCATCTCATAGTCACTCGCAAGGCTGACTCTGCCTGAAGCCGAGCTTCGTTCCAGTCACTGCCTCGAACCAGGATAACAGTGTCATCAGCGTAAGCAATTACTTTGGAGTTTCTTAGATCAAGTTTACAGAGCTCGTTTATGTAAACCAAGAAAAGGGTAGGTCCTAAGACACTACCTTGTGGTACTCCATAGGAGAGGAATGCTTCCTTGCTGGTGTGGTTGTTTATCCTGACGATTTGCGAGCGACCACTGCGGTAACTCTTAAATAGATTAAGCGGTAGGCCTCGTATACCAATCTTTTCCAGTTTTTTGAGTAGAAGGGGGACAGAGACAGTGTCAAAGGCTTTAGAAAGATCAAGGAAGATAGCGATAGATTTATCCTTGCTGTTAAGGTTTTGAGCTACTGAACCTATTAATTCTAATATGGCATCCTCTGTGTTTTTGCCTGACCTGAATCCATATTGGTTATTTGCGAGTATATTTTGTGAGTTAAGGTAATCCAGCAGACGTTTATTAATTACTTTTTCGAGGAGCTTAGATAGAATTGATAATACAGATATGGGTCTGTAGTTATTGACACTGTCTCTGTCTCCACTCTTGTGAATAGGGTGCACAACAGCCTTTTTGAACACCGTTGGGAATATTCCAGATGTAAGGGCAAGGTTGAACACGTGGCAGATAACTGGGACAAGTGTGTTTCTAGCACTATAGATTACATTTGCGGGGATGCCATCCCAACCCGCAGCACTAGTTAGTCGTAGGCCACGAATAAGATAATCTATCTCTTCGTTGTCCGTACCAAAAATAGCCATCGAGTTAGGGTGGACATCAAAACTGCCAGAGTCAGAAGTGTTGCTAGAGGTATAGTTTGAGGAGTTAAAAATTTTAGCGGCCAGTTTTGGTCCCACATTTGCGAAGAAGTCGTTGACAGAGTCAAGTGATTTAGTTGGATCTGGAGTAAGCGATAATAACTCACTGGCAGAGGACTCACTTTTTTGAAGGTTGGAGATAGTTTTGATGAGATTCCAGGTAGCTTTCGGGTTCTTGCGATGTTTTTCAAATTCATGTCGTTCATATTCTCGTTTTAATTTCTTTAACAGATTGTTGCAAAAAATTTTATATCGATTGTAGGTTACTTTTAAAGTAGTATTTTCAGCATCCCTCCTCATTTTGCGGTACATGTTGTCCCGGTTTCGAATACACCTAAGAAGCCCAGGTGTGATCCATGGCTTAATAATGCGTTTTCGGTTCGGGACAACAGAATCACGACTATTTTCATCTACAATTGAGGAAACAATTTTGACCATGGTGGATGCAGCAGTTTCAGCATCCTGACAACTCATAACGGGAGTAAAGTCAACATTCTCAAGAGCAACTACGCAAGCATTAATGTTTACACGATGCTGCCGGGAAGGTGATTTAGGGATATCTAATTTCAAATTACAGAAAACTACAACAGTAGCATGATCAGTAATTAGAGAGTCAAGAACTAAGGTAATAGCTGGTTTATTTGATTTTAACATAACGTGGTCAATGCAACTATCGTTGCGTGTCGGGAAAACATGAGCCGGCAACATGGCATGTGACGCAACAGCATTTAGGTACATGTCTGAGTTCGAATCAACCCAATTTGGTGCTATATTTATGTTGATATCTCCAACCAAAATAACGGTTCTAAAAGTATTTAATGAATTGAGGATAACATCGAGACTGGTAATAAAGTGGTGAATATTCCTATTTGAAGGTGACCTATATACAGCGATAAGCGCCACCTCATTTTTAAATTTGATTATAAGACAATTTGCATCAGCGAGTATAGGCTTTTCTAAAAGGAACTGTAACTCTACCTTAGTATACACCACAACACCATCATTTTGGTTTGAGTGATCAGAATAATTAGATACAAAACCCGGTATCGAGGGAAGATGAGGGCATTTACGTAACCAGCATTCCGATAAGACCACGACGTCAAATTGTGTCTTTATTCGATGCAGCAATATCAGGAGGTTGTTAAAATTTGCAGTGCTGCCGATGCTTCTGATGTTAACGTGAAAAATTTTTAAGCCGTGATTAACATTATGCAGGTATGAATCAACTTGTTCCGGGGAACATTGATGTGATGCTGAAGCTGAGAGGTGTTCTATATCATCTATTATTTTAACATTATCATTCATAATCTAAGCAGAGAACAAACAGGTGATTTGAGTTATTGAACGTAACATAGCATAATCCGAAATAACTGGAGATTGTACAGGAGAAACCAAGATGAACAGAATAAATCTTCCGTTGTGAGTATAGCGAATGTAAGTAGTAATGTGTGTATATAGTGATGTTACAATGATGATATAACATTGGTGACGTATTAACTAATTTTAGAACATGCATGATAATTACTAATAGGATATTTATATATTTAAATCTTCGAATAAATATTTCTACGTAGTAAGTTACGGTAATAATACAAAAGTTAAGCAAAACGACCTTACTACGACATACTATAATTAATTGATAAATACCTAGTCATTTTTTAAGGTCAGACTCATCCCTGATCATGATATGTTGGGCTCCATCCTTCTCTCGGACAAAAATTTTGCCATTCTTAACCCAGCAGTACTGGTACTTATTAGTGCTGGCAAAGTCACGGGCTAGGAAAAACAATCGTTTCATCTTTGGTGACAGATTTTCGGACACAAATATAGGCTTAGCAGGGCCGCTGATGTTTAGGTGCTCGGTAGATAATCTATTTTTTTCCTTGTTGTACTTTTTATACATTTGAATAAACTTTTCTTTCCGTAAATTGCTCGTAAAGTCCACGATGACAGTCCTAGTGTCGGAGTCTTTGGATCCTATACGGAAAACATCCTTTATCTCCAGAGGCTGAATGGGGACATTAAGGGTTGACCCTATTTTAACCACGGTATTTAGTAAGCCTTCTTTGGATTCTGATTTAGTTATAGGTATATTCCTAATTTCCACGCAGGACGATCTTGCACCGCGTTCCAGGTTCTCCAGTTTATCTTCTAGGGTTTTCAAATACGCTAAGTTATTTCTCCGTTCAGTTTCAAGTCGTGATTCCATTTCTTGTAATTTAATTTTAATGTCGTCGTAGTTTTGCGACAGAAAGTTAACCGTCGATTGTATACTGGAATTTTGAATTTTAATCTCCTCAACCGACGCACATAATTTTTCAAATTTACTATTCTGTTGTTCCTTGAACTCGAGAAACATGGTTTTCATTTCCGACATGAATGAAGATAGGTCGATATCCTGGCAAATCCCTGACTCAATGCATTTACGTTTGCTACTACTACGGTGGGTAACAAGGAGTTCACTATCGATGCAGATTAACTGGTCAGTTTTTGTAATATCAGGTTCGGAGGAGCTGTGATGCAACGGAGTCTTTATAGGCGCCAGAAGTGACGTCATAGGTGTTGAAGTTTTTGGTGGCGATCTATTTATCGGCATAATTTCTAATTTAAATAGTACCAGGGCGCGAGAGATTTGAGGAGAGGGTACTGCTTTGTAGTATTTCCAACTGTGTAGAACGGAACGTAATATGTACACAGTTATACCCTTATTCCACAAATACTGTCAGGTGACTTGAAGTCCTAGTAGGTTGATGAATAGATGAACCGTTGTTATCAACAATTTCTCTCTACTCCGCTCTCCACTCTTTATTTCAATGTTTACAATAAAATCTTATTGTAAACATTAATGTGTTCCAAATTCTGAAGTACTAGGCGCGCATAGCAGGCGACGACATCGACAGTACGGCAGCGGCGACGTCACCTTCAAGGGCGGAGCTAATTACTGTCGGTTAAAGATGGAGGTGTCCGTACCTTTTGTCCTTCGCTGGTGGGCGGAGAGTTGCGTGAGCGAGGCAGCACTATGTCCTGCCCAGAAGGTCGTGCGCAGGAGGTGGAGTTAGCGGGTCTTCAAGATGGCTGATTTAGTGCTCGGAGAGTGGTGTTGCTCCTATGATTTATGCACTCCTATTTTTTCGAACGGATTTTTTGAGTTTAGTTTTGATTTATAATAATTAAAATAAAACTGCGTGGATTTATTAGACGTGTGCTCGTCACCGAGGTCCGGGAGGAAAGGGCTAAAAAAAATAATGCCCGTCCAGTACAAACAATTAGTTTGCCCCCCTCCCCCCCACCTATGGTTGTGGAGCAGGACCAGCATTTAGCCAAGCATTTTTATCATCAATGTAATCCCCCAACTTATAATATGCTTGCCTACATAGTGTGCGTTTTATACAAGATTTAAATTTCGTCTCATTCAGTTGAAGAATGTGGGGAGGTATTTTATTGTAACATTTCAAACAGTACCCCATGAAAGATGAATCCACTTTAGCAAGCCTGAAACCTGGCTGAACTAGTTGGTCCCTATTTCTAGTGTTATAGTGGTGTCTGTCCCCTCTCTTACTGAATAAATGCCGATTTTTTCTAACGTACATGATGTTTTCATAGATGTATTGACAAGGTACTGTCATGATATTAATTTCCTTAAACAGTTCTCTTAGAGAATCGCGTCTACGTAATTCATAAATGGCTCTGATGGCTCTTTTCTGCAGAATAAATATAGACTCGATGTCTGCAGCCCGTCCCCATAGTAAAATACCGTATGACATAATACTATGAAAATAACTAAAATAGACCAGCCTCGCGGTATCAACATCAGTAAATTGACGGATTTTTCTAACAGCATATGCCGCTGAGCTTAGCCGTCCTGCAAGAGATGTTAGATGAGGACCCCATTGTAACCTTGAGTCGAGCGTGATTCCCAAGAAAACCGTTTTATCGACAAATTCTAGTTTCTCTTGATTCAATATTATGTCACAATCACTACTTTTGACATTTGGTAGAGCAAATCTAATGCATTTAGTTTTTTTCCCATTTAGTACTAAATTATTAGCGGTAAACCAATCGTGGACCTGCAGTAGGGCGTTATTTACGTCATCAAGATTAGTGGCACGTCTGTTTATTTTAAATATTAAAGAAGTATCGTCAGCAAACAACACCATATGCGGATGGTTGTTAAATAGATGGGGTAGGTCATTAATATATACTAAAAAGAGGAAGGGACCCAATATCGAACCTTGTGGTACACCCATTTTTACTTTTAAACCCATTGAGTTTACTCCATTTATTTGTACCTGCTGCTGTCTATCATTCAAATACGATTTTATTAAACTGAGCGCAAGTTTACCTAAACCGTAATGCTGAAGTTTCAAGATCAGGGTTTCGTGATTTACGCAATCAAATGCCTTCGAAAGGTCACAAAAGATTCCTATGGCATCTTGTGCCTCTTCCCACGCAGTAAATATGTGTTTTAATAAAGTGACACCGGCGTCAGTTGTACAACGTCCTTTGGTGAAACCATACTGTTGCTCATGTAATATTTTATTAGTGTTAAAATGGTTAAGCATTTGATTGAGCATTATCTTTTCAAACACCTTGCTGAAAACCGGCAACACGGATACGGGCCTATAGTTATTGGTGTCTTTACTGTCCCCGGATTTAAAAAGCGGTATTACCTTACTGAATTTCATTAGATCCGGGAAGACCCCTTGATCCACGCACAAATTAAATATTGAGGCTAAATACGGCGCTACAGTCTCAATAATTGAGGTACAAGCTTTGATAGACATACCCCATAGATCTTCCGTTAATTTGATCTTGATTTGCTTAAAACCTTTTATGACTGTTATGGGGTTTATATGCTGAAATTTAAATTCATTCGGACAGGCTGAAACGTTCGCTTTCAATAAATCAATAGAGAGCAAGGGAGAGGAATTTAAGGTTTCTGTACTTTTAAGTGGGATACTGGTAAAGAAATTTACAAATTCTTGAGCAACTTCATTGTTGGAGCTCACAAGGCCACGCGATGTCTCTAGTGTGAAGTCATTGCCTTGTTTTTTGTCATCTACCCTATTGTATTGTTGATGAGTCGACGTACACGATAACTGTCAAATGTTTGCAATGGATAGACAGCGGGTCTAAAATGGCCGCTTTAGCAGAATCCACGAAGAATCTCAGTATAAATCACGTTAAAAAATTAAAATGGACTTTATGGATATGGTTATAAAGTTCATTTTAAGAATTTTAAATTTTTAACGTGATTCATAAATCGCACCCCCCACCGAATAATATGGTAATGTGCTATTACGATAGTTTACGTTTTATTGCATATTCGATATTTATAGCATTGATTACACCTTGTAATTTTTTTTCGTAATTTTTCTATGCATATTTGCAAAAGTACAATAATTTCAATGGTCCCATAATGGACTTAACAATATTATTCCCGAAAAATCTTAACACACTTTTTGCACGAATAGTATCGTAATAAGTTGTTACAGATTATGCAATCTTTAACTTTTTCGGTAAGCGACGATTACCGTTTTATTCGCGTAAAAAACGCATATCTTGTTCCACGTAAAGTGTAATACAATTATATTCGTGTATTATTTTAATTCACAGGATTTGGTAATGTTGTTTTACACAACATGACAGAGACCTATTAAAATCGTAATGTCGTTCACTGTATAATAATAGTTAATATTCTTAAAGCAAGCGGTTTGTACAATAAAATATTACGATGGTGTCGGTACGTAATGAATGAATACAGTATTATTCATTTGTTATCCATTGTGATTGATGAGTAAATTTGTTTTTTTTTTGTGAATGGCTTCTCGCAGTTCAACCTAGGAGGTTGTCGTCTGCTTAACCCGACTATCCTGTGGGTGTCTTGAGTGTCAGGCCTCCAGCCAGGGCAAAAGACTTACAAACTAAGCGACTACACTTAGAGCGTCGCTGGGGGAGAAAAGCAATCGAACAGGCTTTAGGGGTTGATTTTGAACTACAAGCTCAGGCACGTGGGCTGGCTCGAGCAAGGGTTGGAGAGGGCATGGATCGGGACGTTGCGACGGTCTTTGATGGCGAGGACGGAATGACGGCTGTTTGCGTCTGTGCTTCTCGAGCGTGCTAGTTTCCCTACTGATCTCCTGAAGGTGGGTGGTAGCGTCATCAGGGGTGGCTCATGTTGGGTGGCCGATGAGATTAGAGGATTACGTTACCTTATAGCAGAATCGAAGAAGAGCTTAGAAAAGCGTTTCATAAACTGAAGGATAGTGGGCATTCTAAGCCTATGTGTAGACCATTAGGTCATTGCGGACATATTAAGGGGCTCCCGTGACTGAACCGGTTCTAGAGTCCCTGGATCCTATAGATATATCTAGCCTTGGTATACAGTACAAACACGACACCAGCGTATGTCATGATGGGACGGATCACCGCGGCAAATAGGCACAACATGCACCTGAGAGACAACTTACTAACAGGAAATGGAGCCTACCTATAGCAAAGGCGACTCGGTCACGAGCTGCACTGATATGCGACCCGCAGGACAGATGGTCGTCGAGTATGACTCCTAGATATCTATCTGGCTTGCTTTCCCAAGGGATAGGCTTACCGTATAGAGTGATCGGGCTGGGGGAGGTGGAATTGATACGCAGTTTAAAATAAAGAACCGCCTGAGTCTTATCGGGGTTAGCCTTAATCCTCCACTTCCGGATCCAAGCATCTAAGACGTCGGCTGAGGTTTGTAGGTTTTTGGCAATAGCATTCTTATAACGACCAGTGTAATAGATGGCCGCGTCGTCCGCGAACAGGGCTTACTGAGCCTTTTTGCTTCGACAGCACGTAACAGCGTAAAAGCGTGAATATAAGCGGGGAGATGGTGGCTCGAATGGAGTGACTCCTCTCCCCATTCGAGGTGAGGAGAGAGCTTCCCCGCTATTGCAATAGCGGAAGGTGCGATCCGACTGAGAGTCTCGTAGGATGAGCACGAGATGGTCTGGCACTTGGTACAGCTTGTACAAGCCGTTGTGCCAGACTTTGTCGAAGGTTTTTGCTATGTCGAAGAAAAACCCGCCCGTCATCGCTCCAGCGCTCAAATACTCGACTATGCTGTGGACCTGTTGGATACACGAGTAAACACTCGTGTATCCAACAGGTCCACAGCACGACCAAACGGTCCTGAAACCGAATTGCTCGTTGGAAATGAGACTCTTAGCCTCGGCAGTGTTTATGTTGCTTATAAATAAAGGCGAAAACACACAGCTGCGCACGGAGAGGCAACGGAGCTTTGCTTTGCAAGAAAATGTATGTGAATGTGACCACCGTAAGCCACGGACACACTGTGCATGACTTGACGTCATTAGTACATGCGTAGCTTGTTCGAACAAGACGCTCACATAGCTCATCGCTATCAATGGCGCTGTGCATGTGGTACACAGTATACACGAATACCCACGACCATAACGCAGTGGGCCATGCACGCTACAATTGTACATAGTCGTGGGCGTATAGTATTTACTGCAGTTGATACGTAGACCCACGTTATCAAACAAATGAATCCACGCAGCTAAAATGCACCGCGTGCCCGTGCACAGCGTGCACCGCGGCGGGTTTGCGCCTGTCTTTTTAATGCCGAACGCATACAGAAGACTGATAGGCCAGTAGCTACATGGTTCCGCCTTGGGCTTACCGGGTTTGCGGATAGGTACTGATAACAGTGGCCTCTTTCCATACCTGGGAGAAGATTTTTTTTCTCAAGGCGTCATTAAAAATGGCTTCCATTGACATTATTACCTGGGCGGGGAGGAGTTTGAGCACCTTATTGGTGATTCCATCAGAACCGGGTGCTTTCCGCGGCTAAAGCCTTTTTATGATGTCATGTACTTCGTTGGGTATGACTGGAGGCACAGGATCATTGGAGTCTTTTACGGGACTGAGAGCGGATCTACGTTCGACATCGGCATTTACTATGGCGAGGTGACATTTGTCTACTGGTTGAGAGCTGGTAGAGCACTGAGACTCCAGGCTGTCGAATGCGAGGCTCGGGGCGGATAAGAAGAAGCATCGAAGCCTCGACGGTGGCACGCATCTTTCTTTGCATTTGCCAGAAAGCTTGGTGGGTGGGCTCGAATTGGTTGAGCACCTTGTCCTATCGAGTGTAACGATGCCGCTTATGCGCTTCCTTACAACACGCTCTGTAAGTTGTGCATGTGAGCTTTGTAAGCATCCCAGTGTAAGTTGTCGTAGGCACGGATAGCTGCGTTCTTCTCGTTTATCAGTTCACGTACGTCAGCGGGTAGTCTCCATAACTTCATAACTTTTCACAAACTCGCAATTATGTATACTCGTATGTTTCGTCAATCAATTTGTTTGAAAGTTGCTTAGCGACAATTAGTACTATCTTGTCTAAAAGCTGCATTGTTTCTGATGAATTTGAATTGTGTTTGCTAGGCACCCAACCACAATAAAATAAAATAAATTAAATTATCCAGCAATATTATGAACTTTCTCTAATATTGCTAAGCTACTGGCAAATCAAATAATAAGTTTTTACTGTGTTATTTAATAAAACATGATATTTGCAACATTACATTACTGTTAATCTTTTGACACTACATATCGACGAATATTATTGTCATGTTATATTACTGTATACACTATCGCTTGGATAATATCGTAATATCATATTGCCGGCAGGCTTTTCGGTACCAAATTTCAACGAATAATACCGTAATGCATTAATACTTACAACGATATCGTTGAGGTTACACGCGAATAATATCGTAATGATGTGTTGCATACAATTGTTTTGTCCTACAATATCAGTAACATTATTTTCGTCAATAACTTTGTTTTGATATACTATTGCAAAAAAAATGCATACAGTAAAACAGACTGCAAAAAATTAGCTTTGTTTTGATGTATAAATGGCTATCGTAGGATTCACCCATGCTGAGATATATGCATAAAACAGTTTTTTATTTTTCCTGTAAAATTTAGAATTGTCGATTACCGGTTTATTCGGTGGGGGGTGCGTATTACGATTCTGCTAAAGTGTAAGTGTACAGTTCTTTCCTCAAAATCATCATAGATATTAATCTGCGTGGATCTAATTTATTATGACTTAACCATCATAACATCACGCCTTTAATCCCCGAAGGTATAGGCAGCAATGCATCTAACAGTACAGTACACCCACATTTCGCCAGTTCTGTGTAAATCCCATGTAACAGGGGCCGAGCCTATTGCCATCAACCGGGCACAAATCCTGACTCCATGGCTGCTACTGAGAAATTCCTGATGGAAAATCCAATAAGACGACATATTGATTGTGATAAGCACACAAATTCATGACTTTTATTTCTAAACCGTACTTACTACTTAATATGTTACTTAAAAATAACTCAAAGATCAAAATGGTTTAAGCGATCACTACACTCGATCTTAACCCGTGTGTGCGTGTATCTGCATGAACAATGCACACAAACATAGGATCGCAACGAATTTGCCTAAACTCAAGCGAGTGGATTTTATACTGCGGGCTCTTAAATGTGTGTCCATCAAATAGAGGATTACTCTAAAAAAAAAATTCGCCACGAAAGTTACGCGGAGAATACTTTTTGAAGAAACCCACATACACTTTTCAAAGATTTTAGATAGAACAGGTA
Organism: Xestia xanthographa; assembly: GCA_905147715.2. Lineage (NCBI taxonomy): Eukaryota > Metazoa > Arthropoda > Insecta > Lepidoptera > Noctuidae > Xestia > Xestia xanthographa. The sequence continues at coordinate 522,224 of LR990650.1, forward strand.
CCTATCAAAGTTATTGGGCGACAGTTGTTAATGTCTGATTTTTCACCGGTTTTATAAAGTGGTTTAACAATTGACTGGTTTGTTCAAATAAAGGCTCAAAGTTGCATGAAAATAACTGAATGATACGTTATTATAAATGAATGTTTGTAGTTGTGAGACACATTGTAACACTAATCCGCAGCACTGGTGTGGAGTGTGGGGCTGCCACAACTTGTCGACGCGTAGATAACTAGCGGTGTGAGCAACCTCCTGCGATGTTGACAGTTAATCAAGAGTTTAAGGTCGCCTGTCGATCAACGTTTGTTCCGGGACCGCTAGGTACACGTCGCGTCGGTTACTCCAACTGTAACTTCCTGTTTATCACGCGTTCCAGATTATACGGTAACATCGCTACATATTTGTGTATAATGTTACAAGCTCACGTCATCGTATATTTGTCTAGCTCTGCTGCCTAGCTCGGCTGGTCGCCGTCACTTGATTGGCGTTACATAAAAACATCGACAAGTTATTACACACGATAAATATTCAGCGCCACACGAGATCAAACGCGGTCTGTTCTGTCCGGAGCAAGTGACGCGTGATGTGTTCACACGAGAGAGGAGATCATATTCTGAGCTTATATTTGACCCCGTCTCACAAAACCACTATACCAACGCAAATAGAGAACATAATAACCTTGAGTGCAGCCCTACGTCTGACGAAGACTTACGACTTACTCGCCCTCGGGATAATTAATAGGTATTGTTGAACGCCGGCCTAAATAAGATGACATCAGAGCAGTCGGGCCGGGCGGCGGCGGGAGGTTGGCGGCGATATTACTCGAGATCGCGGCCAGCGCCGGAATTCACTCGCAGCTCGTCCTACGACGTCAAACGACGGCCAGCACCGACACAATGGAAGAATTTCTCATTACATCGATCTCGGCAGATAAACAAAATGCCACCCCTTGACTCTCTGCTGATTTATTACACGAACGCGCAGGCTCTGAACAACAAGGGATCCGCTATGTGTACTGCGTGGCTTCCTGAGCCACATAATTCATCACATAAAATGCATGTCATGTGTGCGGGTCAGCTACATGTATGCTATACGCTCGACGATGCGCGCGGACTCGCCCGGCTCACGGCTCCCGGCGACGCCACAACAAAGCGCCGCAAACGTGTCTTTGCTTTTGTTAAACACACCTACTCGGTTACATTAATTAACGTCAGTTCATCACAGGACACAAGTGCGCGCTATTCTGACCTCTATGCTCTCAGGGTTAGGTTACTCATGGCGTGCACGGGCCGAGCGGTGGAACGCCGGTGACGTAACCGCTCGCTACAAAGGGTTCCTGCTAAATACCTGCGCGCTCGGCGCTCGGCGCACAAATATTTACAGGCGCCAAGTATGCCGGCGGAGCGCCAAGCTATGCGTGTACTACTTACCCGTCTCTGGAGCAAAGAGCGCGTATTTATTTACGTGCTAACTTAAATTAGAGATTACATTCATCCTCTCCGTTGGGAAGTGGCGCGTGTTGCTCACGCTCTGGGTATATTGTGCTGGGAGCTCCGGGGGGTAGTTTACAAGAAACAACGCACCGTATTTACAAGCACTAAATAAAAGAACAAAGAATTTATTATTATTGACTTTACGTATAATGAATACCAAGTCGGGATTCATAGTACGCATAATGCGCGACACTCGAGGCCGCGAAGCTTATTTGTGCCCCAGCAAAAGATTATGAAGTCTGTCTGTAATGTTACGAGAGGGTGCAGGTGGCGGGGAACTGTGGCGAGGGGTGGGGAGCGGGGGGTGCTCATCAACTGACGACAAACGTATGCTAATGAGAGCTCTGATGAGTATCGGTGACAGACGCCGCAAATACACACACAAACGCAATGTTGTAAATTAACTCAAAACACCACAACATGATATGATTTGGTATGATAATGTCAATCAGTCACTGTAGATGCAGTAAGCAATACACGATTGGTTGACAAGCTGCAGAAAAACTTCTAGTGAGTCACGAATGACGGACTAGCATTCGTGACTCACTAGAAGTAAACACACGAGTGCTGCTTCAAGCTTCAAGTCAAACAACACGAGTGATCTGGCGATAAGCAACTAAACGCGCCCGCGCCGGCTCCACCGCCACTTGCGCTGGCACACAACTTATATTAGCTAGTCTCAAGTTAGCCGCGTTATTGTTCCACACAACTCAGTGGTCGCACGGACATCAGTCCGTGAGTCCACACATATTAAACATAAATTATTCTGCACAATATAATATTTCAACAACGCAGTAACATCAATATAATTATCCAATCTAACTCGGCCATGATTGAAAAAATGAAAAAAAAAACAAAATCCATTAATTGGGAGAAAAAAAGCAAATGTCCGCGCGTAAATCGAATCATATTGGAGAATAAACCAAACGCAATTGTTCCAGTCGGCCGGCGGAGGGCGGGCGGCCGATCCCAGCAGCCTGTTGTACAATCAGCGAGGGATGAATTAACAATTGACTAAAGTTTAGGAGATTGAGGCATTCACCGCACCCGCCGAGCTCTCGCTGAGAATCAAACAAATTAACGACCAACTTTCTTCGCTTGCTCAATCCTGCGTATTTTTAGAAATGAGCGCAAATCCTACTAAGACTCCTTTATGCTGCATTTATATCAAAGTAAAAAAGCAAAACAAAATATTCTAATAGTCGCAAAATAATCCGGTTACGACATCGTAGCCGCGAGCTACGGCGTAGCTAGACCATCGACTACGGCGTAGCAACTCGTTATGTGTTTTCCTTAGCCGTAGTCAGTGTTAGTGCGAACTAGTATTTATTTTAAACTAGCTGACGTCACGCGGTTTCACCCGAGTAGTTCCCGTTCCCGTGGGAGTACGGGGATATAATGTAGCCTATGTTACTCAAGGTGAATGTAGCTTTTTAATGGTGAAGGAATTTTTGAAATCGGCGCAGTGGTTTTTGAGTTTATTCATTACAAACATACATACAAAAATACAATTTTTTCCTCTTTATAATATTATTACTAACGTCCCGCAGTTTCACCCGCGTAGTTCCCGTTCCCGTGGGAGTACGGGAATAAAATATAGCCTATAGCACTTACGAATAATGTAGCGTCCTACCAGTGAAACAATTTTTAAAATTGGTTCATTACTTCCGGAGATTACCCCCTACATACAAACTTACAAACATACAAACTTACAAACAAATGTTGCCTCTTTATAATATTAGTATAGATTATATTATTAGTGTAGATAGTCGAAGCGTGCACAAGTAATGATGAAGGCAGGTATATTGTGCTCGAGTTACACGTAAAAGTTATTTGCTTGAGCCGTGTAACGTGAGACGGTTAGTGACGGGCAATTTGTCACTCTCCGAGCAATATTCAATCATCAAACGTCGACCTCGTTCCGCCCTAGTTCACATCGAGGTGACGAACAGCGTTTAACTTTGACTTTTGACGAGTTATAAGTTTTCGAAAGAAACAATAATATAAGTACCAATCCACACAGTTGTAAATGTAGGTAGATTTCATTTCATTTTTCAAAATCAATGTTTATAAGTAGATCAAAAAACCTCCACAGCCGGGTAACAGGCAAAAAACCTGAGTTTTTATTCCGATTTGTTTTCACATATGGAAGCCGCAATAATGTACCCACTACTTGTTATATCTAACTTGATGATAAAAGAGTGTCCATGGGATTTGTTGCGCATTCCATCATGCGATCAACGCTTTGGACTCGGCAACAACAGTCCTTTCGCAGTTTTGATGTCTCTGGTTGGCTCGTCTGACTGTGGCTCCATCATCTTCAACATCTTCTTGTTATACCGTTCTTTTTAAAATAAATGCGATGATGTTTGAGTTTGGGTTCCTTCTCCTTCTTAGCGTGTCGATGACGATTTAAATCGGGTCAGCCAAAAATTTGGCGGCGAGTTTGGCACTTTCAGTAGTTCTGCCTGAGACATAGTTAATGCTGGTTAAGAAAGGCATGCGGTAGTCAATCATACAGCTTGTTGAGTGGCTTCGGCGTCATGACCGGGGCCCGGGGCCTGGGAACTAGGGCCCACGGGCCTCCCTAAAGCGCCCACCCATCCTCCCCGACTTCTGCCCAGCAACCCATGAATTTATCATGAAGGCCATTATCAAACGCATCATCATATTATCCTAAATTATCTACTAACGTTAAACTAAAACAACATATTGACAGCGATGCGATGGTGAGTAATAGCTGTAAGCCATTCAAAACACAATAAAAATAAGTAGTACAACTTAGACATACACACTATGATCAATAAAATATCCCTAAAATGGTTCATTTACCGGACGAAATATGTTCTACTGTTGTGGAATAACAAATAGAAAACTTTATTTTTAAAACTTGGAGAAAAATGCAAAGTTCATTTATAAAATTACCGGTGAAACATTGAATAAGTGGGAACCGTGTTAGCACCGGAGATTGGTGTCAGTTCCGCCGGGTATTATCAAGAACACCGGAGTAGATTGTTAGGTATAAAGCGGCCAAACTACTTTTAAAAAGAACACCGGATCAGATTGTTAAGTGTAAAGTGGCCAAACTACTTTTAAGAAGAACACCGGTTCAGATTGTTAGGTGTAAAGCGGCCAAATTACTTTTAAAAAGAACACCGGATCAGATTGTTAGGTGTAAAGCGGACAAACTATTTAAAAAAGAACACCGGATCAGATTGTAAAATTGAGGTGTAAAGCGGCCAAATTACTTTTAAAAAGAACACCGGATCAGATTGTTAGGTGTAAAGCGGACAAACTATTTTAAAAAGAACACCGGATCAGATTGTTAGGTGTAAAGCGGACAAACTACTTTTAAAAAGAACACCAGATCAGATTGTTAGGTGTAAAGTGGACAAACTACTTTTACGAAGAACACCGGATCAGATTGTTAAGTGTAAAGCGGACAAACTACTTTTAAAAAGAACACCGGATCAGATTGTTAGGTGTAAAGCGGCCAAATTACTTTTAAAAAGAACACCGGAACAGATTTTTAGGTGTAAAGCAGCCAAACTATTTTAAAAAGAACACCGGATCAGATTGTTGGGTGTAAAGCGGACAAACTACTTTTAAAAAGAACACCGGATCAGATTGTTAGGTGTAAAGCGGACAAACTACTTTTATGAAGAACACCAGAACATATTGTTAGGTGTAAAGCGCCAAACTACTGTTATGAAGAACGACGACTATGGCGAGATAAACTTGTTTACTTGCAGAATGTGCCACTGCAGTACGTATCAATCTAGAGGTCGCAGTAGGTGCTGCGTGCCGGGCGAAGATAAACATGTCACACGTCCGTCAGGCCACCGCCGCGCGCCGCACCGCGGGGAACAGTAGCCACTGATTGATGGGCACATCGGTTAGCTACGACGTGACTTTATCATAACCGTACTTTACGTAACTGGCATGAAAAATAATATTTTTTAACATTTACTTTAAAGTAATTAAATATAATGCTAATATTACGTTGCCCGCGACCTTCGTTCTCGTAAAATGATTATAAAAATATTACTTCCCTATTTATATTGGATTTTGTTAACAATCTCAAGGATTTCAATTGTTGTGCACGGAACCCTACTTTTTTAATAAAATTAGCAAAAAATACTCCTTAAAACATCAGCTATCTGTCAGCAAAAGTTTCGTAAAAATCAGCCCAGCTGTTTTGGAGATTACCCGGGGCAGAGAGACAGTAATTTTTTTAAATGGTTTTTTGTTATTGTAAAGTATATTCGGTATACTTTTATTTAGAAAAAGCTGTTATTTTGAAATTACAAACAGATAGGTACTTCAATTTTATTTATTTGTAAGGGTATATTGCAAGGGTGATTTAATTGCAAATAAATGTTACTACTCCAATTATTTATTGTGGTATACCTATTTATTTAAGCACACTAAACATCACTGTCAACATTCTTAGAAAACAAATATTGTTTTCCTTCAATTATTTCTTAGCAGTTAAAGCCTCGCTAGGGCAAATTAACTTCGTTTAGTGAACAAATCGCACGAGCGCATTAAACAAACGACTGTTGTTCCCGACGCCATTAAAATCCTATTTCCCGCAATCGACTCGCTATTAGCACGCAATGCTCACAAGTAACAACGCGCCGCCCCCCCCCACCCGCACCCCGCGTGCTCACATTCATTACACGCGTTGGTGCCGGTGCCTGAACCTGAATGGAGGCGCAGTCTAAATGTACAGTCGTGATCAGACAAGCAGCTGAAGCAGTCGACGGAACTGCGGATGGCGCCTTAATTACGCAATTAAACTACCTCCATAAAGCTAAATGGTGGCAAGTTTCCGCCGCGTGCCGCGCCAAGGTCACCGCGCGGGACAATTGCTTTGTCATTTAATAACAGCAATAGGTATCGCCGCGCTGTCGTTACAACTTGGAATTGCTTCTACTGCTTTCATAAATTATTTATAACTTATTTCACCGTAAAATATATTGTTTGTTGGGAAAGTCCCGGCTCTCGTGAAGTAGAAACATGAAAGAGTGACGCACGCGCACGCACCCCGCCGCACTACAAGGTCTCTGTAAATTAACTGTTATATACACCCGAGGTAAACGAACGTCGGGGAGTTTCCGTTCCCCATAAACAAGCTCTATTTTGCTTTATAACATCCAATTAAAATGCTAATTTATTTATTTAGTCGGCATCGGTGCGGCAGACCCATGTCTCTGCGAGGCTGCGCTCACACGCGCGCACATCGGTCGACGTACTACTTGTCACACTTTTGTCATGTAAAGTTCCTGTCATTAGGCGTTTTGATTTTATAAAGAAAAAAACGGCATTAATTTTCACGAATAGTCGAAGCAAATGTCTATGAATACTTTAAACGTAAACAATGTTGAGTAAGTAGGTGTCGATATTGTTATCTAATACGTTTCCCTAAACAGGCTGTCGATGTAGGGTTGACTCCATTTCAATAACTTCAGTTCGGGCGTAACATTAGTAAAGGCGACGTTATTTGCCGAAGTATTTCAGTAGGTACCTACCTACCTACGTCAAATGCCGTCGCCAGCTCGTCCAAAACTGGATTTCTTCGTAAAAAGATGATTGCAAACACTCGGCGATATCGCATGACAGACTGTCGATAACAGTCGCCAACATTTTGTGATTTTGTCTCTCTCGCACGTATGGACTGGTGAGAGCGGGCAAATAGTGACAAGCACGGACAAAGGACATACCCAGTTATTGCAGGAAGCGCGGGAAACAGCGACGTTATAGTAACGTCACGTCACGCCAACCCTCGTCACGCCGCGTCATGCGTCACGAGTCACGCGGCGAGATGACCTCGTCATTGATGAACACTTGGACAGCTGCTGTACTATGTACAAAAGTCAGTGGCGTACAGTCACTTACTCAGAGGTCGCTCGCGCCCCTCTAAGAGGACGTGGAACGTGAGGCAGAGAGCTTCATTCCAAAGTACTATTACCAGTACTTAGTACACGCACACGCTGTAACAAATCTACTTGATCCTATTAAAATAAAAGGATAAGCAGACTTGTTCAAATACAATTTTAATTTAGGAAAGATAAAAAATACAGCTAGTTATAAAAAACTACCTAGCACGCACTCAGTTTTAAAGTTTATGCACTTAGATGGACAATAAAGAGTTTACCACACTGTAAGAACGGGAACAGGCGTCAGGGTAGCAGGTCGATACCGGAGTAACCTTGAAGTTGTGCTCTGAAGCAGTAGAAACGGCGGCAGCGCAGATCTCAGAGTTCACTAGGACAGCTCAGCAGCAAGACAGTGCAGAACTCAGGGCCAGACGTAGGACAGCCCTGCGAGACCAGTAGACGGACAGGCACGTAGTGGGAGTGGGGTACGTGGGAGTAGAAGTCCCAGGAGAAACTTTCGTTGGATCCCCTGGACAGTTTAAGAATCTCACCGCCAAAACCAAGCTGCTCTCTCATACCCTCAAATCAGATTTCCGAGTCGACTTTTTTCAGCCGTCCGTCAGCTCGTTTCTCCCAAAGTAGTCTTCTTCTTTTCAAATCTTAGTTTTCTTAGTGTGGCCATCATCTCAACTGACAAGTGTAATCGGCCAGGACATATACATGAGTGCGTAAAGAATTTTATAATATAATTTAATATTAAGTTATTTAGTAAACAATCATAATAATCTACAAAATATAATGGCTAAACACATATTGATAAAAATAATTCAAATTATACAAACCAAAAAGAGAAATCATAGAGCTAGACCATAGACTGAGCAGAAAGAGAATTAAGAAACTAACTGACAGTTTGACAATTTGACGCTTGACGTAAATATCACAACATGAAAATTATAATAATATTTTATTTCAGCTATTTCCAAGTTAAAGAATCGTATTTAAATCGATTTGCTGAGTGTAGATATATAAACAAATAAAAAGCATGATAAATAGTATTATGAATGATGAATATGAAGCGTAAGTATAGCATAATACTATAACGCGCATGCACTTTGTGAATAACCGAACCCTGCGTATGCCTCCCTAAGTTTAGGCGACTCTCAACGTATTCATATATATTATATATTCAACTGTGACCAACACGTAATCTACCTGCAACCTGTTACGCCACACAGCGACACAGTAAGTAGGTAATGCTCGAACACTGTAACTCCATAGTGACACAGTAACGCCACATTGATACAGTAATGCTACAGTAACACCGCAACGCCTGTCGTGTCTATGAACTATTACATTTATTAAGTGGAGATAAAAATACAGTGACTATACAGGGTAGAATTTTTCAATGCCACCTGGAGGGAAAGTCCTTGAAATACTGGAGACAGCAAATTTTACTCAAAGGAATCATTCCTTTGTTTTGAAAAAGAAACAAATCTGCATTCACAGGTTTTCGAAAATTCGCTTGCCACACTCGGAAATTGAACCGACTAAAGTTCGAAAAAATAACATTTTGTACCTTTTTGACATCAATCGATAGGGTCAATCATATGGATCAAATCTCTCTAACAAACATGATAAATTAAATCCAGATCCATCCCGGGTTCGATGCCCGAATGTGGCAAGCGAATTAAATTAAAGGAATTTTTCATTTGAGTAAAATTTGCTATAGTACTCTAAATACTGGAGAGCATTTAGAGTACTTTCCCTTCAGGTGGCATTGGAAAATTCCACCCTGTATTTAAAAGGTCCTGGCTACAACGCACTCAAGGGGAGAATTAAAGGAGGTCTTAATAAACTATACTTGGGTTGGTGTCAGGTCAGGCCAACTCTCCGGTTCAGGAGTCGGGGCAGTTTCAGAGTCCAAGGCGTCAGAGCAGTATTGAAGAACGGCGATAGACCAGATCAGCACTGTGGTGCAGGAGTCAGGGCAGCTTCAGCTCCACTGCATACTAGTTGATGAAGTCCGTAATAATGAGACGATTGGTTTTACGTTTATAATACCTTTTTGTTTTATTTGTGGCTAGTTTTCATAGTTTTTAACTTGTTTTAGGCTTTTTACGTTACGGTACTTATACGTAGGTATACTATTTTAATTATTTTGCTGTGTCGGGGTTTTTTAATGGAAATAGACTCGACCATAACCTTTCCTCACATGTTATGTACGTAGAATAGATAAACCGTGCTGCAATGTGGCATCTGCACCTATTCTCTGCCTATTTCTTTTTCTTTTTTAATAGGAACTCGCAAACACTAAGTTGGCATTATTTGACCTCATTTGCACGCTAAGTAATAGTGTTATTTGACATGACGTGCATTCGAACTGGCGTACCACTCGTATTTTTTTTTCGAAATAGCGTGCGTCGAAATAACGTCATTCGAAATGTCATGTCACTCCCTAATGAACCGCTAGCTGATACAAGTACGTGCGTTACTGTGTGCACGCTATTTCGAAAAAAAAATACGAGTAGTACCTACGCCAGTTCGAATGCACGTCATGTCAAATAACACTATTACTTAGCGTGCAAATGAGGTCAAATAATGCCAACTTAGTGTTTGCGAGTTCCTATTCAAAAAGAAAAAGAAATAGGTATAGGTGCAATAGGCAATAAGGTTTGTTACGAAGGAAATCAATTTAGAATTCGAACAAAAATTACTAGGAGAACATAATCAAGAAGGAAATGTTGGTGGTCCACCGGAAGCCGTGTGGTATCCGGCAGAGTAGAATAGAACCAACCCTTTACACTCACGGGTGTCGTATAAGGCGACTAATGTCTGAGGCAGAACACCTTGCGCCTCCGTAGACCAGAGAATGGGCAGCAGCGTTTTCTGTTAGTCTTTCATCACTGCGATCTCCAATCCGCCTGCCAAGCGTGGAGTTTACGGCAAATTCCTCCCATCATGGGAGAAGCTTATGTCCAGCAGTGGACGTTATGGGCTGTTGTAGTAGTGTAGTAAGTACGTAACGTAAAAAGCCTAAAACAAGTTAAAAGCTATGTAATAAAAAACCTTAAACCTTCCTCTTGAATCACTCTATCTATTAAAAAAACTCGCATCAAAATCCGTTGCGTAGTTTTAAAGATCTAAGCATACTTATGGACAGACAGACGCGGCGGGGGACTTTGTTTTATAATATGTAGTGATTATGAATAATTGTCATAACTAGTCGAGCTGTAGTCCCGACTCAGTGGTAGGTAACTATAAGTAAACTACAAACACCGCTCGAGTACACAAACACAATAGCATATTTTACAATAGAATAATCTCGCGCTGACTGCTGCCTTGTTACTAACTTTATACACCCACAGCGCGTTTCATCTCTGTTGTTTAACTTGCTCGATCGGTCCGTTTGCGTAGGTTTCTGCTCAAAGCTCATTAATTGCAAGTGAACTTTATTGGGGATAAAACGCATAAGTTATGCGGCCGAACGAGCACGCCGCGCTCCGCGCGCCACACGCCACGCTCGTGTTCACGCTTCAAATCAAACTGAGGAGATCAAGACAGGATCACATGACGATGACTTTGAAAACCAATAATTATAATTTTAGAATAATATCATCGAGCTCTCAACGTATCATGACCATCATCCGTCCCTCCCTTGCCCCTATTGATCCTGTAGGTGTAGACGATATTATTTTATGATACAATGTAGCGCGACTTCAAATTTAACTACCAGTTGTTGGAAATGTATGTTTTCCGGCGCCAGATTTATTGTTTCATTAACTTTCCAGAAATATCAATCAATTTATTTTTGTACCATGCTACACACAGTAATGGAAACATACCTTACATTGGAGGATATGGAGATATTGTTGATATATTCTACAGTGTCCACTGAAATAACGAATAAACTCATATTTATGAGGTGAGTGTAAAAGTGGACATCGCCGGCCTGTGTGAGGCCGGCACATAACATAACACTCCGGTGCTCCGGGCAACGCCTATGTATACATGTGTGCGCGCGCGGTGCCGCTCCGATGACTCGGGCGGTTTCCTCTCGCGATGATTTACTCCGTCACCGCGCTACTATTGAACTCATAAATTGGCAACTTGCTCCCTTTTACTTAGAGATCGTTACCTCGCTCTAAATTATTGCTTATTTGCTTTTTCCTGCTTCGTAACTTTTGTGAAAAGAAATGTTTTTCTTCGACATTTTCCCTGAATTCCAAATGAAATAATATAAATCTTCATCGTTATATATTGGTGTCATAACAAGCTGTACCACCTAATAGAGTCCCGCAGACTGTAGAGGTTAAGAGTCCGTGCACAAAGAGCAGTCGCTAGAGTTTAGGCAAATTCGTTGCGATCCTATGTTATTGTGCATTGTTCATGCAGATACACGCACACACGGGTGAAGATCGAGCGTAGTGATCGCTTAAACCATTTTGATCCTGTAGACGATATTATTTTATGATACATAATATTATAAAGTCAGTACGGTTTAGAAATAAAAGTCTGGAATGTGTGTCTACTGTATATTTATCACAATCAAAATAGAAATGGTTTAATTTTGTATTAGAAGAATTTAGATACATATAAACATTTTACAAAATGATAAATAAAAGTGCGAGTTGGACTCGCGCACTGAGGGTTCCGTACAAACTATTTAAAGGACAAGTTAATTTTTCTGGATCTGGGAATTTTTGCGCGAAAGACACTTGCGCGAAAAGACAAATGCGCGCATGGACTTTAGCGCGATTGGACTTATGCGCGAACGGACTTTTGCGCGCCTGGACACTTGCGCGAATGGACTTTTACGCGATTAGACTTATGCGCGAACGGACATTTGCGCGCCAAGACACTTGCGCGAATGGACTCTTGCGCGAAAGGACACTTGCGCGACTGGACTTTAGCGCGACTTAATGGCCTCTGAGGTTCACTCTGTAGAGTAAACATAACAAACCCCTGTTATTTATACTTGAAGGTGATTTTTTCTTTTGGTTTTTCTGTTATGGATGTCATGTCCATGGTTAAGGAGTCGCTGATAACGAAATGAGATCAAAATGAAAATCCAAGATGGCGCCGAGGAAAACTTCTGTTTTTTCCATCATGGGTGTCATTTTTATGGTTTTCGGGGTCGCTGATTACGAAAATGAGGTCAAAATGAAAATCCAAGATGGCGCCAGGGAAAATTTTTGGTTATTAAGTCATGGTTGTCGTTTTCATGGTTTACTTGGTCACTGATAACGAAAATGAGGTCAAAATAAAAATCCAAGAGGCGCCGAGAAAAATTTTTGATTTTCCGTCATGGGTGTCGTTTTCATGGTTTTTGGGGTTGCTGATTACAAAAATGAGGTCAAAATAACTACTCACTACCGCTACGCCATTCGGGTCGTCAAGGTATATCTACGTGAACCACTTGGCATCAATAATACAGGTATGAACTCCAGCTCGCTTGTTTTCCAATTATGATTCGATAAGTTGCGGAAATTAAAATTGATAATCAAGTTGCCGAATGAAAAATGTTCGGCGTGGTGTCAGCTTGCGTTAACATGGCGAAGTAACGAGCGAGTGATCAGTGTTTCAGAGAGGTACAAGTTGCGTAAAGTTAATTAATAAGTTATTTAATAAGTTGAGTAGAAAATTAGCCGAATTTAATTAGATACAGTAGCAGACAAGTTTGTTACGACGCTTTGCGACGAGCAAGGACACGCGACAGCTGCTTGCGTACGAGGCTTTGTGCGGGGGCTAGGTTTATTCTACAGAAACGTTCTGCCAAGCAAATAAGTAAGACTAAAAAAATCTTCAGTGCTGACTGATGAGTTGGGGCCACCTGTATGCTTAGTGAGAGTTTTTTTTTACGTCTTGAGCGCGTTAACGTTTACGCAAATACGTGAGCGTAATACGTGAGAACTACATATTGTGAGTGATTTTTAAACGCATCGACTATCGTTAACTTGCGAGTGTGAGATCTAATAATACATTCGCTGTCTGCCGTAATGAAATGTTTGGCCGACAACTTGCTCACCTTTTTTTTTTTTTTTTTCGGATGGGAAATCATCAAATAACTCCTCCCGCTCTGGGCGGAGCAGGAGGGAGTGTCAGACTTTTACTGACTAAAACCCATCCATGTTCCTTCATCGCCCTTTGTGTTCCGGGGCCACGGTATCTCTTTCGAACAGTCCCGCAACCCCGGCAGGCATCGGTCCTTACGGACCCCTTCCTTTATGCTGACTCACTTTGAGGCGCGCGTGGAACACGAACGCGCCGTCGACACGGCCTGTCGTCATGAGACGGACGGACGGCGAGCTAGCCCATAGCCCACCGTCCACAGGCCCGCGCCTACGGTGGCCGGGGGCCATGTGGTGGTGGCCCCCGACGCCCAGGGCGTGTCCCGCGGCGGCCGGGTCGTTGAGAGGTTCTCTCCCTCTCACGTTCCGCCACCTCTTTCTCTAGCATTACTGCTTCGCAGAAGGAGGTGACGGCGTCCCATTCCGTCTCGCTCCGGACCATGGCTTGCACCAGGGCTGGACGCGAGAGGTCGCCGCCGCCGATCGCCGCTTCGAGAACACGGCGGTGCTCCGCACACGCGGGGCACACCTCCACCGTGTGTTCCACCGTGTCCTCCGGTCGATCCTCACAATTGAAGCACCCGGGCGTTTCCTCCCGCCCGATTCGGTGCAGGAACCTCCCGAACACTCCGTGTCCGGTGAGGACCTGCGTCAGGCGGAAGGTGAGGACGCCGTGGCGTCTCTCAAGCCACTCCTCAAAAAGGGGACTTAACGCCACTATCGTGGCGTATCCTGCGCGGGGTTGCGACAGTCGCTCTCTCCATGTGGCTATGAGATCCCGCCGGAAGTCTGTCGGCTGAGCGACAATTTGTCGCTGCAGCGGAGTTTCCCCCACAGCGTAGCGCCTCCGCGCGCCATTCATGCAGGCGCGCGAGGACTATCGCCTCCAGATCCCATGGCGGTAATCCGGCAAGGAGGCTCGCCGCCTCGCGGGTGATCGTGCGGTACGCCCGGGCCAGCCTTACGGCTACCACCTTTTGGGGCGCGTTCAGATAGTGGGTGGCTCGCCGCCTCAAAGAACGCGCCCACACCGGGGCCCCGTAAAGGGCCATGGACCGCACGACTCCCGCGTAGAGCCTCCGGCAGGAGGCGTTCGGCCCCCCCAGGTTGGGCAGGAGCCGCCTGAAGGCAGCCCCAGTCCGTTCCAGTTTGAGGGCCAAACGTTGGAAGTGCTCCATGAAGTTCGACCGGCTGTCGAGGACGAGTCCTAGGTACTTCAAAGTCGACTCGACACCGATGGATACCCCTCCTACCGCGAGTAAGAATCCCGGAGGTGGCGCATTCCGAGGCCCATGAAAGCACATGGCCTCGGACTTGTGCAATGCCACCTCGAGACCCAGTTGCCGGATCCTCTCAACGACTATCGCAACCCCGCGTGTCATAGCTTCCGCCGCCGCCACGTGCGACCTCCCTTGGGCCAGCACCAGCGTGTCGTCAGCGTAGCAAACTACGCTGACACCACTAGGGAGGTCGGCGCGCAGCACTCAGTCGTAACCGATGTTCCACAAGGACGGCCCTAGGACCGATCCCTGCGGAACACCGCAAGACATCTCTCGCCGGTTTCATTCTCCGCTGCGACCGGGATAGATGACGGCTGTGTCCATCAAATAGTCCCCGACCACTCGACGGAGGTAGGTCACCCGGTGATACCGGAGTGCCTCCCATAATGCAGCTCCAGGGCATTGAGTTGAAGGCGTTGGCGATGTCGAGAGACACTGCCAAGACAACCCCACCCCTGGACACCGCAATCCCCATCGTGAGGGCTCTCACGCGCATGATGGCGTCCACCGTAGAGCGCCCCTTGCGGAAACCAAACTAGTGTTCCGCAAGATCCGGCCCCGTCTCCGCAAGGTGCTCGGCGAGGTGGTTTGCAATTACTCTTTCAAAGAGCTTGCCCACCTCGTCGAGCAGCACCACGGGCCGGTATGCGGACGACAACTTGCTCACCTTAAATGTTGATAAATCGGTATATGTTCCATTCTCCATTCGGTCGAATCTGTGTCCCTCAAACTCCTTTACCATACAAGCGCATGTCAGTGGTTCCTTAACACAGTGTAGCTGCCTCTTCCTCGCCAAATCGTCTTGTGTAATGTATCTAGGAGTACTCATCGACCAGCGTCTCAACTGGCACCCCCATATCGCCAAAGTCACGTCCCGCATACGTAAGCTAATATATGTTTTCAAGAAGTTGCGAAACTCTGCTGATCATGAAACCCTGAAATTAGTATATTTTGTCTGTCCTGACGTACTGCTTGCCCGTCTGGGGTGGTGCCACCCAAAATGTATTTATCCGCCTTGAGAGAGCCCAGAGAGCTGTCCTTAAGGTAATGCTCTCTCTTCCACGTAGGTATCCCACTGTGCAGCTCTATTCCGACTGTAAGGTACTCACCGTCAGGCAACTTTATGTGCTCCTTTCGACCCTACGCAAACACTCTGCCCGCCCTCCAAAGGAACCGACTGGCAGGCTTAAGCATAACGTTTTTCCCCACGAACGCCATAGAACTGCCTTTGCCAAACGCCAATTCTACGTTAATAGCATTAATATGTACAACCTCCTAAATAAAAAAGATTAAAATTTATTCATGCCCTAAATATAAATGCAAAAATTTACTTAAAGATTATCTCCAAACATTAAATTATGATGACACTGAAGATCTTCTGCTGGGTAATTTACAATAATAAGGTACTATACATCAACCAACCCAATCCAACCAAAACGGATGTGTACTGAGGGACGGATGGTTACACAGACACACCTCATTCTTTCTCACTACACACATCACACATCCTACACCTACACACCACATACGCATTCACACACATCCTACACTTACTCATTACACACACACACTCGGACCCCACATTTATTCTCCTCACCACTCACTTATACGTTTTCCTTTTTGTGTTTTTCTCTACATAGTTTAAAATTAGTTTAAAATTATCCTGTTTTCTTTTACACCAATTGCATAATGTTTTAAAGTCCTGTTTTATTTATTTATTATACCATGGCTTTGTCTTGTTATTTATGGAGAATCACTGACTACTAAGACACATGTACATACACCTAGTTTAGGAGTCAGGGAATTAAAATTATTGTGTCCTATTATAAGCGTTATATGCTCTTAGTTTTTGGTCCTTGTTATAATTATGATTGCTTTTGGTGAAAATAAAGAATTTATTATTTATTATTAATTTGTTTCGCGTTAAATCACCGTGAGAAGTGGCGCGTACCTACATTAGTAACCGGCCAACGAAAGTTTGTGTTGTGATTTGCATACAGTTTTGAATATTATTGTTAAAAATAAAGACTAGCCCATCAAAAACATAAATGTGAAATGAGAGCCTAGTTCAATATTATGATATATGCCTTGGTTGTTGACTTCAAAGACAAAAGAAGTGAAATCTAAATGGGTGCCAAGTTCAATGGTCAGTCCTGAAATTGAATTATAACAACATAAAATATCATTTTTTCTTATAACTTAGGAGAATATATTGTAGCCTAAGGTATCAGAATCAGAATCAGAATCAGAATCATTTATTTGTTAAACATAGGTATACATTAAGGATCTTATAAATAGTGGAAGCTCTTGCTATGTTTTGTCGTTACAGACATACAAATTAGAATAAAGAGAAAAAAAAAACAATTAAGATTACAAATAAAAGGTCTGACTTAGCTAGTTTTCATATACGAATTGCTGCGCGCCAGAACTTGGCTTGACACGCTCCCGCGTGTCCTAGATCTTTTGGTGTGTAGTGAGTGACCTTGATCCATCTGTGAAGTTTGTAAAACTAGTTTGTTACTTTTTAGGCATGGTTATTTCACCACTCTCACAGTGCTCTCACTTTTTTCACGCTCGCCAGTGACTGCGTTTTGTATTCGAATTGCACTCGCTTTACACATGCAAACGTTATCTTAACTTCCTTTCGAGAGGCACTCGATTGTCATTATCGACGACGTAAACTAGATTTACGCGATCGAGACGTTACTTGAATTTTAGTACCTATAACAGCGCGGGAAACAGAAAACACAGACCGTGCACCACTCGTGCGTGACAACTGCACTGGCTCGTGCCTTAATGAGTGTAGCACAATCAGTTGTGACTTGTGACATAAACACTGTCACTTCACTATCACTAGACAGCACGAGCGTTCTCAACCGCTATGAGAGATGCGTCCCTAGTCCCTACGCAGATTCATTCCTTTTTTCCGGCTCATCGCCAATCTCTACCCAAAACCTCTTGTGTTGGGCGAGTACTTTATTGTGTTTTCATGTCGCGGTAGCCATTATCCTATGTCACGGTAGCTACGCCCCATTATCATCTTGTGTAATTATAAGCTTATGACGAGGCTGCCGGGAATGTAGGTTCTCGGTAAACTAACTTATTAGCGAAAATTATTATAATTATGTTATACTATTCACGAACGATTGTGTATTTCATTCCAGTGTTCATCAATGTTTATCAAGCTGGCATGCTGCGGGCCATGCTTCTTGTACAATCGCTTTACCACATGTGTAATAAGTGGCCGGAAGAAACTGGATAGCCATGACACAAAACCGCCAAAAGTGGAGAGATTTGGAAGAGACCTACACTCAGCATTGGGTGGCCAAGGGTTGAAGAAGAAGAAGAAGAAGAAGAATGAGAACCCCTGTCGTACTCGGTTCAGGGCTACGGCACTGACGTTGCCATGTGTTCACGCTTAATCACTGTAAAGCGCTCCGATGTGTGAGCTTCCCTCGCCTTCCACCTGTTCACGCTTGCCTGGGGTTACCGCACCTTCTGCCTGGCTAGGAAACGCAGCACGTATCTCATAGGGTTACATGAATCTTTGGCGCCCGGATTATTTATTTATTATTAGGATTCTACCTGCAGGCGGCAGCTGGAATTAACTTCAGGTCCGACGTTTCTGCAAGTGTCAGGACAGATGCGCTAATCGCATCCACCCCACATCAAGGACAGGCTTGCCTATAAAGTATTCATACCACTCTGCTCGCCGTGGCTCCGTCACGGCTAGTGTTGTGTGATCACCTGCCTATACATCCACTCTGCTCGTTTTGACGGAGCCTTGGCGAGTGTGGCGAGGATACTCCAATCCAGCCTGGGGTGCGAGGCCGCTACCGTCCACTGCCCGCACCACACTACCTTACGCTTGAGACTGCGTGCGGCTCCTACGGTGACCACTGACGAACATGACCTAGGGCAGCGCCTAATTTCCAACCATCAACCAGTGAAAGACTCTAGACTCTATCACCCATTTCTATAGTCAAGTTAAAGTAATTAATTGAGTTAAGGTAATCCATTACTTATCCAAATATTTTTATGCCATATACAAGAATTAAAACGAAGTAAGAACCAGTAAAATAGGGAAGCTATGAATTCTTACTTTGGCAGTTAAAAAAAAACAAACAAAAACACAATACAAATAATGACTAAGTTAGGTACAGATTAAAAATCGTACTTATCTTAAACAATGACTTTTAGTCAAGTAATCACTTTGAGTTGTTTATAGATGCGGGTGTAAGAACCGTAAGAACCTTCCCCTTAGATTCTGTGCTTGCTCTGAAGCTAATAAATGTGTTTTTAAGTGGGTTCAAATTATAATCAAGTCTACTTACCCGCTCACAAACTAGCTCTTCGTCACATGAGCATGAGCAGCACTTTATGTGCGCCCACCATTAATTGCGCGCTTTATGTTGTGTCGCGGTGATATGTCTCCTGTGTTCACTGAGAGAACTCATCGCTTAAATGATTATACTAACTTACCTCGCAATTATACGTATACGTAATGCTCTTTGATGGAACAATATTACCGTGAACGCTGCATTACTTTATATTGTAACTTACGCTCATTCGGCGGGCCGCATCACAGCGGGCCTAAAATGGCCGCTCTATAGCAGAATGTATGTGTCGCCCTCCATCTGTAAGGTCACACCGCGCACTACACACCATACACTGCACTCAACGCACTCTCAAGCATTAAGAGGGCCCTTCCCAGCCCGTCTATCGTCAATGCGAGCATGGTCGAAAAGCTTGTTGTTTAATCCAGCCACAGCGGCGATATTCTTTCAACTCCCCTGTCTTACCTAGCCCCGACCCCGCACTACTCGTCTCTCCCGCACACCTCATACGCCGCCTAACGCGATAACATTGAACGAAAATAGTGTTCAAAAATGTATTAAACTTGTTCCAGGAAATAAGTGTTTCAAGTTTGTGAAATAAATGTTTGTCATTTAGAATCTCCACTACATTTTCAAGGCTTCTATCAGGATGTTTTCTTTAATTTTACAATTTATGAGCACATTATGAATAGCCAAAGTTGAGGTAAAGTTTGTGCAAAAAAGCAAATTTTGGAGGCTTATACTGAATTTGTTGCAACAAATTTTTATTTTTTGCTTTAATAGAAGCTAAGATAT
Organism: Xestia xanthographa; assembly: GCA_905147715.2. Classification (NCBI taxonomy): domain Eukaryota; kingdom Metazoa; phylum Arthropoda; class Insecta; order Lepidoptera; family Noctuidae; genus Xestia; species Xestia xanthographa. Next base: position 542,076 of record LR990650.1, read on the forward strand.
AGTGCACAAGATACCTATTAGGTCAAAAAAATTCAAAGATAATATATGTAACAACGGCATGATCACGCACGAGCGATGGTATGAAAAGTGTATGATGACGCTAATAACGAACATTAGGTACTATTATGACGCCACTGCCACTGGTTTATGTGTCAACGTGTGTACGATAGCATAATACATATATATGTAACTGCCGTGGTTTTACAAATGCTGCATATTTGTTACGCTGGGGTTTGGTTACTAATTAGGTAGGTACTCATCGACAAAATAACATGCTAATCAAAATAGTGCGCGTAGCAAAAGACAAAGAAAGAGGGTAGACAGATTTGTCTGCTCCTAACAATTTTTTCCAGCCACCCGCATTCTCCAGTTAACCCGCGATCATGGCGCTTGCAACAGCGTCGAAATATCGGGAGCTCAAAAATAAACAATAATCACGGAAGATATCCCGTAAGTGACATTTGTAGTATAACATGCTAATCATTCAGTATTACATACTGATGGTTGGTAAATACATAGAGACGTACTAACATACACTTATTAGATCCTCTTCAAAAGTATGTGGCGACTGTGTCTCACGTAGGTACCCCTCCCTTGCGCAGTTGTTAAGAATGTAATATTTTTCTAGAAGTACTTAGTGTAATTATTTTAGAAAGTTTCACTTTGTTTTTTCCCACGTTCCCACATCTGCAAAGCAATTTAAGTTTTAGGTACTATTGTCTTTTATGATTCTTTATCTTTAGTTAAGGTTCCTTGTTTTATCTTTTATTGTACCTATTTGTATTTCCTGTGTTTTATTAAACTTTTAGGTACATAACAATCGTATTGCCGCGTCCTTCAGAAGGCTTCAGAAGAGGCGGTCAGTCTGTTTAAAAATCCGATCGTGCGAGCCGTGCGAGGTCCTTTACTGATCCCGATCATTACTCGCCGTGATCTCGTTTATCTAGTTTTAACCTTTCATATAACATTATTTAAGTTTATCTTTTCGTGTCAAGCGTAACTGATAGCGTTAGTTACTTGATATTTTAATAAATTTAAGCTTTACTTATCTACAACTTTTTGTGTATTCATTTCTTGTTCACGCGGTCGCGAATCCGCACAATTAAATGAAAACTTTAATAAAACATTCTAATATGAACATAATAATAAGATAGACAGAAAGTTCAGCCCGTACCACAACATCCTTTGGACTGCCTCTTTGATACTTGCCTTTAAATGAGGTTCACCTTCATGCAGTAAACTCGCAGGTATAAGAAATTATCTCGTGTTTGTCGGCACAAGAGGGGGGCCCCGCGTGCACACCTGGCCCCTGGCGGGTGGGCCCCGGGCCCCGCGCCGAATGTTCAGCATACAAAGAGTCGTTGAATAGTAAAGCGATGCAGAGCGTCACCACGGCACAGCGGAGCGCGGCGCGGTACTCTGGCGGTCGAACACAAGCCTTACCGCGCCTAGGGTTACCAGAGCCTAAAATCGAAAATCTGGTCTTGGAGAATGAAAAATCCTGATTTTCGACAAAAAGTCCGGTCTAGCCCAAAGTTTACCTACGATCAAACTAAAAACTGAAATTTTAATTCAGTTCAGAGTTAGAAAAGTATAATAATAAATCATGTTCAGTAATCAAAAGTTAAACGTAAAAGTGTTAATTATATTTTTATTACTATAAATAGCTTTTAAAATTGATTTTAACCGCAAACATTTTATTGAAGAATTGCTTACAACTATAATGTTTCCAGTTCCTAAATATCTATCTATAATATCTATAAAGGGTGTAAAACACCTCACCAGATATGGGGGTCAAAGTTCCAACTTTTTGACAAGTTTTTTTTTAATACAAGTTTTTGTTGTAAGATTTTTACTTTAAACACCTCCACGACCCCCGTACTGTTCAATCCATCCAACAGCACAATGTTTTGAGTCCGTTACATTGAGTTCTACCACAAAACATGATTTTTCACCTCAAAAAAAAGTCGTTTCCCAGCAATTATTTTTGCGTAAAGTTACATAATTTGATGTACAGAATGCTTGGTTGACGGCTTCGTGATGAGGTGGTTTACACCCTGTATTAATCCTTCGTTACTACGATGACTCTAATAATGGACTTCACTGATAGTCTGTTTCTTGTATGAGTCGAAAAATCCGGTCTGGCACAAAATCCGGGCGAAGTCCGGATTTATCCGGTCAGATGGTAACCCTAACCGCGCCACCTGCACCACGCTCACTGCGATGTACCGTTAACGATCTGTTGTACGATTGTGCTCATCTCACTACTGCTCTCTATCAGGTGAAGCAAGGAATGCACAAAGGACTCATGAACACGACCCTGGACTCCCCGCGTGGCTGCTGAAGCTTCATATCTATAAGGCATGTACTTCGTACCTCCGTTCCTATACAATTATGTAAGTCGATGTTACTATCATCACCAACTTTATAGACAAAATGACTCCCTGTGTGTCGACGCACTAGTACTAACAACGTGAATGGAATTAATTGAATAGCTCTCCTATCCGTTGACCTTTTCTTATATACTTTCGTAAAGTTCGCGTAGTTAAATATCGTGTTCCGGTAGAGACGTCAGAGCTGTCTCGAAGTCAGCGGAAAGCTGTAAGTATGGTAACTCTTTGAAACTGAAATGAACTTAAGAATCAGTATAATGCAGTTACTTTGTTTCTAGCAGAAACTCGGTGGCGCTGACCAGTCCCGCAGCACCCAACAAAACGTTATTATGTACGCCAGCATCGTTTGTGTACCCTGTGTATTGTATGTATAATTTGATATATTCATAAAATCTATATCTATACTTAATACTTAATCTATATCTATACTAATCTATACTTTCTATACTTAATATTATAAAGAGGAAAACTTTGTTTGTTTGTTTGTTTGTTTGTAATGAATAGGCTCAAAAACTACTGGACCGATTTAAAAAATTCTTTCACCATTCGAAAGCTACATTATCCACGAGTAACATAGGCTATATTTTATTCCCGTACTCCTACGGGAACGGGAACTACGCGGGTGAAACCACGGGAAGTCCGCTAGTGATATTATAAAGAGTTATACAATTTATTTGAATGTAAGGGGTAATCTTCGGAACTACTAATCCGATTCTGAAAATTCTATCATTAACGGTAAGCTACATTATCCCCAAATGCTATAGGCTACATATAAAACGTTCCAGTGTTAATTTCCATACATAACGACGGGAGTGAAGCCGCGATAAAAAGCTAATATCATATATTTTATTATTACAATTTCTCTCCTAAGCGACCATGTCTGCAAATTTCAAAAATTAAAATTGGTTAGTGGGCCAGGATATAAACTCTTTAACCAACAACAACAACAACAGCCCATAACGTCCACTGCTAGACATAAGCCTCTCCCATGATGGGAGCAATTTGCCGTAATCTCCACGCTTGGCAGGCGGATTGGAGATCGCAGTGATGAAAGATTAACAGAAAACGCTGCTGCCCATTCTCTGGTCTACGGAGGCGCAAGGTGTTCTGCCTCAGACATTAGTCGCCTTATACGACACCCGTGAGTGTAATGGGTTGGTTCTATTCTACTCTGCCGGATACCACACGGCTTCCGGTGGACCACCAACATTTCCTTCTTCATTATGTTCTCCTAGTAATTTTTGTTCGAATTCTAAATTGATTTCCTTCGTAACAAACCTTATTGTGCCAGAGAGAGACAAAAAGTAGCAACATCAACAAGAGGTTTCCTTGTAACTTTGGGAGCTGACTGTACCTACTGTACAAAACACACGCTAGAACACAATAACCTATTCGTCTCTCATACTCGCTGAAGAAGAATATTCCCCGACATCACGCCTCCACAAGACGACATGTAGAAATGAAATTGTCAGTTTACGACGAGCGAAAACGTTCAGGCATATTGTGCAGGTGGAGAAAGGTACTTACATGTGGAGAGCCGCCGGCGCCGATCACAGACTTGGTGCGTCACTCCGGTGATGGCGCAAATACGACGACGTTTTAGCATTTCCGTGCGAATCATATTTACCCAATCGTTCAGCGCACAGATCCTCGACGACGAATACATTACAATACATTTAAGTACTCGTGTATGTATCGGATATTCGTAGCTACTGAGATATCACTGGATTTTTTTGCGATTGTTTCAGTTTTTCGCCCTATATAATTTTCGGATTTGGCCCTCAGCCTAGCCAAGCCAAGTTTGCTTTACAATAAAATATTTTTTTGAGGCTAAAGACAAATAAAATACTCGCGTCTTTTTTTACAACAGCTTATCTACGTCTCCATACATACATATCCTTACCCGGTATTTGAAATTATAACAATACTTAATATATTCGCGTGAAAGCGTTTTAATCTGAAGAGACTGAAATAGTGCTCGCCTCGGTACCGGTCCGGTAGCTGTGCGAACCGCCCCCATAACCAAGCCCCGTAACAAACAAAAGACTTCGGCGCTGATTGGGAACAGTTCCGATCCTACCTCCTTTTTAGGTGCACAGTCTCCCACGACTGTTAACTTCGGTAGCAGGGCTCCCCCTCACATATTCTCCTCCACCTAAGGGACTTCAAGCCGCCGCTCACTTGCTGGCCATCACTGGCCAATCGGAGGAGATCAGCACCACCAGAGTTGCAAAGAGTTGCAAGAGCAGAAAGGAAAAAAACACGAACACACTACTGCGCTGACACCTCATGGCAAGCTGCTCTAGCTCCTTCGGCAGGTAATAGTAGTGGTAGTCTAGTGGATGTGCAGAAGAAGTTAGATGCTTCCCAAGATGCTGTGGCTGAATTACGCAACGAGCTCAATGAGTGGCGTCAAAAGGCAACGGTATCTGGGTCACCGTCGGGTGCAACGAACGTAAACTTGCGTCGTGGAGCTGGCCTCAATGTGTCGTTCGCTAGTTTCGCGCCAGCAGTTTTGTCGCCGTCGTCACCGAAGAAAGCTGAGTCTGCAGAATGCGCTCCTCTTGCGCCCCACTGCCCCGCTCTCGTCCCGCCGGCTCCTCCACCCGCCGCCGCAAGGCCGCACGACACGCTACCTATTTCTGCAGCGCCTGCAAAGTCTCGACATGTTCCTGGAGATTTCACTAGCGTAGTCGCAGGTATAACTACTCCCGCTGGGAAGCCCGTGCCTGAAAAGGTACCAATTCGGGCTGATGATGGTTTCGTGACGGTGGTGAGGAGGAAACGCCACCAACGTACGAACAAAAATCGCTGCGGCACGGCTCCATCGGAGTCCAACGTGCCTATTCGTGCCGCGAAGCCGAACACACCGGTGTACATCTCCTGCCTACACTACACCACTACAGCGGAGAACATCGTAGAGCACGTGCGTCAGAAGACCAAGTACGTGGCGAGAGTGGAGCTGTTGGAGTCGCGCCGCAAAGTCAACTTTAAGGCGTTCGTGGTGCGAATGCCAACGTGTTATCTGCACCTCGTCTTGGAGGAGGACTTTTGGCCGCAGGGAGTGGTGTTCCGTTGCTTGCACGGGCAAGTGCCACATGAACGCACGGTGACATTGTGCACAAGTGAAGTGATATTAACGTAGTTTTAAGGTCCTTTATACTAACACAGTTTGTATTTTATCACATGTATGTTAGGCTGTAAGGTATTTATCTATGGGCCAAAGTTGCCTGAAAATAAAGGTTTTATTATTATTTCCTTTATTCATTTACAAACAAATTTGTTACATTTTTAAATATTAATTAAAAAAATATATAAAAAACATTTAAAAATATAAAAAATTGTAGCCCACCGGTATCGGGAACAGGGTCCAAGCTACCGGCGGTCAGGGCTCCAGAGAGAGGCACCTCCTAACAATACGAGCCGTGTCCAGGAGTACCGCTTTCTGAATCAAGCCCTTGATCCAGCTGCCTAACGAGAGCCTCCTCAGGTATTGATCGAGGCTCTTGGCAATTAAGCCATGGGCTGATACGACTATCGGCACAATGATTGCTGAGTCCACTTCCCACATGTCAACAACGTCGCGAGCCAAGTCAAGATACTAGATTTGTTTATCTTTCTCGGCTTTCACGAGGTTCTCATCATGTGGGACCGTTATGTCAACAATCATTGCGCGCCGCTCTGATCGATCCACCACCACTATATCAGGCTTATTGGCTACAATAGTCCTGTCAGTGATGATGGATTGATCCCAGTACAACGTGATACAGCCATTATCGAGAACTGGGTCGGGCACATACCTATAGTAAGGCACTTCCGATTCCACAAGGTTGTATTTTAGAGCAAGTTGCTGATGGATAATCCTGGCTACAAGGTTGTGTCTATGCAGGTACTCTCCGTTAGCTAGACGAGAAAACCCAGAAATAATGTGACGGATTGATTCGCCTGGACGGTGGCATGCCCGACATATGTCAACCGTGCCATCCTTCACAATAAATCTCCGGTAGTTATTCGTCATCATAACTTCATCCATTATTGCACAGACAAAACCTTCAGTTTCTCCGAATAGGTCCCCGGAACGTAGCCAGGCTACGGACGCTGATAGGTCTACATCGGGCCCATGGAGGGCCCGGAAAAAGCGTCCGTGAAGCTCCTTACTCTGCCATACCTCCCTGCGATCGTTAGTGTCAAGCACTGGAGGTTTGCGCCAGTTCTCTTTAGCCAAGGAGAGCGGGGTGAGGCCCTTGTCCATCGTGGTGACATCTCGATGCATTCCCACATCGGTTCCTAGGAAATATTCCCTGAGGCTGCATATCTCGCGATTGTGGAGAGTCTTAGCATTTAAAAAGCCTCGACCCCCACACTTCCGCGGGATATACAGTCTCATAACCGAAGAACGTGGGTGATGCATCCGATACGCCGTCAACAATTTACGGACCTTCGTATCCAAGGCGTCTAGTTCTGTTTGAGTCCATTTGAGTATGCCGAAAGAGTACATCAAAACCGGCATGACCCAACCGTTGAAGGCACGCACCTTATTGCCACCTGATAAAAGACTATTAAGTACTTTTTTCAGGCGGCCAAAGAAACGCTCCTTCAACGATTGCTTCATGTCAGCAACATTGACGCCCAGCGCTTCCGACATACCCAAATACACACATCAAAAGTATCTAGGGATCAACATATATTTTTGCAATAACTTTTCTCCTGATTGATATTAATTAAAATTTTCTTTAAGGATTCATCAAATAAAGTGTTTTCGTTTGTCACAGTAACGATAAACCAAGTCACCTTTGCATTAATAAAGAAATTTGCCATTTTCCTAATAAAGGGATTTTTGACATTTGAACCACTAACATTAAAGTTCGAAAAAATGACTGAAAACACAGTTTTCTTTAAAATTTTATTGGGTAACTTAAACAATTAATAATCCGTGTTTCTACCGCGAACACTAACAACACAAGAACATCGGTTTGGCATACTCAAAATGAGTTCATCCAAATCACGCTGTGGAATGGTCGCCCATGTTCGTTGCAACAACAAAAAAAGGTCTTCTTGCGACTGGATACCCTCCATATTCGGCAGAGCTCTTCTCTGTAGCATATCCCATGCATGCTCAATCGGGTTCAAGTCTGGCGACTGAGCAGGCCAGGGCAGGACATTGATGTTAGCTGCGGCGAGAGTCTGTCTTACAACTCTTGCGGTGTGCGGTCGTGCATTATCATGCATTAACTGAAATAAGGGACCGATTTGCACTTGTAGAGGAACGATGACGTCTGATACAATCGTCTCAGCATAAATTTGAGCGTTGAGGTTGCCTCTGATTAACTCTGGTCCGGTCAACTGTACCACGGTTCACAGAAAAAAAAATGGTCCAGTCAACTGTAACACTGTTAAATTTTTTTACCATGGTCCAGTCAACCGGACCTAGCCAACTGTACCACGGGCAAGGAGTGCAAATCAACTCAGTTCTTCCGCCGATCCAAATACCCGCCCATACCATGATGGTTCCACCACTATAAGGATGGACTTCCTGGCAGGATTTTAATCGCTGTTGGCGTCCAGGGGTTCTCCAGTGTCGTATACGTCTTGTATCCGGTCTCATACCAAAACGAGACTCATCAGAAAAGCACACGAAACGCCATTGTTCTTCTGCCCAATTTCTGTGTTCAAGAGCCCATTGATATCGAATCCTACGATTGTGCATTGCTATAGGTGGTACCCGTAGCGGTCTTCGGGAATGAAGGTTCACTTCATGCAAGCGGTTTCTGACTGTTTGGTCGCTAATTAAGTTCCCTGAAGAGTGATGAAGCCTCACGGCTAACATCATGGCGGTTATTGTTGGAGCTCTTCGAGTTAAGATTTGAATGTATCGGTCTTGTCTCCGTGTGGTGCAGCGATACCGTCCTCCATGGCGCTCAGCCACGGTACCAGTGCTTCGGTAACGTGTCCAAAGTCGACTGATAACACTCTGACTTGTATTCAGAGCTAAAGCTACAGTACGTTGCCGGGAACCAGCTTCTATCATTCCCACGGCTCTGAGCATTTCTTCCCTGCTTAAATGACGTCGCCGCTCCATAATAACGATGGTTTTAATCAGTAGTAGGGAAACAGTAGCACTAATAATGTCTTCAATGCGTTGTATGTTTTTATAGGGAAAATATTGACAGCTTATTTTCATCTTTTACTCGAATTTGATTGAGAGTTCCTGATTCAAATTATGAAATGCACCAAAAAGGATCCATATAAATTTATAAAATCATAAATTTATTACAAAGCCACATCTCAATCTCAAGAAATCCGCATAAAAATGCTTGATCCCTAGACACTTTTGATGTGTGTACTTATAGGTTTCGGTTGCTGAGAGGGATCGAAGAGTTATGGAATCTGAGAGCTGGGTTCCCACAGATTCCACAATCTCCCCTCGTTTTACATGCATGACCGCACATTTGTCCACACCAAATTCCATCCTGATGGCGTTACTGAAAGTTTCAGTTGCCTTCAGTAACTCCATCAGTCGCAAATCGTTGGGGGCAAACAGTTTTAGGTCATCCATGTAAAGGAGGTGAGATATAACCTGACCATCTTTCCGCAACCGATAGCCTAAACCTGAATCCTCCAGCAGTGTGCTTAGAGGATTCAAGGCTAAGCAGAACCAAAGCGGACTCAAACTATCGCCCTGAAATATACCTCGCTCTATCCTTATTGGCTCGCTATTCCTCTGAATCTGCCGACATCCTGGATAACGAAGGACTGTCCTCCATTGCCCCATACATGACATCAGGAAGGTGCGCAGAGTTGCATCAACTTTATACAACTCGAGCACCCTCATGAGCCATGTATGTGGCACCGAGTCATAGGCCTTCTTATAGTCTATCCAACATGTCGACAGATCCTTTCGGGAACGGCGAACCTGGTGACTAATGGCCATATCAATGAGGAGTAGCTCCTTAGTACCACGGGACCCGTCCTACATCCATTCTGAGAAGCGGACATGACAGAATTGTCATCTATGTGTTTGCTAATTTTAGTTCTCAAAATGGATGCAAGAACTTTATAGACTGTCGGGAGACAGGTGATCGGTCTATAATTTTTGGGTTCCGCAGTACTACCCGATTTATGGAGCAGGTGGGTTATACCTGGTTTGTATAACCCACCTGCTCCATAAATGTGTGTGTATTTGGTATTATGCTTGACTGTGGTGGAACCACAGCCTGCGACGGCGTGGCAATGACATGGTTACTCTGTATTTCAGTCCGCAAGCGATCAAGTACGGTATCATCCAACATACGATTACGCTGGATGACCCGCACCTGATCCGATAGTCGTTGTGCCGACACGTTGACAGCTGGCTCAAGCACCTGAAACAGAGAGAGCATCCTAACACGGTACGCAGTCAGGTTGTTTCCCCCCTCTGTAGCCCCATAGTATGCGCGCATGACATTTTCATTGATGGATTGCGTCCATCGCATGCGCTGCACACTTCCGCCGGGAGCTGGGACCCTATCAGAGGCCGGTGGGCCTCGAGGTCCTAAGCTGTCCGGCGGCCGGCGTCCTCCCCGTCGACGAGCAGGTGGTGGAGTCGTGGGCGGAGAGAAATACTCGTCGCTCGAGCTCGACGCAACTGCCACGGCCGGTGTCACAGCGCTCACGATGGGGCTGGGTTCCGGCGGCGGCGAGGCGGAGCTAAGCGACGAGTCCGGAGGCGGTAGGCGTGCGCGACGAGCAGCAGCTGATCTTGTCAACATTGGCGTTGTTTCATTTCGTTACTTATTTTGTTGGATGGTTTGACTCTTTCATTTTTACATAATATGACATATGTCAACGGTCACAGATTTTCTTTATTTATGTTTCTTGTTATAAAAAGCAGATCTCACGTTGTAATTTTTATGGGTATTCAAGACTATTATAATTATAAAAAGGGAACTGGTATCTGGTTGTTTAAAATAATATCTGTAGTAAATAAATTGCAAAAAATTTGTTGAATGATATTTCAACGACTTGTTGACTCTAGTGTTGCCAGCTTACTCCGTTATTATTATTTCCTTTATTATTATTATTAATACCAGAAGGAGGAACAGACCGTCCTAGAAGGAGTGGCATCAGACGTTGAAAGGCAAGGCTCCACATGTAATACAGGCTAACACTGCGGGTTCGGTAAAACTGACCTCCAACGCGGTAACGCCAACTATTCCGCAGGCAAGCGGTCGCAGGCCGTGGCATAGCCGCCGCACTAGACGACCGAGACCTAGCCAACGATCAGCCAGCGCTGCAGAGGGACCAGCGCAGCACACAGCACAGCGACCCGTTCTGAAGGATCAAGCCGCGGCCAAGCGAGCTCGCAACGAGACCTCATCACCTCGGGGGGAGGACAAGTGACCGCGTCTTGATAAATAAATATAATAAATAATAATAATAAAACCGAAGCTACGCCAAGCTGCAAGCTCCAACCTCGACGTCACAGTCACCTGCGGCCTCAAGGCTTGTCAGCAAGGAGGTGTCAGACCAGGAGCTTGCGGCCATCCAGAGGAAGATAGTCGCCGTAGCCTTGCCTGCACCGACCATCGAAGCAAGGCCGGTGTTCCTCCTAGGATCCTCAAATTGTGGTTCGGCAGTGACCATACCTTAGCCTGGCTGAGGACACTCTTCTCCGAAATGCCTCCTCGCAGTAGCACCTCGCTAGCGCACAGGAGGCAAGCGACGAGTTAGATGCGGCTTACTCAGTCCTGATGAGCATCTTCGCGGAGCCGATCTATATTGGGTATTCTATGTGTTAGAAAAATTCCTGTTCTGCCCAGAGGCTGCCCTCATATAAGGCAAAGTAAAAGAAAGATAGAAAAATAATTAATTTGTCTCGCATACACAGGCCAAAACATGATTGAAATTAACAATTTAACAAACGATATAAAAAGTAAACTTAAGAAAAACTAGAAGAACTTCACGAACCCACTCTCCGCGAGATCGTCAGCAAAACCAAGGAGTGGCTGGCCTTTCTCGGAAACAGAGGTTCCCACCCGTCAGCAAAGATGTGGAGGCCAGCCCCTTTTATTGTACAATAAAATAGTGCTCGCTCGATCTATGGCTACATTATTATATTAATAATAACTATATAAATTGATAACTCGATAACTATATAATTCAACGCGAAACTAGGCAAACGAGACGGCGATGAGCTGCAGGTGGGGCAATTTGGAGTTGGACGTCGGAATCGCCGGGGTCACCAACTGGCTAGTTTTATGGAGAAGAGGGCCTCTCAGAGCCCCGATGGTGCAACTAGAAATGAGATTGACTTCATCATGTCAACCAAGAAGCAAATGTTCAATGATGTCTCTGTGATCAATTCGGTGAAAACCGGGAGCGATCACCGCATGGTAAGAGGCACATTGAACATCAATATCAAGCTTGAAAGGTATAGACTGATGAAGTCTACGCTCCGTCCAGCACAGATCCAAATCCAAAACCCCGAGAGCTTTCAGCTTGAACTCCACAACCGTTTCGAGTGCCTAGGAAGCTCAGTGGACGAATACAACGATGGGTTCGTGGAAACTGTCCATACGACCGGGTCTAAGTTCTTCAAGGCGCGTCGTACGGATCAGAACAAGAGGCTCTCCGATCACACTCTCAAGCTCATGAAGGAGCGGCGTGAGATGATCCTGCAGTCTTCAGACGAGGCGTGTAAATATCGGCAGCTCAACCTCCGCCGCTTTAATACCGAGCGTATTAAAGACGCGATTGAGCGGAATAAGGGCTCTAAGGTATTTGCAAGAGATCTGGCTATTGGGCAGAGCCAGCTCACGAAACTGAAGAGCGACGATGGTAGGATCTTATCCGCCAAACCGAAGCTTCTGAGGGAGATCGAGAGCTTCTATGGACAGTTGTACACGTCACCTAGTAAACCCGTCGTAGATCTAGCAAACGACCCAAGAGCTAGACTGACCCGACACTATACCAAAGACATCCCGGACGTCAGCCTGTACGAGATTAGGATGGCTCTGAAGCAGCTCAAAAACAACAAGGCACCGGGTGATGACGGAATTACGGCCGAACTCCTGAAGGTGGGTGGAAAACCGGTACTTAAGGCCCTTCAGAAGCTGTTTAATTCCGTCATACTTGAGGGAAAAACGCCACAGGCATGGTGCAGGGGTGTGGTGGTACTCTTCTTCAAAAAAGGTGACAATGCCCGGTTGAAGAATTATAGGCCCATCTCACTTCTAAGCCATGTCTACAAGTTGTTTTCTAGAGTCATCACGAATCGTCTCGCGCGCAGGTTTGATGATTTCCAGCCACCCGAACAAGCCGGTTTCCGAAAAGGCTATAGCACCGTAGACCACATACATACGCTGCGGCAAGTTATACAGAAGACCGAAGAGTATAACCTGCCTCTCTGTTTAGCGTTTGTGGACTACGAGAAAGCCTTCGATTCGATCGAGACCTGGGCTGTACTGCAGTCTCTCCAACGGTGCCAAATCGACTATCGGTACATCGAGGTGTTGAAGTGTTTGTACAGAAACGCCACCATGTCGGTCCGACTTCAGGACCAAGTCTCGGAACCTATTCTCCTGCAGCGAGGTGTGAGACAGGGAGATGTCATATCTCCGAAACTGTTTACCGCTGCACTGGAGGATGTCTTCAAGGTTCTGGACTGGAGAGGGCTAGGCATCAACGTCAATGGCGAGTACATCACTCACCTTCGGTTTGCCGACGACATAGTGGTCATGGCTGAGACCATGGAGGACCTCAGTACAATGCTCGATGACCTCAGTAGAGCTTCCGGAAGAGTGGGTCTTAAAATGAACATGGACAAAACCAAGGTCATGTTGAATGCCCATGTCACACCCACTACTATCAAGATCGGAGACTCTACACTCGAAGTTGTAGACGATTATGTGTACCTGGGACAAACGGTCCAGTTAGGTAGGTCTAACTTCGAGAAAGAGGTCAATCGTCGAATCCGGCTCGGCTGGGCAGCGTTCGGGAAGTTGCGCGGTATCTTCTCGTCTAACCTACCGCAGTGTCTCAAGACGAAAGTCTATGACCAGTGTGTGTTGCCAGTGATTACATACGGGACCGAAACGTGGTCGCTTACAATGGGCCTCATCAGAAGGCTTAAAGTCACCCAAAGGGCAATGGAGAGGGCTATGCTCGGAGTTTCCTTGCGCGATCGAATCAGAAATGAAGACATCCGCAAGAGAACCAAGGTTACCGACGTAGCCCGAAGAATTGCCAAACTTAAGTGGCACTGGGCAGGGCACATTGCTCGCAGAACGGATGGCCGATGGGGCCGAAAAGTTCTGGAGTGGCGACCGCGAACCGGAAGACGTTGCGTTGGAAGGCCTCCCACTAGGTGGGCCGATGACCTGGTGAAGGTTGCGGGAATCCGCTGGATGCGAGTCGCACGGGACCGTTCAATGTGGCGACACTTGGGGGAGGCCTATGTCCAGCAGTGGACGTCTTTCGGCTGAAATGATGATGATGATGATGATGATATAAAACGATCCGAAAAATTATTTCTGGGTGTTCTCGTCTGGCTAACGGAGAGTACTTGACACACACACCTCCACAACATCTAAGGAAGCTCTCACTTGGTAGCTGGATCAAGGGCTTGATTCAGAAAGCAGTACTTTTAGTATTGCCAGGAGGTTCCGCTCTCAAGAGCCCTGACAACCTGTAGCTCGGACCTTGTTCCCGATGCTGGTGAGCTACAATTTTTTTATATTTTTAAATGTTTTATTTTTATGTTTTCTTATAAAATATTTAAAAAGGTAAAAGATATGTGTAAAAATGAATTAACGAAATAGTTTTCTAATATCACTCGAAATGATAAACGTTTTCAGTTGAAAATCTGAATGTAACAGTGCGCAGTAGGAGTAGGGACATAGTATTTCAAATAAAACAACAGCGACTCCCACACAACATACTAACGATCATACGTGGTTTTACACGAATTAACTTAATTCCGAATCTCAATGATTCCTGGCATGAGAACAAAGAGGGAAATGACACGTGTCTCCAAGAGCGAGCGCAGGGAGCGAGCGGAGCGACCGCGTCCCGAGACGAGCAAACGGAGCAAGTACTATGACTATATATACAATAACAAGAGATAATTACAACAATTATTATAAACAGCGGAATGTTTCCTTCACGTTTGTACGCAGCTGCAGACCGAGCGAATAAATGTTTTCACAAAGAAAATTAATTATTCGTAATGCCGGAGCGAAAGTTTTGGCGATTCTAAGAATCGATTTAAGACGCCCCCAAACGAAAAAATCTGGAAACTTCGGCTATTAGTGGAATAGAGTTGAAAGTTAAAATCTCCAGCGAAAACCTCGAGATCATTTATTGTATGAAATGATAAATGCTTCAATGTTCATTGACGATGTACCATTTACTTGAAAGAGATCGTATTTGTTCTCGATGTCGAACCGGTTTGTTAAAACTAGAATAGAATCATTTTTATTTGTGTCAAATCATGGTACATTAAGGTCTTATAAATAAGGTTACTTGTGACGTACTTAACATGTTTCGCCAGAGAATGGCACAGAAATATTAGAACAAAAAACTAAAAATTTTAATACAAAACATGAATTTAGACTATTAATATACATGCAATAACATGTCTAGGTAAATAACTTTACAATTTATTTATTTATTTATTTACTCTCTAAACATACAAATATCCTTACAGGCTAGACCCAATGCGATATTGTAGCACACTTATAATTTAAATAGTTTAACTGTTTTTGACATAGCAAATTCTATATATAGCTGTTCTTGTAAATTCACCCAAAGAGCAACAGAATATATCCAACACGGAACAGAAAAAACAGTGGAAGTGCAATGCACCAAAATTACTACAGGAACCGCTGTCGCCAAACTCACACAAATAAACCGATAATCATATACTGCACTACAAAGAAACAATTCGTTTGATTTGTAGTTTTAAGTTTAGTCAAAATTAGCCTACATCACAGATTTGGAAATAAACCCTGACATTCTACAAATAAGATTTATTTTGCTATAACGGCAAAACGTATTTACGGTCTATAGTCACACTAAGATTCGATTGACGATTCAATTCCGCTACTCGACCATAGATGGCGCTATTCGCAAGGGTCGCAATTATCAACTTAATTGCGTTATACATACGGTTGACATTTGCGTGATCGATCGAATTCTGCTGCTACTCGGTCAAGGCCGCACCACGTAGCACATTGAAATTCTTTATCGATATCGATAGATACCCGATATTTTGTTCAATTAGCATAAATAAGATTTGTTGGGAGTACATTTATTTATTTGGTACAAAAACCGCTGTTCATTTTAAACCATTAATTAATAGACACACAGACAGACAAACAGACAGGTAAATTTAAAATTAAATAAAAGTGCTGTATGTATGCATGAATACTTGTATATTCAAATTTTACATAAAGACTGCAACGTAATGAAAATAGTAAAGTTCAGATCATATCGTGCTTGATTTGGTTGGCATCCAATTAACTCTACCCGTTGCATCTAACCATTTCTCTTTGATGCTTGCGTCTTTGGGAAACCTAAAAATATTTTAATTAGTGATCAATGCAACGTCTCAATCATTAATAAATTATAATAATTATGTTACTATTTAAAACATTGATTATATTTTTGCTTCATCGCATTTATGCGACCTTAAATTGGGACACGAAATTTACTTAAAAATAAATTTCGGGTATGAATGAAGGAGACCTTATACTTGTATTGTAATGTAAAACTAAATAAATAATGAAACAACATTTTTTAGGTATTCCTTGTATCGATATCAATCGACAAATTCAATATTCGACTTGACCACATCACTACTTGAGTAGCGAAGTGCTTTCGACAATAAAAATCAATCCAAAATAAACTTTCTCTTAATTGCATAAGGTTGATTTTGACTAACTGTTCTATTAAATATTAGTAAATTGAAACAAAACAAGATTTTTATTAGAAAACAATGAAAATCGTACTTTCCGATGATACGGAATACCTCCATTTTTAAGATTTTTTTTCCTACTATCATTTTTGCACTCTAAAACGAAACAATACGGCATAGCTAGGTAGATATGAATTTGTCGCGAGACTAGCAACTCGACGCGATGTCAGAACGCGACTGGGATCGGTTAAGCGTAACAACGCATAATTGTGACACGCGTGCCACGCCTACTTAGCACTTCCACTGTTTTTTCTGTTCCGTGATATCCAAGTCCTCAGCAATGAGGTTGAGGGTGCGGAGTGCGCTCGTGAGCGGTGCCTCGCGCAGCAAGTTAGTTCGCGCGCGCGGTTCTACTAGCAACTGCGGCTGTCGACGACGACCCACATACCTGTCTGGCACGGCTAGCTCCACCCTTCGCAATATATCCGCATTGTGTATCTTTCCTCTAATTATCTTAAAAATATACGTTACTAGTGTGAGTTGCCTCCTGACCCTTAGTTCATTATATCCGACCATTCCCAAGACAAATAGAGTTGGATACATCAATGGATAAAATGGATATACCCCGTATTCCCTCATATATTTGTACCTAATAAATTTATTTTGTACTCGCTCCAACATGAGACTATACTTAGTTTCATGTGGGGCCCAGATAACTGCATTACATTCTAGTTGGCTTCTTACTAAAGCATTATATAATGCTGTTATAGCTTTAATATTTGTGAAGCCTTTAACCATTCTAAGTACAAATCCTAGATTTCTATATGCTTTTTTGCATACCTTAACTATATGATCACGAAATGTTAGTCCAGTGGTGAAACGAACTCCCATGTCCCTCACTTCAGTGGCCCTATCCATCGGCACCCCGTCCACCGTATAGGTAAATGTGATGGGTGTGTGTGCCCGCGAGAAACTGATGGTCACACACTTAGATGTGTTAAACTGCAGGAGATTGCTCTTGCTCCAAGCTACCACTCTGTCTATATCTCTCTGCAGTCTTTCACAGTCCTTCATGTTTGTGATGGGGAGGTAAAGCTTGAGGTCGTCGGCAAACAGTAAACACTTAGCATCTTGCACAACGTTTGGTAGGTCATTAATCATTAAGAGAAATTCCAGAGGCCCCAGATTCGTTCCTTGGCTTACCCCAGATCTAGTATAATATGCGTTCGATTGGTATCCTGCATAGTCAACATACTGCTGTCTGTTACTCATATAGCTAGCAAAAAATTTAAGTAAATGTGGGGTGAAACCGGCCCCTGCTAACTTTTTCAGTAACACGTCATTATCGACTAAATCAAACGCTTTTTTAAAGTCGAAATATGCAGCATCGGCTTGTCCCCCACCATCTACTATCGGCACCACATCCGCCATGTAGCCGAGTAAATTACTGGTAGTATTCCTAGTCGGCCTAAATCCATGCTGCGCCTCTGTGAGTTGCGAGCTAACTTGCTGGAAAACGCTCCTATGAATAACAGATTCTAATATTTTAGCCATTGTTGACAATACTGCAACCGGTCTGTATTCTTCAACTTTAGTTCCCGAACCTCCCTTCGGTACCGGTATGACTCGGGTAATCTTCCACATTTCGGGAAACACAGCTGATTTAAGGCAAAGATTGTAGATGTGTAATAGCGGTCTAGCTAATCCCATTCGACAGTCCCTAAAAATGTAAGGCGGAATACCATCGGGCCCTGACGATTTTTTCGGCTTAAGTTTCTGCATGGCGCGAACCACGTCATCCAATTCTAAGCTGTCAAGATGCACCCACCCTGCTCCGTTCTGACTGCCCGCTTCCACTATCGCCGCATCCACATCTAATCTAGGATTATCTACATTGTACACTGAGTAAAAATACTCAGCAAATTCTTGAACCGCTTGTTCACACGACAAGGCTTGTCCGTTCTTTAAAATCTTTTGGCTGCTAGTGTTACTTCTTTTAGAATTAACATAAGCCCAAAAAGATTTAGGGTCGCTCGACATTTCCTTTTGCATATGTTGGCGATATTGTTCCTGTGCTACTAAAATCTTCCCCTTTACTAGGGTCCTACACTGAGCAAACATTTCGTAATCATTCCCCAGACCACTACTTTTATATTTTTTATGAAGAGCAGCTTTGAGTTTTATGTCGCGAATTATCTCACCCGTATACCACTCGGGGTAAATGTACCTCGAGCGTACACGACTTCGCTTTTTCTTGGGAACACAGTCATCAATAATTGAATAAATCGTATCATAAAAATACTTTAAACTCATGTCTAAATCTAAGTTATATAAAGGAGTCCAGTCGATGGATGCGATCCTTGAATATAATAGGAAAAAATCGGCTTTATAAAAATTCCAACTGACATATTGTGCGCGCGCTTCCGATGCCGATGTGCTATTTGGCTCTAAGTAGGTATTAGCACGTAAACACGGGCTGACGGATACCTCCAGCGGCGGGTGATAAGCGTCCACCGGCACGAGCGGTGCCTCCGCCGTGCGTACACTCACACACTCCCCCTCCTCAAATGTACTCAATACTAAGTCCAAACAGCGATCATTGCAATTAGTAACTCTGTTGCTCTGGGTAAACCCACAATAAGTCATAAGAAACTCATAATATGAATTAATGCTTGCAGTACACGAATATAAATTAAAATCCCCTATCACTACCACTTCACGATAATTATTACAATATTGTTCAATGATTCTAAATAACAACCCATATTCATTCTCACTACTATTTGGTGGGATATAAACAACACATATAAAAAACAAAAACCTATTACGTAAATAAACAGTGGCACCTACTAGTTCAAAAACATAGTCATCAATGTTTACACCGCTCGGCACAGGTACTCGCCGCAGCTCGATTCGCGGTGTGGCCACGAGACACGCGCCGCCTTGTTTTCGTCCATCCGCTCGATCACATCGAATTATATTGAACCCAGGAGGAATTAATTCCGTATCACAAATTGATTCGTTTAGGCCAGTTTCCGTGATAGCAAATAGATCCGAGTTATGACTTGATATTCCTGCGTAAAACTCCTCTAACTTAGTTCGCAGGCCTCTTACATTCTGATAATATATGTCGAGAGTAGATTTATTCCGAGGGTTTTGGTTTTTGAAATGGTCTACGAAACCAAACCCATTCACAGAATTCAACATTTACTGGCCAATTTTCAGGTTGACATAATATGTCATATTTGCTCTCCGGTACTCCAATCATAAAAGATGCATAATCCCTTTCTGTCTTATGTTTAATTCGTTCTACTTTAACAGATGTTTTCAATCCACATATGTTTCTTACGTATAACTCTAAGTTTTCTTCTTTAGTCTCCTTCTGTAGCCGCCAGAAATGTAAATATTTATTTTTTTCTGTTCCTTGAATTTCATTTATTGTAGTATTTCCTCCTCTTTTCACGTCTTTATTTGAATATCGGTTTTTCTTCCTATTTACGACTGTCCAGTTATCCTCTCTATTCGGACTTTTCTTCTCATCTTCAGCTACCACCCCTAAGCTAGTACTCATTTCACTCACTTCGTTTATTGACAGTGGTGTTTTGTCCTCCGATACTGAACTTGTGGTTTTCGTGGCCACACATTCTTTGTTTGGTATAATATTGGTGGAATTACCAGTTACCCTCTTTTGATTTTGGTTAAGAATTTCGACAAATGTTTTAGATGATGGCATTGTTTGACCCGTAGGCCCCGCAAATCCTTCTGTACTATCCAGCTTTGGACTTTCCTTAGTAATAGGGGCTCGTAGGAGTTCGTTTGATTTTAATAACTCTTTGATTTTTTCTTCCAACGTATCTACTTTGTTCGCCTTTTCTTGAACTACCTCCATAATTTTTCTCAAATTTTGCAATTCAGTTTCTGTCTTGATAAATCTATCTTGAAGCAATGCATACTGCTTAATTTGTTCATCCAGTCGTGCTATTATTTCCAATCGAAACTCCCTTAATCCTTCACATGGTCCATTATCGTGTTCAATTTCTGAATCATTCGGGTTGCGACGACTACCGCGCTGAGTATTTACGTAGCAGTCACTCGCATCAGCCGTAAAAGTTTTATCCATAGTGATTATGCTTCCTCGAACTGGCGTTTCGGAATTCCCTCGTTTTGGAATAGTGCTTACACATAATGGACACACCCATTTTTTCTTGTATTCGTCTGTAAACGCCTCGTAGTTCTCCGCCGTCACAGCCAGACATACGAGATGGTAACACTTCTTACACTTTCCTTGGGAACATTCCATAAACAACTTGTCAATGATATCGGCATCACAGCCGTTACATTTCGTACCCATCTAGTGAGACAAAAACTTAGTGAATTTACACACAACAATAAACACGTCCGAACGCTTTCGCTGCGCGCGGTTAGTATTTAAAGATTCTTAGAGATCTATTCGATTTTTTTTAACAATAATAGATGAATGATAGATGACAGATGACAGCCAATGGATGATTGATGATTGCCAAGAGCCTCGAACAATACCTGAGGAGGCTCTCGTAACAGGAAATTTGCGCGATACCATTTGCGTGGAGGACACTCGCGCAAGTGTCCTTCACGCAAATGTCCGAGATCCGTCGCAAGGAAATAGTTGAACTGTTTAGAATTATCATTAAAAGTAAAAATGTGACACGATTATTTAGTTACATTCCTGACAGAGACGCTAACTCCCATACCTACACATACAAGTTTAATACCTATTGTTTCCCGGCAACTCGCCGTAAAATATTAATAAACATCCGAAGTGCGAGTATGTACTCTATCCGTGTGTCGAACTCGAAGAGTAGCGAGGAGCTCTCTGTGCAGCGGTGCCTGCTTTAAGTAAAACGTAGCAATCTGAGTGGTTCAGGGAAACGAAGGAGAGGGGCTAATGAGCAGGCACATCGATGGCCATGGTCGGCTCAAGCCAATTATAATTTAGGGACAAATAGAAAATCAAAATTTAGAGGAATAAAAGTGCCGCTCACAGTAACAGAGTGGTAAATAAAGAAATAGAGAGGGTGGGGGTAGGGGGGCGAGCGGAGCTGTTACAAGGGAGGTAGGACGACTAGGCCTAAAAGTAAACGACGATACAAGGCAGCCCGGGGCCCAGGGGCCCGGGCGGCGGTGGCGCGCGGCCCAGTCTGAACAAACGTTTGTTTCTTTTTAATTAAGCGAATGCGCTCCAGCCGCGCGGCGCCGCTGCCGCCACCTGCCGCGACACGAGACGCGACATGCGACGTGCGACAGGACACGCGTGTGTTTAACTTTATTTATAAAAATTGACGATTTAGACTTTTTGTATATATTTTTAGTGGTACTTATTCTTAATTTGGCTAAAATATAAGGATTAAGCGCACAAGGCTAGCAAAGATGTTTTCAACTAAAAAATGGGCTTTTTCGTTATTTTGCTACTATAAGGCAGTAGTAATAAGTTATTCTTATCGAATAATTTGTTCTCTGATCAAAATAATCGGTCGTAAACAGGTTGCATTCTATAGTTTCTGCCTATACTTTCGAGAAAAAGGCGTGAGTCTCGGCATTGTGTTTGTGTGGGTTTCATTGCGATGCGGATGGACTGTGTAAACGATGATATGGCAAGACAGGGGTACGGAAGAAGAAGACAAATAAAAAACAAATCATATTATCATTCTTCTTCAATTTCATACAACAGAATCGACACCAGTGTCTCGTACACTGGTGTCGATTCTGTTGTGCACAAATAAACTTACTTTAGGCGTTTTATTAGAGAGAAAAAGATAGCAATAGCCTAAATTAAGTTTAGTTTGTTTTGTGCACAACAGAATGGACACCAATTAACTCTTCATCACTGAACTAAAACCATGTGACGTAACAGTTCCCAAACTCGCTTAGTCCAGCGGGGAGCAGGCAACGCACACAGGCGGCCGGCAGCACGGCACACAGCGGCACATCACGGCACAGGCGGCACGCTCCGGCACAAAGAGGTTCGCTATCCTTTGAAGTGTGCCCTCATTGCGGCGCGATTAATTCCCGCACACTGCTCCCTGCTCACCGCAAACAGTTTACTTCAGACATTGAATTTGTGAACAATTACGACAAACTAGAAGTGTACCGCCTCCTACACTGATGTGGGATCCCGGATCCGGGCTGATGGCGCCTAACAATTATCTGAGCTAAACAAAAAGAGAAGTCTTGTCAAACGACAAAACTTATTCAATTTGAAAGAACATACTCAACGCTACAATGTATTATATCAGAGATATGCTAGACAAGTCTCAAAAAACAATGAACCAGCAGTTCATTGTTTTTTGAGACTTATCTAGCATATTTCGCAGTGCGCTAAAAAATGATTGCAGACAAACCAGGCGCGAGAGCGCGTCTCATGAGACGCTGTATACGCGTGAAGACATGTCAGATTAGTACGTACGTGTGACTCACGAGTGTGACTTCGATAAACGCTTTCAGAATCTGAATCAGAAGAACAAGAAGATTTCCTTCGGGAGGAGGTGCACACTTTCGCGTCAGCACCCACCGTGCGGCGAGGAACTACGCGCGCGGTGCGCCCAGCCGGCGGTATACGACACACACGCGACGTATACTACGGTCGAACAAGCTATTTGGTTTACATTTTATACGCCTAACTTTATTAGACTGTGTATATTTGCATTGGTAATGAAACAATTTGCTGCGACGAAAACTTCTCAGATATTTCAGCTGTTGTAACCTGATTGAATATCTAATGAGCGTGTTGCAAATTACATTTAGGGAGCAAAGAGAATGCGTGACTTGCTCTTGCTAATTACCACTATATGTATCTAGAAAAGGTAAGTCTGCGTTCTGAATTTCTTACAACGTACTCTATAGATCTCCAGAAATCATACCAAAAATACTAACACAGAACAAGGTAAGCCTTTCTTCCTTTTTTTTCTCTTTTTCTCTTTGGCTTTTGTACTCAAGTAGGTAAAAAATGATATCATCGCCGCGGCATCTGCGCGAACAACAACACAACGTGCAACAGAACTTGCTCAGATTGACGACGACTAGAGTCTTTGCTAACAAGGTGCATATTATAGCCACACACAAGTGTACAATATACTATGGTATGGTCCTCCTGACCGTTTACTAACAAGATGCATATTATAGCCACACACAAATGTACAATATACTATAGTATAGTCCTTCTGACCGTTTACTAACAAGGTGCATAGTATAGCCACACACAAGTGTACAATATACTATGGTATGGTCCTCCTGACCGTTTACTAACAAGGTGCCTAGTATAGCCACACACAAGTGTACAATATACTATAGTATAGTCCTCCTGACCGTTTGCTAACAAGGTGCATAGTATAGCCACACACAAGTGTACAATATACTATAGTATAGTCCTCCTGACCTTTTGCTAACAAGGTGCATAGTATAGCCACACACAAGTGTACAATATACTATGGTATGGTCCTCCTGACCGTTTACTAACAAGGTGCATAGTATAGCCACACACGTGTACAATATACTATAGTATAGTCCTCCTGACTGTTTGCTAACAAGGTGCATAGTATAGCCACACACAAGTGTACAATATGCTATAGTATAGTCCTTCTGACCGTTTGCTAATAAGTTGCATAGTATAGTCACACACAAGTGTACAATATACTATAGTATAGTCCTCCTGACCGTTTACTAACAAGGTGCATATTATAGCCACACACAAATGTACAATATACTATAGTATAGTCCTTCTGACCGTTTACTAACAAGGTGCATAGTATAGCCACACACAAGTGTACAATATACTATGGTATGGTCCTCCTGACCGTTTGCTAACAAGGTGCATAGTATAGCCACACACAAATGTACAATATACTATAGTATAGTCCTCCTGACCGTTTGCTAACAAGGTGCATAGTATAGCCACACACAAGTGTACAATATACTATAGTATAGTCCTCCTGACCGTTTGCTAACAAGGTGCATAGTATAGCCACACACAAGTGTAAAATATACTATAGTCCTCCTGACCGTTTGCTAATAAGTTGCATAGTATAGTCACACACAAGTGTACAATATACTATAGTATAGTCCTCCTGACCGTTTGCTAACAAGGTGCATAGTATAGCCACACACAAGTGTACAATATGCTATAGTATAGTCCTCCTGATCTTTTGCTAACAAGGTGCATAGTATAGCCACGCACAAGTGTACAATATGCTATAGTATAGTCCTCCTGACCGTTTGCTAACAAGGTGCATAGTATAGCCACACACAAGTGTACAATATGCTATAGTATAGTCCTCCTGACCGTTTGCTAATAAGTTGCATAGTATAGTCACACACAAGTGTACAATATACTATAGTATAGTCCTCCTGACCGTTTGCTAACAAGGTGCATAGTATAGCCACACACAAGTGTACAATATGCTATAGTATAGTCCTTCTGACCGTTTGCTAACAAGGTGCATATTATAGCCACACACAAATGTACAATATACTATAGTATAGTCCTTCTGACCGTTTACTAACAAGGTGCATAGTATAGCCACACACAAGTGTACAATATACTATGGTATGGTCCTCCTGACCGTTTACTAACAAGGTGCCTAGTATAGCCACACACAAGTGTACAATATACTATAGTATAGTCCTCCTGACCGTTTGCTAACAAGGTGCATAGTATAGCCACACACAAGTGTACAATATACTATAGTATAGTCCTCCTGACCTTTTGCTAACAAGGTGCATAGTATAGCCACACACAAGTGTACAATATACTATGGTATGGTCCTCCTGACCGTTTACTAACAAGGTGCATAGTATAGCCACACACGTGTACAATATACTATAGTATAGTCCTCCTGACTGTTTGCTAACAAGGTGCATAGTATAGCCACACACAAGTGTACAATATGCTATAGTATAGTCCTTCTGACCGTTTGCTAATAAGTTGCATAGTATAGTCACACACAAGTGTACAATATACTATAGTATAGTCCTCCTGACCGTTTACTAACAAGGTGCATATTATAGCCACACACAAATGTACAATATACTATAGTATAGTCCTTCTGACCGTTTACTAACAAGGTGCATAGTATAGCCACACACAAGTGTACAATATACTATGGTATGGTCCTCCTGACCGTTTGCTAACAAGGTGCATAGTATAGCCACACACAAATGTACAATATACTATAGTATAGTCCTCCTGACCGTTTGCTAACAAGGTGCATAGTATAGCCACACACAAGTTTACAATATACTATAGTATAGTCCTCCTGACCGTTTGCTAACAAGGTGCATAGTATAGCCACACACAAGTGTAAAATATACTATAGTCCTCCTGACCGTTTGCTAATAAGTTGCATAGTATAGTCACACACAAGTGTACAATATACTATAGTATAGTCCTCCTGACCGTTTGCTAACAAGGTGCATAGTATAGCCACACACAAGTGTACAATATGCTATAGTATAGTCCTCCTGATCTTTTGCTAACAAGGTGCATAGTATAGCCACACACAAGTGTACAATATGCTATAGTATAGTCCTCCTGACCGTTTGCTAACAAGGTGCATAGTATAGCCACACACAAGTGTACAATATGCTATAGTATAGTCCTCCTGACCGTTTGCTAATAAGTTGCATAGTATAGTCACACACAAGTGTACAATATACTATAGTATAGTCCTCCTGACCGTTTGCTAACAAGGTGCATAGTATAGCCACACACAAGTGTACAATATGCTATAGTATAGTCCTTCTGACCGTTTGCTAACAAGGTGCATAGTATAGCCACACACAAGTGTACAATATACTATATTATAGTCCTCCTGACCGTTTGCTAACAAGGTGCATAGTATAGCCACACGCAAGTGACAATATACTACACACATCAAAAGTATCTAGGGATCAACATATATTTTTGCAATAACTTTTCTCCTGATTGATATTAATTAAAATTTTCTTTAAGGATTCATCAAATAAAGTGTTTTCGTTTGTCACAGTAACGATAAACCAAGTCACCTTTGCATTAATAAAGAAATTTGCCATTTTCCTAATAAAGGGATTTTTGACATTTGAACCACTAACATTAAAGTTCGAAAAAATGACTGAAAACACAGTTTTCTTTAAAATTTTATTGGGTAACTTAAACAATTAATAATCCGTGTTTCTACCGCGAACACTAACAACACAAGAACATCGGTTTGGCATACTCAAAATGAGTTCATCCAAATCACGCTGTGGAATGGCCGCCCATGTTCGTTGCAACAACAAAAAAAGGTCTTCTTGCGACTGGATACCCTCCATATTCGGCAGAGCTCTTCTCTGTAGCATATCCCATGCATGCTCAATCGGGTTCAAGTCTGGCGACTGAGCAGGCCAGGGCAGGACATTGATGTTAGCTGCGGCGAGAGTCTGTCTTACAACTCTTGCGGTGTGCGGTCGTGCATTATCATGCATTAACTGAAATAAGGGACCGATTTGCACTTGTAGAGGAACGATGACGTCTGATACAATCGTCTCAGCATAAATTTGAGCGTTGAGGTTGCCTCTGATCCAAATCAACTCAGTTCTTCCGCCGATCCAAATACCCGCCCATACCATGATGGTTCCACCACTATAAGGATGGACTTCCTGGCAGGATTTTAATCGCTGTTGGCGTCCAGGGGTTCTCCAGTGTCGTATACGTCTTGTATCCGGTCTCATACCAAAACGAGACTCATCAGAAAAGCACACGAAACGCCATTGTTCTTCTGCCCAATTTCTGTGTTCAAGAGCCCATTGATATCGAATCCTACGATTGTGCATTGCTATAGGTGGTACCCGTAGCGGTCTTCGGGAATGAAGGTTCACTTCATGCAAGCGGTTTCTGACTGTTTGGTCGCTAATTAAGTTCCCTGAAGAGTGATGAAGCCTCACGGCTAACATCATGGCGGTTATTGTTGGAGCTCTTCGAGTTAAGATTTGAATGTATCGGTCTTGTCTCCGTGTGGTGCAGCGATACCGTCCTCCATGGCGCTCAGCCACGGTACCAGTGCTTCGGTAACGTGTCCAAAGTCGACTGATAACACTCTGACTTGTATTCAGAGCTAAAGCTACAGTACGTTGCCGGGAACCAGCTTCTATCATTCCCACGGCTCTGAGCATTTCTTCCCTGCTTAAATGACGTCGCCGCTCCATAATAACGTTGGTTTTAATCAGTAGTAGGGAAACAGTAGCACTAATAATGTCTTCAATGCGTTGTATGTTTTTATAGGGAAAATATTGACAGCTTATTTTCATCTTTTACTCGAATTTGATTGAGAGTTCCTGATTCAAATTATGAAATGCACCAAAAAGGATCCATATAAATTTATAAAATCATAAATTTATTACAAAGCCACATCTCAATCTCAAGAAATCCGCATAAAAATGCTTGATCCCTAGACACTTTTGATGTGTGTATATTACAGTCCTCCTGACCGTTTGCTAACAAGGTGCATAGTATAGCCACACACAAGTGTACAATATGCTATAGTATAGTCCTTCTGACCGTTTGCTAACAAGGTGCATAGTATAGCCACACACAAGTGTACAATATACTATATTATAGTCCTCCTGACCGTTTGCTAACAAGGTGCATAGTATAGCCACACGCAAGTGACAATATACTATATTACAGTCCTCCTGACCGTTTGCTAACAAGGTGCATACTATAGTCACACACAAGTGTACAATATACTATAGTCCTCCTGACCGTTTGCTAATAAGTTGCATAGTATAGCCACACACAAGTGTACAATATACTATAGTATAGTCCTCCTGACCTTTTGCTAACAAGGTGCATAGTATAGCCACACACAAGTGTACAATATACTATAGTATAGTCCTCCTGACCGTTTGCTAACAAGGTGCATAGTATAGCCACACACAAGTGTACAATATGCTATAGTATAGTCCTTCTGACCGTTTGCTAACAAGGTGCATAGTATAGCCACACACAAGTGTACAATATACTATATTATAGTCCTCCTGACCGTTTGCTAACAAGGTGCATAGTATAGCCACACACAAGTGTACAATATGCTATAGTATAGTCCTTCTGACCGTTTGCTAACAAGGTGCATAGTATAGCCACACACAAGTGTACAATATACTATATTATAGTCCTCCTGACCGTTTGCTAACAAGGTGCATAGTATAGCCACACGCAAGTGACAATATACTATATTACAGTCCTCCTGACCGTTTGCTAACAAGGTGCATAGTATAGCCACACACAAGTGTACAATATGCTATAGTATAGTCCTTCTGACCGTTTGCTAACAAGGTGCATAGTATAGCCACACACAAGTGTACAATATACTATAGTACAGTCCTCCTGACCGTTTGCTAACAAGGTGCATAGTATAGCCACACACACGTGTACAATATACTATAGTATAGTCCTTCTGACCGCGTTTGTGGCGCCGGCCAATCTTAGCGGAGATTAGCCATTGGCGCGGGAGATATTATAGTGCGCAGGCACAGGTGCACTCTCTGTTACATCACTCTCATAGTCCGACACGACTGGAGAGAGATCAGGTGCAGGGCCAACGGCTTAATGTGCTTTTGAGGGACTTTATCTAACCGCCACACAGTGGGCCCATACTGAAAATTAGTGGACTTAGGCAACAAAGTTCCAATATCGATGCGATTTTTTTTCATATGACGTGTTATGATATTCCTGACAACTTTTACTCTTATAAAATTTCTTCTAAAGTTGATAGTTTGTCTGAAAAAAAATCTATTAGATTTTTTTGTATGGAGCGAATCACGTTTTATTTTTTTTCTTCAATTGTACTAATATGTTGGGTGTGTGGCGTGAGTATATGATAGCTAAGGTCATTCTCTATCCACGAAAATTAAATCAGCGCCGGTTATCCGCGGCAGCGCGAGTAATCATTCGGCGAAAAATATATATTTTGTATGACATTTTTTACCATTTAAAATAAATTCAAAGTATATTTTTTGTCTCATTTGGCTGTTTTGACCTTCTTTTTAGTTAAATATATAGTTCTAATAGCACACAGGTACTTACAACTAGTCATTATGGTAGAGATTTAGTTATTATTGCATGTTATCGGTAGCACCTGCATTGTGATTGATGACTCATTTGTTTGTGCGCTCGGCTAAGCGCATAACAAACGAGTCACCGAAAAATGTTTGTATCTGATTGGCTGTTATTTTTTTAACTACCTGCACGTTATCTATTGTTGAATATATATCGTAATAAGTTTCAGGTTATACTAATTTTGTTAATGATAGGTGAAATAATTTAAATTTGTACTGGCAAGTCGTTGATAATTATCTACACTACATAATCAAGCTTATGTATATTATAGTCTAAGTTATCGTTTGTATGATCATTATGAAACTGTGAAGTAATTGTAGCCCTGAAAAGGGCTGTTTGCCATTTTCCTAGCCCAGTAGAGCTATTACGTATCTCTGTTGACGGCTCGAAATGATAGTAACTGGGCTCAGTGCGTCGTATCCTACGAATAGTGCCCTAACGAACATAAGGGCTTTCTTTTTTTATTGCATAATTCAATTCTGCTCGTCATACCACAGATAACCAGTTTAACAAAACAATTAAAAACCGCACAGGTTATCAAATAATTAGGTTTTCTAAAAAGCCACAATTTTAAGCACTACGTTTTCAACAAAGAAAAAAGCCACAACCGCCGTCGCGCCTTCGTTCTACGCGAGTAGTGGGGGTGCGGGGACGCGGCGCGTTCGTCTTAGCGCCGCTCGGCTAGTATTCGGCGGAACGCGGAGATTGTTAGTTGCGGCGAGCGTAAACTAATTTTTAAATAAAAAACTTTTAAGTCATTTTAATTACTTATTCATTTCCAATATAGGGTACATAGAAAAAAACCCTCATGGTGATTGTGGCCGTTTTCTATGGAATGACTAAATTGCGTATGTATAGTAGAGACGAAGCCCTAATTACGTTTGTGTCTTTCTTCTACGTCTTCTAGGATTTAAGGGACAAAATGCGTATAAACTATAAAGATAATTTATTGAAAATAATGCTAACCAAACCATAAAATACCAATACACATTATATTAAACCACCAATACATATTTTGTCACATTTAATTTAATTAAACACAAAAAAGTGTCTCCTGAAAAGTAGCTATTATGCAGTTACGCCCCTATTCGTAGGATACGACGAATTAGTTCATCAATTAACTGTCAAAAAGTTAGTTTCGTATTATATATGACCAGTCGCGATCAAATATGACTTCATTGGTTGTCATCGTGGCTGATAGTCACCGTAACTCATTTTGACAGACGCTTTCGTATCGATACTTATATTATTTCGATTATGTAAGCATAGTGGACAACAAATTGATGACAACACAGTTTGAAGTGGCTTTCGTGAAAGACATTTACACCGTACCCGATCTGTTAGTCACCGTAAAGTGATATCCACTCAGTGCGATACGTAATATCAGTATTATGACATTCTCGGTTGTCATCAAAGTTCGGTGTACAACCTAAGCTTGATAGTCACTGGATATCAGAAAGATACGTAATAAGCCTACTGATGGGCTTTTGTGGGAATAATCTAGAGATGAATCACACTATTTCTTGTTCCAGAAGTGGGTCCGACAAATTTTCGAACACTGCTATGAGGCATTCTTCTTCCTCCATAATCTCACTGTCACAGGAATGCTCAGTAGTCGGTAACAACTAAAATGCTTCAGGCAACAACTCATTATGAACCTGTTTCGTTATTTTAGGCCTTATGTAGGATATGTGGGGATCAGAGCTTATTAGAAGTCCATGGAGGATGTCTTCGTTTGTTGCTATTCTGGCCGTTTTCCTAATGTGCCTGACGTTTCTGAAGTCTTTATTACGGGCTTCCGAAGCTTCTTCAGATGAGGTTCACAAATAAGCAACAAGACCGAAACTAGATGGACTTAATGAATGTCTTTGTATTTATAGTCAGTGTTAATTACTCAAGTAGTGGACATAACAGTGACTGAAAATTATTCAGCCAATCAGAGACGGGCATTTTTCGATGACCCATTAGTTATGCGCTTAGCCGAGCGCACAAATAAATGAGTCATCAATCTTAATGCAGGTGCTACCTATAACATGCAATAATAACTAAATTTCTACCAGAATTACGAGTTGTGAGTACCTATGCGCTATTAAAACTATATATTTAACTAAAAACAAGATCAAAACAGCCAAATGAGACAAAAAATATACTTTGAATTTATTTTAAATGGCAAAAAATTTCATACATTTTTTTTTTTATCGAAAGATTACTCGCGCTGCCGCAGATGGCCGGCGCTGATTTTTTTTTCGTGGATAGAGAATGACCTTAGCTATCATATACTTAAGCCATACACGAAACATATTTGTACAATTGAAGAAAATAAATAAAACGTGATACGCTCCATACAAAAAAATCTAATTGTTTTTTTTTTCAGACAAACTATCAACTTTAGAAGAAATTTTCTAAGAGTAAAAGTTGTCAGGAATATCATAACACGTCATATAAAAAAAAATCGAAACGATATTGGAACTTTGTTGCCTATGTCCACTAATTTTCAGTATGGGCCCACTGTGCGCCAACTTTAAACACCGGGGAGCTACTGAAACATTTCTAAAGAAAAACTCCAGTAGACTTTTTTTCCCGACCCCGGAATCGAGCCCAGGACCCTACGCTCTGCAGTTGCGCTTAGGACGACTAGACCAACGGGGCAGTCAAACCTACACTACACTGTGATCAGCACTATCTAATAGGGAATATGCATTAAATACAAAACTCTTTTTATTTATGAAAAATGCCTTGTATTGGGGCATAAAAACATTGTGGTACACTTGCTTAAGTTTCTAATACATCACTTAGTTTACAATTGACTTTCTATGTAGCATGTTTTTGGTAAAAACGGAACGCACTCTCAAAACGCATCGCCCTCGATAACGTATTGACGTCATGTTCAGTGTGTCAAAAAAAAAACACTTTTATTTAAAAAGGGCTTAAAGTTTCACTAAAATTTAGTTATAATATTGTTATTGCAATTTTTACTTGAATAAAGCACATACAATTAGAAATTTATTTTATTATGGCCATAAAAAAATTGATGTAAACAAGACAGATTGTGGATAATGACGTCACATCATGGCCGCGACAGCTACGGACGTTTGAACTGTCGTAGAAAATTGCAGGAGTTTAATATTATTTTTGTGCGACAAGCAGTAATTACTTTTCTTGAGTTGATAGTAGGTACTGTATTTTATTGATATAGGTAAGTGAAGAAAAAATTACGTGCATATTCTCGAGCTGGCGCCTGTTCATCAAGTCATCTTACTCCGCCAACTTACTCGAAATAGCAAAACATCCAAGTAATAGGTGTTATTGTTCGAATAATATAATTTGTACCGTTTATCTTAAAAGACATTTTATATTTCTTGTCTTCCCCAGGAGGATGGTAATGTTTTCATAATACAAAATGAGATAGGTAACCTAACTCTATTTTTAAGATTTCATTTCGCAGTAGTGCTCAAACAATAAGTTTCCGACTCAAATAATGAAACTACACCGGCTGCTGTGGAAACTACGCGCTCCGAAACGTAGAAAGGAAAGAGTAATGATCGGAGCCAGTTATACCAGCGCAGCGGCTCCGCAAATAAATAAAGCTGACAATATCGCGCCGCTGCAGCGCTGCAGCTGACGAGCTCGCCGCTCACCGCTCACCGCTCACCGCTCATCGCTCACGTGGGCTGGCGCGCCGCCATGTTGCCCGCATTTTTTATTCCGTCATTTGTCAAATTTACGCGCGCGTCAAGAGCATTAAACCGAGCTTCCTCTCCCGGCGCAGCGCCGCGAGCCGACGCGCACCAGATTGGCGCCCAAGTGCCCGCACATTCTGCGAAGCGTAAAACTGAAATATTCCGCTCGTTCAGTGTACACGGCTGCGCTCACGGCCGATACCTCATAACCGTATCGTAACTCTACGCTACGAGTCGGCTCCGTGGGGAATGTTCAAATTATTCATATTTACCGTTCTCTAAGATTGGGAAGGGTATAATAACGTGTGCTACACACGTGCCGCTAGAGCTTGGGCTTACGTCCATATTGTCACAATTTTAACTGATCACGAACCCCTGCCGCTCCCTCGGCGATATGTTCCAGGATGTGATCTCGACACAGGTTCGTAACAGGTAAACTCTTTTGATTCGCATAAATAACGCAAAGAATTAAATACATTGGTGTCGAATGTTGCAGTAAAACGCGACGGTTTTATGTGTGAGCTAGAGCAAAGCAAGCAGATCAGTGCAAATACTTATGGGAATAACTTTCAGTTCATTATGAAGGCATTTATTATAAGGATGAAGGCAAGAGTTCCAGGTCTGTGGGTATATACATTGTACCTAAAGATCTAGGCCAACGCGTGTGTAGTAGCAAGTCAGTCATACTGCGGAGTTTATTACGTTTCACCCGCGTAGTTCCCGTTCCCGTGGGAATACGGGAATAAAATATAGCGTATAGCACTCACGAATAATGTAGCTTTCTACCAGTGAAACAATTTTTAAAATTGGTTCATTACTTCCGGAGATTACCCCCTACATACAAACTTACAAACTTACAAACAAATGTTACCTCTTTATAATATTAGTATAGATATGGTGAGGCGTGACGAATGAGGAACCGTTTGCATCTTCGCGACTTGGTTCCACGCGGGCGCTGGACTGCGCGCTACGCGCTACGCGCTACGTCGGCATTCCTAATGTTGCTAATCGCTGGCTTCAGGACGGGACTGCGGTGCTTCCCTCACTGCTGGTAAATTATTTTCTTGACTATTATTACAATGCCAACATTAAGTAAACAAATTGTAATAATAAGTATATAAAGGATAGTAAGTATAATCTTATCTTAGAAACTGTACAGCTATGTTATCCGTGGTCTGGAACTTTATAAAGGTTTTGCGTGCACACTTAAAACTCTCATGCATAACAGAGCGTGTATGGGTGCTTCTTTATTATATCTAAGTAAGTATGGGTGCCTTTAGACCTCCTTTATTATATCTATGCTTTAGACAATTATCGTAATATCTCTACCCTTACAACACAAACATTACAGTTTATAACAAAGCACAAAGTACTGCCTACCTAACTAATATAAAGGGTGTAAAAAGGTTAACGAAGCCGGAAGGCACTTGTTCTCCCCGTCATTACGATATTTTCTTTGTTCTAGACCATATCTGGGAAGCTTCTATAATAGTTACGGAGATATTGGGGGTCCAAGTTCCAACTATTTCATAATTTTTTTTTAATAATAAAATAATAAATAAATAGCCTTTATTTGCCTTAACAATTATTACATCAATACAATACAATAAATTCATTTTAAAATTAACAATACCTTTAACATTACATTTTACACAATATACATTCAACATTTAATCTCATAAAGTTTTTAAGATTATTTAACATTCGTACATTTCATTTAAATAACATTTTTAATATTTTAACATTTCATTTAATTTAGTATTTAATTAGGTATATAATTTTAACATTGCATCGAACATAATTACATTTAATTGTTACAATCATTTTTTTTTTTTAGTTAAGGCCCCGTTTGGGTATAGGCCTCCTCCAACATTTTACACGAGTTTCTCTCCTTCGCTTGCTTTGTCCAGTCCTTTCCGGCAACTTGTTTTATTTCATCTGCCCAGTTTTTTTTAATACATTGTGTTTAATGTAAGATTTTTACTTTAAACACCTTCACGACACGACCCCCTTCAATCCATCCAACACCACAATGTTTTTTAAATGCGTTACATTGAATCCTACCGAAAAGTCTGATTTTTCACCCAAAAAAAGTCGTTTCCCCGCAAAAAATTTTTGCTTAGGGTTACTTATTTTGATGTACAGAATGCTTGGTTGACGGCTTCGTTAAGAGTCTGTTTACACCCTGTAAAATTAAACGTTAACTAAGTACCTTATCAAAGTAAACATGTAATGGTAAAGTTACTCGCAGAGCTGTTCGACGTTCCCTCGCGCGTAACGTATGAGTAACGTTAAGGCCGTCTACGCCAAGCAAAGTAGGTATTTAACGCTACCACCCTTTACGCGAAACGAGTCGTGCACACGCGTCGCCGACTTGAACCCAAAGCTGAGCGAAGTGTCACAGTATAGGTAAGCGTGTCGTGTAGGCAGTAGGTCAACTTATTTTATTAAATTGTCAGCTTGATTTATTATAATAGGTAGTAATTGCGAAAACCTAACATTTAAATGTAATAAATTAATTTGAATAGATATTGTAAATGCAAATTGCTGCAAGTCATAATTTATTCAATTATTTGTGTACCAGACGGGTGGACTCGTGTTTGGAAATTCAAAAACTATAACGGAACCAAATCTGAGCCACTAACCGCCCTGTACCGAAAGTTCCGGGTGTAAACGTTAGCTTCGTGGAACGGAGAGGTGGGTTTGGAAAATACTGCACTATTATTGTAGATGGAGAAGAAATGAAACACTATTTGACTATGGTAAGACACTACAAGCAGACAATACTGGAAAAACTGAGCTGAAACTATAATCGGAAAGAACTGTTAACTATTCGGATATCGAAACGAAACTGACTGCTTGAATATCGTAAACAAAACTGACTGTTCCAATGTCGAAAACAAAACTTACTATGCGGTGCCTGCCTGCGCTGTGCTTTCATACTATTAGCAGACACACAAAAAATATTCGCGAATCCTCTAGCGGTGTGTAGTATTTGTTCGCTAGACAATCTTTTAATTCATACAAAAAGCATGAACAAAAAACATTAACAAAAAAAAATACAAAGGAAACTATAAGCAAAAGGATAATAAATAACTTGAACGGAAGAAGGAAGTAGGTACTTTACGCTCTCGGCGTACGGTCGAAATTAAATTAACATTTCTCGATGTTTTTTATAAGTAGTTTGCGTACGCGCACCTGTGACGAGACTTCTCGAGGGAATTTGTACCTACTTACTTTTAAAACTAATAATAACAGAAAGTACTCGACAAAGAATCACAAACACGGCAATAGCGTACTTTCTCGAACGTTCTTTCTATAGACTATATAAAAACACTGTTTGAGACACTTGTCGCGAACAATTTGACTAGGTTTCTTACATTGTTTTTATCTCACGAAGAGACATGCTTTATTTGTTGTATGTGTCACCGTAAAATTGTAAATACCGTTAGATTATAATCTATCTCGTGAGATTGTAAACTCGTTCGTTGAGGAATTCCCTCGACTGTCTATGGTCTCCATCATCAGACCAATGGCACTTACAACCCATATGGGTGCAAAGTTCTCATCAATAGAAATGAATTAAATCCAAACACAAGGTAGCTACTGTAAAACGTTGAGGAGTTCCTTTGACTGTCCTTCGTCTTTATCATCAGACCCCTAAAGATGACCACAACCCATTTAGGTGTAAAGTTCTTATCAATACAAATTAATCAAGCCCAAACACCAGGTAATTATTGTGAATCGTTGAGGAGTGCCCTCGACTGTCTTCGGGTTCCATCATCAGATCGAGTCCAGACTTTCTTTAAATAGTAGTGCTCTAAAATACTCAATGAACAAAAAAACAAACGCACTAGTCGCACTACGATGTTATTTATTTATTTAATATAATATATATATGTTCAAAGGTTCCCCTCGATTTCTCTAAGATGCCATCATCAGATCCCAGTTTCATGGTCATGGTACTACTCTTGGAATATCTTCTTTCCAACAAAAAAAGAATTATCTAAATCGGTTTATAAACGACGAAGTTATCCTATGGTCAAATTGTGAAACCTCCTCCTTTTTTTAAGTCGGTTAAAAAAGACTGTACTGTTATAATTACACTACGTTCTTTAAATAAATCGTTCGATAAATCAACGGGACAGCCGTGCGCCAGCAAAAGGGACATAGGTCCTACCTCGTCAAGGCCTGGCGGGCGACTGAATCCACGTGCGCAAGCCGTTTTCTTATATAATAATTTATTATTAAAAGGATTAAATTGTTTTGAAAAAATTAACCACAAATAATTGTTCTATATGTTATTAACTTTGCTTAGATATTTTTTTTGGAAGTAAAACTTTCATATTCTCCAAGTAAAATAAGAAAAACATAAAAAAATATTCGAATTAGGCTCCTGTTCGGATTTTTTTTTCATCGAGTGAAGTTTTTGATATCATGTTTTGAACCACAAATTATCTTAGTAAATATAGTCAACTATAATATCTATTTTTTTTGGCTTTAAAAAATCACTATTTCTTTGATTACTATTGAATCAAAGTTATGTAAAATTGGGAAAATTGGGACTACCTGCCCTTAATAGGCGTCCCGTCGCCGAGCCGCGCGCCGCCGCGCTCCGGCGCAGATTGGATTAGCTCAACTTTGACGTACTAATAAATTACATGCTCCGTGTAAAACACTGAAATCCGTGTAAGTGAGTAATGAAGAAACCCGGGCGTAATGAGGCGCGCGCGTGCGGAGCGGGGCGCGGGCCGCGGGGCGGGTGTGCGCGCTAATTGTTCCACATGTTACATCACCCGCCCGCCAGGTACCCGCGTGCTACACTCGCCTGTATCACCCGTGTATCCGGTATGATATTATCATACCGGATACACGGGTGATACAGAGACACGGAAGAGCTCGTGGCTAAATAATAACAGCCGCTCGGGTCGATCGTTAGGTTAAGCCGTGCTTGCCTAGGTTGGTCTGTGGATGGGTGACCACCCATTACATACCGAGCTTCCTCCGTGCCTCGGAAAGCACGTTAAGCCGTTGGTCCCGGCTGTCATTTGTAGATCTTTGACAGTCATTAGGTAGTCAGAGGCCCAAAAAGTCGAGTCGTTCAGCAAGTCGTCCCACAAGCCTATGGCCCATTTGGGACGAGTTGATTCTGACAACCAGTCTTACCAAGGGGTATCGTATTATTTGGTACTAACTGGGTTGTGGAGGTCAGATAGGCAGTCGCTCCATGTAAAGTACTGGTATTCAGCTGCATCCGGTGAAACTGGAAGCCGACCCCAACATAGTTGGGAAAAGGCTAGGCAGATGATGATACACGGGTGATACAGGGGACGACATATTATGTCGTCCCTCCAGTACGACGGTCAAGAAGAAACTGAGACAAGCAACAATCACTGTAACCATAAAGCTAATCAGCCGATGGCTTAATTGGCAAGAACCTCGACCAATACAGGTATTGACCTACTCAGGAGGAGGCTCTCGATAGGCAGCTGGATCAAGGGTTTGATTCAGTGCGCCGTACTCCTGGGCACGGCTCGTATTGTTAGGAGGTTCCTCTCTCTGGAGCCCTGACCGCCGCCGGTAGCTTGGACCCTGTTGCTGAAACCGGTGAGTGATTTTTTTTAATATTTTTAAATGTTTTTATATTAATTTTTTAAGCAATAAATTTAAAAATGAATGATAACAAGCTAATCAATTGATCCCATTACACTTTTAGTGAACTGTCTCACTACAGTTTGTTCACCACTGCGACACAGTATAATATATCTATGTGGTTTTCGGTTGGCAGAGATACAATATTATCGTCGAATAACAGAAAAACGAACCTTTATTATATTCATTGTAGTAATTTTAAAATGCTTAATTCATTGAAATGTCTACAAAGCTTGCAATAATTACACAGTTCAAAAGTCGTCCAATTAGCTACGTGTCAGCGCTGAGTATCCAATCAAGCCGCTCATTTATTATTTATTCACGACTAATCTAGTTACGCTTCAATTAAAAAACACAGCTTTTACAAATATCAAGTGTCGGCGGCAAACGATCTCTAGCATATTAATTTATTGCTTATATAATATAGAGATAAATGAGACGGTTAATGCTATAATAGCATGGCTTAATAATAATAATTTAAAAGTGAACATAGACAAAACCTCCTTCGTTCAATTTCACAATAGAAAATCGAAATCTGACCTTATGATCACTTATTCCGATCAGAAAATTAAGGAAGCGAACGAAGTAATTTTTTTTTGTATAACAGTGGACAGTGGGTGCACATGGAAAACACCACTGCGAAAAGGTCACAAAGAAAATTAATCGTTTCGCCTATGCATTATGGAGACTTTGTAAAATAGCCAACCTCAAAACAGCCCTCTTGGCTTATCATGGTTACGTGGCTTCTAATATTAGATATGGCATTGTGTTATGTGGGAATTCTGTAAACATAAATAGGGTATTTATAGCCCAAAAACAATGTATCCGTGCTATTTGTGATGTGCCACCTTTGACTTCATGTAAACCTCTTTTTAGAGTTAATGGAATATATTAACAGTTCCTGGAATGTATATAATTGAATGTTGTAAATTTGTTAAAACACACCCCGAATTATTTCAACGTCTTGGAGATACTGTTACGTTTAATACGAGATATCCTGATAGATTGATTATTCCGCCAATGAAAAGTCACTTATATCACAGAAGTTGCTTTCCAATGGTTATAAGGATATTTAACAAACTACCAAAATCATATAGGGAACTGCCAATCAATCGATTTTAAACAGCGTTATTCAGATGGATTATAGACAAGACATTTTATTCTGTAAATGAGTATCTTAACTTTTAAGATTCGGGTTGACATTCTCCTATTATGAATATTATGAATTAAGTGAAAAATTATGGACATTCATACAACTGACATACTTATTATTGACATTCTTATTATTGGCATTATTATTATTGACATTCTCTTGTTGACATACATAATATTACTTATTACTTTCCAATTATTACGTTAAATTCATGTATTCATAAATGTTCTTAAATTTTGCATGCTAGTTTTAGCGAATTGTGTGAGCAACTGTAATAAAACTCGACCACATAAGTATATACTACAATTCTAGCAAATAAATTTCATTTCATTTCATTTCATTTCATTGCTGCCACATGCCACATGCTGGGGATAGCAGCAGGACAGCGGCAACTAGTCACAGAGCATGTGAACGTTATGTGGCGCTGCAGACACATGGCCGCCGCCGCCGAGGGACTCACACGAAAGTTACATTATATGTAAGTGACCCTCACCTGCACTTTCGTATTAATGTGAGGTCGACAGCACCGGCTGGACTGTGTAGGTAGTGAGTGGGCCTTCTATCTGATACTTGTGTTTGGTGCCGATTAAGCAAAAAAAACGTGCGTTTTACAAGCTGCCAGACATTGTACAAACAAGCTATTCATCAATCAACTTAACGCGTGCGGGTTTTAATTATTTATTGTGATGGAGCCGCGGGGCGTGTTGGTTTGGTGTCCTATTATTTAGTCATATTTACATTACCCCGCGCAGAATGCCGAATTGAATTTCAAACAAAATAGTATACACAGTGCTCAAACAGGTCGTCGGGATGGTCATGCGATGCTTTCATTCATTAATGTCTAATAAGATAAATTTTAACTAATACCAAGCTGTGCTTACTTACATCTTTATTCTATCTCCAACAGGCGCGTGACGGCGCCCCGGCGCGGCGGCGCGGCGTGCTTACAACGTTCAGGCACCTCGCGGGTCGCGCGGTCCCCGCGGGCTCAAGCGGGGCCACTTAGAACTGACTAACGCCGAGCACGCCCCCAAAGAGAACGCTCAAACGTTAATAGACCACTTTTTAAAACACTTCCACTCTCATAAACTGCCTAGCCTTGTACCAACTAGGTATGTTACGGTCGGCTTCCAGTCTAATCGGATGCAACTGAATACCAGTATTGTGCATGGCGCTACCTATCCACCTCAACCCAATTAGTACTGGGTAATACAATACCCCTTGGTAAGAATGGTTGACAGACTTTCGGGCCAGTGACTACTTAACGACTGTCAAAGATCAACACTTAACAGCCGGGACCAGCACGGAGGAAACTCGGTATGTAATGTTGTTGTCACTACAGACTTATGCATGATATTCAAGATTGTTATTAGTCTGTTAGCTTTCTCTAGAAACTAAATAAATAAATTAAAAACAAATTTAATAAATATAAATAAATAATGGGTCACCCATCCACGGACCAACCTAGGCAAGCGCGGCTGAAGAAAGACCCGAGTAACCGTTATTATTTAGCCACGAGCTCCTACAACACTTCCACTTAACATACAATAAAAATGTAACAGAGGTACTTACACATAGAAGAGCGCAGCGCGGCGGGATAAGCTCGCTATCACACAAATGGAGACGGCACACGTTTGATTATGGATGTAATGCGGACACTTACTCACTGCTCTATGCCCATGTATTGCGAGTATTTTATAAGCCTATTGCATCCAATGGATTCCTCGATAGAATTATTTACTGTTTCAAGAATATAATGCAGCAATTGCGAAGAAAATAAATAAGAAATGATACTGATTAGTGGCTGACCCAGAAAGCGTATATCTTGAAATAGGCATTTATTTGGTCGCGCGGCGGCGGTTGACCTTTAGCGTACATACTTAGACTTCGCTAGTGCCGGTGCGCGGCGAGCAGACACTCCATCGAACAACACTTGAGCTCTGACCTACTCCCACTAGCCAACATTTATATTTTAGTAAACATTCCCCAGTGTACTGAGAACAACTCCGCTGAACGCAACAGCTTTACAAGCGATAGTGATTGTAGACCAGACGGCACGTTAGTGGATAGCCTAAGTCACTTGAACCCAATAAAACTTTTAATTTGCAATTACATAATATAATAAGTTGTTACGAAGTCTGCCTCGCTGGTCCACAGGTAGCAACACTCGCCAGTCGGGGTGTTTAGTAAACTGGTCCCACACAGGTAGATCCCGCGGGATCAGTCGAGTCCCTCCTCATCACATGGCCATAGCACGACATTCGATTCTCTTTCAACTTTTCTGTAACTGGCGCAACTTTGAAACATCCTTTAAGCAATACTCATTCCTTTATTCTTGTCACACTATGGGTGTCATCCTGAACTTCTACAGGGTGGGGTGGGGTTCCATTTTTTCTTATTGAGGTACGGAACCCTAAAAAAATATATTATAATAGCTTCTAATTATTTAACTCAGTACGTTTAAAATGTAACTGATCGTCAAACTGTAGCTTAAATTATCATCAAATAGTAAGTTGTAACGTTGTAGAAACTCAGAATAGTTTCTACCGTTACTTTGTAAACAACCTATTCAACACTTTAATTAAGTTAAACGCCACAGAGTATACATACTCATTGGGCCGTTCAGTTACTAAACGACTAAAATTAGCTGTTTTACCAGTGCTGTGCGCGCGTTACGTGTATCTGATCGAGTGAGTGAAGACTTGTCTATGCGTAAACGCGTAAACACGCCAGTATAAATGTCACGGACTCGCGATGACGAGTCCTTTTTGGAAATATTCTGATCCCAGTGATTAGACGCGTTTTTTCATCGGAAATTAAATTTCTAGAAGTATTCGTGATCTAGAATATATTTTTGTGTATCACTAGCTACGTGGTCTCAAGATGTGAGCCACTTTCTATCACCGTTTTTGCTATGCACATTCAAATGCTTAAATCTTGTAGCCTTCAGACGAGTGTATTTGATATTGTTACAATAACC
Source organism: Xestia xanthographa (assembly GCA_905147715.2). Lineage (NCBI taxonomy): Eukaryota > Metazoa > Arthropoda > Insecta > Lepidoptera > Noctuidae > Xestia > Xestia xanthographa. Next base: position 584,933 of record LR990650.1, read on the forward strand.
CTCATGACACTCATCATCATCTGCCTAGCCTTTTCCCAACTACGTTGGGGTCGGCTTCCAGTTTTACCGGATGCAGCTGAATACCAGTATTTTACATGGAGCGACTGCCTATCTGACCTCCACAACCCAGTTAGTACCAGGTATTACGATACTCCTTGGTAAGACTGGTTGTCAGACTTTTTTGGCCTCTGACTACCTAACGACTGTCAAAGATCTACAAATGACAGCCGGGACCAATGGCTTAGCGTGCTTTCCGAGGCACGGAGGAAACTCGGTATGTAATGGGTGGTCACCCATCCACAGACCAACCTAGGTAAGCACGGCTTAACCTAACGATCGACCCGAGCGGCTGTTATTATTTAGCCACGAGCTCCTCAAAATGAGCCATGACACTCAAAATGTGCAAATCATGTCGTGCTTACCACCACCATCATGTAAACTTCGTACTGATTGTGACTACCACACATCACCTTCATTGGCGCACGGGTATTTCTCGCTTTGCTTATGCCTTGGTGTCACAATCTGCGGGGAGGACTGCTAGCCAGTCCGTGACACGCTGGACGTTATTTTCCAGGGTTCAAGATTCCGGCTAACGGCAAGTTATCGGCTGACAACCGTATTACCGGCATCCAATTTACCGCTGGCTCCACAGTGGGTACTTTTTACCTGCGTGGCCGCGACGAAATTCTACGGGTCTGCGCGATCATCTGCCGTCCGTCACCCTACCTGGCGTCTGCAGCGTCACACCGCTACGGTCATCGTCACGCCGGGCTGAGCCAGGAGAGTACCGTGCAAACCCCCGGGCGGGCTTGGAGAAACTTGTGACCATAAACCTACCCACACCCGTTTATTTTATTAATATATTTTTATGTTGACCTGGGTCCGTGGTTTCCTTTATTTACCCCCACGGACACCCTTTCCGTCACAAAGTTATGGCCACTAATAGTAAGTAGAAACTATTGAGGGGGATAACACAAAACATCTATTATCTATTATTATTATTATCTATACATATAATAAAACAGTAGAAAAACTGTGTCTGTACATTGAATATATTAAAAAATAAATAATTGAGGGGGGTTTAGAAACAGTAATAGAGCACGAATCCAAAAAAAAAAAACTGTCTGTTTGTCTGTTTGTCTGTTTGTCTGTTTGTTTGTACACGCTAATCTTCGGAACTGCTGGACGGATTTGAATGATTTTTTTGTTGTTGTATAGGTATTAAGTCTGGGCAAGATATAGGCTATAATTTATCTTGGAAACTTGAACACCTGATGCAGAACCAGAGATACAAAAATGGTACTATAGCAAAAATTGTTCCACGTGATGGGCATTTTCTGCTGAGAGAATAAATTTGAAGATCTGGAACACCTGATGTGGAACTCCAAGAGCCCAGCTACACTTACATATATATAGGAATGACGTTTTAGCAAAAGTTGTTCAATCTGGCACTCTCTGTTGTCTTATAAAAATCGAAGATCTGGAACACCTGTTGTGGAACTCCAAAAGCCCAGCTATGCCATAACACATTTAAGAATGGCGTCTTAGCAAAAGTTGTTCGGTCTCATGGGCATTTCCTGTTGAGTTTTATCTTGGAAAAAACATTGCAGAACCGCAACAGACCAGCTGAACTATAAGAGATACAAAAATTGTACCATAGCAAAAATTGTTCCACGTGATGAGCATTTTCTGTTGAAGATCTGGAACACCTGATGTGGAACTCCAAGAGCCCAGCTACACTATAACATATTTAGCAAAAGTTGTTCAATCTGATGAGCACTCTCTGTTGACTTATAAAAATCGAAGATCTGGAACTCCAAGAGCCCAGCTACACCATAACACATAGGAATGACGTCTCAGCAAGTGTTGTTTGGTCTGATGGGCATTTCCTGTTGACTTATAAAAATGTTTAGTCTGACGGGCATTTCCTGTTGACTTACAAAAATGAAAGATCTGGAACGTCTCGAATCGTCTCGTGCATCCCGTTGTATTCCCATCCCGGGGCTCTTAAAATTCGACATCAGACGTATCAGATCTTCGATTTTGACGACCCCGTTGTCGCTGGCATAAGCAACAGGATCCGCGTACGAAGTTAAAAATACGAATTTATTTTATTTTCATATTTTTTTACCTTCATGTTAAGACGCGGTTTACGCGGCACGGGGGGTGAGATATTTTTTCATTATTTTTGCGATAGGACGAACCGAATGTCGTCGCCACTCCGCCGGCCTTCGGCCAACGCTCCTCATGCCAGCTAGCAAGACTTTTAGGACAATTTTTGTTGCTATTTTTACGTTATAAGAATATGATATATTATTTTACATGCTAAGTTATAATAAATGATGTTGTCTATGGAAGCTTGAATTATATTTTTTTGAAGACCTTGTGTTGCTGCTGTAAAACGTGAAATGATGATGAGATATAAATTCCATGGCTGAATTAGTAAATTAGGTGGCAATGTATAACCTCTTAGAAGCGCGACCGCGTTACGTCAACGCCCGAAATGTGTCGATCGCGCATGTTCGCGAAATATTTGCACTTAATTTGACACGTTATCTAGAAAACACTTGACGATCGCAAACTATAAGAGTTATAGCTCTATAAAATTTACAGTGAATAGCAGAATGGATAAAGAAACTATTAAACCAAAAATCAACATAATTATACAATTATAATTTGATACTCAAAAAAAATGTTTATTCCTCCATTTTAATTCGGCAATATATATTTATTGAAGGAACCACGGCCAAAAAAATACTTGTGGTTCCTTCCAGGGACTAAGGGACCGGGACCACAGGCGAGAACTTCGTCTTGGCAACATTTTACATGAAAATGTTTTTGGTGGGATAGTCAATTGTCACGAAAAGAAAATGATTGTGCCTCCCCATCATTACGACAATATATGCATTCAGTGCCATTACTGGCCGGTACGGCTACCATTCCATGCGTGCGCAGCTCTACAGGAACACATAAGAGCGGTCGGCTGAAGATGCGCGGGCCCCTCGCGCCGCAATCAGTGTTCACACTAGGTACAACACAAGAAGCCGGCTAGCCATAAGAGAGGCACACGACTCTAGAAACTTGCAGGTACCTACCATGCACAAGTTGTGATATGTCCAAACTGATAGTAACGCTGGAAATGCAAAATCGGTTTACGAACATAGGGTTTCGTTTACGAACATAAGGTCTCATTTCAAAACTCTACTTGTAGTCTCCATAAAAGTGAATTGTTATCGTGAGCGGAATGTAATTGATCTTTTGGTATCGGTCCGGTCCGGTGTTGTAGTATTGCCGTCGGTACGTCCCGGGAGGCGCTCGTCTATCGGAGCCGTGTCGTGTTAGGCGCCGGCGCCGGGGGAGGGCTGTCAAATTCAATAAATGTCTCAACTCAGGGCAACAGGAACACACATAATCAATGAGAGTTCTTCGTACTACTGGCCTATGTCTTTCCTTTTCTACAGGCGAATTCGCATGCCCAGTGTGGCATCGTTCTGTCCACGGTGGAGAGGTCGATATAGCGCTTAATTAAACCTGCATGCCTGCCTGTTTCGGGATGCTTAAATTCTCCCCTCTTACGGTGCTGTACCCAGTGGCGGGCATGGCTCCGTTAGTCGTGCGCCGGAAAATAGCGACTCGTATTGAGAAGCGTAAACAGGAAACAGACAGCCGACACCTAGTTAAGCACCAACTACCATGAACCCGAAGAAACGAAAAAGCTTTCTCAGACACTCCACCTCTTCAGAAGACAGCGCGGCAGACGAACGAATCACACTGTGGGGAAAAAACATCCCCCTCCAATCTTCATTGCACCGGCACAAAACTACCCCCTGGTCACGAACTTTTTTTTTTTTTTTTTTTTTTTTTTATTAAATCTCTTACACAAAAACAAGTTATTTTTTTACAGTTTTTTACTCGCCAAACTTTACAGTTTGATGGCGAGAAGCGCTCGTTTATCATGCATAACTTAAAATTATAAACTTAACTTAAAATCGAACATATAATAATTTAAAACTTACTGCTACAAATCGAACATATAATAATTATAAAACTTACTGCTACATCTGTCTCGTGAATCTATTTTTCGACAACGACAGACCGTCACCAACATACAACAGACAATGTATTCCAAACCGGAGTGACCACTGCTGGCCACTCCAGTCTAGAACCCACCGCCTATCAGTCCGACGACGTGTCCGCGTTCTCCAGAAACAAATTCTTTAGTTTTGCCTTTAACACACCTTTGCTTAAGTTAGAGTTATTCCTTAATAATTCTATTTTATTGAATACTTTTGGCACCAAATATTTAGACGTTCTTTTACCGTAATAGTTTGTTATTGTTGGTTGTACTAGTCTTTTCTCTCTCACACTCCTTGTGTTAAACTTATTTTTAACATTTACTTTGAATGTATCACTATAATAGTGTTCTAACCCTATCAAATACTCAACTTTCATATCTACTGGCAAGATTTTACAAATGGAGAATAATTTATCGTACTCTTTGTTACACTCTAACTTAACGTGTTTGCTAACTAGGAACTTGATCAGTCTTGTCTGTAGATTTTTTATTTCTAGTAAATATGTTTTAAAAGTACGTCCATACACAATAAGTCCATAACTGATTAATGAGTCAGCGAGTGCGTAATACACAATCAATAATGTATGTTTATTCACTACACTTTTCAATTGATAGAACTTCCCTAATACAGATCTCAGTCTATTACAGACATCAGTTACATGCGTTTTCCAATTAAAATTTCTATCTATACTTAGACCTAAATATTTAAATGAACTTACATACTCCAACTTTACGCACCTACAATTGATCTTGTTATCATGCAAGCATTCGTATGTATGTCCTATCACATTAATATTGTCTCTGAGCACAGCTTTAGCTCGCAAATTGTATGGCGAGTGTATATGCATGCATTTTGTTTTTAACAAATTTAATATTATTCCATTGTCATGTGCCCACTTGGTGATGCTTTCGAAGTCTTCCTGTACGTACTGTTGTACCTCCAGTATATCTTTCGAAGCATAAACTACACACATATCATCTGCATACATGAACACTCGACATTTGTTTACAACATTCGACACACTGTTCACGTGCATTATATAACCTACTGGTCCAAAAACTGATCCGGTCGGCACTCCGAGATTCACACTTGCCTCCTCCCCAGTCACACCAGCTATGAACGTGCTTATTCTCCTGTTAGTTAAATAGCTTTTAAACCATTTATTCGTGGGACCGCGTATTCCACATTCATCCATCGCTTGCAGTAATATGTCGTGATCCAGTGTGTCGAATGCTTTTTTGTAATCAATGAAGAGTGCTATCAGCTGTTTACCAGAGTCTAGACACTCATTAACATAGTCAGCAAACGCCGTTAGGGCCGAGACAGTACTGCGCCCTTTCCGGAAGCCATACTGTGTGTCTGACAATATATTGTGACGTTCCAAAAAATTACTAATTTGACCAACAATATTTTTTTCAACTATTTTGTCTAAGACAGACAATATGGCTACCGGTCTATAATTTACATATTCCAGGTGGCTTCCAGACTTATAAATAGGGCGAATAATAGCATTTTTTAACTCATCAGGATATACACTCTTAGTCAAACACATGTTCATTAATTTAGCTAAAATAGGACTTAATTGTTTTCGTACATATTTAATGTCTTTCGCCCTCACTCCATCTAAACCTGGCGCTTTTTCACACGACAACTTATTTATAACTTTATCTATATCTGACGAACTAACAGTAATATACCTAAAACTAACCTCGCTCGGCTTAACATAGTCCTTTCGATTTAAGAATTTTGTGTCACAAACATGTTTAATACATTGAATTTCTTCAGTAAACGTTTTAGCAAAAGTTGTACATATTTGGGTGACGCTTTGTGTTTCACCTAAATATCTTAATATCACATCGTCTAAACTAGTTTTATTCCGACCCAACCACAGGTTAATGTTTTCCCATATCTTTCTAAAATCCCCATTACATTTTTTTATTTCATCTTGTTTATATCTATTTCTCGCCTCGTTTACAAGTTTATTTACCTTATTTCTAAATTTCGTGTATTCTAATCTTTTAGTCATATTTTTTGGCGATGCTTTCCATACTCTAAATAAATAGTCCCTACGACACAACATTGTATATAAGTATTTATCTATCCATGGTTGTGTTCTTCTTTTATCGGAGGATGTGACTGTAATCATACTTTCCTTATAAATTTGTTTAAACACTGTGCACAGTTTCTGAAACAATAGTATCGGGCACGATATTGGGAGTAATTGCGTCCAGTCATATGCTTCTAGCTTTTGTTTTACAATCTTATCACTAATTACATTTCGCGTTTTTTTCCCACTATTCGCTTTTAAAAGTAAACTTTCGCTAACACTCGTACTCGTAGCCAATGCTAGTCCAACGGCATGATGATCGGAGATGTGCGTCTCGAGCACATACGCCGACGAACCGCACTCATTGCGTCCCGCTCGCACCCATACATGATCCAAACACGACGTCTGAAGTTGCCCGTCCACGATCGCCTCGCGTGTTATCTCTGTGCTCGGTATTACGCACTGCAGGCCGCATTCACACAAGGCGTTTTTGTACTTTGTTGTAATTGGATTAACTAAATCATTTAAAATGTCTATGTTTGTGTCACCAACCACAACAATGTTTTCCAGTGCAGGGATTGACCTAACGACTGTCTCTAATTGTTCTATGAACCGTATCTTATTTTTGCTAGGTGGTCTGTATACAGCAATTATATGCGTTATCTCGTTTTCTGATCTAAGCTGGCCGTGCATCATTTCTACAGCTTCCGTCTTCACTTTTTGAGCATCGAAGCTAAGTCTTTCCTTTGCGTATATCAATATTCCTCCTCCTCTAGTGGTTTCCCTTGAGTGTATGTGTGTATTATATCCCGATATTTGATAGAATGAAAGTTCTTCCTTCTTGATATTTATCTCACTTAGTATTATTATATCTATATTATATTTGTTTTGTTCCAACAACACTAGTAACTCGTTGAAGTGTTTCCGAATTGACCTTATATTCAAATGAAAAATGTGATGAGATGCTTTATTTGGACCCATATAGTTACTTAATGATGGTATGTCGTAGCATCTTTTAAATGAAACATCAGTAGAAAAATCAGCTGTTTGGTCGAATAGTGTTGAAAAGAAATCACCTAGTGTGTACTCGCTGCGTTAATCGCGTGTATTTATTTACATTCTTCGAACTTTTTCAAGTCCGCTTCCGATCTTATGTTGTAAATCTTTTTTTCTTCACTATTTTTTTTAACAAGAATACTGCTATCTTGAACCCAAATGTACTGGAAACCTATTGGTTTTAGTTGGTTTCTTACGGTCCATAACAGTTGACGCTTATACTTAGGTAAATCTTCATTTATGAATATTCTCGAATCGCTGCCATTGGCGTAAACTTTGTTATTGGTAATCTTATTGTCCTTCTTCGCTGACATCCAGTTGTTGCGAGCACTTTTAGAGCGAAGCTTAACCAGTACGATCTTTGGTCTTGTCTCGCCTGGTTTTTGTCGCCCTACCCTCTGCGCGTCTTCGATATCATTTGGGTTCAGGTCCAGCTTTTTAGCTAATTCACCTACCACCGATTTAATGTTTTCTTGATTATGCATCTCTAATCCATGTATTTCAATATTTTTTTCACTTTCTCTTATCTCCAACTCCTGTATTCTTTCTTCCAGAGCTTTATTGCACTTCTCCAGATAGCCATTTTTTTGCTCTAATGACTTAATTTTTTTTTGAGATTCTTCTTTATATTCCATCAAAGATTGGTACATTTCAGAATAGAATTCAACATTGGCAGTAAGGTCGACAATTTTTTTCTCAACACTGTAAAGTACCTCCAGCTTTTTATTTATTTCGGCCAGCACACTCTCGCCTGATCCTTCGCTTGGATTTATTGCCAGTTTTGGACCTTGTGATGGCTTCGCTTGTGCGGGGCTGCTTTTTGCTGACTGGCAGTCATCGCAGATTGCCGTCAGCAGAAATTTGTTGCTTTGCACACACTTTTTGTGATACACCGCTTCACATGCACCTTTGCACTTCACAATCTCATCTTTGGTCAGAGACACAAAGAGTTTGCACTTTTTGCACTGCACCATTTTTACTTTGTAGTAATGATAATACTTCAAAGGCTGATATCGAAATCTTCGACCAGACTGCGCCCCAACACAGGATATGCCACACCTTCACTCCTGCCCGTCGTTCACAGCTCATTGCACCTCCAGGACTTGAATGAGGCTAACGACAGAGTGCAGGTTGCTACATACTGCTCGGACAAAATCTCAGTCATCGATTCGAGTAGAGGAAGAAGACTGGGAACTGATATTTCATACACCGAGCATGCAGCAGTTTCATACACCGAGCATGCAGCAGTTTTGTGCCCAGTTTAGAAAACATCTCCGTTAGATTACCCAATCGAATGACGATTGAACCAAAATATCAACATCAGAACCTCACAGGAGGTGTGTCACGACTACTCTGCTCTGCCTACAGTGACCATACACGGGGCCACAATGGCTGTTATTCTATCCTAGTCTCCGAATCACACATAACTCGCTTGATAGACAATAACCCACGTGAGCGGTCGTAAGGCACGTTACGACACTCGTAGCGCGTTATCTTTATGTTTACAACCGCACTTATCGCGCGCTCATCTTCGCATTAACAATAACAACTAGCACTACACAAATACCGAACCAAGATAGCTAACTTTATTACATGGTTTATAATTTGTATGGTTGTGTTATGAATAATTAATGAATGTTCAAGTGCATGAGAGGCATAGAACTGAGGCCCTACTCTTTAACGTCCGTCCGTCTCTATCCGTCTCTCTCACGCACGTCTGCAGATGAGTGCGAGTGAGAGACACGGTTAGAGATGGATGCTGATGCTGCGTGTCGTCATCTGGTGCAAGCGGTCGCTGCTTGTCGCGGCCACCGCCGCACCGCACGCTGCCGCACTGCCACACTGCGCCTTCGTGTCAAGCTGAACCAACAACTCACATTAGAACATACAGATTCAACTTTACTTTTTGGTCTAAAGGAGAAAGGCACGGCTCCAATTTATTCTGGGCCCAGGTTTTAACTAAATAAAAGTACTAACAAACTCAATTGAGCGAGGACATAATAACCTGTCCTCACTGAAAATTTGGCAGAAATTCGCAAACAAGGAATAGAGTTATGTGGAATATGTGTGGAATGTAGTAAAAGCAAAGACATTCAAATATGTCTTTTAAAATCTTTTTGAGTAAAAGTAAGAAGAACGAACGATTGACGCTTTTTAGGGTTATTTAGTCAATGGTAAAAACGAAACAATTATATTAAAAAAAAACTATGGCTTATTGGATATTTTCTGTGACAACCGCAGATATAACTTGGTTTTAATGCAGATATGTTTCTAAACAAAACGAAATACAAACTTTTCTTTTGCGGTGATATAAAAAATACTGTGTTGCATAAATGTTCATCCCAACTGTAAAACCCTTTATTGTATGTGGTGCGCACTTTACTGATTATTTGACTTATTACCTGTCTGTTATTTAATTTGCCAGTCGATGACCAGAAGACTTGTAATCTGTAAAATAGTCATGGAACTAATAAGTACCAGACTAAGATATAATTTACAGGAACTTGAAACTTTCTAAGATTTTACCGATCGATTCATTCTCGATAACTAAGTAAGTATTTAATTGATTATTTTTCTCGCTTCCTAGATTTTAAAATGCTGTATTTTGTGAATTCCTTTTCCTTTCCTTTTTGGGATAAATTATGACTAGTTAACAGCTGGGCTCTGAAAAACCCTCTTCGTATTGAAAAAGTATATAAATCTGCCACACAGAGAATAAAGATCTATGACAATCGAGTAGTTTTACATTTTCTTTCTACATTGTATTTCTATTTCAATGAGATTTTGATAACTTCTGTTGTGGTCTCGTCTCATCCAAAGAGATCTAATAGCTAGTAATATTTGAATGTCTTTGGTCTTATCATGTATTTCTTCTGTGTCGCGTCGTGTGGTTCATCAGTAATCTGCCTTTAATTGAGCGTTATCCTTACGTTTTAACCCCGTCGGTAAACAATGTATTAAATGTAAACAAATTCGCCCGCTGAGGGATAATCCCGTGTTCTTGAAAAAGGGATTAATTTTAATGTGTTGCTTACCGGAACCTGTTAAACCGCGGGTTTGTTCAGCGGTAAGTAACGAGGGCAGAGGCGCGCGGCCAGGGCCCTGGGCCCCTCAGGGCCGGGACGGGCGGAGGCCCAACCAGTGAATTTATTAATTATACAGTAAATTCTGACGTTTCCCGGGTTGTTCCTACTAAATCACAACAACTGCCATTCAAAATCACCGTTTATGAGCCGTTTCCTGCGCAAATAAATAAAATATGAAAACATCCGGTAAACAGGTGAATACACACGTCGGGTGCTCGGGGGCGTACGTGAGGTGAGTGCGGGGCGAGTGCGGAGCGAGTGCGGGGCGAGTGCGGGGGCACTTGCTGCCGAGTCGAGCAATGCTGTCGCCTTGTTTATGGCGCACCTCCATAACACCACCTGCCCTTCGCCTGATACACCACCGGGCAACCATGCAAATGAATTTAGCTAAGTAATAACTTACTATACACTCGTATAACACTCTGTAACTGCGCGATACACAGCGGGCCCATTTCATAACAATATTTATAATATGCGGGGCTCAGTTTATATGCTGCTATTACCTATTCATCTGAAAGTGTAAGACAATATTTTTACAATCGTAACAAATTCATTCTTTTATTTACAAAGGAGTCGTATTTGCTTTTGATATTATTACTTTTGTATTTTATAAAAATGATTTCTAAATTGTAAAGCTGAAACCCTCAAAAGGAATGCTTAAAGGGCAACAAAGTTTTGTATCGAACAACAATTTGACTTGAGTGTTGTTCCATAAAGTTGCTCTCCTGAGGTGCGCGAATAACTGAGCGAGCATATCGGCAGATTCCAACATTCAACTTTTGTGGATCTGAACACAAAGAGAGAATATTAAGTGAATCGTATTGTCAGCGGGCGCGGGAGCACCGCGCACCGGAGTACGCCTGTTCGGTATAATGAGGTAGGTATACTGTGTAGTGTGCAGGCTCAAAGCAGAATTAGCAGCGAGCCTGCACGGAGCGGGTCGGGGGGGGGGGGGGAGGGGCACGTGTGGGGTGACGACCTGCAGAACAATTAATGAATAGGCAATGCGTTGAGAGCAGCGCGTGCATTGTATTGTAACGCGCACGGCACAGGCTGCACACAACACACACGCGGCTCCCACATAGTTACACACTTTACAGTCGCTCATTTACATGAGCCGTTACATTTGATGGGCAATTCGCGCCTACTAATACCAAATTGTTTAGTCAATATAAAAGTTTGTTCTCGCTTCGGCACAAATCGTTCGGGGCCGAATTTCCGTCGATAAAAAGTTGTACAATTTGTTTTTATTATTATTCGCGCCCCTACCGGCCACGCCGCCCGCGCGCCTCCCAGCGGCTGTTCACGCCAGGAGCAGGCAGGGAGGGCAGCCGTGCTGCTTCACGTTGTTTGTCGACACCAATTATTATAACCTAAATATCTCTCATTATACATCTAAAGAACCAATAAAATGAAGTGTCTGTTTTTAATTAAAAAAAAATAATTAAAAAAATTAAAAAACCCGACTGCGTAAAAATAACTAAGTAATAACTTTAAATAAAAACTGAAAAGAATAAAACAAGTTTCGGAGACAGAACATATTTACTGCAACAGTCGGGACCCATATTGGATGTAATGATTTTGGTCTAGATTATTTAATGGGTAAATTAAATAATCTAGACCAAAATCATTACATCCAATATGGGTCCCGACTGTTGCAGTAAATATGTTCTGTCTCCGAAACTTGTTTTATTCTTTTCAGTTTTTATTTAAAGTTATTACTTAGTTATTTTTACGCAGTCGGGTTTTTTAATTTTTTTAATTATTTTTTTTATTTTACACTTTTTAGTTACTTAGATATACCAATTAAAAATCCTCATGATGAGCCCTTTATCGAGCCGATCAGGCTGCAGAGCGTGCAAAACATTTGAATTTGGCGCCAAAAATCCGCATTTTTTTTTACTTTGATATACCCAGTGTCACTCTCACAGTAAATACGAATCTAACGACACCTCTCCAGCTAAAATCCATCGAGCCGTTCAGGCTGCAAAGCGTGCTAAACATTTTAATTTGGCGGCAAAAATCCGCCATTTTGTTTTTTTTTATTTTGATATACCCAGTGACACTTTCACGTTTAAGACGAATCTAACGACACCTCTCAAGTTAAAATCCATCAAGCCGTTTAGGCTGCAGTGCGTGCCAAAGAAATATACCCACATACATACATACACTCGAAAAACATAACCCTCCTTCTAGCGCAGTCGGGTAAAAACAACAGCTTTTTACTTTTAAGACATTTTTTTTTTTCATATTCTTATTCTTATTCTTTATTGCACACAAAAAAAACAAATATACATAAAAAATTGCAATTATATAGCTTATGTACAAAGGCGAGCTTAACCCAGAATTGGGTTTTCTTACAGCAAACCTAATTTTGATAGCGAGATTTTGTCTGTTTCAGTTTGTTCCGGCTAATCTGCGAAACAGCTGGACCGACTTTGACGGGACTTTTACTGGCCGTCATCTGATGTTATAAGGAGTAACTTTTATTTTAAATAAAATTAAAAGAAAAAAAATCTTTTTAAAAACAAGCTTTTATTACTTATTAATAAAAAGAACTAAAAAGTTAAAAATAATTTAAACCTTATAAGAAAAATAAAAGCGTGTTACATTTTTTAGCATATATACACCTTCATTATTTTTCTTTTGCCATCAAAATGTAACACGCTTTTATTTTTCTTATAAGGTTTTAATTATTTTTAACTTTTTAGTTCTTTTTATTAATAAGTAATAAAAGCTTGTTTTTAAAAAGTTTTTTTTTCTTTTAATTTTATTTTTAACTTTTTAGTATTTTTTTGTTCATGTTGTTGCCATGAGTATAGGACAAAAACGGTCCATCCCCCCAGAGGTCCGTTGTAGGGGATAAGTGTTTCAGTAAAACAGGGTTCACCCTGATATAGTTCGGTTCAAACTTAATGGTGGCTCGTAAGTTAGCTGCAAGTGACGGTCTGCGCATTATACAGACAAAACGATGCGTCATCTGCGCCCCGTTGATACCTAAAATTGCTGTCTGCGCAGCTTTACATTAGCTGTTCCGAATCGCCATAAAGTTTAGAGCGTTATTGCCGCGCATACCGTCACTCGCAGCTAACTTCCGAGCCGCCATTGTTATAAATATTTAAATTATACCTATATTTATTATTTATGTTGGCAACTATTTACAATTATTTATAGGAACTTGCATGATCAAAAGTAGTTGTATTGACTTCATGTGATTGGTCGAGACTTTGACAGTTGTCGACGACCAATCACAAGCAAGTAAAATGGCGGGAATGAAAATAATAGTCAACGGGCATTTTAAGGGATAGGCCTGCTATGCTCTGGTATTCATGTTTCGACCACGGTGCTAGTCACTTGCCTTGTATAACTAAATCAAACTGTATTGCTGTAACTATAATAAAGCAGTATTTTAAAGTTGTTACAGAGCGTTTTAATATTCAAAGTCCCTGCTTCTGAGTACTGAACCAGTACGGTTCACATCTCAGAAGTGGGATAAGCAACCTATTGCTCACAAAAGGATCGGATATACGATAAATTATTTGGCGTACATAGAAAACGTAAGTGTTCTTTGTTCAATTTATTTTAATTGTGCTGCCTACCCTCATTAATGATATCATTGCAATTTGAAATACTGAAGTAAAGAAAGTAGGCTACAAGTTTATTTCTGTAACGTATTTTTTTTTTTCTTTCTCAATTGCCTACCTTTCTTTACCAGACTACTAAATGAGTCGATAGTCTTTTATTTTAATGACTTCAGAATCTGAACTGTATTTACCGTAATGGAGACATTCCGGAGGTTTATACGGTTAAGTCATGCATGTTTATCTTGCCAGGGTACTCCCTGGAGATGGACATGTTTGATATTTCGGTTTTTAATTTGAAAAATATAACTGTATTTACCGTAACGGAGACATTCCGGAGGTTTATATGGTTAGTCATGCATGTTTATCTTGCCAGGGTACTCCCTGGAGATGGACATGTTTGATATTTCGATTTGTAATTTGAAACACTGAACTGTATTTACCGTAACGGAGACATTCCGGAGGTTTATACGGTTAAGTCTTGCATGTTTATCTTGCCAGGGTACTCCCTGGAGATGGGCATGTTTGATATTTCGATTTGTAATTTGAAACACTGAACTGTATTTACCGTAACGGAGACATTCCGGAGGTTTATACGGTTAAGTCTTGCATGTTTATCTTGCCAGGGTACTCCCTGGAGATGGACATGTTTGATATTTCGATTTGTAATTTGAAACACTGAACTGTATTTACCGTAACGGAGACATTCCGGAGGTTTATATAGTTAGTCATGCATGTTTATCTTGCCAGGGTACTCCCTGGGAGATGGACATGTTTGATGGTCTATAATAATGTATGTGCAGGTCTATAAAATCTTGTTTACAAGCTTATTAAAGCAAGATTTATTAACTCGGGCGTTTCTTTTTCTGTTTATATGTTGAAGCCGCCAGAACATGGATGAACGTAGGTCTCATTCTCAAAGAGAATGTGATGGACCTAGGCGGACCACCCGTGAGACGCTGACGCCGCCACTAAGATCTCGTGATGCAACTCGAAGCCGCAGCCGGGGTCGAAGGCATACGTATTCACCTAAAGAAAATTGTGGCAGCCGAAACCGTCTGTCGCGGTCCAGGCGGTCGAAAAGAAGACGATCGCGACTGGCGATTAGTCGGTCTCCTTCCCAGCCACACTATTCAAGAAGGGCAAGTCGTCGTGCTGGTCGCCCCAGGACACAGTCGCGCACTCCAGAGCGGCACGAGACGCGCCACGAGGAATCCATGTA